>JAIOJX010000024.1:65160000-65760000 GCA_022376925.1 Tragulus kanchil
TAAGAGCTTTTGCACAACCACAGAAACTACAAACAAGGTGAAAAGACAACCTTCAGAATGGGAGAAAATAATAGCAAATGAAACCACCAATAAAGAGTTAATTTCAAAAATACACAAGCAGCTCAGACAACTCAACACACATAAAAATTTAAACAACCCAATAAAAAAAAATGTGAAAAGACCTAAACAGGCATCTCTCCAAAGAAAACATACAGATGACTAACAAACACATGGAAAGATGCTCAACATTGCTCATCATTTGAGAAATGCAAATCAAAACTAAAATGAGATTTCACCTCACATCAGTCAGAATAGTCATCATCAAAAAGTCTACAAACAATAAATGCTGGAGAGGATGTGGAGAAAAGGGAGTCCTCTTATACTGTTGGTGGGAATGCAAACTGATACAATCACTGTGGAAGATGTATGGAGATTCCTCAAAAAACTAAAACTAGAACCATCATATGACCCAGTGATCCCACTACTAGGCATACACCCTGAGGAAATCAAAATTGAAAAAGAAGCATGTCCCCATTGTTCATTGTAGCACTATATACAATAGCTAGAACATGGAAGCAACCTAGATGTCCATCAACAGATGGATGGATAAAGAAGCTGTGGAATATATATACAATGGAATATTACTCAGTCATATAAAGAAATGTATTTGAATCAGTTCTAATGATGTGGATGAATCTAGAACCTATTATACAGACTGAAGTATGTCAGAGAAAGAAAGATAAATATTGCATACTGACACATATATATACAATCTAGAAAGATGGTGCTGATAAATGAATATGCAGAGCAGCAGTGGAGAGGTGGCAATGGAGAACAGTCTTATGGACATTGGGGTGAGGGAACATTCTGTGGGACAAGAGGGTTTCAAACAGGGGCTCTGTGATGACCTAGAGGAGTTGGATAGGAAGGGATATGGGTGGGGGGTTTCAGGGGAGGGTACATGTGTATACCTATGGAGGACTTGAGTTGATGTATAGCGATAAACAGCAAAGCTTTTTAAAAAAATAAAATGTCTTAACTCATAGTGAAAAGGCATGGTTTGCCTGGAATAGAGCTTGTTTATTTCTTCTTATCCCATTCTTCAGAGTCTTTTTTCCAGATATTGCATTATTAATCCTAATATTATTAGTTGCAATATATAATCTGACTATGTCTGACAGAACTGATTTTATATATCTTACTTTCAACCTTCAGAATGGGAGAAAATAATAGCAAATGAAACCACCAATAAAGAGTTAATTTCAAAAATACACAAGCAGCTCAGACAACTCAACACACATAAAAATTTAAACAACCCAATAAAAAAAAATGTGAAAAGACCTAAACAGGCATCTCTCCAAAGAAAACATACAGATGACTAACAAACACATGGAAAGATGCTCAACATTGCTCATCATTTGAGAAATGCAAATCAAAACTAAAATGAGATTTCACCTCACATCAGTCAGAATAGTCATCATCAAAAAGTCTACAAACAATAAATGCTGGAGAGGATGTGGAGAAAAGGGAGTCCTCTTATACTGTTGGTGGGAATGCAAACTGATACAATCACTGTGGAAGATGTATGGAGATTCCTCAAAAAACTAAAACTAGAACCATCATATGACCCAGTGATCCCACTACTAGGCATACACCCTGAGGAAATCAAAATTGAAAAAGAAGCATGTCCCCCATTGTTCATTGTAGCACTATATACAATAGCTAGAACATGGAAGCAACCTAGATGTCCATCAACAGATGGATGGATAAAGAAGCTGTGGAATATATATACAATGGAATATTACTCAGTCATATAAAGAAATGTATTTGAATCAGTTCTAATGATGTGGATGAATCTAGAACCTATTATACAGACTGAAGTATGTCAGAGAAAGAAAGATAAATATTGCATACTGACACATATATATACAATCTAGAAAGATGGTGCTGATAAATGAATATGCAGAGCAGCAGTGGAGAGGTGGCAATGGAGAACAGTCTTATGGACATTGGGGTGAGGGAACATTCTGTGGGACAAGAGGGTTTCAAACAGGGGCTCTGTGATGACCTAGAGGAGTTGGATAGGAAGGGATATGGGTGGGGGGTTTCAGGGGAGGGTACATGTGTATACCTATGGAGGACTTGAGTTGATGTATAGCGATAAACAGCAAAGCTTTTTAAAAAAATAAAATGTCTTAACTCATAGTGAAAAGGCATGGTTTGCCTGGAATAGAGCTTGTTTATTTCTTCTTATCCCATTCTTCAGAGTCTTTTTTCCAGATATTGCATTATTAATCCTAATATTATTAGTTGCAATATATAATCTGACTATGTCTGACAGAACTGATTTTTATATATCTTACTTTTGCCTTAAAACTCAGCATTCCAAAATCTAAGATCATGGAATCCAGTCCCATATAGACGAGGGAAAATTAGAAACAGTGACAGACTATTTTCTTGGGTTCCAAAATCACCATGGATGGTGACTGCAGCCATGAAACAGCATATTAAAAACTGGAGACAACACTTTTCTGGCAAAGGTTTATCTATTCAAAGTTATGATTTTACCAATAGTCATGTACTGATGTGAGACTTGGTCCACAGAGGTGACTGTGTGCCACAAAATTGATGCTTTGAATTGTGGTGCTGGAGAAGATCCTTGACAGTCCCTTGAACAGCATGGAGACAAAACCAGTCAACCTTAAAGGAAATCAATTCTGAGTATTCATTTGAAGACTGATGATCCACTACTTTGGCCACCTGATGTGAAGAGCCAACTCATTGGAAAAGAGACTGATGCTGGGAAAGATTGATGGCAGGAGGAGAAGGGGGTGATAGAGGATGAGGAAGTCGCATGGCATCTCTGACTCAATGGTATCTGCCATGAAGGACAGAGAAGCCCTGGTGTGCTGCAGTCCATGATGTTGTAAAGAATTGGACATGACTTAGCAACTGAACAACATTTTTTGCCTTGGTAGATTTTAACAGTGTTGCAAAGGAGGAAGCCAATTCTGACTCTGTGATGAAATTGTTTCTTTCAATTATTTTTCATTTATTTTGTAATTATAACCATACAGAATGGTTTGCCTCACAAAAGCCTGTGCCTCTGCCTGACTGTTAATCTAAAGTGCTTTTGTTTAGAACCCTGTCAAACTCTGGATGGAAATAAGGGATAAATTAGCACAGCCCCTGCCTGAGGCTTGCCATTCTAGGAAGTGTTTTGCAAGATTAATGGCTTTTTTGCTTTGGCTCCTTGCTTTTCACCATTTCTCTATATAAAAAACCTGACATCCAGACCCCAATAAGATGGCCAGTTTGAAGTGCTAGTCCACCATCTTCTTGGTCAACTGCTTTCCAAATAAAACCATTTTCCTTGGCTCAGTACCTTGTCTCTTGATTCACTGACGTGCAGCCAGCAGAGCAAGCTTACTTGTTAACAAAAGTACAGAACATGCATATTCAATGAACAGAGTTCTCCTTTGACCATATCATTAAAGGTAAAAGATAATCATGGATAACTTGCCTCTCTTCCTGAATACTTTCTGTGCAGGCTCAGTTACTTCAGTTGTGTCTGACTCTTTGTGACTCCTTGGACTGTACCTTGCCAGGCTCCTCTGTCCATTGAATTCTCCAGGCAAGAATACTGGAGTGGGTTGCCATTTCCTCCTCCAGGGGATCTTCCTGACCCAGGAATCTATTAAAAACAAAATGTACTGATGTGCTTTGAATTGTGGTGTTTTGGGGGAGAAGATCCTTGACAGTCCCTTGAACAGCATGGAGACAAAACCAGTCAACCTTAAAGGAAATCAATTCTGAGTATTCATTTGAAGACTGATGATCCACTACTTTGGCCACCTGATGTGAAGAGCCAACTCATTGGAAAAGAGACTGATGCTGGGAAAGATTGATGGCAGGAGGAGAAGGGGGTGATAGAGGATGAGGAAGTCGCATGGCATCTCTGACTCAATGGTATCTGCCATGAAGGACAGAGAAGCCCTGGTGTGCTGCAGTCCATGATGTTGTAAAGAATTGGACATGACTTAGCAACTGAACAACATTTTTTGCCTTGGTAGATTTTAACAGTGTTGCAAAGGAGGAAGCCAATTCTGACTCTGTGATGAAATTGTTTCTTTCAATTATTTTTCATTTATTTTGTAATTATAACCATACAGAATGGTTTGCCTCACAAAAGCCTGTGCCTCTGCCTGACTGTTAATCTAAAGTGCTTTTGTTTAGAACCCTGTCAAACTCTGGATGGAAATAAGGGATAAATTAGCACAGCCCCTGCCTGAGGCTTGCCATTCTAGGAAGTGTTTTGCAAGATTAATGGCTTTTTTGCTTTGGCTCCTTGCTTTTCACCATTTCTCTATATAAAAAACCTGACATCCAGACCCCAATAAGATGGCCAGTTTGAAGTGCTAGTCCACCATCTTCTTGGTCAACTGCTTTCCAAATAAAACCATTTTCCTTGGCTCAGTACCTTGTCTCTTGATTCACTGACGTGCAGCCAGCAGAGCAAGCTTACTTGTTAACAAAAGTACAGAACATGCATATTCAATGAACAGAGTTCTCCTTTGACCATATCATTAAAGGTAAAAGATAATCATTGATAACTTGCCTCTCTTTCCTGAATACTTTCTGTGCAGGCTCAGTTACTTCAGTTGTGTCTGACTCTTTGTGACTCCTTGGACTGTACCTTGCCAGGCTCCTCTGTCCATTGAATTCTCCAGGCAAGAATACTGGATTGGGTTGCCATTTCCTCCTCCAGGGGATCTTCCCGACCCAGGAATCAAACCCATGCCTCTTGCATGCCCTGCATTGGTAGGTTCTTTACCATTAATGCCACCTGGGAAGCCCTCGGTGGCTTGGGGCAAGTAATGCCAGCTCAAATGTGCTAGAGATTTGCAGGCAACTATCCATGGTGGTCTCTTGATATGCCCATAGCATGATGGAAGAAGTACACAAAGGGACCAGTGTTTCAGATTGCAGGGCAATCTAAACATTAAAACTGCCTATGAGGGCTTCCCTGGTGGTCAAGTGGATAAGGACACAGCCTTGCAGTGCAAGGGGTGCTGGTCCGATCTCTAGCCTGGGAAGATCTCATGTGCCGCAGAGCTGCTGGACCAATGTGTCCAACTACCGAGTCAGAGCTCTGGAGCATGTACACCCAGAGCTGGTGCTCCGCGACGAGAGGGGCCACTGTGATGGGAGGCCTACACAGGCCAAAGAACAAAGATGTATGAAAATGACCAATAGAAGTGATCAAAAAAAAAAAAAAACAAACAAAAAAAACAACTGGCTATCAAATTGAAGTGCAGAAAAAGATGTAATTCTTGAATTTCAACATCAAATTTTGTACAGAAATTCTATTATAAATCATGCTGCTGTTAGCATGGATTATAAATACCTCATTGAGACATGATTTAAAATATTGGAGTATATACAGACAAATGGAATTGCTGAATTATATGGTAATTTTCCTTTTCTTTTTTTGAAAAATTATAATATTATTCCAACATTTACATTCCTAACAGTACACAAAGGTCCCATTTTCCTTGGCTCAGTACCTTGTCTCTTGATTCACTGACGTGCAGCCAGCAGAGCAAGCTTACTTGTTAACAAAAGTACAGAACATGCATATTCAATGAACAGAGTTCTCCTTTGACCATATCATTAAAGGTAAAAGATAATCATTGATAACTTGCCTCTCTTTCCTGAATACTTTCTGTGCAGGCTCAGTTACTTCAGTTGTGTCTGACTCTTTGTGACTCCTTGGACTGTACCTTGCCAGGCTCCTCTGTCCATTGAATTCTCCAGGCAAGAATACTGGATTGGGTTGCCATTTCCTCCTCCAGGGGATCTTCCCGACCCAGGAATCAAACCCATGCCTCTTGCATGCCCTGCATTGGTAGGTTCTTTACCATTAATGCCACCTGGGAAGCCCTCGGTGGCTTGGGGCAAGTAATGCCAGCTCAAATGTGCTAGAGATTTGCAGGCAACTATCCATGGTGGTCTCTTGATATGCCCATAGCATGATGGAAGAAGTACACAAAGGGACCAGTGTTTCAGATTGCAGGGCAATCTAAACATTAAAACTGCCTATGAGGGCTTCCCTGGTGGTCAAGTGGATAAGGACACAGCCTTGCAGTGCAAGGGGTGCTGGTCCGATCTCTAGCCTGGGAAGATCTCATGTGCCGCAGAGCTGCTGGACCAATGTGTCCAACTACCGAGTCAGAGCTCTGGAGCATGTACACCCAGAGCTGGTGCTCCGCGACGAGAGGGGCCACTGTGATGGGAGGCCTACACAGGCCAAAGAACAAAGATGTATGAAAATGACCAATAGAAGTGAGCAAAAAAAAAAAAAAAAAAAAAAAAAAAAAAACTGGCTATCAAATTGAAGTGCAGAAAAAGATGTAATTCTTGAATTTCAACATCAAATTTTGTACAGAAATTCTATTATAAATCATGCTGCTGTTAGCATGGATTATAAATACCTCATTGAGACATGATTTAAAATATTGGAGTATATACAGACAAATGGAATTGCTGAATTATATGGTAATTTTCCTTTTCTTTTTTTGAAAAATTATAATATTATTCCAACATTTACATTCCTAACAGTACACAAAGGTCCCATTTTCTCCACATCTTTGCTGACACATCTTTTCTTTGTTTTTTAGTTGTTCCTATGATCAATATTTATTTTGATCACTAAATCATTTTAAGAATGTTTTACTTCAGTATTTTGTTTTTTTTGTGAATATAAATTTTATTTTCTTATTATTCTTCTGTAAATATATAATTATTTCATCAGATTTTTATAATTATTTTATATTTAGTAGTTTTATTTCAGTATCTTTTTTTAAACTTTTATTTATTTATTTATTTATTTATTTATTTTTTTGGTCACTTCTATTGATCTTTCATTTATTTATTTCCATCCATCTTTGTTCTTTGGCCTATGTGGGCCTCTGATCACAGTGGCCTTTCTCCTGCAGAGCACTGGCTCTGGGCTCATGCGCTCCAGAGCTCTGGCTCAGTAGTTGGACAGATTGGTCCAGCAGCTATGCAGCACATGGTATCTTCCCAGGACAGGGATCAAACAGGCACCCCTTGCACTGGAAAGGGGTGTCCTTACCCACTGGACGACAGGAGAAGCCCTCATTTCAGTATCTTATAGGAAATATCCTTGGAAGCATGTCAATGATACATTTTACTTGAAATCCTTTGTGAATGACTATCACTCAATACTATTTTATAAAGACCATGTATAAGTTGCTCCATAATATTTATTTATTTATTTATTTATTTATTTATTTTATTTATTTATTTTGGGCGAGGGTCGGGTTGGGGAGGGAGGGGAGCAGGCGGGCCACTTCTATTGGTCTTTCTCTATTTTCATCCGTCTTTGTTCTTTGGCTCCTGTGGGCCTCCCATCGCGGTGACGTCTGTCGTCTCAGAGCGCTGGCTCTGGGCACATGCGCGCCAGAGCTCCGGCTCGGTAATTGGACACATCAGTCCAGCTGCTCCGCGGCACGTGGGATCTTCCCAGGTCAGGGATCGAATCGGCGCCCCTTGCAGTGCAAGGAGGTGTCCTTATCCACTGGACCACCAGGGGAAGCCCCAAGTTTCTCCATAATATTTAAATTAAGCTTTGATTTTTACCATGTTAAATGTTTCTACTTGTGCTTTTTGGCATATATCTAATAGTATTTACAATAAGATAACATCAGTTTTTATTAAAATAGCCTACTTGAATTTGGCCATTCATCTATTTTCCATGACACTTTACTGAAATATTTGTTTTGTTATTTATCTAATTCAAATAAACATACTTTTTCTCAGTATGCTGTTACATTCCAGATGGATGTCATGTTAACCATGTAAGGGATCAAAGCATAACACTATTACCTTTCTAGGGAAACATAATATTTTATTTAAACACTAAGCAAAATGTGATATATTATTCATTAGTCTGTTAACTTAGGAAGATCCTTGCTTATCACCTTTCTAAATGCTTAGTATTTGTTCTACTTAGTATTTTAGTTTTGTATTTGGCATTTTAATTTCTACATTATATTCTGTCCTACTAAGAATATATTTTTATTTCCTACGCTCTTTTGACATTTTCCAGGTTTTTATGTTATTTGCTATAAATGATTATCTCCTCATCATTTATATTTTGCTGTCTGTGACATCATCATAATTAGTTGATGATTCAGAATCAATAGAGAATCTAGTTAATATAGCTGAGTTTTATTGCTTTTATTTTTCTCTTGACTTTTATTTTTTATTTTACTCTCTTCATGTAATGTATTTATATTCCTATTCTTGGTTTGGTTTTTTTGTTTGTTTGTTTGTTTTTTGGTCACTTCTATTGGTCTTTCATTTATCCATTTTTATCCATCTGTGTTCTCTGGCCCATGTGAGTCTCCCATTGCAATGATCTCTCTCATTGCTGAGCGCTGGCTCTGGGCCCATGTGCTCCAGAGTGCCAGCTTGGTAGTTGGACACATTGGTCCAGCAGCTACATGGCACACGGGATCTTCCCAGGCCAGGGATCAAACAGGCACCCCTTGCACTGCAAGGTGGTGTCTTTATCCACTGGACCACCAGGGAAGCCATCTATTCTTGTTTTATAAGCTTCAACAGTATGCAGCCCTCTAGGTGCTTTTGGTATCACAATTATTCTTTAAATGTTATATAAACTTTACATAAATTTTGTATATTTTCTGGACAATTATATTTTATTTAAAGCTTGAGAAAATACACAAAGTGTTTTTTATCCTTCTAAGATATTTTATGAAAACAATTAAAGCTGGTGACTTGGATGTAAAGAGACTGCCTGCATTGTAGGAGATGCAAGCTTGATTCCTGGGTTGGGAACATTCCCTGGAGAAGGAAAGGGCATCCCACTTCAGTATTCTTACCTGAGAAATCCTATGGACAGAGGAACCTGGCAGCTACAGTTCATGGGATTGTAAGAATCAGACTCAATGTGGTGACTAAATCATCACCACCAAAGTAATCAGAGATTAATAGACAAAATACTTTTCAATCCATGAATAATGGTGCATCTTTTAGTTTGCCATAAAGAGTATAGCATATATAAAGCATGGTATTATATTTCTATCCTGTCTACATATGATCAAAATTTTATAGGCTTTGTGTCAATCTTCCTGAACTACAATGGCCGGATATTTAGTCAGACACCATCTTGTATAATCTTGTGAAACTGTTATTGGGATGAAATAAACATTTAAATTGACAGATTTGATTGAAGCAGATTACTTTCCATAATTTGGGTGGGCCTCACCCAATCAGTTGAAAACCTTAGTATAACAAAGTCTGACCACAGTTGCCACGAACACACAAACAAACAATTAGGAATTCTGGCTGCCCTTGGGTTCAAACTGCAACCCAGACCACATCCTTGCATTTTCTTTCTCTGGAGAACTCTAACCTATAAAAGTCCTTGAAGATCAGTTCTTTATCAAGCATCTGCTTTTGCTGAACAAATAGGATTTCACTAGTACATGCATTACCTTTCTTGAAATTATATTCATTAAAAAATTATATATATGACTTATCTATCTTCAGTGTGCTGTTTGTGGTGAAGACTGGAAAATACTATCAGCCTTTTATTTCTTCAGGTGTAGCATCTCTAGGTTTAAATGACTATGGAACAAAAACATTTGTTTAAAAAATCCTAGAAAGTTCCTGTGAAAACCTATAGTTTCTTCATGCTGGCAACTAGTTACATTGCATTTACAACACTTACACTATATTGAACATTATTAAGTACTGTAAGTGTTCTTCCCGAGTGGTGCAGTGTTAAGGAACTCTCCTGCTAGTGTAGGAGACAGAGATGCAAAAGATAGGAGTTCTATCCTGGGTCAAGAAGATCTCCTAGAGTAGTAAATGGCAACCATTCTTGTATTCTTACCTGAACAAGTCCATGAACAGAGGTAGTCTGGTACGTTGCCAAGAGTTGGATGTGACTGAGAACACACCAACAAGTATTGTAAATACTTTCTTTATAATACTTGATATTTGATAAAGGCATTTGATCAAAATCTTTTGTTAAAGATTTTTTTGATAAGTCTTTGAATTACATGGGAGGATATGCATAGACTATATGCAAATATTTTGACTTTTTATATGAGAGTCTTAAACATCATTGGATATTGGTATTAGTCATGGGGATCCTGAAATCAATCTCCTTGCTGCGTAATAATAAGCATTGCGTAGTGTTGAACTAATGTAATCTCTAAATGTGAGAAAGAAGAGCTATGTGATTAATATATAATGGCACTGTTTGCCTTTGAAATTAACCCTTAAAATATATTTTTTTTATCCTGCCATTACTTAATCAACAAACTTCATTCTGACTTAGATCACATATCCCAAAAGTCTTCTGCCTACAAACAGTAATGACTTGATTGACAAAGAGATGAGTTACATTGTTCAATCAAATGATTCTAGGAAGTCACATAAGGACTACCTTTCATTTCTTTAGTTAACCTAAATCACTAATGAGTAAAATGTTCCTTATCAGATTCAGCTATTGGTCTAACTTTCTCCATTATTTTTCATACTGGAGACATTTAACATGGCCTTATGTGAAAGTAGGGCTTCCCCCCATGACTCAGCAGTAATGAATCAGCCAGAAATGTAGGAGATATAGGAGATGCAAGTTCTATCCCTGGGTCAGGAAGATCTCCTAGAGTAGTAAATGGCAACCATTCTTGTATTCTTACCTGAACAAGTCCATGAACAGAGGTAGTCTGGTACGTTGCCAAGAGTTGGATGTGACTGAGAACACACCAACAAGTATTGTAAATACTTTCTTTATAATACTTGATATTTGATAAAGGCATTTGATCAAAATCTTTTGTTAAAGATTTTTTTGATAAGTCTTTGAATTACATGGGAGGATATGCATAGACTATATGCAAATATTTTGACTTTTTATATGAGAGTCTTAAACATCATTGGATATTGGTATTAGTCATGGGGATCCTGAAATCAATCTCCTTGCTGCGTAATAATAAGCATTGCGTAGTGTTGAACTAATGTAATCTCTAAATGTGAGAAAGAAGAGCTATGTGATTAATATATAATGGCACTGTTTGCCTTTGAAATTAACCCTTAAAATATATTTTTTTTATCCTGCCATTACTTAATCAACAAACTTCATTCTGACTTAGATCACATATCCCAAAAGTCTTCTGCCTACAAACAGTAATGACTTGATTGACAAAGAGATGAGTTACATTGTTCAATCAAATGATTCTAGGAAGTCACATAAGGACTACCTTTCATTTCTTTAGTTAACCTAAATCACTAATGAGTAAAATGTTCCTTATCAGATTCAGCTATTGGTCTAACTTTCTCCATTATTTTTCATACTGGAGACATTTAACATGGCCTTATGTGAAAGTAGGGCTTCCCCCCATGACTCAGCAGTAATGAATCAGCCAGAAATGTAGGAGATATAGGAGATGCAAGTTCTATCCCTGGGTCAGGAAGATCCCTTGGAGGGAAATGGCAACTCACTCCTTTATTCTTGCCTGAAATATCCCATAGACAGAGGAGCCTGGTCAGCTGCAGTCCATACGGTCACATAGAGTTGGACATGACCAAGCATGCAATGGGCCTATGTGTAAATGAGTTCCATAAAAGAAACAGATTAACTGTATCAGACACTTAATTGTATTTTATATTCTCTTTCCAATTTAACACACATGGATACACTATTAATTCGATTTTTGCAACATAACTCTATTAAGTCTATTTTAAGCTACTGTAAGCCTCATTATTATACCTGCATTACTAGCCTGCTTTATTTTTAAGTAGCTCTGGGTCATTACCCACCTCAAAGTGTGATGTATCTGATTAAAAAGGGTAAAAGAATTATAAGAAAGAAAAACTCAAATTTCACTCATAATTCAGAATGCAACATAGGAAAACTTAATTTAGAAATAGATGAGCATGCTACCTTAGGGAAATTTACAAAAGGTCATACAAAGACTGATAATTAAAAAAACATTCTTTTGCAGTTCCTGTGCTGTTTCACCAGGATACTTCAGTGATCAAAGATCCAAGAAGCATTAAGAGAAAATAGTACATACAGTTTTCTCCTCATAATGATTTTAACTCTATATGTATAATTTGCACAAGTATGGTTTTTAATGCTTTCTTGAAACAGTATATTGAAAACAGGATCAATAGATTAAAATGTCTGCATGATCACATAATTATTTTGCTTTGACAGACATGAGAACTATGGCACTCACAAATGCTGTATTAAGGAATTATAGCCACACCCTATAAATATAGCAAAATGTAACATCATTCCCTAATAGGCAGGTGGGCAGAATCTAGTTTGAGGATATTTATTAAAAGTTTATTTTAAAATGATCTGTTACTAAACTTTTTATTTAAATCACTAATGAGTAAAATGTTCCTTATCAGATTCAGCTATTGGTCTAACTTTCTCCATTATTTTTCATACTGGAGACATTTAACATGGCCTTATGTGAAAGTAGGGCTTCCCCCCATGACTCAGCAGTAATGAATCAGCCAGAAATGTAGGAGATATAGGAGATGCAAGTTCTATCCCTGGGTCAGGAAGATCCCTTGGAGGGGGAAATGGCAACTCACTCCTTTATTCTTGCCTGAAATATCCCATAGACAGAGGAGCCTGGTCAGCTGCAGTCCATACGGTCACATAGAGTTGGACATGACCAAGCATGCAATGGGCCTATGTGTAAATGAGTTCCATAAAAGAAACAGATTAACTGTATCAGACACTTAATTGTATTTTATATTCTCTTTCCAATTTAACACACATGGATACACTATTAATTCGATTTTTGCAACATAACTCTATTAAGTCTATTTTAAGCTACTGTAAGCCTCATTATTATACCTGCATTACTAGCCTGCTTTATTTTTAAGTAGCTCTGGGTCATTACCCACCTCAAAGTGTGATGTATCTGATTAAAAAGGGTAAAAGAATTATAAGAAAGAAAAACTCAAATTTCACTCATAATTCAGAATGCAACATAGGAAAACTTAATTTAGAAATAGATGAGCATGCTACCTTAGGGAAATTTACAAAAGGTCATACAAAGACTGATAATTAAAAAAACATTCTTTTGCAGTTCCTGTGCTGTTTCACCAGGATACTTCAGTGATCAAAGATCCAAGAAGCATTAAGAGAAAATAGTACATACAGTTTTCTCCTCATAATGATTTTAACTCTATATGTATAATTTGCACAAGTATGGTTTTTAATGCTTTCTTGAAACAGTATATTGAAAACAGGATCAATAGATTAAAATGTCTGCATGATCACATAATTATTTTGCTTTGACAGACATGAGAACTATGGCACTCACAAATGCTGTATTAAGGAATTATAGCCACACCCTATAAATATAGCAAAATGTAACATCATTCCCTAATAGGCAGGTGGGCAGAATCTAGTTTGAGGATATTTATTAAAAGTTTATTTTAAAATGATCTGTTACTAAACTTTTTATTTCAGAAGCTCAGTTAATGCATTGAGCTAGTAAGCTAAAGCCAGATGACTAAAAATGATGACTTGATGCTGTGTGTGTGTCTGACTCTTTCTGACCCAATGGACTGTAGCCCACCATGCTCCTCTTTTCACAGGATTCTCCAGAGAACAATACTGGATTGCGTTGTCATGGCCTCCTCCATGGAATCTTCCTGACCCAGGGGTGGAAGCCATGTCTCTTGTGTCTCCTGCATTGGCAGGCTGGTTCTTTATCACTAGTGTTACCTGTGATGCTACATCCCCACAATTCAGTCCAAGAACAGATCTTCTCAGCATTAA
This sequence comes from Tragulus kanchil, assembly GCA_022376925.1. Lineage (NCBI taxonomy): Eukaryota > Metazoa > Chordata > Mammalia > Artiodactyla > Tragulidae > Tragulus > Tragulus kanchil. The sequence goes on from JAIOJX010000024.1 coordinate 65,173,868, forward strand.
GTACTCTTGGTTATGACAAGAGGAGATGGTCTGCTCACCTGGTTTGCCTTGAATATCCTGACTGTGAATATGTCACAAGGATTTTAAACCTCTAGCTTGAATCCACATCCTATTTCAGTGTCATATACATGATTTCATAACTTATTTTCTAACTTGAATTACCATCATCAGTTTCAGATGCATTCTCACCATCTCCATCACAACAACTAATGTATAAGATATTTCTTATGATCCAGACACTGTACTGATAACTTCCATGTGCCATTTTATCATTTCATTGAATCCTCACAGCACACTCACAAAGCATCTGCTGGGGTGAACAGAGATGAGGGAACTCACACAAGAGGTAATAGTCAGGAAATAACAAAACAAGATTTACTCTCTGATTTCAGTCTGCTCTACTCACCACTACTCTACCAGATGTCTTATGCACAGTTTCAGCAGTGTGAAGACAAAAACTCTTGGCTTTTATAGTCAATTTTCTACTCTTCCTAGATTCCCTGTTTTATCAAACATCAATGCTAATGTCTTCCTTAGTCTGTGTTCTCGTTTATTACCTCTAATTATCTCACCAGATTATTATAGTCACCTTTGACCTGTGTCTGTTCAATCTATCCTCTGTATGTGACTAGATTTAATATTCCAAAATGCAAATTTGAACTTGCCTTGTCATTGCTTGAAATCTGTCAGTGCTTTGGAAGCACATTTCAAATCTTTAGCATGATGTCCAAATACTCTTCACTGTGTGCCCAGTAGTAACTGCCTACTGTCATACCTCATATCTTTGTTGGCAAGGATTAATTGTATGCAGATGTGGGGCTCTGAATTGAAAGAGGACTGTTTTAAGCATAAAGAAGCTTAAGCACATGTTTGCAGTTTGGAGCTAAGATGGCGCCTACAGGGAGGGGTGTGGGAGTGAAAAGAAGCTTAAGCACATTGTTTCAGCTTGCAGCTAAGATGGCGCCTACAGGAAGGGACATGGAAATGAAGGGAAGCTTAAGTGCATTGTTTAAAGAAGCTTAAGCACATGTTTGCAGCTAAGATGGCGCCTACAGGAAGAGGCAGCGTGATCTTTAATGTGTCAAATCTATGCTGGCGCCTCGTGAATGATTGCTTGGCCTTTAGCTTGATTGTTAATTATGGAAATTTCTGATTGGTTCCCCTGGCTGCCGCTCGTGAATGATTGCTTGGCCTTTAGCTTGATTGGTGAATGATCATTAGAATCCAATCTTCATGTAAACATGCATCTTATTTTCTAACTTGAATTACCATCATCAGTTTCAGATGCATTCTCACCATCTCCATCACAACAACTAATGTATAAGATATTTCTTATGATCCAGACACTGTACTGATAACTTCCATGTGCCATTTTATCATTTCATTGAATCCTCACAGCACACTCACAAAGCATCTGCTGGGGTGAACAGAGATGAGGGAACTCACACAAGAGGTAATAGTCAGGAAATAACAAAACAAGATTTACTCTCTGATTTCAGTCTGCTCTACTCACCACTACTCTACCAGATGTCTTATGCACAGTTTCAGCAGTGTGAAGACAAAAACTCTTGGCTTTTATAGTCAATTTTCTACTCTTCCTAGATTCCCTGTTTTATCAAACATCAATGCTAATGTCTTCCTTAGTCTGTGTTCTCGTTTATTACCTCTAATTATCTCACCAGATTATTATAGTCACCTTTGACCTGTGTCTGTTCAATCTATCCTCTGTATGTGACTAGATTTAATATTCCAAAATGCAAATTTGAACTTGCCTTGTCATTGCTTGAAATCTGTCAGTGCTTTGGAAGCACATTTCAAATCTTTAGCATGATGTCCAAATACTCTTCACTGTGTGCCCAGTAGTAACTGCCTACTGTCATCCCTCATATCTTTGTTGGCAAGGATTAATTGTATGCAGATGTGGGGCTCTGAATTGAAAGAGGACTGTTTTAAGCATAAAGAAGCTTAAGCACATGTTTGCAGTTTGGAGCTAAGATGGCGCCTACAGGGAGGGGTGTGGGAGTGAAAAGAAGCTTAAGCACATTGTTTCAGCTTGCAGCTAAGATGGCGCCTACAGGAAGGGACATGGAAATGAAGGGAAGCTTAAGTGCATTGTTTAAAGAAGCTTAAGCACATGTTTGCAGCTAAGATGGCGCCTACAGGAAGAGCAAGGCCGTGATCTAAATTGTTAATTGATGGTCAAAATTTCTGATTGGTTCCCCTGGCTGCCGCGCTCGTGAATGATTGCTTGGCCTTTAGCTTGATTGGTGTAATCTATAGGAAGTCCCGTGCAAAACCCCCTTCACTTGCCTATAAAAGCTGTGGATCTTCATTAATAAAGCGGAACTACTTCGATGGAACCCCTGTCGCGTCTGATTGTCCCTTGCCTCAGCCGAGGGGCTGCGGGGCGGACAGTTCAAGATTTGCCTCTCTCCGAGATCTCCCGGTTCCGCCGGGAGTAATCCCTGCTGCCTTCCCTTTCTGCGGAAGGTCCCCGCATGCAGACAGCACATCAAACTACTTGTCTGCTGGTCATGCTGGGGAAATAAAATCACGCAAAACAGAACAGAACAAACAAAAAATGCCACCACCACCACCAGTCACAAAAATGTACTGCAAAACATCATGAGACTCAGGAACCCATGAGCTGCAGAAAAGCCAATTCCAATAATCTCAGCTGCCTATAGCATTAAAGCTAGTAATTTTCTGCTCTTTACCCAGGGAGCTTTCAAGTCTTACAGATGGTATTTACTCACAATGTGAAGCTGGTGTGGGAGAAAAATAATGACTCATAGCTTCTTCTTCTTTTTTTCTGCCTTTCAGATCTTTCAAGGATGTATGCATTGCCAAATGTTGTCTACTGCAACCTGACTGACAATGACAGTGCAGTTATGTGACTCTTAGCTGTGCTCCAGAGAACGTGCTAGGCTCTGGATGGTGTGAGTATGGACATAGCTTATGTTCAAAATATACACAGAATATAAGTTTCTCACACTTTCCTGACTTCCCTGGCCCAAGCCTGCATGATCACTGACTACATTACAATATACTCAGTGCCTTCAGTCATGTCCAACTCTTTGTGACTCTATGGATGATAGCCCGTAAGTCTCCTCTGTCCATAGCATTCTCTAGGTAAGAATACTGGAATGGGTTGCCATGCTCTCCTCTGGGGGATCTTCCTGACCCAGGGCTTGAACCTGAAGCTCTTATGTCTCTCTCACTGGAAGGTGGGTTCTTTACCACTAGTGTCACCTAGGAAACCTATATTACAGCAATTGTCTCTAACAGTAGTTGCCTCTGAGCACATGCGAATAGGTGGGTCATGCCTGTTTGAGTAATGGCGCTGAATGTCAAATTAGGAATTTTTTCCCGTCCCCAAATTGCTTGGCCTTTAGCTTGATTGGTAATCTATAGGAAGTCCTGCAAAACCCCCTCACTTGCCTATAAAAGCTGTGGATCTTCATTAATAAAGCGGAACTACTTCGATGGAACCCCTGTCGCGTCTGATTGTCCCTTGCCTCAGCCGAGGGGCTGCGGGGCGGACAGTTCAAGATTTGCCTCTCTCCGAGATCTCCCGGTTCCGCCGGGAGTAATCCCTGCTGCCTTCCCTTTCTGCGGAAGGTCCCCGCATGCAGACAGCACATCAAACTACTTGTCTGCTGGTCATGCTGGGGAAATAAAATCACGCAAAACAGAACAGAACAAACAAAAAATGCCACCACCACCACCAGTCACAAAAATGTACTGCAAAACATCATGAGACTCAGGAACCCATGAGCTGCAGAAAAGCCAATTCCAATAATCTCAGCTGCCTATAGCATTAAAGCTAGTAATTTTCTGCTCTTTACCCAGGGAGCTTTCAAGTCTTACAGATGGTATTTACTCACAATGTGAAGCTGGTGTGGGAGAAAAATAATGACTCATAGCTTCTTCTTCTTTTTCTGCCTTTCAGATCTTTCAAGGATGTATGCATTGCCAAATGTTGTCTACTGCAACCTGACTGACAATGACAGTGCAGTTATGTGACTCTTAGCTGTGCTCCAGAGAACGTGCTAGGCTCTGGATGGTGTGAGTATGGACATAGCTTATGTTCAAAATATACACAGAATATAAGTTTCTCACACTTTCCTGACTTCCCTGGCCCAAGCCTGCATGATCACTGACTACATTACAATATACTCAGTGCCTTCAGTCATGTCCAACTCTTTGTGACTCTATGGATGATAGCCCGTAAGTCTCCTCTGTCCATAGCATTCTCTAGGTAAGAATACTGGAATGGGTTGCCATGCTCTCCTCTGGGGGATCTTCCTGACCCAGGGCTTGAACCTGAAGCTCTTATGTCTCTCTCACTGGAAGGTGGGTTCTTTACCACTAGTGTCACCTAGGAAACCTATATTACAGCAATTGTCTCTAACAGTAGTTGCCTCTGAGCACAGCATGTTCACTTATGCCTCCTCCTAATGCTCAGTTCAGCTGTCAGAATATTCCTTTAAACTGTGTGTCAGATTGCATCACTCCTCTGATCAAGACTTTGTAATAGATACTAATTTTAATATCTATTAAAATAGTACTCAAAATACTCAATATAAAAGTTAGAGTCCTTATAAGTCCTACAAAGTCCTCTGTGACTTTGTCCCCAGTTACTCTTCTGGCTTTTTTCTCCAGTTGCTTTTCCTCTTTACTCAGTCACTCAATTTATACTGGCTTCCTTGAGGTTTCTTTAGCAGTACAGGTATCCTTCAGCTATGGGAATTCTGTAGTCATCCTTCCTCATCAATAACAGTCTTTCTCAGGTGTGCTGTGATTCACAGCCTCACATCACTTCCATCTTTGTCTTTTCTCAAGTGTCAGTTTCACAGTGAAGTCCTTAATTAATGTCCTATTTATATTTGCACCAAGTTGCCAGCCCATGTGTAACTACTTAACTCCCATCCTGATCTGTTTTCTTCCAATAACACATCATATATTGTATACTAACACTTTTCTCTCTATTATTCCCTTCTTATTTTGTCTTTTTGTATTATGTCTTCCCCACCAATTAAATTCCTCAAAGACCAAGATTTTTAGCTGACTTTTCTCACTTCTGTAATTTCAGTAACAAGAACAGAACTTCATACAGAGTAGAAGTAAAATAAGTGTAACTAAGCTGAATGAAATGAGTTGGGAGAAGAGTGAAGTAGTCTGCATACAAAAGACAGTGTATGAAAAGTAAGAATACCACTTACACCAGAGAAAATGAAAGGTCAAACTTGCGGAAAATCACAATTGGTGATGAGCCATAGAAATGGGGAGATAGAAATAAAGGAAGATGCTTGACATTATTCATTTATCAAAACCCATAAAACTACACAACACAGAGAGTGACCCTTAATGCAAACTGTGGGCTTTAATTAATAACAATATATCAATATTGGTTTGTCCAATGAAACCAATGTGGCACATTAAAGCAATACGTTAAAAACAGCAGAAACTTTGTGTGGGAAAGGTTTGGAGTGGGATGGGGTTAGGAATGGTGTACTTGCTGTGGAATTTCTCTATAAACTTAAAACTTCCCTAAAAATATGTTGAAGAAAAAGGTTCAAAAAGCCTTTCAATTTTTTTCAAGTTTACATGCTTGTGAGCTTTCAATTATCTTGCTAATTATAGGTTGAAAGTGAAAATGTTAGTCTCAGTTGTGTGCAACTCTTTGTGACCCCAGGAACTATAGCCCCTCAGGCTCCTCTGTCCACAGAATTCTCCAGGCCAGAATAGTGGAGTGGGTTGCATTCCCTTCTCCATGGCATCTTCCCAACCCAGGGATCAAATTGGGGTCTCTTGCATTACAGGAAAATTCTTTTCTGTCTGAGCCACCTCTGTAACTGCTTTATTCATAACTGCCCAAACTTGAAAGCAACCAAAATGTTCTTTGGTAAGTGAATGGATTAATCAACTGTCCTACATTAGACAATGGAATAGTAGTAGTCAGTAGTTACAATAACTGAGGTATCAATTCAGGGAAAGACATGGAAGAATTCTAAATGCAAATTGCTAGGATGCCTATTTGAAAAGGCATCTGTAGCATTTCAACATTCTGGAAAAGACAAAATTACAGAGAAAATAAAAAAATATCAGTGAAGTCTGAGTTTGAGGGTAGAAAAAGCAGAGATGAGTAGGTGGAGCTCAGAGGATAAAATACTTTTTGATTACCATACTAATAGATGCATGTCGTTATATATTTGTCCTAACCCACAGAATATACAAGAATGAACTTCAGTGTAAACTACTGACTTAGGGTGATTATGATGCATCAGTATGGATATCACTCAGGTGGAGGATGCTGATAATCAGGGAGGCTCTGCATGTAGTTTGGGACAGAGTGTATGGAAAATCTGTGCCATCCTCTTAAATTTGCTGAAAACCTAAAATTGCTCTAAAAAAGTAAAACATTTAGACATGTGGCAGTAAACAAAAAAGCCTGTAAAAAAAAAAAAAAAGTCTTTTCTATCTCTTCTTGTCTAGATATGAATCTTCTCTTTTCTAACCCTAAAATGTTTTTTATCTTTTTATCTTGTAAGAAAACTGTAATTTCATGTTTTTGTCTAATCCAGTGTTATGGATTTATGACTATCTCCTTCAGGCTTTTGTTCTTGATATTGTAAATCAAGGTTTCTAGAGTACAAAACCCTTTTCTCACTGAAGATTTCTGCTCTTGAAAATGAAAACCAAAGCTTTCAAATCTCTCCCAGTCTCCAAAAGATATAGAAAGAATAAAAAAATGATAGTAACGACATTGGCGTGGGAGAGGGAGTGGGTGTGAGTGTGAGTATGTGTGTTGGGTAAGGCTGATGAAAGTGAGAAATGAATGTTCACTTTTATCTATGTCACCTGAGTATATATAACAGAAAATTGCCTTAAGGCAAAGAGAAGACAGACTCAATTAAGGTTTCAAAATATATTTTGTTGATCTGAGTGAAGAGTAAAAATAAAACTGCTATTTTTCTGTACATTTATAATTAAAATTTCTTTGAACATGAAATCAGAACTTACTAAAATGAATGCCTTCTGTTTTCATCATAATGCATTCAAATTGTTCAGCCTTAATCTTTTCACACATAAATAGAAGACCTGGATTCTGTTGCTTTGTCCAAGGAATCTATACAGTGCATTCGACAGGCTTGGTGCCCACAAAGAATGGAATTTAATCTACCCTTGTTCCGCCAGCAGAAAATAATTAGGTATCAACAGAGAAGTAGTAAGTGTAGACCTCAAGTTTCATTAATTCCCCTTTCTTCGTATACTTAATATGATTTCAAATTCAAAGTTATTATATTTGGACAAGGTTCTTTGGTTAAAAGTGAAGTTGATTATATATTTGTCCTAACCCACAGAATATACAAGAATGAACTTCAGTGTAAACTACTGACTTAGGGTGATTATGATGCATCAGTATGGATATCACTCAGGTGGAGGATGCTGATAATCAGGGAGGCTCTGCATGTAGTTTGGGACAGAGTGTATGGAAAATCTGTGCCATCCTCTTAAATTTGCTGAAAACCTAAAATTGCTCTAAAAAAGTAAAACATTTAGACATGTGGCAGTAAACAAAAAAGCCTGTAAAAAAAAAAAAAAAGTCTTTTCTATCTCTTCTTGTCTAGATATGAATCTTCTCTTTTCTAACCCTAAAATGTTTTTTATCTTTTTATCTTGTAAGAAAACTGTAATTTCATGTTTTTGTCTAATCCAGTGTTATGGATTTATGACTATCTCCTTCAGGCTTTTGTTCTTGATATTGTAAATCAAGGTTTCTAGAGTACAAAACCCTTTTCTCACTGAAGATTTCTGCTCTTGAAAATGAAAACCAAAGCTTTCAAATCTCTCCCAGTCTCCAAAAGATATAGAAAGAATAAAAAAATGATAGTAACGACATTGGCGTGGGAGAGGGAGTGGGTGTGAGTGTGAGTATGTGTGTTGGGTAAGGCTGATGAAAGTGAGAAATGAATGTTCACTTTTATCTATGTCACCTGAGTATATATAACAGAAAATTGCCTTAAGGCAAAGAGAAGACAGACTCAATTAAGGTTTCAAAATATATTTTGTTGATCTGAGTGAAGAGTAAAAAAATAAAACTGCTATTTTTCTGTACATTTATAATTAAAATTTCTTTGAACATGAAATCAGAACTTACTAAAATGAATGCCTTCTGTTTTCATCATAATGCATTCAAATTGTTCAGCCTTAATCTTTTCACACATAAATAGAAGACCTGGATTCTGTTGCTTTGTCCAAGGAATCTATACAGTGCATTCGACAGGCTTGGTGCCCACAAAGAATGGAATTTAATCTACCCTTGTTCCGCCAGCAGAAAATAATTAGGTATCAACAGAGAAGTAGTAAGTGTAGACCTCAAGTTTCATTAATTCCCCTTTCTTCGTATACTTAATATGATTTCAAATTCAAAGTTATTATATTTGGACAAGGTTCTTTGGTTAAAAGTGAAGTTGATTACAGGAAACTTAGATAATTAGGCACTTGAAAGCAGTAAACAATTATAACCCATTGCTTTCTGGGCTCTTTTTCCGCAGAAAGTCACAGTGGTTTATATTTAACTATACATAGCTTACAACATTAATAACGGACGCATAGTCTCTTCATTATGAGGGCCTCAAGATCTTATAGAATTATTTTTCAAGAAAAAATAATTTTCATCTAATTCATGTTAAAATTGTCCATGCTTTTTACACAACTAATATTCTCACTATTGCTATGAAATATAAAATATATTTCCTTTTTGAAATATGTTATTTTGTAAGAGGAAGTATGAAGAAAATAAATAAATTGCTTATTTGTGTATAATAATGAACTTGTGATCAGGCCAAGCAACAGACCTTGTATATGAGCAATGTTGGTTTCTTCTTATGAAGAGCCTTTGTGTGCTTGCTGGTTGCTAAATACAATGGGCTGAAACCAAGTTGGAATAAACTGATGCTGAGTCCTAGCACTTCATCAGAGGCAAGCATGTAGGGATGTGGAGCTAACAAAATTAAAGACTTGGTCAGGGCTCACAAAGAACAGATTGGGGAAGCTAGCTCTCTGCCAAACAGCTTATTGTAACTTCTGGGAAAATGTGCCCTGATTGTTTTTCTGGGTAAATGAAGTTGTGGGGATCTCAAGAGATAATACAACAAAGGCATTAACCAGTTTAAAAGACTTCCTTTCATTCCAACAGGCAACATAAGAGCAAAATTTCATCCTAAAAATTTCATCACAATGCATTCAAATTGTTCAGCCTTAATCTTTTCACACATAAATAGAAGACCTGGATTCTGTTGCTTTGTCCAAGGAATCTATACAGTGCATTCGACAGGCTTGGTGCCCACAAAGAATGGAATTTAATCTACCCTTGTTCCGCCAGCAGAAAATAATTAGGTATCAACAGAGAAGTAGTAAGTGTAGACCTCAAGTTTCATTAATTCCCCTTTCTTCGTATACTTAATATGATTTCAAATTCAAAGTTATTATATTTGGACAAGGTTCTTTGGTTAAAAGTGAAGTTGATTACAGGAAACTTAGATAATTAGGCACTTGAAAGCAGTAAACAATTATAACCCATTGCTTTCTGGGCTCTTTTTCCGCAGAAAGTCACAGTGGTTTATATTTAACTATACATAGCTTACAACATTAATAACGGACGCATAGTCTCTTCATTATGAGGGCCTCAAGATCTTATAGAATTATTTTTCAAGAAAAAATAATTTTCATCTAATTCATGTTAAAATTGTCCATGCTTTTTACACAACTAATATTCTCACTATTGCTATGAAATATAAAATATATTTCCTTTTTGAAATATGTTATTTTGTAAGAGGAAGTATGAAGAAAATAAATAAATTGCTTATTTGTGTATAATAATGAACTTGTGATCAGGCCAAGCAACAGACCTTGTATATGAGCAATGTTGGTTTCTTCTTATGAAGAGCCTTTGTGTGCTTGCTGGTTGCTAAATACAATGGGCTGAAACCAAGTTGGAATAAACTGATGCTGAGTCCTAGCACTTCATCAGAGGCAAGCATGTAGGGATGTGGAGCTAACAAAATTAAAGACTTGGTCAGGGCTCACAAAGAACAGATTGGGGAAGCTAGCTCTCTGCCAAACAGCTTATTGTAACTTCTGGGAAAATGTGCCCTGATTGTTTTTCTGGGTAAATGAAGTTGTGGGGATCTCAAGAGATAATACAACAAAGGCATTAACCAGTTTAAAAGACTTCCTTTCATTCCAACAGGCAACATAAGAGCAAAATTTCATCCTAAAAATTTCATCACAATATTCATTACCCACTCACCATTATCAATGAGGTGTTGAGTTCCTCTGAGACCCTCTACCACGTGTATGTATAATTTGGGAGCTAAGCAGCATTTATAAATTTGAATAAACAAATTTTAATTAAGCACTCAATGCCAGACTCTGTGTTGAAAGCAAAGCTGAGACATAATGAATTGAGAAAGTTCACTGGTGATACTAAACAAAACCATGTGTGCACATATATATGCAAAAATCAATAGTAATTCTATGTGTCCAAAACAAATAGACTATTTATCAGGGATAAATATATGACGATATATGATATATGACTAATCTGGGATTATACATATTGGTAAACAACAAAACTCTGTAAAAGTAAAAAGCAAAATAAAAATAATTATAAAAAATAGAAATAAGATTTTTAAAATAATACAATTTACAATAGAATCAAAAAATAATCATCTAGGAATAAGCCTAATATGAGACCTCTGCACTGTAAACAATAAAAAGTATTATACAAGTGAAATTAGACCAATATACATGGAGAAATCTATAGTATATATGAATTTGAACACTCAATATTTTAATAATCTGATGAGGTTTATTTTCCAGAATTTGTTAAGCTGATTCTAGAATACATGTGAAAATTTAAAGGACTAAAAATAGTCAAAAAAATTAAGAACAAACCTAGTGTGAGAGGACTCATACTATTAAATATTTACCTATCACCTGTCTAGCTATCTATTTGTCTATCTACCCATCTATCTATCTGTTATCCATCCATCTATCTTTATCTGTGACTTCCCTGGTGGTTCAGGTAATAAAGAATCCACTTGTGACGCACCTGAGATTGATCCTTGAGTCAAGCAGATCCCTTGGGGAAGGGAATGACTCCACTCCAGTATTCTTGCCTGGAAAATTCCATGTACAGAGGATCCTGGCAAGCTGCAGTCCACAGGGTTGTGAAGAGTCAGACAAGACTGAGCAACTAACACTTTCATTTTCGTAGCTCATGAATTTAATTACAAAACTAACAAAATAAGTCCATGCTATTAGAATTTAGGACAATGATAAAAATTCTTGAAGTATTATGTCATTCAGCAATTTTACCAATTGCAGTTGTATTTCCAGAACAAAAGGGAATGAAGAAAGTGACATACATTACATGTAATTTAAAAAAGCTTTTTTTTTCCTGGTCTCATGCCACAGGGCATGTGGTATCTTAGTTCACCAACCATGTATAGAACACATTCATCCTGCATTGATAGCACAGAGTCTTAACCACTGAAACACCAGGGAAGTCCCCATGATCTATAATTTTAACAGCTATTTATTAATATAATTATACATTTCCTTATATATAATGTTTCCTGCAAGGCCCACTCTAACATAAAAAGCTGTCTTTTGAAAAGGAATCATTTGGTTTTGAATTTTTTCTACAGAAAATTTCCATCAAAGTGCTTTCATAAAGATATTTACCAGAAAATGTATTTCTTATCATGACAACGTGAAACAGTTGCTGGGTCTTGGGGCTCTCGTGTAGGGAGCAGCTAAACCTGACTCGAACCTGGACAGAAGCTCCTTATCAATTTCACCTTTGGTGTCATCCCACTGCAGTTCTGCTCTTTGAAGGGCTGGTTGTGTAATATTTATCAACAGAGCACTGGGAGAGAACAAATACATTTTTGAACAAATATGCATTTACAACACGAAGTAGCAATTAAAATTTAGAGCCATATAAAATTATGGCAGAAAAATACTACCTTATGATTTATTATTTTTATATTGCTGTTCTGTTTGACACTGAGATGATAGAGTTAGTTAAAATGATACATGAAAAAAGAAAAAGAAAATGTACTCCTGGAAAGTACAATATGTTAATCTCAGAGAATATGATTTTATTATTCTTATGCATGTCTATACTTTTTATTATTATTATTATTATTATTATTATTCTTTATTTTAAAGGTTTTACAGAGTTTTGTTGTTCACAGACATTTATGTTCCCAGATCAGTCATATGCATATCCCTGGTCCCCACGCCCCCAGTTCCCCCTATCCCACCCCATGTCTGTACTTTGAACTTCTTTTTAAATTACTTTATTATAACATTTAAAAAATATGATAAAATGCATTTACGTTTTTTATTTTATTCATAAAGGTTACTGAAATTGAGAATCTTAGCAGATTTTCTTATTTATTATGAAAACTTTAAGACCTAATAACTTCAAAGTTTGTCAGCTAATACTTGTTGCTTGGTTTAAAGTACTGCAAGTATTAATCTTCTTCATTTCAAGTGCCCTAATTTACTGCATTATATCCAAGAATTATAAGATATAGTTTCATTTGGAACACTTACACAGTTTATCTTAAAGAGAGACAATAAAGAAAGGATTATCATCTTGCTATATTGTTATAAAATGCAAGAGATATGTACTAAAGAGTAAACTTAATTAAAAGAGGATTAAATCCATTAATTACAAAAGTATGTGAACATTTCCATAGAGTCCAAGTATGTATGGCATTACCATTTAAGATTTATATTTATATTTCAAAAACTCTCAAACGGAAAAAAATTATAAGTACAGAAAACTAGAAGAGCCATAACACAAAAGTTGAGAAAGCAATCAAGGATGATGCTATCTCATTTGCGATCAAGGCTGCATTCATAGCAAAACCACTTCAGTTTTGTATTTTCTCATATGGAAGAAGATATATGCTATGAAATCTAGGTAACTACAGAGTTAATTAGGTAAAATACAACATTGGTTTATATACCTTTGACTTAAAAAATAAACTTTTGTCACATTTTATGTCATACCACATAAATATTAGTCTTAATGTTTCCAATGTGAAAAGGAGCTCTTTTTGCATAGGAAATTAATCAGTTGACCCAGTGAAGATAAAATTGTTTTAATACATTCCTTTTTCGGGCTTCCCTGGTGGTCCAGTGGGTAAGGACACCGCCTTGCAGTGCAAGGGGCGCCAGTTCGATCCCTGGCCTGAGAAGATCCCACGTGGAGCGGCTGGACAGATGTGTCCAATTACTGAGCTGGAGTTCTGGAGAGCGCATGCGCCCTGAGCCAGTGCTCTGTGACAACAGAGGTTACCGTGATGGGAGGCCCACACGGGACAAAGAACAAAGATGGATGAAAATAGACAAATGAAAGACCAATAGAAGTAGCCTGCCTGCTCCCCTCCCTCCCCACCCCAGCCCCCGAAAATAAATAAATAAATAAATCTTAAAAAAAATATATATATATATATACCTTTTCATAGCCATGTGGAAAATCATGAAGCGGTTGTTTCTACTGAGAAAAAAAATCCATTATGTTTCAAAAGTCATAGGGGTAGTAGGATAGTATACAGTGCATGTATCATGCATTGTGAACCAGTTAAACTGTCAACATAAGTCAGACTTTCCATGAGAATATCATTTAAAGATATGTTACAAAAATAGGCACTTCTAAGAATGCATTTGTCTTGTTACTTCTTAGAAGACTTTTTTTTTTTTTTTTTTGCCATGCCACAGCTTACAGGATTTTAGTGTTTGGTCCAGAGATTGAATTGGGCCGTCTGCCTTGAAAGTGTGGAATCTTAGCCACTGGACCCCTAAGGAAGTCCGAATGCATCCTTACCTCTTTAAAGCACCCTATAACTGCCCTCTCAGCTCTTCTGCCACGTTTAGTATACTTAGGGACAATTTGAAACCAAATTGTGCTTAATTTACCATGCTCCAAGTTATAAGACAATTAAAGGTTTTCAGTTGGTACCAAGAAAGGAGGATACAGTATCTGAGGTGTGGTTTACAGATCAGATCATCAAGAATCAATTAAGCAGTCTCCTCACAGGGTATATATATCTTCAAACCAAAGCTAACAAAAAAGGTGCAGTGGGATTTCCTTTCTCCCTAAATTTTATTTTAATTATTTGGGGAAAAGTTTCAGACCTTTACATCTGGCATTATGAGACAACTCATATTAAAAACAAACAAACAAACAAACAAACAAAAAACCTGTGATACAAACTAGTTAGAAATTATGGTTAATATAAAATGGGTTTTTGTGTAAATAGCTGATTTCAGGAGTTAGTACATTCCATCAGAGTCAAGACAAGAAGAGGAAAAAACACACGAGAATGATAAGCAGGCAGGGAAGTTTTAAAGCATATTGACAATAAGGCTTCAGCCTTTAAAACAGACAAGGGAAAAAAAGATAAAACTTGAATGACAAACTTGGGCAGGTTCAACACATGGGGACCCCCTCCATTCTCGCAATGTCTAGAGACCACAAAACACTTCATGGTCACTGGCTGGGTTAACAGTGGAAGGAAAACAAATCTTCGGAGAATTTGTAACACCAAGCCTCTCTTCACATCAAATTTCTGCTACCTACTAGGTTTCTGAAAAGTTAAAAAAGTATTAAGTGGTTCTGGATTTATATCAAAGTATGAATGGCATACAAACTTCTCTGACACTAACAAGAATGAGTTAGAATACAACCAGCAAGAGAGAATGTGGAAAAACAAAATATAAAATATATTCAGAAAGTAACAGAACTCTGAAAGAATAAAAGAAACTTGCAGATAAATTATGAAAATTTGGAAATCAGGACTCAGAACTGACAAATGAAATCATTGCACACAGACAACTTGTAATGTGCACTTAAACTTTTAGTGTTAAGATGCTTATAATTTTAATATTAGATACTTACTGAAGAAAATTTATGAATTAAAACACCATTTAACAAATTAGAAGTTGAAAACCAGAGCCAGTCAAACATAAATTAGAAGGAAATCAATAACGAAGAAAACACTAGAAAATAATAGAATATAAAATAAAGATACTATTGAAATATCCAAAAATCTGAAGTTTTGTGTAAGCTATAATGAAAAGAAATTTTCTGGTAAAAATGGCAAGATTTATGAAAGATGCATATAAAAATGATTACTTCATAAGAAATAAATCAAAAAGTATATGAAATCATTATGAACACACTTACTGTGTGCACATAGTATGTACGATTCCCTTATAAAAGATGCATTCCTTAGGGTGGGATGGGGGGGATATACATATGACTAATCTGGGATCATACATATCTGTAAACAACAAAACTCCGTAAAAGTAAAATCATTTTTTTAACAAAAAAAAAACTCCGTAAAAACTGAGTTAAATTATGGTTAATATAAAATGGGTTTTGTGTAAATAGCTGATTTCAGGAGTTAGTACATTCCATCAGAGTCAAGACAAGAAGAGGAAAAAACACACGAGAATGATAAGCAGGCAGGGAAGTTTTAAAGCATATTGACAATAAGGCTTCAGCCTTTAAAACAGACAAGGGAAAAAAAGATAAAACTTGAATGACAAACTTGGGCAGGTTCAACACATGGGGACCCCCTCCATTCTCGCAATGTCTAGAGACCACAAAACACTTCATGGTCACTGGCTGGGTTAACAGTGGAAGGAAAACAAATCTTCGGAGAATTTGTAACACCAAGCCTCTCTTCACATCAAATTTCTGCTACCTACTAGG
This sequence comes from Tragulus kanchil, assembly GCA_022376925.1. Classification (NCBI taxonomy): domain Eukaryota; kingdom Metazoa; phylum Chordata; class Mammalia; order Artiodactyla; family Tragulidae; genus Tragulus; species Tragulus kanchil. The sequence goes on from JAIOJX010000024.1 coordinate 65,189,676, forward strand.
TTTCTGAAAAGTTAAAAAAGTATTAAGTGGTTCTGGATTTATATCAAAGTATGAATGGCATACAAACTTCTCTGACACTAACAAGAATGAGTTAGAATACAACCAGCAAGAGAGAATGTGGAAAAACAAAATATAAAATATATTCAGAAAGTAACAGAACTCTGAAAGAATAAAAGAAACTTGCAGATAAATTATGAAAATTTGGAAATCAGGACTCAGAACTGACAAATGAAATCATTGCACACAGACAACTTGTAATGTGCACTTAAACTTTTAGTGTTAAGATGCTTATAATTTTAATATTAGATACTTACTGAAGAAAATTTATGAATTAAAACACCATTTAACAAATTAGAAGTTGAAAACCAGAGCCAGTCAAACATAAATTAGAAGGAAATCAATAACGAAGAAAACACTAGAAAATAATAGAATATAAAATAAAGATACTATTGAAATATCCAAAAATCTGAAGTTTTGTGTAAGCTATAATGAAAAGAAATTTTCTGGTAAAAATGGCAAGATTTATGAAAGATGCATATAAAAATGATTACTTCATAAGAAATAAATCAAAAAGTATATGAAATCATTATGAACACACTTACTGTGTGCACATAGTATGTACGATTCCCTTATAAAAGATGCATTCCTTAGGGTGGGATGGGGGGGATATACATATGACTAATCTGGGATCATACATATCTGTAAACAACAAAACTCCGTAAAAGTAAAATCAAAATTAAAAAAAAAAAAAAAATGCATTCCCTAAATAGACAGAAACTCAGGAGAGAATATATGTATACATGTAGTTGGTTCACATTGTTCTAAAGCAGAAACTAACAGAACATTCTAAAACAATTATCCTCCAAATAAGATAACTGATAACAAATAATACAAACTATATTATAGCATGTGGTAGTGATGCAGAAACATGTGGAAATCCCAATTAGTTTATTCTACCATTGAAGAAAGGAGAAAATAAACAATACCGATATGACTAACATGACATTATGATTCAAAATTTTTCAAATTGCTACTACAATTTTCAAGAAAATAAATTCATATTGCTTCAAATAACAATCATTTTTACAAATTCCATTCAAGATGTTTACATTTAGGAAATGCTTATGCTTGTGAAAACTTTGGTAAAATGTGTTTATGGATACAATATTCATTTCTATTTTCTGTTTTGAAGAATTTCAAGGTCAGAATCATTAAGGTCTGAGCTATGCACTATGATAGATTTACCAAAATATTCTCGTCAAATACAGATTAAAGGGGAAGCAAACTGATTGAAGATTGCATTTTTATCTGAAAGGATAGCAGACATTGCTCTCACAGTTTCTAAATATCTTTGTGGTCCTCTGCATTAATCCTAAAATTCCTGGTAATTTTATACTCTATGATAAAGCCTTATTTAAAAACTTACCAAATGTGTTTTTCTATTATTTTAAATTACTGATACTTACTCTATTTCCCAGTCAATGGGTTCCCCTGTCTCCACAGTTAGCAAAGCACTTAGTCTCTAACTTATTGAATGCACAAATATCAATTGTTTCCCAGATATATCAAAGCATTTGACTACAATTTATGGTAATGGGCATGATCCCTTTTAGAACTTCTTGCATGTTAATAAATAATAGCTAAAATGTGAAGAAAATACTAATGTTCCTCAAAATAGATAATTTTAATAATAAACTTAAGCAGTTTATTAATAATATTAATGACTATTATTAACACAGATGCTATTATATCCTTATAGTCTTAAAGACATAGAGAAATCTGAACACAAATCCATCTTTAAATGTATTTCTTTCATCATTGGCTTATTGTAACAACTAAATGAAGTAATATATGTAATGATCTTAGAAAAGTGTCTGGCACCTTGGAAACAAAATACTATCATCATTATCATCATCTAAATCAATTTTTGGAGAAACTATTTAGTGAGCATAACAGTAAGGTATACATTATATTGTATTAACAAAATATACTCCAAATTAAACTATGCTAGGTCATACATAGAGAGAAATGCACACACAAAGGTAATCATATACTCAAATCAGTTTCAGGAAAAAACTTATTATTCAAAGACAAACTTTTTTTTTTTGGTCACTTCTATTGGTCTTTCATTAATTTATTTGCATCGATCTTTGTTCTTTGGCCTGTGTCGGCCTCCCATCGCAGTGGCCTCTCTTGCTGAAGAGCACCGGCTCTGGGCGCATGTGCTCCAGAGGTCCAGCTTGGTAGTTGGACACATAGGTCCAGCTGCTCTGCGGCATGTGGGATCTTCCCAAGCTAGGCATTGAACTGGTTCTCCTTGCACTGCAAGGCGGTGTCTTTACCCACTGTACAACCAGGGAAGCCCCTAGACAAACTTTTTAACAAACGTGAATTTCAGAATCTTTAATAAGCTTAAATTAAGTGGATTCTAAGACTGACTCAAAGCTGTAACATGCTTTGACCAAATAATCCACTTTCAAGGTAAATGTTTTCAAACACATCCACCCTAGAAAGAATGTAACAGAACATGCTTAAAATTTAAACAATGACACTTGTTTGGATTTTAATAGCAATTTTTATTAATTTGACCCTAAATGAACACAAGAGGATTTTCTAGGTCAAGAAACACATTTTATTAAATTCCTCTCAGTAAATAATAATGTGTCAGCATATCATTGTCCTAGAGCTTGTCCTTGGAACAATGGAATGAAAGATGATGGGATTTCTCCCCCTGGTAGACAGAACCAGACACTCTATAGGTGAATGGCAAAAAATGAATGGAATGGAAAAATGATTTTTCTCTGCTTATAAAGCTGATTTAAGAAGTTTGCTCCCTCCTGTCCTAAAAGGGTCTCCTAAAGGAAAAAAGTGAAGTTCCTTGAACACAAATCCATCTTTAAATGTATTTCTTTCATCATTGGCTTATTGTAACAACTAAATGAAGTAATATATGTAATGATCTTAGAAAAGTGTCTGGCACCTTGGAAACAAAATACTATCATCATTATCATCATCTAAATCAATTTTTGGAGAAACTATTTAGTGAGCATAACAGTAAGGTATACATTATATTGTATTAACAAAATATACTCCAAATTAAACTATGCTAGGTCATACATAGAGAGAAATGCACACACAAAGGTAATCATATACTCAAATCAGTTTCAGGAAAAAACTTATTATTCAAAGACAAACTTTTTTTTTTTGGTCACTTCTATTGGTCTTTCATTAATTTATTTGCATCGATCTTTGTTCTTTGGCCTGTGTCGGCCTCCCATCGCAGTGGCCTCTCTTGCTGAAGAGCACCGGCTCTGGGCGCATGTGCTCCAGAGGTCCAGCTTGGTAGTTGGACACATAGGTCCAGCTGCTCTGCGGCATGTGGGATCTTCCCAAGCTAGGCATTGAACTGGTTCTCCTTGCACTGCAAGGCGGTGTCTTTACCCACTGTACAACCAGGGAAGCCCTAGACAATCTTTTTAACAAACGTGAATTTCAGAATCTTTAATAAGCTTAAATTAAGTGGATTCTAAGACTGACTCAAAGCTGTAACATGCTTTGACCAAATAATCCACTTTCAAGGTAAATGTTTTCAAACACATCCACCCTAGAAAGAATGTAACAGAACATGCTTAAAATTTAAACAATGACACTTGTTTGGATTTTAATAGCAATTTTTATTAATTTGACCCTAAATGAACACAAGAGGATTTTCTAGGTCAAGAAACACATTTTATTAAATTCCTCTCAGTAAATAATAATGTGTCAGCATATCATTGTCCTAGAGCTTGTCCTTGGAACAATGGAATGAAAGATGATGGGATTTCTCCCCCTGGTAGACAGAACCAGACACTCTATAGGTGAATGGCAAAAATGAATGGGAATGGAAAAATGATTTTTCTCTGCTTATAAAGCTGATTTAAGAAGTTTGCTCCCTCCTGTCCTAAAAGGGTCTCCTAGGAAAAGTGAAGTTCCTTAAACTTAAATCCAGAGCTTTTGGTAGTTGAATAAAATCTTTCTAGGAGCCAGGTAAGTTCCCTGCCTCAGCCCTTAAAACCTTCAGTTTTCTCTAAATTCTGACATCTCATTGATTCTGTTAGGTATGAAGTTAGGCATGAGCAACAAGGGGTGATCATCAGCATATAAAAACTTTTAGAGAGTGTGTAATATTATAATTCTAATATTAATGACTAATACTAAGTGCACATTATTAGTCCACATTTTTCTAAACCACTTAATATTTATAGGGCTTCCCCAGTGTCTCTGTGGTAAAGAATCTGCCTGCCAATGCAGGAGATACAAGAGGTGTGGATTTGATCCCCGGGTCAGAAAGATCCCCTGGAGGAGGAAATGGCAGCTCACTCCAGTGTTCTTGCCTGGAAAATTCCATGGACAGAGAAACCTGGTGGGCTACAGCCCATGGGGTTGAAGAGTCAGACTGAGCAACTGAGTACACATTTTTGTCTTTTCAAGCCCTTACCTAATCATTATGGTACCAGTGTCTCTCGTCTTGGTCCACCTCTTCCTTGAGGTGTTCTCTCTTTTCTTTCCTTAGTAAATTTGTTTCTGCCACGGGTAAGACCTCTTCATTCCTCTTTGGAGAAACAACCAAGGCCCACAAGAGAGGGTAAAAATTCAACCCCTCCTCTCCAAATACATTAACAATTCTAATATGTAAATACTGAGGAAGATATTGCCAACTTATTGCCCATTCCTCCTAGTAGTCAGAGGTTTAACTTAGGAATGCATACCAGGCTGTCAGAGTTGATCCTGGCCTTAAAAAATATTTTTCAAAAAAAAGGTTTAACCTGAAGAATCCAAATTGTCAAGAAACACATTTTATTAAATTCCTCTCAGTAAATAATAATGTGTCAGCATATCATTGTCCTAGAGCTTGTCCTTGGAACAATGGAATGAAAGATGATGGGATTTCTCCCCCTGGTAGACAGAACCAGACACTCTATAGGTGAATGGCAAAAAATGAATGGAATGGAAAAATGATTTTTCTCTGCTTATAAAGCTGATTTAAGAAGTTTGCTCCCTCCTGTCCTAAAAGGGTCTCCTAGGAAAAGTGAAGTTCCTTAAACTTAAATCCAGAGCTTTTGGTAGTTGAATAAAATCTTTCTAGGAGCCAGGTAAGTTCCCTGCCTCAGCCCTTAAAACCTTCAGTTTTCTCTAAATTCTGACATCTCATTGATTCTGTTAGGTATGAAGTTAGGCATGAGCAACAAGGGGTGATCATCAGCATATAAAAACTTTTAGAGAGTGTGTAATATTATAATTCTAATATTAATGACTAATACTAAGTGCACATTATTAGTCCACATTTTTCTAAACCACTTAATATTTATAGGGCTTCCCCAGTGTCTCTGTGGTAAAGAATCTGCCTGCCAATGCAGGAGATACAAGAGGTGTGGATTTGATCCCCGGGTCAGAAAGATCCCCTGGAGGAGGAAATGGCAGCTCACTCCAGTATTCTTGCCTAGGAAATTCCATGGACAGAGAAACCTGGTGGGCTACAGCCCATGGGGTTGAAGAGTCAGACTGAGCAACTGAGTACACATTTTTGTCTTTTCAAGCCCTTACCTAATCATTATGGTACCAGTGTCTCTCGTCTTGGTCCACCTCTTCCTTGAGGTGTTCTCTCTTTTCTTTCCTTAGTAAATTTGTTTCTGCCACGGGTAAGACCTCTTCATTCCTCTTTGGAGAAACAACCAAGGCCCACAAGAGAGGGTAAAAATTCAACCCCTCCTCTCCAAATACATTAACAATTCTAATATGTAAATACTGAGGAAGATATTGCCAACTTATTGCCCATTCCTCCTAGTAGTCAGAGGTTTAACTTAGGAATGCATACCAGGCTGTCAGAGTTGATCCTGGCCTTGAGTAAAGAAAAAGTTGCCTCACTCTTTTGAATCAGAGGAATGAATTAAACCAAAGGGTGGAACTCTAATCCTCCAGGTAGATGACAAGTCTGAGGAAACTTGGGATTTTTATAGCTGAAGAATCCAGAGAAGTTTTGCCTCCCCACATCAACTATATTAAGCAGATTTTGAAAAATTAAATAATGGGCAATGTTAAGAGCATATCATAGGGAGATAAGAAAGAGAAACTTGTTTTTCTTTGGCTGGTTCCAACAGGAAATATCTCACTGGTCAAACCAACCAAGAAACTATATGTAAGTATATGTATATATGTATATATGCATAGGAATTCAAGTGTGGCTTTCTGGGTAATACTGGCTCCATGTTTTTTTGTTTTTTGTTTTTTTATGATGTTGTAGTAATACTATCTCACTAGTGCTCCACTGGGGGCTGGGAATGCAGGGACATACCTCTAACTTCACTTAAGCTTTTGTGCTCAGTCATTCAGTTAAGTCAGTCAGACTCTTTGTGACCCCATGGTCTGTAGACCACCAGGGTTCTCTGTTTGTGGGATTTTCCAGTAGAGAATACTGGAGTGGGTTGTCATTTTCTCCTCCAGGGAATCTTCCCAACCCGTAGATGGAACCTGTGTCTCCTAGACCTTCTGCATTGCCTGGTTGGTTCTATAGCACTGTGCCACCTGGGAAGCTCATACCCTCACTTATAGTCAATCCCTAATCAGATGTCTTGCCAAAGAGCTACTTTCAGGTACACATGACCTCTGCTCTCCCTGAGCAAGCAATGAGAGAATGAGAGGGATCTGGGGCAGGGCAATCTGTTTTTACGTCTTGGTCCACCTCTTCCTTGAGGTGTTCTCTTTCTTTCCTTAGTAAATTTGTTTCTGCCACGGGTAAGACCTCTTCATTCCTCTTTGGAGAAACAACCAAGGCCCACAAGAGAGGGTAAAAATTCAACCCCTCCTCTCCAAATACATTAACAATTCTAATATGTAAATACTGAGGAAGATATTGCCAACTTATTGCCCATTCCTCCTAGTAGTCAGAGGTTTAACTTAGGAATGCATACCAGGCTGTCAGAGTTGATCCTGGCCTTGAGTAAAGAAAAAGTTGCCTCACTCTTTTGAATCAGAGGAATGAATTAAACCAAAGGGTGGAACTCTAATCCTCCAGGTAGATGACAAGTCTGAGGAAACTTGGGATTTTTATAGCTGAAGAATCCAGAGAAGTTTTGCCTCCCCACATCAACTATATTAAGCAGATTTTGAAAAATTAAATAATGGGCAATGTTAAGAGCATATCATAGGGAGATAAGAAAGAGAAACTTGTTTTTCTTTGGCTGGTTCCAACAGGAAATATCTCACTGGTCAAACCAACCAAGAAACTATATGTAAGTATATGTATATATGTATATATGCATAGGAATTCAAGTGTGGCTTTCTGGGTAATACTGGCTCCATGTTTTTTTGTTTTTTGTTTTTTTATGATGTTGTAGTAATACTATCTCACTAGTGCTCCACTGGGGGCTGGGAATGCAGGGACATACCTCTAACTTCACTTAAGCTTTTGTGCTCAGTCATTCAGTTAAGTCAGTCAGACTCTTTGTGACCCCATGGTCTGTAGACCACCAGGGTTCTCTGTTTGTGGGATTTTCCAGTAGAGAATACTGGAGTGGGTTGTCATTTTCTCCTCCAGGGAATCTTCCCAACCCGTAGATGGAACCTGTGTCTCCTAGACCTTCTGCATTGCCTGGTTGGTTCTATAGCACTGTGCCACCTGGGAAGCTCATACCCTCACTTATAGTCAATCCCTAATCAGATGTCTTGCCAAAGAGCTACTTTCAGGTACACATGACCTCTGCTCTCCCTGAGCAAGCAATGAGAGAATGAGAGGGATCTCAGCAAGGAAGCCACTGTATTTTACTATTCCAACTTCAGGATCCTATCACTTCTGTTTTATTTGAATCAGTAAATTCCACCCACAGTCAATGGAGGAGATTGCATGCACTGAGACCTTAGAAGCTGCCCACCATACTTGATTCTGACTCTGTATATGTGGCCAGCATCCTAGTTGCTAAGGAAACTCTCCCAGAGAGTATTTGATAATAGTCAAAGCACCTATGTGAATACTAGTGGTAAAAAAAACCCACCTGCCAATGCAAGAGACATATGACAGGTGGGTTCAGGTCCTTGGGGAAGGGTCCTGGGGGAGGGCATGGCTCCAGTCTTGACTGGAAAATCTCATGGACAGAGGAGCTTGGCTAACTACACTCCAGATCACATAGACCTGGACATGACTGAAGTGACTTAGCATGCACACACAAACATTGCTAAAATCTATAATTCCTTAAAATTGCATACTACATAAATATAAAAATGTTTAAATGGAGGGCTATGTTTTTTACAAAGCAGTACATCACTCTACACTTCTAATTTTAACAAATGATCTTTTATAATGGATAGTTTTGTATAGCAGTATGCTAGAGGCTATGAAAGCTTAATCACTTCAGTTAATATATTTTTATACTATTCTGAAAAGACTTTACATACAGTAGATCATGATTGGCATATAAAATATTTTAATATTAGTGTTTAAACAGATTTATATATCCTCTACAGGTTAAACACAAATATTTTGATCATTTCTGTTCATTTCATTATTCTTATGCCAGTTTAGTTACTATTGGTACTGATTTGCTGTGGTTTAAATTTTGACTTCTACTTTTCCTTAATCAGGACTGAAATTATGAGAATAATTTCAACTTTATTGCTCTGTCATTCAGTTAAGTCAGTCAGACTCTTTGTGACCCCATGGTCTGTAGACCACCAGGGTTCTCTGTTTGTGGGATTTTCCAGTAGAGAATACTGGAGTGGGTTGTCATTTTCTCCTCCAGGGAATCTTCCCAACCCGTAGATGGAACCTGTGTCTCCTAGACCTTCTGCATTGCCTGGTTGGTTCTATAGCACTGTGCCACCTGGGAAGCTCATACCCTCACTTATAGTCAATCCCTAATCAGATGTCTTGCCAAAGAGCTACTTTCAGGTACACATGACCTCTGCTCTCCCTGAGCAAGCAATGAGAGAATGAGAGGGATCTCAGCAAGGAAGCCACTGTATTTTACTATTCCAACTTCAGGATCCTATCACTTCTGTTTTATTTGAATCAGTAAATTCCACCCACAGTCAATGGAGGAGATTGCATGCACTGAGACCTTAGAAGCTGCCCACCATACTTGATTCTGACTCTGTATATGTGGCCAGCATCCTAGTTGCTAAGGAAACTCTCCCAGAGAGTATTTGATAATAGTCAAAGCACCTATGTGAATACTAGTGGTAAAAAAAACCCACCTGCCAATGCAAGAGACATATGACAGGTGGGTTCAGGTCCTTGGGGAAGGGTCCTGGGGGAGGGCATGGCTCCAGTCTTGACTGGAAAATCTCATGGACAGAGGAGCTTGGCTAACTACACTCCAGATCACATAGACCTGGACATGACTGAAGTGACTTAGCATGCACACACAAACATTGCTAAAATCTATAATTCCTTAAAATTGCATACTACATAAATATAAAAATGTTTAAATGGAGGGCTATGTTTTTTACAAAGCAGTACATCACTCTACACTTCTAATTTTAACAAATGATCTTTTATAATGGATAGTTTTGTATAGCAGTATGCTAGAGGCTATGAAAGCTTAATCACTTCAGTTAATATATTTTTATACTATTCTGAAAAGACTTTACATACAGTAGATCATGATTGGCATATAAAATATTTTAATATTAGTGTTTAAACAGATTTATATATCCTCTACAGGTTAAACACAAATATTTTGATCATTTCTGTTCATTTCATTATTCTTATGCCAGTTTAGTTACTATTGGTACTGATTTGCTGTGGTTTAAATTTTGACTTCTACTTTTCCTTAATCAGGACTGAAATTATGAGAATAATTTCAACTTTATTGCTCTGTACCATTCAGAAATTCAAATCAATGTCACAAAGAATAATAATAACTTTTTAAAAGGTTAATTTCAAATTTTTAAGAAAATGGCCCTATTTTCTCACATACTTATTGATGAAGGAATTGATAAAGACAAGAGCAACAAAAAAGATGATGAAGTTAGAGTAAACTCTGGAAAGCTTTTTGCAGGTGAATACAATTACAACTCAATAAAAATAAAATAAATATAAATATTTACCAAGGGCTACCATGTGTCCAGGGCTTCCCTGGTAGCTTAGCTACAGATTCCTTTCTGTGTAAGGAAGATCCTCTGGAGAAGGGATAGGCTACCCACTTCAGGATTCTTGGGCTTCCCTGATGACTCAGATGGTAAAGAATCTGATTGCATTATAGGAGACATGGGTTCAGTCCCTGGGTTAGGAAGCTCTCTTGAAGGAGGGCATGGCAGCCTGCTTCAGTATTCTCATGGGAATAATCTTTGTGGACAGAGGAGCCTGATGGGCTACAGTCCAAGGGGTCACAGAGTCCAATATGTCTGAGTGACTAAGCACAGCACAGCATCATGTATCCAGAACTCTGCTGCAAGGTAACTTGTCAAGAGTTTTTAGAAAAATGCCCATATCAGAGGAGCTGCCTATGGGCTAAAATGTATTTGAAATTATTCCTATTGAATTATTAATAATGTCTCCATAATCATAACATCCTATCAAACATTCCAACTTCATCTATCAATATTGTCAACCAGCCTACCTATCATAAAATAAACTATTTTCTGTTTTCCCAAACTTGCCCAGATTTCTGTTACCCTTATCTTTATGGTGTAAGGCTTCTTACAGAGTCTAACTTCTTTCTTTCTCCACATTTACAAATGGAAATCTTTCTTTCAAACACCGAGTTAATACCTATCCATTTGTTTTTCTACACTTAAGAGTAGACTCTTCCTAAACTGTACTTTCCTGGAAGTTCTTTGGACTCCCTATTAAGATACCAATTATTTTCCAACTTGCATTGTAGTTATATAGGAAATTGAAAAGTATCAGTTGTCAGTTTTCTGACAGAATCCATGTCTGGGCTATCTCTGTGTCTTCATAAAAGTCAGAATATTGCATTGCAAGTCATATGCAACTGACAAATTTATATTGTATATATGAACATAGATGTTTTACACTGCTTGCCACTGATGATTGTTAAATAAAATAGTGATTTTGAAAGGGATTCAGAAGGAAAGTCATTCATAGGCAGAATTGGTAAGGTTAGTGGGTCCCAAGGATATGGAGGAGGAGGTGAGGGACAAAAAGAAGAAAGACCAGTATTTTTCTAACCTGAAATATTTGTTATGATAAGATCAACCCAAAAGTAAGTTTATTGTTTTATGTTGATGCTGTGGGCCTAGAAAGGCCTTTACACCAGAATGTCTCACCTAGCCAGGAGATTATCCCCTGGCTAAATTCATGTTGTGGGTATAGGACTGGAATGGCTTTATGACCTTAATCTATTGTTTTGGTAACTGACTGGAAGATACAAATTGTCACGCTTTAACTGGCAAAGGGGGATATTCTTCTATACACCTCCAGTGTCTATGCTGGAGGTTTTTCCTATCCTTTCTTTAATAAACTTTTCACTGCATGAGGCTCTGAGTGACCCCTTTCCTGATGGGCTACAGTCCAAGGGGTCACAGAGTCCAATATGTCTGAGTGACTAAGCACAGCACAGCATCATGTATCCAGAACTCTGCTGCAAGGTAACTTGTCAAGAGTTTTTAGAAAAATGCCCATATCAGAGGAGCTGCCTATGGGCTAAAATGTATTTGAAATTATTCCTATTGAATTATTAATAATGTCTCCATAATCATAACATCCTATCAAACATTCCAACTTCATCTATCAATATTGTCAACCAGCCTACCTATCATAAAATAAACTATTTTCTGTTTTCCCAAACTTGCCCAGATTTCTGTTACCCTTATCTTTATGGTGTAAGGCTTCTTACAGAGTCTAACTTCTTTCTTTCTCCACATTTACAAATGGAAATCTTTCTTTCAAACACCGAGTTAATACCTATCCATTTGTTTTTCTACACTTAAGAGTAGACTCTTCCTAAACTGTACTTTCCTGGAAGTTCTTTGGACTCCCTATTAAGATACCAATTATTTTCCAACTTGCATTGTAGTTATATAGGAAATTGAAAAGTATCAGTTGTCAGTTTTCTGACAGAATCCATGTCTGGGCTATCTCTGTGTCTTCATAAAAGTCAGAATATTGCATTGCAAGTCATATGCAACTGACAAATTTATATTGTATATATGAACATAGATGTTTTACACTGCTTGCCACTGATGATTGTTAAATAAAATAGTGATTTTGAAAGGGATTCAGAAGGAAAGTCATTCATAGGCAGAATTGGTAAGGTTAGTGGGTCCCAAGGATATGGAGGAGGAGGTGAGGGACAAAAAGAAGAAAGACCAGTATTTTTCTAACCTGAAATATTTGTTATGATAAGATCAACCCAAAAGTAAGTTTATTGTTTTATGTTGATGCTGTGGGCCTAGAAAGGCCTTTACACCAGAATGTCTCACCTAGCCAGGAGATTATCCCCTGGCTAAATTCATGTTGTGGGTATAGGACTGGAATGGCTTTATGACCTTAATCTATTGTTTTGGTAACTGACTGGAAGATACAAATTGTCACGCTTTAACTGGCAAAGGGGGGATATTCTTCTATACACCCTCCAGTGTCTATGCTGGAGGTTTTTCCCTATCCTTTCTTTAATAAACTTTTCACTGCATGAGGCTCTGAGTGACCTTCGCCAAGTCTTTTGATCCCAATGTGAATTCTTCTTCATTAGAGATTAAGAATTCGACACCATCCATGGTAAACTACCCTCATCAATCACCTATCAGTTTAGGCCAATAGATTCTTCAATGTTCACATGAAGTTGAAAGTTGCATAATTAATTGGTTCCATAAAGTAAAATATATAAAACAATGGAAGCCATAGAAATGAAGGTTTGCTTCATAAATTCCTGAGAAAAATTTTTAAAAATATTTTATAAGTTTGGACACCAAATGAAGATCTATAAAAGTAGAGTTAGCCCATTTTGAGTGAGTAATAATTGTCCTGATCCTAAACAAATACCATCACTAGGAATTATATCAAATGTTTAAGTAACTAATTTATTTTATAAATGATATACTTCAGAGAGAGCATCACTTTGTTGTTGTTCAGTTGCTCATTCATGTCTGATTCTTTGTGATCCCACGGACTACAGCACACCAGGCTTTCCTGTCCTTCACTATCTCCTAGACTTTATACAAACTCATGTTCATTGAGTCTATGATGCCATCCAACCGTCTCATAATCTGTCACCACCTTCTTCTTCTGCCCTTAATCTTTCCCAGATTCAGGGTCATTTCCAGTGAGTCGTCTCTTCACATCAGGTGACCAAAGTATTGGAGCTTCAGCTTTAACATCAGAAAGTGAAAGTGTTTCGCTCAGTTGTGTCAAACCCTTTGCAACGCCATGGACTGTAACCTGCCATGATACTCTGTCTACAGAATGCTCCAGGTAAGAATACTGGAGTGGGTTGCTGTTCCCTTCTCCAGGGGATCTTCCCCACCCAGAGATTGAACCCTATTCTACTGCATTGCAGGCAGATTCTTTACCCTCTGAGCACAAGTGAAGACCCAGAGGTCATAACTGAATACCCTAAGAAAATGCAAAGACACATTTTAACAAAATTTCAGACAGAATGTATAATTACATTCACAAGTATTTGATATATATTTTCTTTCTGCAGGGCAATACAATAAAATCAGATATTTGACTTATTGACATGTATAAGTATAAAACATTTGTTTTCATGTAGATGAAAACAAATCTTGTGACAATTAAGTGACCATACTTAATTGTGACCACAGATCACTTAAGTCCTCCAAATTTAAAGATGTTCTCTGTGAAATCAAATGAAAAAAAAAAAAAAGAAACTGATCAAGTTCAACATTTTGTATCTGTGGAAATTTAGGTAGAAATTGAATCTCCAACATTCAACAGGTGGTAATATGCTGTTTGTTTTTAATCCTAAATTTAGTATTATATCTACACGAATTGATCAACTGTCTTGATTTATATAATCTAAAAATTAAAATGCTTACAGAATTAAAATGATAAATTTCTTAATTTTATTAAATTAAGTATGATAAGTTACTCAATTTACTTTCTATACTTTCTTGACATTCTTATCTGTCATACTTTAAGAATATATTGTATATCACTTAGGTGATGATTATTGCTACAAGACTTCCAGTGATAAGCATATATGAATGTTTGTATCGGATAATGAACACAGCTAATTTTTTATAAATATTTACATATTTATAAATGCAATCGAGTCTTTTTTTCTGGAATTTTTAACATAAATATTTTGAATGTTTGACATTCATATTTTTTAAAAAGTATTACATTTTAGTGTCATTTAGTGTTGTAATTAAAATTGTTCATTTGTAGAAGAGTTTAAAATATTTACAAGTTACTGGAGAAGCCCATTTATTAAATGACTGTCATTTTCATTAAGAGATGAAAATCTATAGATTTTTATCTTGAACTTTTAAGGTTAATAAAATATTCAATTTTTGTTTAGGCATTATGCCAAATAATGAGCAAAGTTAAAGTAGAAAAATAATTATGATTGAGTAGTATTTGAAGATGAAGTGTGAATGTTTTTTATTAGGTTTATTTCCTAAGAGATTCTATTTCAATCTCCAACTAATATAATTTTACATTCTTTTGGACTGTGTAGGCAATTTATATTTTATTACTAGGTGCTTATTTGAACTTTGAGAATGACTTATTGAACAGAATCACTCACATTTGGTCAACTTGACTTTCTGAATCTGCATTTACATTGCCTTGAAAAAGTTAAAAATATGTGTAAAAATTATGAAGTATTGATCATCTTTTTTTTGTTATTTACATTCTGCTATGTGAGATTTAAATGACCTTATTTTTCTGTTTTCTGGGGGAGGGGCTGTGACAGGTGATGAAATTTTACTATTTTGTCTTTTTAAGAGTAAATATGGCTCTTTGACAACCACTGCTCATTTGTGTAATTCAGTATATTGCTATGGTATGCAAAATTATTTTTAATTGAAAACATAAGAAAATCATGGTGGCATCAGCCAAAAAAATTGAACAAATTTTTATATTTATAGTGTTATGTACTTCGCCTGAGACAGGCAAGAAACTGAAATAATAGTTTGTTTGCAGCTTTACTTTTTGTTCGCCAGCTTGTGTCAAGTTTTTTAATTTAACTTTCTTTTTAACTTTCTTGACTTTTTTTTAAAAAACTTTATTTTTTTGTCTTTTACTTTAAGAATATATTGTATATCACTTAGGTGATGATTATTGCTACAAGACTTCCAGTGATAAGCATATATGAATGTTTGTATCGGATAATGAACACAGCTAATTTTTTATAAATATTTACATATTTATAAATGCAATCGAGTCTTTTTTTCTGGAATTTTTAACATAAATATTTTGAATGTTTGACATTCATATTTTTTAAAAAGTATTACATTTTAGTGTCATTTAGTGTTGTAATTAAAATTGTTCATTTGTAGAAGAGTTTAAAATATTTACAAGTTACTGGAGAAGCCCATTTATTAAATGACTGTCATTTTCATTAAGAGATGAAAATCTATAGATTTTTATCTTGAACTTTTAAGGTTAATAAAATATTCAATTTTTGTTTAGGCATTATGCCAAATAATGAGCAAAGTTAAAGTAGAAAAATAATTATGATTGAGTAGTATTTGAAGATGAAGTGTGAATGTTTTTTATTAGGTTTATTTCCTAAGAGATTCTATTTCAATCTCCAACTAATATAATTTTACATTCTTTTGGACTGTGTAGGCAATTTATATTTTATTACTAGGTGCTTATTTGAACTTTGAGAATGACTTATTGAACAGAATCACTCACATTTGGTCAACTTGACTTTCTGAATCTGCATTTACATTGCCTTGAAAAAGTTAAAAATATGTGTAAAAATTATGAAGTATTGATCATCTTTTTTTTGTTATTTACATTCTGCTATGTGAGATTTAAATGACCTTATTTTTCTGTTTTCTGGGGGAGGGGCTGTGACAGGTGATGAAATTTTACTATTTTGTCTTTTTAAGAGTAAATATGGCTCTTTGACAACCACTGCTCATTTGTGTAATTCAGTATATTGCTATGGTATGCAAAATTATTTTTAATTGAAAACATAAGAAAATCATGGTGGCATCAGCCAAAAAAATTGAACAAATTTTTATATTTATAGTGTTATGTACTTCGCCTGAGACAGGCAAGAAACTGAAATAATAGTTTGTTTGCAGCTTTACTTTTTTGTTGTTCAGTCGCCAGCTTGTGTCCAAGTCTTTGCAACCTCATGGTCTGCAGTACTTCAGGCTTCCCTGACCCTCAACGATCTCCCAGTGTTTGCTCAAGTTCATCTCCATTGAATCAACGATGCCAACAAATCATCTTATCCTCTGTCACCCTCTTTTCTTCCTGCTTTTAATCTTTCCCAGCATCAGGGTCTTTTCCAATGTCTCAACTGTTCCCATCAGGTGGTCAAAGTATTGGAGCTTCAGCTTCAGCATCAGTCCTTCCAAAGAGTGTTCACGGTTAATTTCCTTTAAAATTAACTGATTTTAATCTCTTTGCATTTCAAGGCACTCTTAGGATTTTCTCAAGCACCACATCAATTCTTCAGTGCTCTGTCTTCTTTATTGTCTAGCTCTTGCTTCCATACGTGACAACTTGAAAGACAATAGCCTTGACTATACGGACCTTCATTGGCAAAGCGATATCTTTGCTTTTTTTTTTTTTTTGGCCACTTCTATTGGTCTTTCATTTATTTATCTTTGTTCTTTGACCTATACGAGCCTCTCTCGCTGCAGAGCACCGGCTCCAGGAGCATGCGCTCCAGAGCTCTGGCTCAATAGCTGGACGCATAGGTCCAGCTGCTCCATGGGCACGTGGGATCTTCCCAGGCCAGGGATTGAACTGGCCCCCCCTTGACCTGCAAGGTGTTGTCCTTAGCCACTGGACCACCTGGGAAGCCCCGACTTTACTTTTGAACATGTTATCTAGGTTTGTCATAGCTTTCCTGTCAAGAAGCAATCATCTTCTAATTTCATGGCTGCAATTTCTTTTCTTAGTCTTCTCAAAAACTGTACCTTCCAAGATTTTTTTTTCTGTTTTCTACACAGACTTTAAGATTCTGAATGATGCATACATCACCTTTTGAAAAATATATATTAAGTTTAATCTGTAAATATAGCAATTAGTAAATTAATAGTCATGTATGATAATATAAGCTGAACTATACTTTTTATGTACCACTGCTCACAGAAATTTTCATATGAAAATAATTTTTTCCGTTTCCCAGGAACGTTATTGCCTTGGGGGAAAAGTGTATCATGTAGCACTTTTATGTGTGAGTCTTTTCAATAGCAATTATTCAAATGGGTAACTAAACATGATTTCTGCCTTAGGGTTAGCACATATCCAATTTGTTCACTGATCACCTAATTATAAGCAGATCATCCATTCACCTTAGGTTTAAAATAACTTCAGACATCAGAGAAATCTGTGATTTTTTTGTTAGGTCATCATAAGAGTACTGTGTATTGTAACTGTCTCACTTATATTCCTCTTTCTTAACTCCTCAGTGGTTAAAGTATCAACAGTAAATGAGTTATTGGCACATTACAGATATATGGGAGCAATAAGCAAGATAATTTAACAAAAAGAAAAAACAAATAAACAAACTCAACTATCAATTTTGATTTCTTTTTATGAAAGAGACTACATGATAGGAGCATATTTAAAGTCATCATTATGTCATTTTAAGCTACTGTTTTCATATTTCACAAGTAAGATGGATCCATAATTTAATGTTTATTTCTGAGAGACATATACCTGCTGCTGAAAATTGTTCCTCAAAGGACTCACAGCTCTCTTCAAATATACAAAATAAGACTGTATCACAAAGTGGTCCGAGTCCCAAAGAAGAACTCACAGCCCTTTTTGCTTTTCAAAATATTAGAGCCTCTCTCGCTGCAGAGCACCGGCTCCAGGAGCATGCGCCCAGAGCTCTGGCTCAATAGCTGGACGAAGGTCCAGCTGCTCCATGGGCACGTGGGATCTTCCCAGGCCAGGGATTGAACTGGCCCCCCCTTGACCTGCAAGGTGTTGTCCTTAGCCACTGGACCACCTGGGAAGCCCCGACTTTACTTTTGAACATGTTATCTAGGTTTGTCATAGCTTTCCTGTCAAGAAGCAATCATCTTCTAATTTCATGGCTGCAATTTCTTTTCTTAGTCTTCTCAAAAACTGTACCTTCCAAGATTTTTTTTTCTGTTTTCTACACAGACTTTAAGATTCTGAATGATGCATACATCACCTTTTGAAAAATATATATTAAGTTTAATCTGTAAATATAGCAATTAGTAAATTAATAGTCATGTATGATAATATAAGCTGAACTATACTTTTTATGTACCACTGCTCACAGAAATTTTCATATGAAAATAATTTTTTCCGTTTCCCAGGAACGTTATTGCCTTGGGGGAAAAGTGTATCATGTAGCACTTTTATGTGTGAGTCTTTTCAATAGCAATTATTCAAATGGGTAACTAAACATGATTTCTGCCTTAGGGTTAGCACATATCCAATTTGTTCACTGATCACCTAATTATAAGCAGATCATCCATTCACCTTAGGTTTAAAATAACTTCAGACATCAGAGAAATCTGTGATTTTTTTGTTAGGTCATCATAAGAGTACTGTGTATTGTAACTGTCTCACTTATATTCCTCTTTCTTAACTCCTCAGTGGTTAAAGTATCAACAGTAAATGAGTTATTGGCACATTACAGATATATGGGAGCAATAAGCAAGATAATTTAACAAAAAGAAAAAACAAATAAACAAACTCAACTATCAATTTTGATTTCTTTTTATGAAAGAGACTACATGATAGGAGCATATTTAAAGTCATCATTATGTCATTTTAAGCTACTGTTTTCATATTTCACAAGTAAGATGGATCCATAATTTAATGTTTATTTCTGAGAGACATATACCTGCTGCTGAAAATTGTTCCTCAAAGGACTCACAGCTCTCTTCAAATATACAAAATAAGACTGTATCACAAAGTGGTGAGCAAAAGCAACTGATGTAGTCATCAAGAGAATTTAGAATATTTTCTTCATTTATTTTCATGTTGTCTTCATTTAATCTATTTTTCCTCATATAATATTGTCTGCAATTATTTGGTGGCTCAGACAGTAAATAATTCACCTACAGTGAAGGAGATCCAAGTTTGATCCTGGGTCAGGAAGATCCCCTGGAGAAGGAATAATCACCCACTCAGGTATGCTTGCCTGGAGAGTTCCATGGATAAAGGAGCCTGGTGGATTACTGTCCATATGGTCAGAAAGAGTCAGACAGGACTGAATGACTAACACTTTCACTTTTCAAATTCTCTAAAACTGTAACTCTTCCATTTATTGTCTTTCAGAGACAAACTTTGTGGGAAAATTATTCTATGTATTGTCTCTAGTTTTTCATGTTCAGTTTGTTCCTCAGATTTGCATCTGTCTTGTTCTCTCATTGCGTGACTGAAATTCTTCTTGTTAATGTTATAAATAATATATTATTGCTGACAAATCCAATCAGTACTTTGCTAACTTGTTCTTCCTAATCCTCTTCCATTACATCCCACTCTTTCATTTTCTTCATGCATCTGTGTTTCCTTCAACACTTCTTATACTTGCTCTTCCTTCTCTACCTTTCATTAAATGTTGAAGTGGTCCTTGGAGTGTCTCCAAGCATCCTTTTACTTTTGATATGAAAACTCAGCCAGAGACATTTTTTTTTTTAATTTTAAAATCATGGGATAAGGCCCAACTTTTCATTTTTTAAAAATTTATTTTATGCATTGTTGAATTTGATTTGCTAGCATTTGGGGTGTTAATTTGGAGCATCAGCCAGAGATTTAAAAATTGCCTCTATAAAAAGGCAAATATGTCTTGCTATAATCAATTCTCTGAGTTTCAGACCTATATATTTTATTGCTTTTGATTGAATGTATGCAGACATTAATAATACATTATCAAAACTGAACTGCTATGCCCTGTAGATATGCTCCTCTTCCAATTTTTTTTTTCATGTTTCCTCTGCCCAACTCTTGCTTAAGTCAGAAAACTAAGAATCATTTTAAAAACTCACTCTACCTCATGTTTAAACACTCAATGTCCTACTAGATTGACAAAATATTGACTACATCTATTCACTTCTTTCCTAGAAACCAAGTAATCATCTTCTTCCTTGTTTTTCATTCAAATTTATCTCACTAAATCCAATGGATTTTTACCACCTGTTAATCTCAGCCCACCTTCTTTCCCTCTTCTCTGCTATCACCAATCCAGTTTCAGCCACTGTTGACTAAAAAGATGAACAACTTGAGAGTTGTGGGTTAAGTTTTATTTGAGGTATAATTAGGACTGCAGCCCAGGAGGCAGCACCCCAGATAGCTCTGAGAGACTGCTCCGGAGAGGCAGGGGAGGAAAGCCAATATCAGGGTTTCAGTGTGGGGGAAATTCAAATGCCATCAAGTAAAGGGTTTCCAAAGCGGTTTTTGTTTTACCAATGGTTTGGGTCTGACAGGAGGAAGTTTAAAGGGTTTTTGTTTTGCAACTAGTTTGGGTCTGTCTAGTGCTTTTCTGGGTGTGAGGAGATGCAAGGATTGAGATGATAAAATCTATTCCTAAAAGTCATTTACCTATCTAAAGACCTGCCCCACCAGATTCCCTGGAGCACAGAGTGCCTCTACCACACCCTGATCTCCATCAGGGAGTATTGAAGGTCAGCAGCTCTCAATAGCACATGTTCTGGTCTCTGCAGAGGCAGATGACAAACGTCCTTGTTGTTCAGACATTGGCAATGTAATTGGTAAATGCCAGTTTGTAGCTGACACCACTATTGCCCACCAGCCCTCTACACTAGTCAATGGTCTCTTAATTAATCTCTCCACTAGTATACTTGACCATTTATAATTCATTGTCTACAGATTATTCAGAACAATCTTTTCAAAACAAATCAGGTCACATGACAATCCTTAAAACTATGAAACATAATTTTTTCTTCCCTCGCCAAATAGTTCTTGTACCACTTTCTCTCCTTACTCTTAGTATCTAGTCACAATATCCTGTTGGCCAGGATCTCTGTATCAAAAATCTACCATAGAGCTTTGGTATGTTTTGATAATTCTGAGTCAAAAGTTTTTTCATTAAAACTTCAAAATTTTAAAGTCTTCGTATCCCAATTTAAATAGAAACGGAGGCCTTAATTGACCACAATTCATCCTTGGAAATTAATCTACTCTATTTCATTATCTCATAAATCACTGTGTTATTATCCTAGTACCATTTGCAGTTATGTATTTAATGACCTACTTTCCGCTAAAAATAGTTGTTACTAAAATTTGCCAGTGGATGAAAATTCAATCTTATCATGTATTAGAATTGTGTTTATCTTTCTGTTTTTTTTTCTCTAGATAAAATATTTTGAATTTACATGTTGTATATGAATTGGTTGTGCTCCTTTGAAATGTGTAATTCTCAGGATTTATTTTGAAATGGGAACTGTAGATCATAAATTTAATGCATGTTAACAAGTCTCTATGATAATTCTGAGTTCAGTTTTCTATGCTTTTTAAAACAAACAAAACTGAAATAAAAGCTTATATACACTAATATATGTGAAATCTATCATAAAAGTACCTTTTGCACTGTATTCTAAACTATCAATTCAAATGGACGATTTCATATTCAATTGTTATATTTTGTAGAAAGATTTTAACTTTTTAGTATATGCCAACTGGAAGAGTAGCATATAATGACAAATTGAATTTATTTCACCTTTGATTTTTAACTGGGTGTAGAGGCCTACTACGTGCCTAATAAGGGAGTATTGAAGGTCAGCAGCTCTCAATAGCACATGTTCTGGTCTCTGCAGAGGCAGATGACAAACGTCCTTGTTGTTCAGACATTGGCAATGTAATTGGTAAATGCCAGTTTGTAGCTGACACCACTATTGCCCACCAGCCCTCTACACTAGTCAATGGTCTCTTAATTAATCTCTCCACTAGTATACTTGACCATTTATAATTCATTGTCTACAGATTATTCAGAACAATCTTTTCAAAACAAATCAGGTCACATGACAATCCTTAAAACTATGAAACATAATTTTTTCTTCCCTCGCCAAATAGTTCTTGTACCACTTTCTCTCCTTACTCTTAGTATCTAGTCACAATATCCTGTTGGCCAGGATCTCTGTATCAAAAATCTACCATAGAGCTTTGGTATGTTTTGATAATTCTGAGTCAAAAGTTTTTTCATTAAAACTTCAAAATTTTAAAGTCTTCGTATCCCAATTTAAATAGAAACGGAGGCCTTAATTGACCACAATTCATCCTTGGAAATTAATCTACTCTATTTCATTATCTCATAAATCACTGTGTTATTATCCTAGTACCATTTGCAGTTATGTATTTAATGACCTACTTTCCGCTAAAAATAGTTGTTACTAAAATTTGCCAGTGGATGAAAATTCAATCTTATCATGTATTAGAATTGTGTTTATCTTTCTGTTTTTTTTTCTCTAGATAAAATATTTTGAATTTACATGTTGTATATGAATTGGTTGTGCTCCTTTGAAATGTGTAATTCTCAGGATTTATTTTGAAATGGGAACTGTAGATCATAAATTTAATGCATGTTAACAAGTCTCTATGATAATTCTGAGTTCAGTTTTCTATGCTTTTTAAAACAAACAAAACTGAAATAAAAGCTTATATACACTAATATATGTGAAATCTATCATAAAAGTACCTTTTGCACTGTATTCTAAACTATCAATTCAAATGGACGATTTCATATTCAATTGTTATATTTTGTAGAAAGATTTTAACTTTTTAGTATATGCCAACTGGAAGAGTAGCATATAATGACAAATTGAATTTATTTCACCTTTGATTTTTAACTGGGGTAATATTTTTAATTATTCTCAGTGAAGCAGCTTCTTGAAGAAGGCCAGTGGGTAAAATTAAAAAGTTACTGATCTAAGTTTCTTCACCATAACAATGTTGATGTGGTGGGCTGGGAATTTATTTTTGTGGGGTCTGCGCTGTGCACTATAGGATGTTTAACAGCATCCCTAGACTTTATCTGTTAAGCACTGCCCCCTTTCCATTTGAGACAAAAAAAAAAAAAAAAAAAAGCCAAAGTCTCTTATAAGGCTAAATCACTCCAAACATCACTTGCCCAAGGTTACAGAGCTAATTGATATTGATATTAGCTCTATAACCTTAGGCAAGTCTTGTTTCTGAGTTTCAGGACATTCATATGCAATGTAAGAAATCTGGAATATATAGTTCATTGTCAAGTGATCTTTTAGTTTTACTGTCTTTTTATCATGCAGATAAATGGAGATGTAGAAGGACAGAAGGAGACAGTTGCTATAATATGTTCAATCCTTGTATACGTATACATATATATCATGAATGTATATACATATAACCAGGGAAAATAGTGTCTTGAATTAAAAGTTAAAGAGTATGCTGACAAAATTCAGAGAAATATGGTAATGATATTCTGCTTGATGCATGAAGAGACCTCTTATACCTTAATACATTAATTAATGTTAAATATCCTTTTCTAAAACATATGTGAACAATATACAATTTCTACATTAAATGTTAAATATTTTTCTTAAAGCTGGATATAAAATTGAAATATATTGATGGTATTTTCTCAGTGTTTTAGTTTTGTAATTGGATGTAGTTGGATGTGTGTGTGTGTGTATGTTTGTGGCAAAGAAAGCTAAGCATAGAAAGAATCTTAAGGTAAACATTTTTCTAATGTTGTAATAATCTCCTAACAGTTTTCATTTGTAAGGGGTTGTGTTCTCTTTTCACCCCTATGGTTGTCTCAGAAAAAAACACCTTCATGCAATGTGACACTGCATACTCTATGGCGTCACTCATTTCTGACTCTTTGTGAATCTATGGACTGTAGTGCTCCAGGTTCTTCTGTCCATGGGATTTCCCAGGGAAGAATACGCGAGTGGGTTTCCATGCCCTCCTTCAGTGGATGCTCCTGACACAGAGATTGAACCCCAGTCTCCCGCATTGGCAGGTAAATTCTTACTGCTGTGCCACTGGAAAAGCCATGCCCCATATTGTAGTTCCTTGATGCTGACAGGATTCTTTATTCTTTGGTTTACTATAGAAAAGGGAATTGTTAGTGTGGGAATTGCTAGACATGGTCACCTTCTGCCATGTTGATTGTAATCCAAGAAAAAGTGTTCTTAGCAAACATGAAAAATGAGAATGGACATTCTTCTGAAAGAGAAAAGGAAAATGGATTGGAAATGAGTTTTCTTAGTCCTCCGTGTTGTCCCAGGCCATTATACCTTCCATTTAGAAACCTAATTTGTTAGAGAAAGACACAAAGCACAGACATTCTTCTGTGTCTTTATAGGAGTCCTCAGCATGAGCATTAATTCATATCCTGACTCTTCTTCTCATTGTCTGGGTAACTTTACAAAACATACCTAACCTCTCTAGTTCCTAGTTGCCTAATCTTCAATATGTGATTTAAAAAAAAATGTTTATAATATATGACATCTGTAAAGTTTTTTAAAAAATTATATATCTGGGGGGACTTCTCTGGTGGTCCAGTAGGTAAGGACACCACCTTGCAATGCAAGGGGCACCGGTTCGATCCCTAGCCTGGGAAGAATCCACGTGCCACAGAGCTGCTGGACCGATGTGTCCAATTACCGAGACGGAGCTCAGGAGCCCATGCACCCGGAGCCAGTGCTCTGCAACAACAGAGGCCACTGTGATGGAAGGTCCACACGGGCCAAAGAACAAAGAAGGATGAAAATAGATACATGAAAGACCAATAGAATTGGCCCTCCCGCCCCCTCCTTCCCCAACCCCTCCCCCACCAAATTGTATATTTGGAAAGAGTTTAACCTGATCCTTGTCATTAAGCAAGCACTCAGTAAAAGCTAATTATGAGGCAATAATGTGACACTGCATACTCTATGGCGTCACTCATTTCTGACTCTTTGTGAATCTATGGACTGTAGTGCTCCAGGTTCTTCTGTCCATGGGATTTCCCAGGGAAGAATACGCGAGTGGGTTTCCATGCCCTCCTTCAGTGGATGCTCCTGACACAGAGATTGAACCCCAGTCTCCCGCATTGGCAGGTAAATTCTTACTGCTGTGCCACTGGAAAAGCCATGCCCCATATTGTAGTTCCTTGATGCTGACAGGATTCTTTATTCTTTGGTTTACTATAGAAAAGGGAATTGTTAGTGTGGGAATTGCTAGACATGGTCACCTTCTGCCATGTTGATTGTAATCCAAGAAAAAGTGTTCTTAGCAAACATGAAAAATGAGAATGGACATTCTTCTGAAAGAGAAAAGGAAAATGGATTGGAAATGAGTTTTCTTAGTCCTCCGTGTTGTCCCAGGCCATTATACCTTCCATTTAGAAACCTAATTTGTTAGAGAAAGACACAAAGCACAGACATTCTTCTGTGTCTTTATAGGAGTCCTCAGCATGAGCATTAATTCATATCCTGACTCTTCTTCTCATTGTCTGGGTAACTTTACAAAACATACCTAACCTCTCTAGTTCCTAGTTGCCTAATCTTCAATATGTGATTTAAAAAAAAATGTTTATAATATATGACATCTGTAAAGTTTTTTAAAAAATTATATATCTGGGGGGACTTCTCTGGTGGTCCAGTAGGTAAGGACACCACCTTGCAATGCAAGGGGCACCGGTTCGATCCCTAGCCTGGGAAGAATCCACGTGCCACAGAGCTGCTGGACCGATGTGTCCAATTACCGAGACGGAGCTCAGGAGCCCATGCACCCGGAGCCAGTGCTCTGCAACAACAGAGGCCACTGTGATGGAAGGTCCACACGGGCCAAAGAACAAAGAAGGATGAAAATAGATACATGAAAGACCAATAGAATTGGCCCTCCCGCCCCCTCCTGCCCCCCCCCCTCCCCCACCAAATTGTATATTTGGAAAGAGTTTAACCTGATCCTTGTCATTAAGCAAGCACTCAGTAAAAGCTAATTATGAGGCAATAATATACCTCACAGGGCTCTAGTGTGTGCACGCTCTTTGAGGATAAAAATGCGGTTCCTTGTTGATTAATTAAATAACTTTGGGATGCTTCTCCATCTCCCTGTCTTTCACGTTCTCTTTTGTAGCAAGGGGTTAATAATAAAACCTTCCCTGGAGAGTTTTTATAAGAATTCAGATTTCACCTGACGCCTGACACATAACAATCAAAAAATGATTATTAACTATTACTGCTATAATCAGCACTTCAGGCTTTCATTCTGCCAAGACCTTGGCCCAGCTTTTTTTGAGGCTGTGGTCTGGCTGTCCAGTTGCTTCCTCCCACTGGTGCCTTAGCCTTCATCTCTCAGCTGTTCAGCAAGTGACACTCCTACTTTGATTGTGCTGCATAAGCAGGGTATCATTGTTACTCTCTATCTCATGCTTGAGTTTCCTTGGTAGCAGTCATCACATTAGTTAATTATTTCATGTTTTTACCTGTTTTCGCTTTCTCTTCTACTGTATTTATAAGTGCACAAAGAAAAAAAACACAGATCTGCTTTGTTTGCTTAGAATAATGATTGATACATATTGTCACTTAAAGTTGTATATTGAAGGAACATCTTTGCTTTTTTCTAAACCAATGACAGTTAAGCAAGCTTATCTTAATGACCCAGTTAGTCTTTTAAATGGGCCATCAGAGCCCAGGATAACTTCTTTAAGTCTTTACTCACATGCAACCAAAATACTCTGATATACCATCATATAAGAAAATAAGGATATCCTAAGACAATATGGTATACTATGCTTACCATCTTACTGAAAGATGAATGTTCTTCCATTTTCATGCATTAACTGATGATCTTTTTCATCACTTTTTTAAAAAAAATGGTTACAGTGTAGTATAAAAATGGAAGGATAAAAGCAAGTAATTGACACTTTAACTTTTAAAATATTTTCTTTGATGGACAATCAAAATAAGGATATTACCACAATCAGATGAAATTGAGATTTATGGTAGAGTTAGAATGAAAGCACTTCCCAGGTGGTTCAGGTGATAAAGAATTTGTCTGCAGTGCAGGACACCTGGGTTCAGTCCCCAGATTGGGACAATCCCCTGGAAGAAGGCATGACCACTCACGGTAGGATATTTACCTGGAGAATTCCATAAACAGAGGAGCCCGTGGGCTACAGTCCATGAAGTCACAAAAAGTTGGAAAAGAATGAGCAACTAACTCATACTCTTCACTAAAGAATCAAAAGTTTAGGATGAAGAACTCATGGGAAGCCTCAGGATCTCAGAATTTGTAGCAGCAATTCTGGCTTGAACATGGTAGTAATTTTAGCTACTATAGCCACCAATTCGCCCTAGACAATCACAAGAACACAGTCTTGGATAAAATTTATTGCATTTGTTGAGTTTATTCCAGAAACATTTTATTATCTCTAACATCTGTTGTGTTTGGCAAATATGGAATGTTTAACAGTCAAATGCATGAGCATAAAGATCTGCCCTGTCCCCCTTTATTTTCTTTCGTGGCTAAATGTCTGTCTCTGTAGTTAAATTGCTGAAGGATGGCCATCATTAAAGTCTCTATTTTCCCCCACATTGGTATATTTCAAAGAGTTTCTGTGGATTTCCTGACTGTTGAAATTTAAAACACAATCTGAACCTTGTGTTACTGACACCCTGAGAGTCTTTAAAACTTCTCCCAAGTGAAAGTGTTAGGTCTCACCATTATTATGCAACATGAGGAAAAACAGATGCAAGTTCAGATTATAGCTTCTATTTAACTTTAATATGTCAAAGACAAAAAACACTTTATTCTTCCATTTCTACATATATTTATGCTTAGGATGGGTTTCTCCTAATTCATTTTCTTTTTCTCTTTGTGGATTAAAGTGACCTTTGTAAATATTTAATATTATGATAATGTTATTTGCTGTCTCACAATGTTTAGTTCACTATGATGTCTCAATTCTCACTGTATAGGTTCTTGTTTATAAAAGTTAAAATATTTTTTCTGTTGAAAAACATAGTTTGAAATGTATATTTGAAATTTCAAATATACTCCTCAAAATAAGTATCTGATCTTGAAATTTTATTTGAATTTTTTAGATGATACATGATATAGCTCTGAACTTTATTTCATATACAGTAAATGGAATTTGATTATGAAACTTTATTAAAATCTGCAAAGTAAGGAATATTCTAAAAATTATACATTGATGAAAGTAAAGATTTTTGGGGGGTGAGGGAGTGACAGGTGTCTGGTAGAAATGAGCTATTTTTCCCACAACCAGTTTAACTATCTCATATTCAGAGGACATTTTGTTAGTAACTCCAGCAACATGGAGAGTCCTTTTATTATCATAGTTACTAGGCTGAATTTCTATTACTTTGCCAGTTATTTGTATCCCTGATAAGGCTGTTAACTTCTTGAGTAAAACTCTTAGGTAGGTATTATTCATCATTTGTTTCTGGCTTTCAAAATTCCTGCAACAGAAAGGACACAGAGATAATGTTTTTCATTGGCTTGAACTGAAATCTCCCACAGTCTGGCACAGCAACTTGCCTACGGTTGATTTCAAATGTTTGTCAATTTCATGAAAATAAAGCCATGGGCTGTCATTGTACCTTTTTGATTTTAAATTCTGGAAAAGTTATCTCCTCTAGAAACAGTTTTACAGACACTACAGTTCCTGAATAAATTATATATTTTTTAATTTAAATGAAAACTTTACAATGAAGAAATCATTGACAATGTAAGTACACATAAAGCTTTTTAATCATGTTTACATGTGCTTTATCAAGGGTTATTTATTTGGAATTTTATTAAACTACATTTGTCTTCTCTCATAGAGTAATAAACTAATAGTAAATATGGGTTTATATTAAGGTGAAGACCTTGCAATTGATTTGTACCAAGATTAAAAAAGATAATTATTTAAAACTAATTCTTTGAGATGCTTTGTTTTCTCAGATCATAGGATTGAGAATAAAAAGGATAAGAAGGAGTTACAAAATAAGCCACATATTTCACTCTTTACTATCACATGCTTACGGCTATAAATAGTATTATAATAAGAATGTGATGGTAGACTCAGTACATTACTATTTGTCTGACATTCAGATATGATATAATTATTCTTTTGTGTTGAACAGTTGAAAATAGATTATTATTCCCTTACTAACACATTAGGAAATTGAGTCAAAAGTTAAACTTTGAAAAGCCTTCTCATATAAATCTTTATAACTCCTGCAATTACCCTATAGTTTGCTCTATTTTGAATGATTCTAGAGCAGTCAAGCAGAATATTAAGTATGACAGATGGTATTTATGACTATGGATATGCTGAACTATGTAAACTGGTAATCATTAAATTGTGATGCTTTTCTTACATAATAAAAATGAAGACATCAGAAGCCACTAGCAGAAGAAGCAGCATTGTGGGTGACTAATCCATCACCCATATGTCATAGATATAAGTGACTACTTTCTTAACTGCGACTTACTTGTCATAGGTAAGTTGAAGTTCTTTAAAGTGCCCTTGAAACAGCCCAATCTTTACCTGTATGAAACCCTGACAGGAAGTTATGGTTCAATTCTTATTGATTGGTGTGTTCCTATCTATATTTTGGGAATGCTAGCTTCGATATTTAGACAAGGAGCGTTATTCCCAGGTGAAATTGTTCTTAAAATTTGTGTCAGCCTCAGCACACTATATTGCTGTCTTAGCATAACATTTGTAGAATATGGTGCAATTACCTCAGCAAAAAAAAAAAACTATATTGCTGATCTAGTTTTACAGACACTACAGTTCCTGAATAAATTATATATTTTTAATTTAAATGAAAACTTTACAATGAAGAAATCATTGACAATGTAAGTACACATAAAGCTTTTTAATCATGTTTACATGTGCTTTATCAAGGGTTATTTATTTGGAATTTTATTAAACTACATTTGTCTTCTCTCATAGAGTAATAAACTAATAGTAAATATGGGTTTATATTAAGGTGAAGACCTTGCAATTGATTTGTACCAAGATTAAAAAAGATAATTATTTAAAACTAATTCTTTGAGATGCTTTGTTTTCTCAGATCATAGGATTGAGAATAAAAAGGATAAGAAGGAGTTACAAAATAAGCCACATATTTCACTCTTTACTATCACATGCTTACGGCTATAAATAGTATTATAATAAGAATGTGATGGTAGACTCAGTACATTACTATTTGTCTGACATTCAGATATGATATAATTATTCTTTTGTGTTGAACAGTTGAAAATAGATTATTATTCCCTTACTAACACATTAGGAAATTGAGTCAAAAGTTAAACTTTGAAAAGCCTTCTCATATAAATCTTTATAACTCCTGCAATTACCCTATAGTTTGCTCTATTTTGAATGATTCTAGAGCAGTCAAGCAGAATATTAAGTATGACAGATGGTATTTATGACTATGGATATGCTGAACTATGTAAACTGGTAATCATTAAATTGTGATGCTTTTCTTACATAATAAAAATGAAGACATCAGAAGCCACTAGCAGAAGAAGCAGCATTGTGGGTGACTAATCCATCACCCATATGTCATAGATATAAGTGACTACTTTCTTAACTGCGACTTACTTGTCATAGGTAAGTTGAAGTTCTTTAAAGTGCCCTTGAAACAGCCCAATCTTTACCTGTATGAAACCCTGACAGGAAGTTATGGTTCAATTCTTATTGATTGGTGTGTTCCTATCTATATTTTGGGAATGCTAGCTTCGATATTTAGACAAGGAGCGTTATTCCCAGGTGAAATTGTTCTTAAAATTTGTGTCAGCCTCAGCACACTATATTGCTGTCTTAGCATAACATTTGTAGAATATGGTGCAATTACCTCAGTTGTATATTTCTTAGGAATGATGAGAAGATGAAAAATGATGACAATAAAAAGAAGGCTAATAAGTTTCAGTAATTAATGAGATTTAAATACAAGATGCATTCTAAACCAAATAATAATCACAAGCTGCCAACGAGGAATGTTTTTTGTTATTGTCTCTTTTTCTAAATGAAGCTACTTCTTTTCAGTGGGAATGTTCACATTTTCCTTCTTTGATCATGTACTCATAGCTTAATGATCAAATTAGAATGATCCTGAGGTTTTGCTTCCAATTAGTTTGGAATTGTTACCTTAGTGGAAGGCATGATGACATCATTCCAGTCTTGCTTTTTAAATTTTCATTTACAGGCACTTGCCATCTGTGATGACCCACATTCTGTGAAGAGTGTTTCTTTCTGAATAAATCTACTTTTTAACCTATCAAAAATAAATAAAATTTTATTTATTCACATATTTTCCTATAGAAATGTATTTTATATTTATGCAATGGGAACAAGAAGATATAATAAACCTAGTTACCTCCTTTACATCACACCTATAACTCAGATTAGATAAAACCAAATCAGTTTTAAAAAAATACGACCTGTCTCAATTGCCCTCAAAAATAAGCCCTTAAATCATTCCTTAATAGCTCCTTCATCCTTTTTTGTAGATCTCATCTGACAGAATGGCTTATTTTCCCAAGTCTTTCATAGTTTTTTATGGGTGATGCATTACACTTACCAAAAGCACCACTATGTATATCACTATTCTTATTTTAGAGGTTAGTGATCATCAACTACAATAGTCTTCTTCAGTCTGAGTGGGGCAGGGAAATCAAAGTCAGGCAATACTCTCCGAATAACTTAACAGTCCACAGAACATTTCCTAGGCATCCTCAGAATGGTCCAGTGTAGGCTCATCATAGGTATTCAGCTGACCAGCCTTTTTCTTACAAGGGGTTTTATTTTCAAGGTTGAGGCATGCATTCTCCTTTGCTTTGCCACGTGGTCTTCTGTGGGGCTCTGAATTGAAAGAGGACCGTTGCAAGCATAAGGAAGCTTAAGCACATGTTTGTAGTTTGGAGCTAAGATGGCGCCTACAGGAAGAGACGAGGGCGTGATCTAAATTATTAAGTGATGGTCAAAGTTTCTGATTGGTTCCCCTGGTTTCTGCCCTTGTGGATGATTGCTTGGCCTTTAGCTTGATTGGTGTAATCTACAGGAAGTCCCCTGCAAAACCCCTTTCACTTGCCTATAAAAGCTGTGAATCTGCATTAATAAAACGGAACTGCTTTGACTGAACCCCTGCCATGTCTGATTTTCCCTGGCATGTGCCGGGGGGCTGGGTGGCCAGCAGCAAGACTTGCCTCTCTCCAAGATCTCCCGGTTCAGCCGGGGGCAATCCTGTTGCATTCCTTTCTGTGGAAGGTCCCCACAGTCTTCATACTAAAACTATTCAGTCCCTTGAGGTAATTCCTATCAGTTTAGCTCCTTTATATTGTTTATGATCAATTGGGCATTTCTCCATGCTTGACTTTGAATAGGTTCTTGAGTGGAAGCCACTACTGCTTTTCTGACATACACTGCTCTGACTAATCCTTTATATATTAGTTATTTAATTATCCTGTCTTAATGCAATGGGACTTCCTATTTACATCACACCTATAACTCAGATTAGATAAAACCAAATCAGTTTTAAAAAAATACGACCTGTCTCAATTGCCCTCAAAAATAAGCCCTTAAATCATTCCTTAATAGCTCCTTCATCCTTTTTTGTAGATCTCATCTGACAGAATGGCTTATTTTCCCAAGTCTTTCATAGTTTTTTATGGGTGATGCATTACACTTACCAAAAGCACCACTATGTATATCACTATTCTTATTTTAGAGGTTAGTGATCATCAACTACAATAGTCTTCTTCAGTCTGAGTGGGGCAGGGAAATCAAAGTCAGGCAATACTCTCCGAATAACTTAACAGTCCACAGAACATTTCCTAGGCATCCTCAGAATGGTCCAGTGTAGGCTCATCATAGGTATTCAGCTGACCAGCCTTTTTCTTACAAGGGGTTTTATTTTCAAGGTTGAGGCATGCATTCTCCTTTGCTTTGCCACGTGGTCTTCTGTGGGGCTCTGAATTGAAAGAGGACCGTTGCAAGCATAAGGAAGCTTAAGCACATGTTTGTAGTTTGGAGCTAAGATGGCGCCTACAGGAAGAGACGAGGGCGTGATCTAAATTATTAAGTGATGGTCAAAGTTTCTGATTGGTTCCCCTGGTTTCTGCCCTTGTGGATGATTGCTTGGCCTTTAGCTTGATTGGTGTAATCTACAGGAAGTCCCCTGCAAAACCCCTTTCACTTGCCTATAAAAGCTGTGAATCTGCATTAATAAAACGGAACTGCTTTGACTGAACCCCTGCCATGTCTGATTTTCCCTGGCATGTGCCGGGGGGCTGGGTGGCCAGCAGCAAGACTTGCCTCTCTCCAAGATCTCCCGGTTCAGCCGGGGGCAATCCTGTTGCATTCCTTTCTGTGGAAGGTCCCCACAGTCTTCATACTAAAACTATTCAGTCCCTTGAGGTAATTCCTATCAGTTTAGCTCCTTTATATTGTTTATGATCAATTGGGCATTTCTCCATGCTTGACTTTGAATAGGTTCTTGAGTGGAAGCCACTACTGCTTTTCTGACATACACTGCTCTGACTAATCCTCGATCATATATTAGTTATTTAATTATCCTGTCTTGAAAGAAATTTAATTTATATTTACACATTAAATGTTAAAAACCCTTATGTAACATTTAATTATTCAAGACACTGTAGCTAGAAAAGCTTCTCTCCTGAAGTCTCAATGCTAATAGTTAGGCAGAAAATGCTTGCCTCTGTTACTACCCACTGGATATGATCTTCTGATAAAGATTAGCTCTATAGGGACTTCCCTGGTGGTCCCAAGCTTAACACTTCACCTTCCATTGTAGACAGTGAGGCTTCAATCCCTGGTCATGGAGCTAAGATCCTCAAGGCCAAGAAAAAATTTAGAAAACAGAAAACAATATTTTTACAAATTCAGTAAAGACTTAAAAAGATTTGCTCTATCAATACTACACCCCGCCCCCCCCCCCCAACACACACAAACACCTATACTCCTACTAGAGAGACTCCCTGTGTTGAGCAGTTAGTACCCAGCTTCTCTGTCACACAAATCTCTGCCAGCCTTAGCACTGTAGAAAAACCCAGGCGAAAGATTCAAAGGGTCTTTAAGTAGAAGGGTCCTTATCAGTTTGACTTGGAGAGTTATAACTCAGTAGAGAAAAAGTTCATCTATTTTCGATTAATTCTACCTTTGGGGCAAGGTATCATGTTAGAATGCACGATCACTGAATCTTAAGGAGATTTGACTGCCATGTCTACAGTCTAACTAGTCACACAGGGTGATCATTGGCTCTAGAGGAGAAAGTTCTCTGCTACAAATAGCACAGTCGACTTGATGGACTTGATCTGTCCCACCATTTTAGACATCTGGCAGTGTTCCTAGCATAAAAACTGTGGTATCCAGTGTTCCTAGGAAAAACAGAGTAAAAAGTTGAAGACATAATAGTAACTAAACAGGAAATGGGACTGTTTATGTTTTCACAGGTGGAATTTTAACTACTACATTCTGGTAACTGTCAGGGGTATGTGATTTGGACTCCAAATTATGGCATGGAATATACCAATTACATTAATAATATGAGTATCCCATAGTTCATTTTTGTTTTCATTTATTTAGTTAGTTTTGCTTTGTGCTATATGCACGATATTTTATGAGCCACTTCCTTTTTTCACCTATAGATTTAGTAAATTTTATTTTAAAATAATTTCAAATATACAGAAGTTGTAAGAATAGTTGACAAAGAGCCCCAAGCTGTTAATTTTTTATTCTATTGTTTTTATTTATATATTTTTTTATTTTAATATTTTTTTCAGAATTATTTGAAAACAAGTTGCATATAGAAAGTCCTTTTTGTCCCCAAATACTTCAAGGTATATTTTCTAAGAGCAAACATATTTTATCAGGCACTTTAATGTTAATAAACAAAATCCTTTTAAAAGTTTTAAAGTCAATATAGCTACAATAATTTGTTAATGGATAAACAATACAAATGGATGTGAATTGTAATATCAATAGCATAAAAAATGGGTGTGTGTGTGTGCTCAGTTGTGTCTGACTCTGTGACTCCATGGACTGTAACCCACCAGGGTCTTCTGTCTATGGGATTTTCCAGGCAAGAATACTGGAGTTGGTTGCTATTTCCTATTCCAGGGAGTTTTCCTGACCCAGGGAATAAGCCATGTCTCCTGCAATGGCAGGCAATTCTTTACCACTTATCACCTTGGAAAGCCATAAAATGAATGTGGGGAGAGGCAAAAATAGAGAATTTTTATATGCAAGGGATTTTCATGATCTTATCTTACAAGCTCAATTTATTATTGTTACTTTATTTTAGCCGAATTTTTTTGGTCTTAAGGGCTATTTATTCTGTGGTTTTTCTTCTCTTTGAATTTCACATATCTTTCCTACTTTTTGACACATTGTTGAATAACTTTGTTGAAAACATATTTGAGGATGGTCTTCTTGAATATTCTTTTCATCTTAAATGATTCACTCTTTCTTTGTATTCTGTATTATTTATACTAATAAAGACCTTTTTATATGTGCTATTAATTCTTTAGGACATGTATACTGATTACTTGTAATCTATAACTTTTAAAATGATAATATGGGGACTTGCCTGATGGTCTAGTAGTTAAGATTCCACATTTCCACTGTAGGGGACACAGGTTCAATCTCTGATAGGGAACTAAGGTTTATTAAGGCTGTGGTGTAGCCTTAATAAATAAATCTTTAAAAATGAGATGAAGACTTTTCAATGGACAGGATTCTTTTTAGATGAGATTCCAATCATTCCAAAGTGAAATGGTGAGAGTTTTTCCTCTCGAGTGCCCTAATCCACTAAATTTCTCCAACACTCCTAATACTCCTTATTCTGTTTCTTCTGCAAAAGCATTGATTTGTTCCCTCTGGGGATAAATTCTGGTTGCCTGCACTATGCATGAAAGCTAGAAGATCAATTGTATACTAAAGCAAAGCAGCTTTCTATGAATTCATTCATTTCCAGTTCTAAATTCTCTTTTTTCATTCTCCCTCATTGGCTTCCTCTACCGTTACTCTACTTCAGAGTCAGAATATTTCCAGGACAAATTGCCTTCCTTTCTCACGAGCTTGGTTCTCTTTGTTTTTGTTTGCCAACACAGTTCTATAACTTTAACCTTCTGAAAATCTGGAAATTCTCTGTCCACTGTTGACCTTGTCCTGATTCTGCTATTAGTCTATATATTTTTTTTTCTTCCTTTTTTTTTTTTTCCATAAAATTGTAGGAGAGAAGAAAGGAAGTTCCTGCATTTGGTGTAGTGTCTTTAAACTCAATTTCCATAAAGATTTGTGAAATTTGCTTTTTGTCTAAAAAATTAGCTATACCTATGAACAAATTTCAAATCTTTATATCATATGAAGAAAAAACATTAAATATAAAAGTATATATTTAACAAATGTTGCATTGAATCTTAAGGCTGATATTTCATTCTATCTTTAGGATTCCAAAACAAATAAAAAGGCAATTTTGAATCAAATTGGTCTCAGGTGGCCTCGGCCTTACTTTATTCTGTGGTTTTCTTCTCTTTGAATTTCACATATCTTTCCTACTTTTTGACACATTGTTGAATAACTTTGTTGAAAACATATTTGAGGATGGTCTTCTTGAATATTCTTTTCATCTTAAATGATTCACTCTTTCTTTGTATTCTGTATTATTTATACTAATAAAGACCTTTTTATATGTGCTATTAATTCTTTAGGACATGTATACTGATTACTTGTAATCTATAACTTTTAAAATGATAATATGGGGACTTGCCTGATGGTCTAGTAGTTAAGATTCCACATTTCCACTGTAGGGGACACAGGTTCAATCTCTGATAGGGAACTAAGGTTTATTAAGGCTGTGGTGTAGCCTTAATAAATAAATACTTTTTAAAAATGAGATGAAGACTTTTCAATGGACAGGATTCTTTTTAGATGAGATTCCAATCATTCCAAAGTGAAATGGTGAGAGTTTTTCCTCTCGAGTGCCCTAATCCACTAAATTTCTCCAACACTCCTAATACTCCTTATTCTGTTTCTTCTGCAAAAGCATTGATTTGTTCCCTCTGGGGATAAATTCTGGTTGCCTGCACTATGCATGAAAGCTAGAAGATCAATTGTATACTAAAGCAAAGCAGCTTTCTATGAATTCATTCATTTCCAGTTCTAAATTCTCTTTTTTCATTCTCCCTCATTGGCTTCCTCTACCGTTACTCTACTTCAGAGTCAGAATATTTCCAGGACAAATTGCCTTCCTTTCTCACGAGCTTGGTTCTCTTTGTTTTTGTTTGCCAACACAGTTCTATAACTTTAACCTTCTGAAAATCTGGAAATTCTCTGTCCACTGTTGACCTTGTCCTGATTCTGCTATTAGTCTATATATTTTTTTCTATTCCTTTTTTTTTTTTTCCATAAAATTGTAGGAGAGAAGAAAGGAAGTTCCTGCATTTGGTGTAGTGTCTTTAAACTCAATTTCCATAAAGATTTGTGAAATTTGCTTTTTGTCTAAAAAATTAGCTATACCTATGAACAAATTTCAAATCTTTATATCATATGAAGAAAAAACATTAAATATAAAAGTATATATTTAACAAATGTTGCATTGAATCTTAAGGCTGATATTTCATTCTATCTTTAGGATTCCAAAACAAATAAAAAGGCAATTTTGAATCAAATTGGTCTCAGGTGGCCTCGGCCTACAAAGGCTTGAGCCAGGATTTTATTTCCCCCCAGCAAAATTTGAGCTCAGGATGTGGTAGGGAGAGTGCTGAATATTAGCCACCAGACCAGTGACCAGTGACAAAGTCCTAGCCCTCTGGCTTTGCAGAAGTGAATATCCACAAAAAGATAAAGCAGGGAAACAAGTAAGGAGCTTATTAGGAGGGGAGGGGGGGGAAAAACATGTACAGGCTGGCTCAGACAGTCATGCCTTATGGTAGTTAGAATCATTTATACTGGGCACTTTTTCTGGGTTTCTTCTGACAAATTGTCTTGCTTTGCCTGGTTCTGAGTTCGTATATGGTTTATCTCAAGGTCCTCCTTTGTGGACAGGTGCATTTCTTAGCCGAGATGGATTCTAGTGAAGAAACATATGGGGAGGTTGACATCAATCCATTTTTGAGCTCCAAGGAGCCTTTCTATGCATGTAGAATCAGGAAGGGCTCCTTGACCTTGAGAATGAGAAATACATGGTGTCTGTCTTTTATCTGGGCAAAATCTAGCTCCTCGTTCTCTTCATCTTGGAGTATCTCCACAGGGAATAAATTCCAGCCTAGCACCCATCTGTCTCCTGCCTAAAAATCAACATGAGGAAATGTTCTGTATCCTTTTTTTCACTTATTTTAATATTTCATACTTTACACTCCAAAAACCCACAATCAGTCCAATATATGATTTCTAATGGGTCGTATTGCTAAAATGAGGGAGAAAAGTAAATATAGTCTTGATGAGACTGTTTGGAAAATTCAAATGCATAGATTTTATAATTCTCAAAGTGAATATTGGCTTCCTAAATCTATAATGTTTCAAGTGCAAAATAAATGTTTACATACATTCACCTAAAGTAAATATTTCAAAGCCATCTGACTCTGGACTTCTCCATTATAATGGGATAAACTGGAGAAACTGACTTGAGCTTCATCAAAGTAGAATAAATGGCTTCCTAGAATCTATCAATGTTTCTGACTGATATTTCAAAAAATTTTTCAAATTGAGTCTTCTAAAGGATTCCAAAACAAATAAAAGGCAATTTTGAATCAAATTGGTCTCAGGTGGCCTCGGCCTACAAAGGCTTGAGCCAGGATTTTATTTCCCCCCAGCAAAATTTGAGCTCAGGATGTGGTAGGGAGAGTGCTGAATATTAGCCACCAGACCAGTGACCAGTGACAAAGTCCTAGCCCTCTGGCTTTGCAGAAGTGAATATCCACAAAAAGATAAAGCAGGGAAACAAGTAAGGAGCTTATTAGGAGGGGAGGGGGGGGAAAAACATGTACAGGCTGGCTCAGACAGTCATGCCTTATGGTAGTTAGAATCATTTATACTGGGCACTTTTTCTGGGTTTCTTCTGACAAATTGTCTTGCTTTGCCTGGTTCTGAGTTCGTATATGGTTTATCTCAAGGTCCTCCTTTGTGGACAGGTGCATTTCTTAGCCGAGATGGATTCTAGTGAAGAAACATAGGGGGAGGTTGACATCAATCCATTTTTGAGCTCCAAGGAGCCTTTCTATGCATGTAGAATCAGGAAGGGCTCCTTGACCTTGAGAATGAGAAATACATGGTGTCTGTCTTTTATCTGGGCAAAATCTAGCTCCTCGTTCTCTTCATCTTGGAGTATCTCCACAGGGAATAAATTCCAGCCTAGCACCCATCTGTCTCCTGCCTAAAAATCAACATGAGGAAATGTTCTGTATCCTTTTTTTCACTTATTTTAATATTTCATACTTTACACTCCAAAAACCCACAATCAGTCCAATATATGATTTCTAATGGGTCGTATTGCTAAAATGAGGGAGAAAAGTAAATATAGTCTTGATGAGACTGTTTGGAAAATTCAAATGCATAGATTTTATAATTCTCAAAGTGAATATTGGCTTCCTAAATCTATAATGTTTCAAGTGCAAAATAAATGTTTACATACATTCACCTAAAGTAAATATTTCAAAGCCATCTGACTCTGGACTTCTCCATTATAATGGGATAAACTGGAGAAACTGACTTGAGCTTCTAATTCAAGGACTGACTTGAGTCCTAATTTCAAAAACTCTGGAGGCCTGCAAATGTAGGCTATCCTGAGGATATTATTGTGTAGATAATGAACACCTTACAGTACCAAAGTATATTTCAAAATAGTTTAGAGTTTTAAAAGACAAGAGTGGGATTTTTGAGAACTGAAGATTTATTTACTATTGGCTGAATGCATATAGGAATTAGCTTTTAGCTTTCATTAGGTCTCTTTAACCTATTCTTGTTTACTGAAAATCTGTCATTATGTTCTGCTTTGAACCTTTCTTTTATGAATGGCTTATATGCATTGCATGGCATATTATTCAGTCTTAGTGAATAATAAAAGCTCCTTAAAGAAAGTATTAAATATAGAGAAACAAAGACCTGTTATGCCATTCTGTTCTGCCAAGGACCACTGGTCCATTCCCCAAACCTCTTTTTCATTACTCATACCTAAAATCCTTTATTTGTTTATTTATTTTACTGAACTTTTGCATTTGCAGTTATATAATATGCCAACTCACTTTATTTTTTATTTTTCATTTTCTCTTCAGCAATTGGATAAGAAAACTGCTAATATTCTAGTATAATAGATTTTAAAATTAACACTTGAGTTTCTGTCCTCTTTCCAACTTCAGACACACACACACACAGATAAATGCATTTGTACACAAGGAATAGAGGGGACAATCAGAGGTGGTCTGCTAAGGGTGTCAGACTTGAGAATCTTCATATCATTAAATAGGTAAGGGCAATTCAAAATTCATGCCCTTCCAGAAACAAAGATAAATAGTCTTCAAAGGGGGCAGAAATCAAGAGTCAGGCATACAGGGGAATACGAGGGCTAGAGAGAATATCAGTTTTTAAACAGGAGCTGTAAAAAAGACGTATAAAAAAACTGATACTTAAAACTGTAGACTAGATACACCAGTTGGTTTCAAAAAGGAGGGACAGAGTTTCATACACAGCAAGTGAATGAAGCCATTTACTTAATCCATTATATTTTCATTATTAATCATTACAGAAATCTGAATAGATGATAAGAGTTTGGCCTAATCAGTTTTGAAAAATAGTAACTTGGGGAGATGGTCAATCTACTAGATAGTAAGATTCAGTATGAATCTGACCTTAGCTTAGGTAATGAGTTAAATTTAAAGTCTAGAAATAGGGGCTTCCCTGGTGGTCCAGTGGGTAAGGACACCACCTTGCATTGCAAGGGGAGCTGGTTCGATCCCTGGCCTGGGAAGATCCCAAGTGCCATGGAGCGGCTGGACCGATGTGTCCAATTACCGAGCCAGAGCTCTGGAGTGCGTGTGCCCAGAGCTGGTGCTATCCGACAATAGAGGCCACTGCAATGGGAGGCCCACATGGGCCAAAGAATAAAGGTGGATGAAAATAGATGGATGAAGGATCAATGCAAGTGGCCCGCCTGCCCCCCTCCCTCCTCACTCCCCCAAATACATAAATAAATAAAACAATTATTAAAAAAAATAATAAAGTTTAGGAATATATTAGACGTTTATAAAAACAAAACTTTTCAGAGAGATCACACTACAAACTGGTTCATGATTTGTGAGCTATTCAATAAGTGGTTTTAGGACAGCATTTAAACTATTGTGCAGCCAGAGGCAAAATAGCTTTCTTAAAAACAGTATAATATATTAAATGTGTATTACACAGACACATATTAATTAAATATATTAATATTTGTCACCAGCATTTAATTTTCCTCTGTTTCCTTAGATATATTTTTGTAAAATAAAAGTATTTTCCTTATGTAATGAGAAAAATGTTTCTCTTTATAAAGGAAATATGCATAATCATTTGTATCGTATATGTATATATAACATTTCTATGTTTTACTCTTTTCATTATTTTATACTATACTATACTATAATATCACATTACATTAATGAAATTTTCATGTATGTAAGATCCATTAGAGTATTATTGTGGGAAGAGCAATGACTTTATACAAAGACCTGATTTTTGGATTTATTGCTGCCTCTTAATACTTGGACCTTGGACAAGCCACTTAACCTCTTTATGATTATGTCCTGTCCTGTATACCTCACAAAGTTGGTATAAGACTCAAATGAGATTATTTATGAAGGTTCTGTAATTCTCAGTATAAATGTCAGGAATGATTATTGCAAAAATAATTTTAACACAACTTTCAGTTTCAAAAACAGAATATGTACTTTTATTAAATAGATGCTTTGAAGATTTTACTTTGAAGTTTTTAGGCTGTCACCTACCTTAGAAGACATGTTTCTGTTGGATAATAATAAAACAGCACATTTATGCAAGATTCTGTAAAAATAACCAAGAGGACATGAATGTCTGTGTTCATGTCAAATATACTATGTATATGAGACCGTCTGAAAATCATTTATAATTAACAAATGTTATATTGGGTGAAGGAGCTGTAACTAATAAATGTTAAGGTTTTCCACCAAATTATTTGCTGTAAATACTATGCATGGAGTTGATTAACATTCACCGAGTTGAAAACTGGTTTTTGTTTTGTGTTGATTTGGTTTGGTTTAATAATAAAGCAGTTAATACATCATTTTCCTTTTCAGATAGGACATGTTCCAGTCCCATTGTACCAAATATAAGCTTGATCTTCGCACCTGCGATTAATGATGAAAAGTTTTGGACTCCATTTTCCAAAACCCTCAAGGTTATGAGCAGTATGAGATGGTGAGAGAGAGATGCTAGATTCTTCTGGTAATTACCTAGTGCTGTGACACTGTCTCTGTGTGATCTGTGTGTATAGGAGACATCCAATTACACTTTTTGTAGTTTTCATAGTTTATATGTGAATTGTGAGAAAGAAAAAAAAAAGGATCTATAACTGGAAAAACTGAAATCTCAAACTAATTCATCTTTTGTACGATGTAACACCAGAGAACTCTTGAGCAGAGTGATAGTTTCATCAATATTTACTGAATACATTATATAATCAGGAAATATTTTTAAAAGATCACTGCAAGGAAAGGTACAAAGTTTATATTAGGTCATGATTTTTGTGGGAAGAGCAATGACTTTATACAAAGACCTGATTTTTGGATTTATTGCTGCCTCTTAATACTTGGACCTTGGACAAGCCACTTAACCTCTTTATGATTATGTCCTGTCCTGTATACCTCACAAAGTTGGTATAAGACTCAAATGAGATTATTTATGAAGGTTCTGTAATTCTCAGTATAAATGTCAGGAATGATTATTGCAAAAATAATTTTAACACAACTTTCAGTTTCAAAAACAGAATATGTACTTTTATTAAATAGATGCTTTGAAGATTTTACTTTGAAGTTTTTAGGCTGTCACCTACCTTAGAAGACATGTTTCTGTTGGATAATAATAAAACAGCACATTTATGCAAGATTCTGTAAAAATAACCAAGAGGACATGAATGTCTGTGTTCATGTCAAATATACTATGTATATGAGACCGTCTGAAAATCATTTATAATTAACAAATGTTATATTGGGTGAAGGAGCTGTAACTAATAAATGTTAAGGTTTTCCACCAAATTATTTGCTGTAAATACTATGCATGGAGTTGATTAACATTCACCGAGTTGAAAACTGGTTTTTGTTTTGTGTTGATTTGGTTTGGTTTAATAATAAAGCAGTTAATACATCATTTTCCTTTTCAGATAGGACATGTTCCAGTCCCATTGTACCAAATATAAGCTTGATCTTCGCACCTGCGATTAATGATGAAAAGTTTTGGACTCCATTTTCCAAAACCCTCAAGGTTATGAGCAGTATGAGATGGTGAGAGAGAGATGCTAGATTCTTCTGGTAATTACCTAGTGCTGTGACACTGTCTCTGTGTGATCTGTGTGTATAGGAGACATCCAATTACACTTTTTGTAGTTTTCATAGTTTATATGTGAATTGTGAGAAAGAAAAAAAAAAGGATCTATAACTGGAAAAACTGAAATCTCAAACTAATTCATCTTTTGTACGATGTAACACCAGAGAACTCTTGAGCAGAGTGATAGTTTCATCAATATTTACTGAATACATTATATAATCAGGAAATATTTTTAAAAGATCACTGCAAGGAAAGGTACAAAGTTTATATTAGGTCAAGATTTATCTTCAGTTCTAGTTTTTTTAACTTCTTTTGGCAGAGCTGTGTCTTAATGAGACAGGGTGATGACATTGAGATTATGAAAGATCTGATGTCAAATTTACCCAAATGTTACTAAGTAAGTAAGAAAAGTGTCATTTTAGCCTTTTTTGTGTGTGCCATCTAAGGTATGTCTAGAAGAGCCATACCCAGTGTTTTCCAGAAATGAGGGACAATAATTTAGTCACTAAGTACCAGAGTCTATGAGTAGTAATGCAGATTGCCGACCCTTAGGTAATCTAGACTATGGTTACTTTATTTAAAACAGTGTATTGACTTCTGAGATGCATTTACAAAGCTGTTTGAAAATATGTGGTCATTGATATCATGGTAATATTAGGTCACAGAGTGAGGTGTTTTTTTTTTTTTTTTGGCTCTTTGTCTATAATTTTACTCAAAGATTGATCTTTACAAAATTCCACAGACTTCATGATATGCTATTTATTCTAAGACAGCCAATTTACTTCATAAGAGGT
The DNA here is from genome assembly GCA_022376925.1 of Tragulus kanchil. Classification (NCBI taxonomy): domain Eukaryota; kingdom Metazoa; phylum Chordata; class Mammalia; order Artiodactyla; family Tragulidae; genus Tragulus; species Tragulus kanchil. The sequence continues at coordinate 65,234,119 of JAIOJX010000024.1, forward strand.
TAATTTTCTAAGTGTAACTGCTATTAGGGTGCCTGTCACAGTCAACATCTTACATATCTGCACAGTGCACTCCCAAGAGTCACTGATGTTAATTTGAGGAATCCTAATGCCACAACCAGCCAAAGACTACTCTCCCATTTATCACCTGTGAGTTCTTCACAGGCATGGATAATGCATTATCAGGGCTCCATTATGAGGGTGTAGAATAATAAACATATTGAGTAGGTTCTTGGCTGGGAAGCCCATCTCCTGATTGAGCATCTATGTGGAACTTCTTCAGGTCTGACCACAGGCAGGCAGAAACTTTACCTGGCAGACCTCACAGAGAAAGCCACCCAACCCACCCCAGACTTAGCACATGGCCAGGGATCTGTGGTCTCTGAAGGAAGTAGGTGCAGTCAAGGAAGAACTCAGTGTGTATAGGAGACATCCAATTACACTTTTGTAGTTTTCATAGTTTATATGTGAATTGTGAGAAAGAAAAAGGATCTATAACTGGAAAACTGAAATCTCAAACTAATTCATCTTTTGTACGATGTAACACCAGAGAACTCTTGAGCAGAGTGATAGTTTCATCAATATTTACTGAATACATTATATAATCAGGAAATATTTTTAAAAGATCACTGCAAGGAAAGGTACAAAGTTTATATTAGGTCAAGATTTATCTTCAGTTCTAGTTTTTAACTTCTTTTGGCAGAGCTGTGTCTTAATGAGACAGGGTGATGACATTGAGATTATGAAAGATCTGATGTCAAATTTACCCAAATGTTACTAAGTAAGTAAGAAAAGTGTCATTTTAGCCTTTTTTGTGTGTGCCATCTAAGGTATGTCTAGAAGAGCCATACCCAGTGTTTTCCAGAAATGAGGGACAATAATTTAGTCACTAAGTACCAGAGTCTATGAGTAGTAATGCAGATTGCCGACCCTTAGGTAATCTAGACTATGGTTACTTTATTTAAAACAGTGTATTGACTTCTGAGATGCATTTACAAAGCTGTTTGAAAATATGTGGTCATTGATATCATGGTAATATTAGGTCACAGAGTGAGGTGTTTTTTTTTTTTTTTTGGCTCTTTGTCTATAATTTTACTCAAAGATTGATCTTTACAAAATTCCACAGACTTCATGATATGCTATTTATTCTAAGACAGCCAATTTACTTCATAAGAGGTTAATTTTCTAAGTGTAACTGCTATTAGGGTGCCTGTCACAGTCAACATCTTACATATCTGCACAGTGCACTCCCAAGAGTCACTGATGTTAATTTGAGGAATCCTAATGCCACAACCAGCCAAAGACTACTCTCCCATTTATCACCTGTGAGTTCTTCACAGGCATGGATAATGCATTATCAGGGCTCCATTATGAGGGTGTAGAATAATAAACATATTGAGTAGGTTCTTGGCTGGGAAGCCCATCTCCTGATTGAGCATCTATGTGGAACTTCTTCAGGTCTGACCACAGGCAGGCAGAAACTTTACCTGGCAGACCTCACAGAGAAAGCCACCCAACCCACCCCAGACTTAGCACATGGCCAGGGATCTGTGGTCTCTGAAGGAAGTAGGTGCAGTCAAGGAAGAACTCAGGTCCTCTGGACAGTCACTCTTCACATCCTTGCATCCCTAGCCTAAGAGCCTGAATTCTTAGGTCCCTTTATCTGAGACCTTGGGCAAAGATCTTGCTCAGGCACCTCTGCTGAGACCTCCTTACAACAGAGGACAGGGACCTGGAAGCTGCTCTGTGCCCTCTGAATCGATACCCAGCATTGTCTACTCCAGGTCCTTTCCATCCCCCTTCCTGATGGCAGAGTCCACAAAATCACCAGAGTCTTTTGTCTTGCCGCAACCCACCCCACCCCACCCCATTCAACAGTGAGAGGATTCTAGCATCAATGTTGATCCACGTGACACTTAATCTGCCCTCCCTTCCACAAGAAAAATAAAACTAGGTGGGACAGGGGGAGTTGACCTTTTTCAGGCTTATCCCATCATGGCGTAACTCTCTCATTTTGAGCTTGTGGCTTTAATTAGGCATTCTTCTCATACCTGGCAGCTCAGCGCTAGTTCAGCTGAGATCCCAGTTAAAAAAAAAGGATGTATTTTACCTTTAGAAAGTGTTAGATGTAGGAAAATCATCCAGGGTGAGGAAGGGCTTGCTTCTACTGGTTCTGAAAGGATAAGGGAAAGCATAGTACCAGAACCCAGGAGCCGTGATCAACAGTGCTATACTTCTGGTGGACCTCCTCTGGGTGGCATGGGGGAGGATGTGAGAATCAGTCTCCTACTTGACTTTCCTTCATCTTATTCTAAGAGGTTAATTTTCTAAGTGTAACTGCTATTAGGGTGCCTGTCACAGTCAACATCTTACATATCTGCACAGTGCACTCCCAAGAGTCACTGATGTTAATTTGAGGAATCCTAATGCCACAACCAGCCAAAGACTACTCTCCCATTTATCACCTGTGAGTTCTTCACAGGCATGGATAATGCATTATCAGGGCTCCATTATGAGGGTGTAGAATAATAAACATATTGAGTAGGTTCTTGGCTGGGAAGCCCATCTCCTGATTGAGCATCTATGTGGAACTTCTTCAGGTCTGACCACAGGCAGGCAGAAACTTTACCTGGCAGACCTCACAGAGAAAGCCACCCAACCCACCCCAGACTTAGCACATGGCCAGGGATCTGTGGTCTCTGAAGGAAGTAGGTGCAGTCAAGGAAGAACTCAGGTCCTCTGGACAGTCACTCTTCACATCCTTGCATCCCTAGCCTAAGAGCCTGAATTCTTAGGTCCCTTTATCTGAGACCTTGGGCAAAGATCTTGCTCAGGCACCTCTGCTGAGACCTCCTTACAACAGAGGACAGGGACCTGGAAGCTGCTCTGTGCCCTCTGAATCGATACCCAGCATTGTCTACTCCAGGTCCTTTCCATCCCCCTTCCTGATGGCAGAGTCCACAAAATCACCAGAGTCTTTTGTCTTGCCGCAACCCACCCCACCCCACCCCATTCAACAGTGAGAGGATTCTAGCATCAATGTTGATCCACGTGACACTTAATCTGCCCTCCCTTCCACAAGAAAAATAAAACTAGGTGGGACAGGGGGAGTTGACCTTTTTCAGGCTTATCCCATCATGGCGTAACTCTCTCATTTTGAGCTTGTGGCTTTAATTAGGCATTCTTCTCATACCTGGCAGCTCAGCGCTAGTTCAGCTGAGATCCCAGTTAAAAAAAAAAAAAAAAAGGATGTATTTTACCTTTAGAAAGTGTTAGATGTAGGAAAATCATCCAGGGTGAGGAAGGGCTTGCTTCTACTGGTTCTGAAAGGATAAGGGAAAGCATAGTACCAGAACCCAGGAGCCGTGATCAACAGTGCTATACTTCTGGTGGACCTCCTCTGGGTGGCATGGGGGAGGATGTGAGAATCAGTCTCCCTACTTGACTTTCCTTCATCTTCCTGATCATGTTAGCATGTCCCCAGAAGCTCTTTATAAGAAGCAAATCCATTAGCTCAGAGCAGGAAGCAGAGTTAAGAAGAGTGGAAAGAGGATCTAGAGGAGCAAATTAAAAATGACCAGTATGGATTTAACATCTAAAGATCTTTGATGCTGCCCATCATGTAGAAAATCAAGGGCTTCCCTGGTGGTCCAGTGGGTAAAGACACAGCCTTGCAGTGCAAGGGGCGCCGGCTCGATCCCTGGCCTGGGAAGATCCCACGTGCCGCGGAGCAGCTGGACTGATGTATCCAACTACCGAGCCGGAGCTCTGGGGCGCATGAGCCCAGAGCCGGTGCTCTGCGACGACAGCAGCCACCACGATGGGAGGCCCACAGGAGCCAAAGAACAAAGACAGATGAAAATAGAGAAATGAAAGACTAATAGAAGTGGCTCGCCCATTCCCCTGCCTCCCCACTCCACCCCCCAAAAAAGATAAATAAATAAAATAAATGTTAAAAAAAAAAATCTATTTAAGTTCAATTCAAATCTCACACTTTCTCTCCTATAGTATGATATAAATACTCTCTTTCTAACCCAAAGTTCCAACTTACTAATTTTCTTGGGACTGTCTCTTGTTCAATTCAGTTTAGAAAGTTCCACACTCATATGGGAGTAGAGGTTCTTTTTTGGGGGGAGGGGTGGCAGGTTGGGGAGGGAGGAGGGCGGGCGGACCACTTCTATTGGTCTTTCATTTATCTGTTTTCATCCATTTTTGTTCTTTGGCCCGTGTGGGCCTCCCATCACGGTGGCCTCTGTTGTCGCAGAGCACCGGCTCTGGGCGCATGCGCTCCAGAGCTCCGGCTCAGTAATTGGACACATCGGTCCAGCTGCTCCACAGCACGTGGGATCTTCCCAGGCCAGGGATCGAAAGTGTTAGATGTAGGAAAATCATCCAGGGTGAGGAAGGGCTTGCTTCTACTGGTTCTGAAAGGATAAGGGAAAGCATAGTACCAGAACCCAGGAGCCGTGATCAACAGTGCTATACTTCTGGTGGACCTCCTCTGGGTGGCATGGGGGAGGATGTGAGAATCAGTCTCCCTACTTGACTTTCCTTCATCTTCCTGATCATGTTAGCATGTCCCCAGAAGCTCTTTATAAGAAGCAAATCCATTAGCTCAGAGCAGGAAGCAGAGTTAAGAAGAGTGGAAAGAGGATCTAGAGGAGCAAATTAAAAATGACCAGTATGGATTTAACATCTAAAGATCTTTGATGCTGCCCATCATGTAGAAAATCAAGGGCTTCCCTGGTGGTCCAGTGGGTAAAGACACAGCCTTGCAGTGCAAGGGGCGCCGGCTCGATCCCTGGCCTGGGAAGATCCCACGTGCCGCGGAGCAGCTGGACTGATGTATCCAACTACCGAGCCGGAGCTCTGGGGCGCATGAGCCCAGAGCCGGTGCTCTGCGACGACAGCAGCCACCACGATGGGAGGCCCACAGGAGCCAAAGAACAAAGACAGATGAAAATAGAGAAATGAAAGACTAATAGAAGTGGCTCGCCCATTCCCCTGCCTCCCCACTCCACCCCCCAAAAAAGATAAATAAATAAAATAAATGTTAAAAAAAAAAATCTATTTAAGTTCAATTCAAATCTCACACTTTCTCTCCTATAGTATGATATAAATACTCTCTTTCTAACCCAAAGTTCCAACTTACTAATTTTCTTGGGACTGTCTCTTGTTCAATTCAGTTTAGAAAGTTCCACACTCATATGGGAGTAGAGGTTCTTTTTTGGGGGGAGGGGTGGCAGGTTGGGGAGGGAGGAGGGCGGGCGGACCACTTCTATGGGTCTTTCATTTATTTTTCATCCATCTTTGTTCTTTGGCCCGTATGGGCCTCCCATCACAGTGGCCTATGTTGTCGCAGAGCACCTGCTCTGGGCGCATGCCCTCCAGAGCTCTGGCTCAGTAATTGGACACATCGGTCCAGCTGCTCCACAGCACGTGGGATCTCCCCAGGCCAGGGATCGAACCGATGCCCCTTTGCACTGCAAGACGGTGTCCCTACCCACTGGACCATCAGGGAAGCCCTAGAGGTTCTTTTATTTGTACTTCTAAGTACTGTGCAATTTCTAAAACCCAAGCTTTTTGAGAATTCTTCCATTAATATGAGAGAAGACATTGATCCCATCCTGGTGTCAATATAGTTAGCATATACTATCTATTTGAAAAGAGAAAATACTGTGCAATTTCAATTTCCATAGCTTACACAAGTTTCCTATGCCTAGAAGTCTTTCCATATCTCATGTGCGGGTGTGATATCTTGTAATTTCAATTCAAGTGTCGATCTCATTAAAAAGAGATTCTTTACCTCCCAGTAGAAAAGATGACTCATGTAGTTGTCAGAATTTAAATTTGAAAACTGAGGCCATTAAGGATATTCCAAGCAGACGAGAGCTTCTATGAGAGCGGGTAATCAAAAAATGATTGCAGGAGCTCAAAAAAAGAGGGTCACCATAGTTGCTATAAAGGATAGGAAGTCTCTGGAAGTCCAGAAAACTGCTATTGGAGGTCACAGCTGTCTCAGCAATAGAGGCAAGCAATTACTTAAGGAACATACATGTTGTTGTTTAATCACTCAGTTGCGTCTGACTCTTTGCAATCCTGCGGACTGTAGCCTGCCAGCTCCTCTGTCCATAGACTCTCCAGTCAAGAATATTATAACTACAATAATTTGTTAATATATAAATGATATAAATATACTTAATCTATAATATTAATAACACATAAAATGCCTATGTGTGTGCTCAGTAGTGTTGGACTCTTGTGACTCCATGGACTGTAATTAGCCAGACTCCTCTGTCCATGGGATTTTCCAGGCAAGAATACTGTAGTGGGTTGCAATTTCCTCTTCCAGGGGATCTTCCCAATACAGGGACTGAACCCACAGCTCCAGCATTGGTAGGCAGATTCTTGACCATGGAGGCACCAGTGAAACCAGAGAACATACATATCACAGCATATATATCATAAGAAAATCATATGCCTGTCAAAGTACATGTACACACACCCCAATAATTCTTAGTAATACAAATTATTGTATAATACCTTGTTTAATTTACCCTTCCTATCTATCTACCTATCATCTATGTATCTATACCAAATATGTACACTAAATATGTATGGTACCTGTACTAACAAAATGACCTTGAAATCAATTTTTACTCTCTGCAGAACAAAACAAACAAAGACAACAAAAGGTCAAAGGGATACCAATTTATTTAGACTCTCCTTTTGTAAGCTATTATTCCCGTATTCTTTTATTGTCTCTTATATTGTATTGAGTAGTCTGGCCTAGTATTCAAAGAAATCATTGCCTTGTTTTAAGATCTCAATTGTAGCATCTTGAATTTTATCAATTTTGAGTATTCAACAAATATGCCAGAATTAATTTACAATAAGTATATATTTTTACAAATGGCATTTTATTATTTTTAAAGTATAGTTATAATTTATGCCAACTTCTAAAGCTGGTTCTGAAAAAAAATAGGCAATTTTTATTATTACAACCATTTAGATTTAAATAAAATAAATTCAAACCCTGAATTATAGGAAACTAATACATTTTGTTTTATGATGCATGAGATTATAAATCTTTAAAATAATGCAACTTCAACACTTCTACAAGGACATTTTCCTTTACACTCTGAAATTTTGCTAATACTATAATTGAAGTACCTGTGCCTAACTAAATTGACTTTTCTATTCATCATGCTTCCTAATGGTACAATTGGATAAAAGCTAAAATACTTTTCTGTTTTCCATATTGGTACAATATTTCAATGTTCTTTCCAAAAAAAAAAAAAAAACACAGTGTATCTATTCTATATTATTTAATAAGCCAATTGACCTTATGAATATCCTTTCTCAAAAAGTGATATGTTTTTACACGTGCTTTGTGAAAATGGATATTTTTCATTAGTAGAATTAATCACAAAATTGCATTAATGCAATAACAAACTTGACCTGATTTTTAGAAATATGGGATACTTGAGCAAATGTCCCAAGAAATGTGAATCAGTTGAATGCATGTTTTACACCCAAATGCTTTTCTTGCAGGGACTGAACCCACAGCTCCAGCATTGGTAGGCAGATTCTTGACCATGGAGGCACCAGTGAAACCAGAGAACATACATATCACAGCATATATATCATAAGAAAATCATATGCCTGTCAAAGTACATGTACACACACCCCAATAATTCTTAGTAATACAAATTATTGTATAATACCTTGTTTAATTTACCCTTCCTATCTATCTACCTATCATCTATGTATCTATACCAAATATGTACACTAAATATGTATGGTACCTGTACTAACAAAATGACCTTGAAATCAATTTTTACTCTCTGCAGAACAAAACAAACAAAGACAACAAAAGGTCAAAGGGATACCAATTTATTTAGACTCTCCTTTTGTAAGCTATTATTCCCGTATTCTTTTATTGTCTCTTATATTGTATTGAGTAGTCTGGCCTAGTATTCAAAGAAATCATTGCCTTGTTTTAAGATCTCAATTGTAGCATCTTGAATTTTATCAATTTTGAGTATTCAACAAATATGCCAGAATTAATTTACAATAAGTATATATTTTTACAAATGGCATTTTATTATTTTTAAAGTATAGTTATAATTTATGCCAACTTCTAAAGCTGGTTCTGAAAAAAAATAGGCAATTTTTATTATTACAACCATTTAGATTTAAATAAAATAAATTCAAACCCTGAATTATAGGAAACTAATACATTTTGTTTTATGATGCATGAGATTATAAATCTTTAAAATAATGCAACTTCAACACTTCTACAAGGACATTTTCCTTTACACTCTGAAATTTTGCTAATACTATAATTGAAGTACCTGTGCCTAACTAAATTGACTTTTCTATTCATCATGCTTCCTAATGGTACAATTGGATAAAAGCTAAAATACTTTTCTGTTTTCCATATTGGTACAATATTTCAATGTTCTTTCCAAAAAAAAAAAAAAAACACAGTGTATCTATTCTATATTATTTAATAAGCCAATTGACCTTATGAATATCCTTTCTCAAAAAGTGATATGTTTTTACACGTGCTTTGTGAAAATGGATATTTTTCATTAGTAGAATTAATCACAAAATTGCATTAATGCAATAACAAACTTGACCTGATTTTTAGAAATATGGGATACTTCTGAGCAAATGTCCCAAGAAATGTGAATCAGTTGAACATGCTCACCTTCTTGGCAAACATTTTAATAGCACAATTTTCTCCTTTGCTCTGTTCAAAGCTCTGCTTTTCTTGCTATTAAATTATACTTTTGGCTCACTGAAGTGTTTATGAATCAGCATTGCTTCAAGTGAATCTATCTTCACTACCATTAGTTTTAAATGTAGAGTTTCAGTGAGTAGAAAAATAATAGTCAAATATGAATCGAGAGGTTCAAGTATAAATTATTAATCATATCTCTTTTACAATCTACTGCTTTTCTTCTTGAGCCCTTGATGATTTCACAAAAGATAAAGTAGTTGTATATCTAAGTGTACTAGTCTAGAATAAATGCTACGTTTATTTAAGATTTCTAAATACATAATGGATAAGGAAGGAGCAAATAATCTTTAGTGCTTCAGTATTCAAGTGTAGAATATCTGACGTTTTATTCATCTGAAAACAGCATACATTTCTCAAAGAAAAGAAACTTTCTTAAATAAATTTTATGAGAATAGGATTTAAATAAGAACTAGAGGGCTTTCCTGGTATTTCAGTGGTAAAGAGTCCTCCTGCCAATGCAGGAGACACATGTTCCATCACTGATTCGGGAAGATCCCACGTGCAGTGTGTGGAGCAACTAAGTCCATGAGCCACAACTACTGAGCCTGTGCTCTAGAGACTGGTAGCCACAGCTACTGAAACCATGTTCTGCAACTACTTAAGCTCGTGTCCCCTAGAGCCTGTGCTCCACAACAAAAGAAGTTGCTGAAACAAGAAGCCAGTTCACATCAACTAGAGAGTAGCCCCCACTTCCTGCAACTAGAAAAAAGCCCGCCAACAGCAGCAAAGACCCAGAATAACCAATAAATAAATAAATAAAATCGTAAAAATAAATATACAGTAACTAGAGATTTTTGCATATTAATAAAATAACCACATGCCTGTTTTTAGATTTATTTTTCTTTACCTGTTTGCAAATTTATTTTTCTTAGCTCTTGGATTTTTGATATGTTTACCAGAATTGTATATATAAACACTTTAAAAATAAAGTCAGCTTTAAGACAGTACTGATAGTTAAAATTTCTGCTTGTCCTATCATAGTGCATTGAAAAGCAATGGTCAAGTTTCAGCTACAAAAACAAAACTTTTTCCTTCGTAAATATGCTTGGCATTGGCTTTGTTCTTTGTGTTGTAATTAATTAACATGTTGTCTGTATTACAATGACAAGAACCAAAAATGGAAGTTACTCCTCTCTTCTACATACTTGCAAGTGGGTTCCATTTTAAATGTTTTGAGATTTATTATAATAAATGTCAACACAATGAAACATTATTTTGTATAATGTTTAAATTAATTAAACTATTTCCAGGTTCCTTTACTGAAGTTCTATTTTATGCATCATGCTTAGGACATCACATTCAAAATTGTGCTTGCGTTGCTCAAATATAATATATTATCGAATTTCATTTTTAGTGTCAAGAATGAGTTTATTGAGGAGGCATTGGCAGGGAAAATAAGGCACAATATGTCAGTCAGTCACTTATTATTTATTTTTATTCTATTTACTTTTATCTTCATCCACATTTTTCCTAAAATTTTCTATGAAATTTTGTTTGTGTCACAAACTGCATCATTATTTTTATTGTCTTTAATTAATTAAATATACTGATATATTTTATATTTTCATAATTATATCTTGCAAACTAAGTTTTCCCCAGGCATTTATTTTTCTTCTTATTTTGGTGGTGCTGATGGTTTAGTCTCTAAATCCTGTTCAACTGTTGTATACCATGGACTGTTCATGAGATTTCCCAGGCTAGAATACTGGAGTGCATTGCCATTTCCTTCTCGAAGGAATCTCCCAGACCCAGGGATTGAACACTCATCTCCCGCATTGTAGGCAGATTCTTTACTGGTGAGTCACCAGGAAAACCCCATACTGAATATCCTTTAATAAACTTGTAACAAAGGTCTGGATAGATTAAATTTGATTACTATTTTTATGTTCAGTTATGAATTTTTTTTAAGATTTTATTTATTTATTTATTTATTTATTTATTTATTTATTTATTTATTTATTGGCGGGGGCGGGTTGGGGAGGGAGGGAATGGGCAGGCCGCTTCTATTGCTCTTTTGTTTATCTATTTTTCATCCATCTTTATTCTTTGGGCCGTGTGGGCCTCCCATCGCGGTGGCCTCTGTTGTCACAGAGCACCGGCTCTGGGCACATGCGCTCCAGAGCTCCAGCTCAGTAATTGGACACATTGGTCCAGCCACTCCGCGGCACGTGGGATCTTCCCAGGCCAGGGCTCGAACCGGCGTCCCTTGCACTGCAAGGCGGTGTCCTTACCCACCGGACCACCAGGGAAATCCTGAATTTTTTATCTTTTAAATTATAGTTTAATTGGCCTTAAGTCTTTAAAAGAAAATGGCATTTGTTCAGAAAATCAAATATTTCACAAAACTACATTTTTACATATCAGACATTTGCTGCTACTCTGATTGGTATTCCACACTATAAATAAAGGTAATACATTCTACACTTTTGCTAGCCTGTAAGAAGTTTCTTTATTAACTGCTGCTTGATTCTAAGTATTTGCGATATGGAATCAGTATTTACATTACTATTTTTTTATTCTATTTACTTTTATCTTCATCCACATTTTTCCTAAAATTTTCTATGAAATTTTGTTTGTGTCACAAACTGCATCATTATTTTTATTGTCTTTAATTAATTAAATATACTGATATATTTTATATTTTCATAATTATATCTTGCAAACTAAGTTTTCCCCAGGCATTTATTTTTCTTCTTATTTTGGTGGTGCTGATGGTTTAGTCTCTAAATCCTGTTCAACTGTTGTATACCATGGACTGTTCATGAGATTTCCCAGGCTAGAATACTGGAGTGCATTGCCATTTCCTTCTCGAAGGAATCTCCCAGACCCAGGGATTGAACACTCATCTCCCGCATTGTAGGCAGATTCTTTACTGGTGAGTCACCAGGAAAACCCCATACTGAATATCCTTTAATAAACTTGTAACAAAGGTCTGGATAGATTAAATTTGATTACTATTTTTATGTTCAGTTATGAATTTTTTTTAAGATTTTATTTATTTATTTATTTATTTATTTATTTATTTATTTATTTATTTATTGGCGGGGGCGGGTTGGGGAGGGAGGGAATGGGCAGGCCGCTTCTATTGCTCTTTTGTTTATCTATTTTTCATCCATCTTTATTCTTTGGGCCGTGTGGGCCTCCCATCGCGGTGGCCTCTGTTGTCACAGAGCACCGGCTCTGGGCACATGCGCTCCAGAGCTCCAGCTCAGTAATTGGACACATTGGTCCAGCCACTCCGCAGCACGTGGGATCTTCCCAGGCCAGGGATCAAACGGGCATCCCTTGCACTGCAAGGCGGTGTCCTTACCCACCGGACCACCAGGGAAATCCTGAATTTTTTATCTTTTAAATTATAGTTTAATTGGCCTTAAGTCTTTAAAAAGAAAATGGCATTTGTTCAGAAAATCAAATATTTCACAAAACTACATTTTTACATATCAGACATTTGCTGCTACTCTGATTGGTATTCCACACTATAAATAAAGGTAATACATTCTACACTTTTGCTAGCCTGTAAGAAGTTTCTTTATTAACTGCTGCTTGATTCTAAGTATTTGCGATATGGAATCATTTTTATTTTTTTTACTCAGTATTTGTTTGCACTTTCAGTCTGATCATTTACTTCTTTAGATCACTTAATTTTGTCTTTCAAATTTGAATTTTTAATTCATTTAGCATTGGTGCTATTCTAATACTGTGATGCCTGGATCTAATTTCAGATCTTTTCTTTTTTTTTTCCAAATTGATACCTGATCTTTCCAAGAGTTATTGAATACCCAACACTTGTCTTACTATTCTGCAAGAATAGGTCTGTCACAATTAAGTTTTCATACATGTACTAGTTTGTTTGGAGGACTTCTGCTCTGGTTTGGTTGTCAATATGTGCAGATGTTGCCAATCCACACTGTCAATTATTAATTTCACACTGTCAGTTATTAGAGCCATAAATGTGATATGCTAAAAAAAGTCTCCAGCTTCTTTTTTCTTGTTAACGGGTTTCAGGAATGTTCTTATCCATCTGCTCTTTTTAGTAATATCAGTGTGTCATTTTTCAGGAAGACTGTCAGGATTTTGATTAAACTTACAAGAAGTCTACAAATAATTTTGATGGAATTAACATTTTTCATTGTAGTGAATCTTCCATAATCACCTTCTTTAGATGTCCATCAACAAACAAATGTATAAAGAAGTTATGGTACATTTATACAATGGAATATTTCTCAGCCGTAAAAAGAAATGCAGAAGAATCCATCATAATGAGGTGGATGAATCTAGAATCTACTATGCAAAGTGAAGTAAATCAAAGGAGAAGGCCAAATATAGCATACTAATACATATATATGGAATCTAGAAAGTAGGTACTCATAAATGCATATGCAGAGCATCAGTGGAGAAACAGACATAGAGAATAGACTTATGGTCATTGAGGGTGGGAAGGAGTGGTTGAGTAGTATGTAAGGAGGAACACAGAAACCTAAACTACCATATGTAAAAGAGACAACCATTGTGAATATGCTGTAAAATTATGGGGTTATAGTTTAATTGGCCTTAAGTCTTTAAAAGAAAATGGCATTTGTTCAGAAAATCAAATATTTCACAAAACTACATTTTTACATATCAGACATTTGCTGCTACTCTGATTGGTATTCCACACTATAAATAAAGGTAATACATTCTACACTTTTGCTAGCCTGTAAGAAGTTTCTTTATTAACTGCTGCTTGATTCTAAGTATTTGCGATATGGAATCATTTTTATTTTTTTTACTCAGTATTTGTTTGCACTTTCAGTCTGATCATTTACTTCTTTAGATCACTTAATTTTGTCTTTCAAATTTGAATTTTTAATTCATTTAGCATTGGTGCTATTCTAATACTGTGATGCCTGGATCTAATTTCAGATCTTTTCTTTTTTTTTTCCAAATTGATACCTGATCTTTCCAAGAGTTATTGAATACCCAACACTTGTCTTACTATTCTGCAAGAATAGGTCTGTCACAATTAAGTTTTCATACATGTACTAGTTTGTTTGGAGGACTTCTGCTCTGGTTTGGTTGTCAATATGTGCAGATGTTGCCAATCCACACTGTCAATTATTAATTTCACACTGTCAGTTATTAGAGCCATAAATGTGATATGCTAAAAACAAGTCTCCAGCTTCTTTTTTCTTGTTAACGGGTTTCAGGAATGTTCTTATCCATCTGCTCTTTTTAGTAATATCAGTGTGTCATTTTTCAGGAAGACTGTCAGGATTTTGATTAAACTTACAAGAAGTCTACAAATAATTTTGATGGAATTAACATTTTTCATTGTAGTGAATCTTCCATAATCACCTTCTTTAGATGTCCATCAACAAACAAATGTATAAAGAAGTTATGGTACATTTATACAATGGAATATTTCTCAGCCGTAAAAAGAAATGCAGAAGAATCCATCATAATGAGGTGGATGAATCTAGAATCTACTATGCAAAGTGAAGTAAATCAAAGGAGAAGGCCAAATATAGCATACTAATACATATATATGGAATCTAGAAAGTAGGTACTCATAAATGCATATGCAGAGCATCAGTGGAGAAACAGACATAGAGAATAGACTTATGGTCATTGAGGGTGGGAAGGAGTGGTTGAGTAGTATGTAAGGAGGAACACAGAAACCTAAACTACCATATGTAAAAGAGACAACCATTGTGAATATGCTGTAAAATTAAGGGAACTTATATGGGGTTACTCAACAATCTGGAGATGGGGAGGGACTGGAAAAGGGTTTCAGGTGGGAGGAGTCAAGGGTATACCTATGACTGATTTGGATTTATGTATAGCTGTAAACAGGGAAACTCTGTAAAAGTAAAATAAAAATAATTATGTAAAAAATCCCAAAATCAAACAAACAAAAAACACTGTAATCTAATTTTATAATATTCTTCCCAATTTCCTCCCCAGGACTCTTGGTTTAAATATCTATTATTTCATGACATTGTATAGGAGGTAGTGACCAAAACCACCCCCAACAAAAAGAAGTGCAATAAGGCAAAATGGTTCTCTGGGGAGGCTTTAAAAAATAGCTGAGAACAGAAGAGAAGCCAAAAATCAAGGAGAAAAAGAAAGATATGCCCATCTGAATGTAGAGTTTCAGGGAACAGTAAGGAAAGATAAGAAAGCCTTCCTAAGTGAGCAATGCAAAGAAATAAGAAGAATACAATAGAATGGGAAAGACTAGAGATCTCTGCAAGGAAATTATAGATAACAAGGGAATATTTCTGCCAAAGATATGGACAATAAAGGACAGAAATGGTATACAAGCAGGAGAAAGTAAAATGAGGGTGGAAAGAACACACAGAAGAAATATACAAAAAAAAATCTTAATAACCCGATTGACGACAATGAAGTGATCACTGACATAGAGCCAGACAACTTGCACTATGAAGTCATGTAGATGCTAGGAAGCATTACTATGAACAAAGCTAGTGAAGGTGATGGAATTCCAGCTGAGCTATTTCAAATCTTAAAAGATGATGCTGTTAAAGTGCTACAGTCAATATGCCTGCAAATTTGGAAAACTCAGCAATGGCCACAGGACTGGAGAAGGTTGGTTTTCATTCCAATCCCAAAGAAGGGCAATGCCAAAAAATTTCCAACTTCTGCACAGTTGCTCTCATTTCAGATTTTAGCAAGGTCATGTTCAAAATCCTCCAAGCTAGGCTTCAACAATACATGAACCAAGAACTTCCATACATACAAACCAGATTTAGAAAAGGAAAGAAGTCAGAGATCAAATTGCAAATATCTATTGGATCATGGCAAAAAAAGAGAATTCCAGAAAAATATCTATTTCTGTTTCATGGACTATGCTAAAACCTTTGACTGTGTGGATCACAGCAAAAACGAGGAAAATTCTTCAAGAGATGGGAATACCACACTAACTACCTTAACTACCTCCTGTGAAATCTGTATGTTGGACAAGAAGCAACATTTAGAACTGGACATGGAACAGACTGGTTCCAAATTGGGAAAGGAGTACATCAAGGTTGTATACTGACACCCTGCTTATTTAGCTTATATGCAAAGTACATCATATGAAATGCTGGGCTGGGTAAAGCACAGGCTGGATTCAAGATAGCTGGGGTAAATATCAATAACCTCGGCTATACAGATGACACTACCCTTACAGCAGACCAAAGAGGAACTAAAGAGCCTCTTGATGAAGGTGAAAGAGAGTGAAAAAGCTGGCTTGAAACTCAACATTCATGGCATTTAGTCCCATTGCTTCATGGCAAAAAGATGGGGAAAAAATGGAAACAGTGACAGCACTTTATTTTACTGTGATCCAAAATCACTGTGGATAGTTACTTCAGCCATGAAATTAAAAGACACTTGCTTTTAAAATAACAACAATAATAAATAAAAGATACTGATTTACTGCAGAGAAAAAGACACTTGCTCTTTGGACGAAAAACTATGACAAACCTAGATAGTGTACTAAAAAGCAGAGATATCATTTTGCCAACAAATGTCTATCTAGTTAAAGCTATGATTTCCCAGTAGTCATGTGTAGGTGTGAAATTTGAATCATAAAAAAGGCTGAGCCCTGAAGAACTGATGCCTTTGAACTATGGTGTTGGAGAGGACTGCTGAGAGCCCCTTCGATTGCAAGGAAATCAAACCAATCAATCCTAAAGGAAATTAACACTGAATTTTCTTGGGATGGATTAATGCTAACACTGAAGCTTAGATAATTTGGCCATCTGACTCAAAGAGATGATTGATAGGAAAAGACCCTGATGTTGAGAAAAACAGAAGGCAGAAGGAGAAAGAGACAGCAGAGGACAAGATGGTTGTATAACATCACTGAGTCAATGGACATGAGTTTGAATGCAATCCAGGAGATGGTGAAGGTCAGGGAATCTTGGTGTGCTGCAGTCCAAGGGATTACAAAGAGTCAGACAGGACAAAGCAACTTATCTAACCTATTATTTGTTCTCTGCTATTGGTATCTTTCTTTTTCTTTTTCCCCATTTACCCTGTACCATTGGTGTATTTACCAAGTTTTTCTTCCATATCATTGATAGAATATTTATCAATAATAAATTCAATCTTTTACTTAAGATCATTTATCGAGACTTAGTTTGAAAAAAAAATTGCATAGTTTTCCAGTTTTTCTGCTCACACCACACTCTGTGTCTTTTGTTGGATTTATGAATTACAGCACACAGATATGTACACTGGTATCCCAGTCACCATTATGCTACATTATTCCAACCCACAAGGCTTATGATTTCAGAGATACAGATTTCTCCTACCTTCTGATCTTTCTTTCTGAATTATGAAAGAAAAACTAGAACTTCTTTAGGTGTTGCTGCTATAGTCAATGTAAATCTATGCAAAACCCCAACAATCTTTCTGAAAAAACAACACATTAATTTTAATACAAAGGCCAGATGGTTAAGAATATTCCATATACTCTTTAAGAAGAAAATGTTTAATGTTTCGGTTCTAGTGTAGAAAGTTTCACTTTTTTGGGAGGATGCCCTTTGAAATATACTGTGTAATTCTACCCTCCTCTGTATTTTGATATTTTATTTACTGATGTAAGGAAGTTTGATAAAAAGAAAACAGTTGTTGGTCATTAAGTAAATAATGATTGTACTTATGTATCAGGCACTGCACCAGACACTGGCATTTTCCTCTTGCTCCAAAAAGAGATATGAAATTTGTGGTAGAGGGAGGAAGTGGGGTAGGAGAGAAGTAGTCCCATCAATGGTATAAAATTAAAACTTTAAATAAACAGTTTCATGGAAACAGCATTTGAAAAAAGGACTTATTCATTAAAAGACAAAGTGTTCTCTGAAAAAGTGGTATTTAATTTGAGTGATGCTTTCAAATACAAACTGCATCTGACAAGTATTCTAGTTGTTAAAGGCCTTGAATTTCTTTGTTAGAGGAAAGAATTTTTATTCCTTAATTTCATCTTTGCAATAGATTGGTAAAAAATTCCTTCCAGATTCTGATTAGAACCTATTATAAAAAGTGAATTAAATCAAACAGAAAAGAATTCAAGTACTGAATGGGATTACAAAGAGTCAGACAGGACAAAGCAACTTATCTAACCTATTATTTGTTCTCTGCTATTGGTATCTTTCTTTTTCTTTTTCCCCATTTACCCTGTACCATTGGTGTATTTACCAAGTTTTTCTTCCATATCATTGATAGAATATTTATCAATAATAAATTCAATCTTTTACTTAAGATCATTTATCGAGACTTAGTTTGAAAAAAAAGTTGCATAGTTTTCCAGTTTTTCTGCTCACACCACACTCTGTGTCTTTTGTTGGATTTATGAATTACAGCACACAGATATGTACACTGGTATCCCAGTCACCATTATGCTACATTATTCCAACCCACAAGGCTTATGATTTCAGAGATACAGATTTCTCCTACCTTCTGATCTTTCTTTCTGAATTATGAAAGAAAAACTAGAACTTCTTTAGGTGTTGCTGCTATAGTCAATGTAAATCTATGCAAAACCCCAACAATCTTTCTGAAAAAACAACACATTAATTTTAATACAAAGGCCAGATGGTTAAGAATATTCCATATACTCTTTAAGAAGAAAATGTTTAATGTTTCGGTTCTAGTGTAGAAAGTTTCACTTTTTTGGGAGGATGCCCTTTGAAATATACTGTGTAATTCTACCCTCCTCTGTATTTTGATATTTTATTTACTGATGTAAGGAAGTTTGATAAAAAGAAAACAGTTGTTGGTCATTAAGTAAATAATGATTGTACTTATGTATCAGGCACTGCACCAGACACTGGCATTTTCCTCTTGCTCCAAAAAGAGATATGAAATTTGTGGTAGAGGGAGGAAGTGGGGTAGGAGAGAAGTAGTCCCATCAATGGTATAAAATTAAAACTTTAAATAAACAGTTTCATGGAAACAGCATTTGAAAAAAGGACTTATTCATTAAAAGACAAAGTGTTCTCTGAAAAAGTGGTATTTAATTTGAGTGATGCTTTCAAATACAAACTGCATCTGACAAGTATTCTAGTTGTTAAAGGCCTTGAATTTCTTTGTTAGAGGAAAGAATTTTTATTCCTTAATTTCATCTTTGCAATAGATTGGTAAAAAATTCCTTCCAGATTCTGATTAGAACCTATTATAAAAAGTGAATTAAATCAAAAAGAAAAAGACAAGTACTGTATACTAACACATATATATGCAATCTACTAAGATGGTAATGATAACACACGCAGTGAAGCGATGGAAAAACAGACATAGAGAATAGACATGAACGTTGTGGGGAATGAACAGTGGGTTGGAGGCATAGAGGGAGTACCATGGAAACCTATACTATCATATGTGAAAAAGAGCTACTGTCATTGTGCTGTGGGAAAAGGGTATCCTGCAGGGGTGTGGTGCGATGACCTGGAGGAGTGGGATGGGGGTGATTAGTAGTTGGGTGGAGTAGGGAGGGTGCCAGGGATATAGATATACATATGACTAATCTGGGATTATACATATCTGTAAACAACAAAACTCTGTAAAAAAAAAAAAAAAAAGAAAGTAAAACAAAAATGCTGGAAAAAAAAAAAATTCCTTCCAGATTCTAGCATTACATTATATGGAATTTTAAGAGTTTTCAGTTGTGAATTTACACATTGTTCTGTACTTCTGTAAATATTTTAGGAAGCAGTTTGGAAAGACTTCTCTAAGGGTTACTTGCTGTATGTATTTTAAAGATAGAGATCTATAATTATATATAAATGAAAGAAAAAATATATATATATATTCAGTAGAGATCTATAATTATATATAAATGAAAGAAATA
The DNA here is from genome assembly GCA_022376925.1 of Tragulus kanchil. Taxonomy (NCBI): domain Eukaryota; kingdom Metazoa; phylum Chordata; class Mammalia; order Artiodactyla; family Tragulidae; genus Tragulus; species Tragulus kanchil. Next base: position 65,253,756 of record JAIOJX010000024.1, read on the forward strand.
TATATATATATATATGTTCAGTAGTACTGCATACCTATACTGCCTTATTAATGTGAATTTAGGACTTTGTCATTTGACCGCTTATGTGTGATTCATGAATACATTTACAATTATGTGCTCAAAGTGTTCATGATTCTCGATAAGCTCTTTCAGCATTTGTCTACAATAACACTACCAACACTACACTCATTTTGATGATAGTTACAACAAATATTCTGGCTAATATTTCTTATTTATTTTGAAACAGACACTATTTTCTCTTCATTTACATAGTTTACTGTATAACACTCTACAATATGCAGAAACAAGTATTCTAGTTGTTAAAGGCCTTGAATTTCTTTGTTAGAGGAAAGAATTTTTATTCCTTAATTTCATCTTTGCAATAGATTGGTAAAAAATTCCTTCCAGATTCTGATTAGAACCTATTATAAAAAGTGAATTAAATCAAAAAGAAAAAGACAAGTACTGTATACTAACACATATATATGCAATCTACTAAGATGGTAATGATAACACACGCAGTGAAGCGATGGAAAAACAGACATAGAGAATAGACATGAACGTTGTGGGGAATGAACAGTGGGTTGGAGGCATAGAGGGAGTACCATGGAAACCTATACTATCATATGTGAAAAAGAGCTACTGTCATTGTGCTGTGGGAAAAGGGTATCCTGCAGGGGTGTGGTGCGATGACCTGGAGGAGTGGGATGGGGGTGATTAGTAGTTGGGTGGAGTAGGGAGGGTGCCAGGGATATAGATATACATATGACTAATCTGGGATTATACATATCTGTAAACAACAAAACTCTGTAAAAAAAAAAAAAAAAAAGTAAAACAAAAATGCTGGAAAAAAAAAAAATTCCTTCCAGATTCTAGCATTACATTATATGGAATTTTAAGAGTTTTCAGTTGTGAATTTACACATTGTTCTGTACTTCTGTAAATATTTTAGGAAGCAGTTTGGAAAGACTTCTCTAAGGGTTACTTGCTGTATGTATTTTAAAGATAGAGATCTATAATTATATATAAATGAAAGAAAAAATATATATATATATTCAGTAGAGATCTATAATTATATATAAATGAAAGAAATATATATATATATATATGTTCAGTAGTACTGCATACCTATACTGCCTTATTAATGTGAATTTAGGACTTTGTCATTTGACCGCTTATGTGTGATTCATGAATACATTTACAATTATGTGCTCAAAGTGTTCATGATTCTCGATAAGCTCTTTCAGCATTTGTCTACAATAACACTACCAACACTACACTCATTTTGATGATAGTTACAACAAATATTCTGGCTAATATTTCTTATTTATTTTGAAACAGACACTATTTTCTCTTCATTTACATAGTTTACTGTATAACACTCTACAATATGCAGAAACAAGGTTTAAAACTAATAACAATGTGTTATTTTTTTATTTTTGTTTTCCTTTTACAGAGTTTTGTTGTTTACTGCTACATAGGTATACACTTTTTTGTTGTTTATTGCATACAGTCATAGGTATACACTTGACCCGTCCCACTTGAACTTCCCTCCCATCTCCTTTCCTATCTCACACCTCCAGATTGTTGCTTAGCCTCTCTGTAAGTTCCTTTAGACTTACAGAACATTCATATTGTAAACCAATGACAATGTTTCTGAATCTGTGGTTCTTATTAGGCTTCATTGCTTTTTTTTCAGTGAGCAAGCTCATATGTACAAAAATCATGCCATATTTAATTTCTATCCATATTACTGATATATGTTCAGTGCTTCTCCCAGGCAGGCAACTTGCATATGACAATGATCTGGTTCCAGAAATATCCCCCTTTTATGTTACATTGGAATATTTTAATCAGGGAAGCTTGGGAAAAGCAGAAGGAGAAAGAGAATTGTTAGTAGCAGAGCTGCCAAAGAAAAGTATGCAACAAATACCAGGAAGGTAAAACATGATAAAAGAATAAACAATGGAATTCTGATGAAAAGCTGGTTGACACTGACTGTATTTTTATATATCCTCATATGATTTAGAACTAGAGTTGGACTTTTTTTGTAAGCAGCCAAAGCCAGCATTTTCTCAAGCTGTCAATATTGTCGGTTTTTACACTGTAGACAAGCATTTGTGTGTATGAGTGCGTATATGTTTCTGTGAGTGTTTTTTCGGATATTTTCAACCATTAAACCTCTTGGATTTTCCCTTTTAGTGAAGACAACTGATATTTCTTTTCAATTTCCCTGTGTCATCATAGTTTCCTAGTGAAACTGATTGAAATTGTCTAGACCTGGAAAACATAAAGCCAGTTCCAGACATGGCAAACATTTGACCCCAGACTAAATTCATTGTCATCCCTCGATGGTCTGCAGGATACTAGTAATGACTGTTGCAAATTTCTGTGGAGTAAAATGACTAATCTGGAATAAATTACTTTGTTTAGATGTGAAGGTATCTTATCTGAAAAAGAAAGAAAATGTGGGGCCTATGATGTAAAATAAACTGAATACTCAATAATAGCAGGTATTTTTTGTGTTTTCTTCATTAACATTGTGTTAAGGAACAGAACACAATTTGACTCCAATAGGTTCTCAATAAACAATTGTTGAAAAATCATAAAAAATTATTTAAGCACTAAAATAGTAAAATGAAGACAGATAAGAAAAAAGTGAGGAACTGGCAATTCAGTTTATGCATGAAAAAGCTGAGTCAAAATTTAAAAGCCAAATAAAAACTCCAGATGGACTGCATTCCTGAACACCACTGAGAAACTGGGGAAGGGCTGAAGAAACAGGCCAAATAGACTTACCAAGTTTTGTTTCTGTCTGACATGGACTTATTTTTGCATTTAGATCATACAGTTTTATGGATTTAGAATCAGTGAGAGTTATACACATTTCCTGTACTGATTTAAATTTTCACCTTTATTCTAATCAAATGCTGGAGGATATTAAATTTTCATCCTAAGTTTTTCCCATCAAAACATGCAAATTATCTTTTTAGGCCTTTATACTGAGATACAGGACCTAACCAGTTATGAGATGAAGCATAATTATGGGTCAAGGATAGTTTTCTTTCAAGACCTTTATAAGACTTTAGCCTATTTTATTATGCTTCTATATAAGTAACCAACAGACTTTTATAACGTAAGGCACTTTCTGCAAATAATTTTAAAATCTCCAACTTGGTAAAAGTGAAGATAGAGCTCTTTCTATTCAAAAGTCACTATTCATATAAACTACTTCATTGTTTTTGCACAAGCTTCTTTCTGCCAGCCCACCTTTACTGCAGATTGATTTGTTATTGCTGCTGTGGATAAATGGATATGTCATGGGCACCGTGTCGGAGCTTACTCTGATTACTATTTTCATTAGTTCTCGCTAAGAGAAACTATATTGAATAGCTCAGAGATCTTTTCACGAACACGGCGTGGTCCCCTCAGGGTGTGAGCCTCGGACATCGACAATAAAGTGTCATGGTCTCAAGCATTGTCAAACCAAGAGTGGGTTTATTAATCATCAAATAAAGGCAAGCACAAGTAATCAGAAATAATCAGAACTTGGATCAAATGTAAACAGATGTTCTTACCCCAGAGCTGGAAAGTCTCAACCTCACATCGGGTGCAGCTGATCTCCGTGGGCGAGACTCTCACACAATCTTCCTTTGCCTTTTTTATATTTTTTCCAACTAGAAATCTCAAGTTAATTAATAATCATGAAGAAGCGTTTTGTCTCTCAAGAGATGTAAAAGAGGTCATCACTGGAGCCCTTTGCTCCTCCACCAACACCTTTGTTTTGGGGAAACATTTGTTTATAGAAAAACATTCTTACAATTCTTAGTTAAAATGACTGAGCTCAAAGTTTACATGAAAGCTCCAAAGAAAAACTCCAGATGGACTGCATTCCTGAACACCACTGAGAAACTGGGGAAGGGCTGAAGAAACAGGCCAAATAGACTTACCAAGTTTTGTTTCTGTCTGACATGGACTTATTTTTGCATTTAGATCATACAGTTTTATGGATTTAGAATCAGTGAGAGTTATACACATTTCCTGTACTGATTTAAATTTTCACCTTTATTCTAATCAAATGCTGGAGGATATTAAATTTTCATCCTAAGTTTTTCCCATCAAAACATGCAAATTATCTTTTTAGGCCTTTATACTGAGATACAGGACCTAACCAGTTATGAGATGAAGCATAATTATGGGTCAAGGATAGTTTTCTTTCAAGACCTTTATAAGACTTTAGCCTATTTTATTATGCTTCTATATAAGTAACCAACAGACTTTTATAACGTAAGGCACTTTCTGCAAATAATTTTAAAATCTCCAACTTGGTAAAAGTGAAGATAGAGCTCTTTCTATTCAAAAGTCACTATTCATATAAACTACTTCATTGTTTTTGCACAAGCTTCTTTCTGCCAGCCCACCTTTACTGCAGATTGATTTGTTATTGCTGCTGTGGATAAATGGATATGTCATGGGCACCGTGTCGGAGCTTACTCTGATTACTATTTTCATTAGTTCTCGCTAAGAGAAACTATATTGAATAGCTCAGAGATCTTTTCACGAACACGGCGTGGTCCCCTCAGGGTGTGAGCCTCGGACATCGACAATAAAGTGTCATGGTCTCAAGCATTGTCAAACCAAGAGTGGGTTTATTAATCATCAAATAAAGGCAAGCACAAGTAATCAGAAATAATCAGAACTTGGATCAAATGTAAACAGATGTTCTTACCCCAGAGCTGGAAAGTCTCAACCTCACATCGGGTGCAGCTGATCTCCGTGGGCGAGACTCTCACACAATCTTCCTTTGCCTTTTTTATATTTTTTCCAACTAGAAATCTCAAGTTAATTAATAATCATGAAGAAGCGTTTTGTCTCTCAAGAGATGTAAAAGAGGTCATCACTGGAGCCCTTTGCTCCTCCACCAACACCTTTGTTTTGGAGGGGAAACATTTGTTTATAGAAAAAACATTCTTACAATTCTTAGTTACCAAGGGAATCAGAGTTGTAAAAAGCATGTTTCATTAGCATTGAAAAGGGGTAAGAGGAAGAGGTTTTTGCGCTCTGTATTAGAACTTCTATCGATGTTTGCTAAAGGTATTAATTTGAAATTGCTAATCTTATGAGTGGCACAATTCTTGCCCAGGCTTTTATCAGTAACTAGCTACCTATTCCTCCTTGGAGGAGGTTTCAGAGAAGTGAGGCTTGCAGGCAGTAATTATCGTTAGTGTAAGGAGACAATTGTCTGCTCAGCCCGGATATCTTTCTTTGATCTTTCCTGTGAGAAGCAAGCATGCCTTTACCTGTCCATGACAGATGCATGCATGGATAGATGGATGGATGAAGGATAGGTAGGTGCATAGATGAATGGGTGTATAGATAGATGGATGGATGGATGAATAGATGGATGCATAGATAGATGGATGGAGGGGTGGACAGTTAGATGATGGATAGGTATAGAAAATTAGTATACATTGTTCCTTATTGTGACAAGAAGACATTTATTTTAAATTTTTGTTATGTTTGTTTCACTAAGTACTTGACTCAGAGCATCTGTCTGCCAGTTTAGATGGAATGAAAAAGGGAGGTGAAAAGAGGTGTGGAATTAAACATGTAGAAATATAGAACATACAGAATAGTTTCTTATGTGTAAAATAAGATCATTCAAGTAGGACTAAATTTATATTCAACATTTTTCTTTAAAAAATGAAATATTAATATATTTATATCTCTGGACACCTCAATCTTCTTTCCTTTTCTTAAAATTTATCTTAAGAACACTAGCTGAAAATTTTTATGTCCTATATACTCTTGCATCAAGTATTGTCAAACCAAGAGTGGGTTTATTAATCATCAAATAAAGGCAAGCACAAGTAATCAGAAATAATCAGAACTTGGATCAAATGTAAACAGATGTTCTTACCCCAGAGCTGGAAAGTCTCAACCTCACATCGGGTGCAGCTGATCTCCGTGGGCGAGACTCTCACACAATCTTCCTTTGCCTTTTTTATATTTTTTCCAACTAGAAATCTCAAGTTAATTAATAATCATGAAGAAGCGTTTTGTCTCTCAAGAGATGTAAAAGAGGTCATCACTGGAGCCCTTTGCTCCTCCACCAACACCTTTGTTTTGGAGGGGAAACATTTGTTTATAGAAAAAACATTCTTACAATTCTTAGTTACCAAGGGAATCAGAGTTGTAAAAAGCATGTTTCATTAGCATTGAAAAGGGGTAAGAGGAAGAGGTTTTTGCGCTCTGTATTAGAACTTCTATCGATGTTTGCTAAAGGTATTAATTTGAAATTGCTAATCTTATGAGTGGCACAATTCTTGCCCAGGCTTTTATCAGTAACTAGCTACCTATTCCTCCTTGGAGGAGGTTTCAGAGAAGTGAGGCTTGCAGGCAGTAATTATCGTTAGTGTAAGGAGACAATTGTCTGCTCAGCCCGGATATCTTTCTTTGATCTTTCCTGTGAGAAGCAAGCATGCCTTTACCTGTCCATGACAGATGCATGCATGGATAGATGGATGGATGAAGGATAGGTAGGTGCATAGATGAATGGGTGTATAGATAGATGGATGGATGGATGAATAGATGGATGCATAGATAGATGGATGGAGGGGTGGACAGTTAGATGATGGATAGGTATAGAAAATTAGTATACATTGTTCCTTATTGTGACAAGAAGACATTTATTTTAAATTTTTGTTATGTTTGTTTCACTAAGTACTTGACTCAGAGCATCTGTCTGCCAGTTTAGATGGAATGAAAAAGGGAGGTGAAAAGAGGTGTGGAATTAAACATGTAGAAATATAGAACATACAGAATAGTTTCTTATGTGTAAAATAAGATCATTCAAGTAGGACTAAATTTATATTCAACATTTTTCTTTAAAAAATGAAATATTAATATATTTATATCTCTGGACACCTCCAATCTTCTTTCCTTTTCTTAAAATTTTATCATGGTAAGAACACTAGCATGAAATTGATCTCTTAGTTTTTCACTGTCCTATATACTCTTGCTGACTGTAAGTATAATGTTTTAAGGCAGATCTCTAGAGTTTATTCCTCTTGCTTGACTGAAATTTTATGCCCCTAGAGTTGTAACTTCTCATTTCCCAACCACATCAGGCTCCAAGAACCATCATTCCACAAATTAATTCTATGAATTGAGTATTTTAGATATCTAATATAAGTACAAACAAGCAATCTTTGTCTTTGAATGACTTAATATCCTCAAATTTGTCAATATTGATGCATGTTGCAAAATTTATTTGTTCTTTAAGGCTGAAAATTATTCCATTTTGTGTCTGTGTTACATTATTTTTATCCATTCATCAGTCAATGGCCATTTAGATGGTTTGTGCATCATGGCTATTGTGAAAAGTATCAAGATGAAAACAGAAGTGCTAATATCTTCTGAGGTCCTGATTTAAATTCTTTGGATAAATATTCAGAAGTGGAAATCAATAGATGCTATGGTAGTCTAGCTTTAATAATCTGAGGAAGCTCCACACACTATTTTCCACAGCCTCTGCCCTATTTTGCATTCTGACCAACAATGCACAAGGGTTAAAATTTCTCCACATTCTGGCCAACTCCTGTCATCTTTATTTTTTCTTTTTGATATATTTTAACATTTTTTTGGCCTCTTTTTATTGATTTTTTATTCATTGCGGTGGCCTCTCTCATTGCAAAGCACCGATTCTGGGCTCATGAGCTCCAGAGCACTGGTTCGTAATTGGACACATGGGTTCAGCCGCTCCACGGCATGTAGGATCTTCCCGGGCTTGGGATCAAACCTGTGCCCCTTGCACTGCAAGACAGACTCTTTAACCACTGGACCACCGGGGAAGCCTCTTTAGTGAAAAGAGTGTGGAATTAAACATGTAGAAATATAGAACATACAGAATAGTTTCTTATGTGTAAAATAAGATCATTCAAGTAGGACTAAATTTATATTCAACATTTTTCTTTAAAAAATGAAATATTAATATATTTATATCTCTGGACACCTCCAATCTTCTTTCCTTTTCTTAAAATTTTATCATGGTAAGAACACTAGCATGAAATTGATCTCTTAGTTTTTCACTGTCCTATATACTCTTGCTGACTGTAAGTATAATGTTTTAAGGCAGATCTCTAGAGTTTATTCCTCTTGCTTGACTGAAATTTTATGCCCCTAGAGTTGTAACTTCTCATTTCCCAACCACATCAGGCTCCAAGAACCATCATTCCACAAATTAATTCTATGAATTGAGTATTTTAGATATCTAATATAAGTACAAACAAGCAATCTTTGTCTTTGAATGACTTAATATCCTCAAATTTGTCAATATTGATGCATGTTGCAAAATTTATTTGTTCTTTAAGGCTGAAAATTATTCCATTTTGTGTCTGTGTTACATTATTTTTATCCATTCATCAGTCAATGGCCATTTAGATGGTTTGTGCATCATGGCTATTGTGAAAAGTATCAAGATGAAAACAGAAGTGCTAATATCTTCTGAGGTCCTGATTTAAATTCTTTGGATAAATATTCAGAAGTGGAAATCAATAGATGCTATGGTAGTCTAGCTTTAATAATCTGAGGAAGCTCCACACACTATTTTCCACAGCCTCTGCCCTATTTTGCATTCTGACCAACAATGCACAAGGGTTAAAATTTCTCCACATTCTGGCCAACTCCTGTCATCTTTATTTTTTCTTTTTGATATATTTTAACATTTTTTTGGCCTCTTTTTATTGATTTTTTATTCATTGCGGTGGCCTCTCTCATTGCAAAGCACCGATTCTGGGCTCATGAGCTCCAGAGCACTGGTTCGTAATTGGACACATGGGTTCAGCCGCTCCACGGCATGTAGGATCTTCCCGGGCTTGGGATCAAACCTGTGCCCCTTGCACTGCAAGACAGACTCTTTAACCACTGGACCACCGGGGAAGCCCTGTCTTTAGTTTTGTGATTGATACTAGCCACTTTAGAAAGCCTGAGGTGATATTACATGATGATTTTTATTGGTATTTTCCTGATTATTACTGATATATATATATATATATATACACACATATATATATATCATATATGTCATGCCATATATGTCATCTATTTGTGTATCTTCTTTGGAGAACTGTCTATTCAGAGCTTCATCTCTTTTAGTTTGCTTACTAGTTTTATTATTATTTAGATACTTATCATAACTTAGGAGTTATTTAAACATTTTAGATATAGATGCTTTGCTTTATCATATATGTGGTTTGAAAATATTTTCTGACATTTCATAGGTTAACTTTTCACTGTATTATTTTTTCTTTAGCTGTGTAAAAGTTTTTTATTTTGGTGTTGTCTCACATTATTTTATTTTAGTTAACCATGTTTTAGTGTCATATCCAAGAAGAAATCATTACTCAGGTCAATATCAAGATTTTATCCCAATGTTTTCTTCTAGGAATTTTAAAAAGTCAAGACTTAATTTAAATCCTTAATCTATTTCAGGCTGACTTTTTGTGTTTGGTATAAGGGTCAAATATCATTCTTTTACTTGAGGGCAGCTAATTTTTCAACACTTTTTGTTGAAGAGAGTGTCTTTTCCTCCTTAAGATTGCTCAAGTTATTGTATGTCTCTTGTGCTTTCATATGAATTTTAGGATTTTTTCAAAAGGGCCTTTTTCTCAAAACAACCCACTATTTTCCACAGCCTCTGCCCTATTTTGCATTCTGACCAACAATGCACAAGGGTTAAAATTTCTCCACATTCTGGCCAACTCCTGTCATCTTTATTTTTTCTTTTTGATATATTTTAACATTTTTTTGGCCTCTTTTTATTGATTTTTTATTCATTGCGGTGGCCTCTCTCATTGCAAAGCACCGATTCTGGGCTCATGAGCTCCAGAGCACTGGTTCGTAATTGGACACATGGGTTCAGCCGCTCCACGGCATGTAGGATCTTCCCGGGCTTGGGATCAAACCTGTGCCCCTTGCACTGCAAGACAGACTCTTTAACCACTGGACCACCGGGGAAGCCCTGTCTTTAGTTTTGTGATTGATACTAGCCACTTTAGAAAGCCTGAGGTGATATTACATGATGATTTTTATTGGTATTTTCCTGATTATTACTGATATATATATATATATATATATACACACACATATATATATATCATATATGTCATGCCATATATGTCATCTATTTGTGTATCTTCTTTGGAGAACTGTCTATTCAGAGCTTCATCTCTTTTAGTTTGCTTACTAGTTTTATTATTATTTAGATACTTATCATAACTTAGGAGTTATTTAAACATTTTAGATATAGATGCTTTGCTTTATCATATATGTGGTTTGAAAATATTTTCTGACATTTCATAGGTTAACTTTTCACTGTATTATTTTTTCTTTAGCTGTGTAAAAGTTTTTTATTTTGGTGTTGTCTCACATTATTTTATTTTAGTTAACCATGTTTTAGTGTCATATCCAAGAAGAAATCATTACTCAGGTCAATATCAAGATTTTATCCCAATGTTTTCTTCTAGGAATTTTAAAAAGTCAAGACTTAATTTAAATCCTTAATCTATTTCAGGCTGACTTTTTGTGTTTGGTATAAGGGTCAAATATCATTCTTTTACTTGAGGGCAGCTAATTTTTCAACACTTTTTGTTGAAGAGAGTGTCTTTTCCTCCTTAAGATTGCTCAAGTTATTGTATGTCTCTTGTGCTTTCATATGAATTTTAGGATTTTTTTCACTATTTCTTTAGAAAAGTCATTGGGATTTTGATAGTGGTTATACCAAATCTTCACATAGCTTTGGATTAAATGAATATTTTAACAACATTAATCTCCTTGTTTATGCACACAAGATATCTTTTCATTTGTTTCTGTCTAATTTCCTTCATCAATATTTTATAGTTTTTAATATATGCTTTGTTACCCTTAGTTAAGTTTATTTCTAGTTTTTTATTTTTTAGTGCTCTTGTAAAAAGGATTGTTTTTCTAATTTAACTTTAGATTGTTGTTAGTATGAAGAGGCAACTGAATTTTTTATTTTGGATTTGTACCATACAAATTTACTGCATTCAGTTTTTTAGTTCTAGTATTTTTATTTCCTGACAGTGGAAAGTACAATTTTTTTCTCCTTTCACTCATCTGATTCTTGGAGTAAGTCATTAAATATGGGTGTTCTGTACTTTAGTAATGCTTAAACTTAGGTGTAAGTCAGTGTTCAGGGGCATGTAGGGAGAAGTGGAGTCTGGGTAAAATTTATCCTAGCAAATATAGTGGATAATGGGCAATTTTGAGCATTAGAATATACTCTTAAGTTTTATAGATAAAAAGATAACTAGATAAATATGTAGCTAGAAAGAGGAAATAAATATGGATATTAGCATATATGTGAAAGTACCTGCAAGTATATTATTCAGTTTTGTCAACTAAGAGGGACCAGAAGCAGACGCACTTCAAAAGCTATGTGCATATGTAGCAACTAGATTTCAGTTTCTAAATACTATATTCAGTGAAAGGAACTGGGCTCATTGAAGAAAGTGGCTGATTCCATGGCTGGGGTGAATAAAGCATAAAATATATCTGGAAATACTTGTGGTACTTGCAAGTAAAATTACCTGAAAACATGTTGGCTCCATACTAAAAACCCAACCTGAATAAGTTTCCAATAACCAAATATGAGACAACTGACACACAAAAAAAATGAATAATGACACTGTTATAAATGATATGAATAAGTAAATAAATGAGAAATTATTCCATATAGTTGACTTTCAGCTCACCAATATAAAGGGAATATTTAATATACAAATGTCACCATTATTCAAAACCTATAGTAATAATAGAAACAAGTATCACAACAGATGATAAAACTTAAGGGCAAAAGTTAATGAGTAGAACATTTGCATCATCTCAGATTACCTCGCCACCTGCTAATTATTCACCATAAAGTGTCAAATAATAGTTTTACTTAGGAAACGTGGCAAACACAACCCCAACCATATTCATACACATCACTAATTTTCATTCTTTTCAGATATAATAAATGTTTATTTCCTTCTATTACATAAAACCTAGTAAAATATTTCTGCCTTTGTTCACCAATTTTTATTTTGAAAAAGATGGTTAAAGGAAAAAACCATACAAATTTACTGCATTCAGTTTTTTAGTTCTAGTATTTTTATTTCCTGACAGTGGAAAGTACAATTTTTTTCTCCTTTCACTCATCTGATTCTTGGAGTAAGTCATTAAATATGGGTGTTCTGTACTTTAGTAATGCTTAAACTTAGGTGTAAGTCAGTGTTCAGGGGCATGTAGGGAGAAGTGGAGTCTGGGTAAAATTTATCCTAGCAAATATAGTGGATAATGGGCAATTTTGAGCATTAGAATATACTCTTAAGTTTTATAGATAAAAAGATAACTAGATAAATATGTAGCTAGAAAGAGGAAATAAATATGGATATTAGCATATATGTGAAAGTACCTGCAAGTATATTATTCAGTTTTGTCAACTAAGAGGGACCAGAAGCAGACGCACTTCAAAAGCTATGTGCATATGTAGCAACTAGATTTCAGTTTCTAAATACTATATTCAGTGAAAGGAACTGGGCTCATTGAAGAAAGTGGCTGATTCCATGGCTGGGGTGAATAAAGCATAAAATATATCTGGAAATACTTGTGGTACTTGCAAGTAAAATTACCTGAAAACATGTTGGCTCCATACTAAAAACCCAACCTGAATAAGTTTCCAATAACCAAATATGAGACAACTGACACACAAAAAAAATGAATAATGACACTGTTATAAATGATATGAATAAGTAAATAAATGAGAAATTATTCCATATAGTTGACTTTCAGCTCACCAATATAAAGGGAATATTTAATATACAAATGTCACCATTATTCAAAACCTATAGTAATAATAGAAACAAGTATCACAACAGATGATAAAACTTAAGGGCAAAAGTTAATGAGTAGAACATTTGCATCATCTCAGATTACCTCGCCACCTGCTAATTATTCACCATAAAGTGTCAAATAATAGTTTTACTTAGGAAACGTGGCAAACACAACCCCAACCATATTCATACACATCACTAATTTTTCATTCTTTTCAGATATAATAAATGTTTATTTCCTTCTATTACATAAAACCTAGTAAAATATTTCTGCCTTTGTTCACCATTCAAGCTTGTTTATGAATGTCTTTACTCTTAAAAATGAGATTAAAATAACTTCAGCTTCAACATTTTCTCTTGTGTTTTTTTCCACTGTTGAAGAGAATACAATGCACATATATTTTCATAGTTTATTAGGCATGAAATAGTCATAGCATTTTCTCAGAGGCAGGCATTTGACCAAACCTCACCAAATATTCAAGTGTAATGGCAAAATATGTCGAAATGCTGCTGTACAGAGTACTATTTCAGACAGTTATGAGAATGAAAGCCAACACTTGTCTTTGAGACAACATGTTAAATATGTATGATTAAAGATGTTAAATATAAAGAAGAAAATTGTATCTTTTAGTCATCAGCAAAGATTTCAAATTCTGGCAATTCTGTCATCATAGGCATAAGAAAAAAACATAGTGCTTAAATAATTGCAACTATATGGTTTGATATTTTTAATGATATGATACACATAAAGGCAAGAAACATTTCAAAATATTCAAACATATTTTGAAATCCATGCTGACAGACTGAGGGTAATTAAATAATAGCATGATTGCATTTGATAAGGTAATGAAAAAATAGCATATTTTCCTCTTTATCTTTTTTATTATTATTTATTTAGCTGCACTGGGTCCTAGTTGTGGCATGTGGGATCTCGTTCCTGACCAGGATCGAACGCAGGCCCCTGCATTGGGAACACAGAGTTAAATTTTACCTTTAGCTGTCCCACTTGTTATAAATGATATGAATAAGTAAATAAATGAGAAATTATTCCATATAGTTGACTTTCAGCTCACCAATATAAAGGGAATATTTAATATACAAATGTCACCATTATTCAAAACCTATAGTAATAATAGAAACAAGTATCACAACAGATGATAAAACTTAAGGGCAAAAGTTAATGAGTAGAACATTTGCATCATCTCAGATTACCTCGCCACCTGCTAATTATTCACCATAAAGTGTCAAATAATAGTTTTACTTAGGAAACGTGGCAAACACAACCCCAACCATATTCATACACATCACTAATTTTTCATTCTTTTCAGATATAATAAATGTTTATTTCCTTCTATTACATAAAACCTAGTAAAATATTTCTGCCTTTGTTCACCATTCAAGCTTGTTTATGAATGTCTTTACTCTTAAAAATGAGATTAAAATAACTTCAGCTTCAACATTTTCTCTTGTGTTTTTTTCCACTGTTGAAGAGAATACAATGCACATATATTTTCATAGTTTATTAGGCATGAAATAGTCATAGCATTTTCTCAGAGGCAGGCATTTGACCAAACCTCACCAAATATTCAAGTGTAATGGCAAAATATGTCGAAATGCTGCTGTACAGAGTACTATTTCAGACAGTTATGAGAATGAAAGCCAACACTTGTCTTTGAGACAACATGTTAAATATGTATGATTAAAGATGTTAAATATAAAGAAGAAAATTGTATCTTTTAGTCATCAGCAAAGATTTCAAATTCTGGCAATTCTGTCATCATAGGCATAAGAAAAAAACATAGTGCTTAAATAATTGCAACTATATGGTTTGATATTTTTAATGATATGATACACATAAAGGCAAGAAACATTTCAAAATATTCAAACATATTTTGAAATCCATGCTGACAGACTGAGGGTAATTAAATAATAGCATGATTGCATTTGATAAGGTAATGAAAAAATAGCATATTTTCCTCTTTATCTTTTTTATTATTATTTATTTAGCTGCACTGGGTCCTAGTTGTGGCATGTGGGATCTCGTTCCCTGACCAGGGATCGAACGCAGGCCCCCTGCATTGGGAACACAGAGTTTTAACCACTGGACCACCAGGGAAGTCCTCCTTTTTACCTTTAAAGGAAATGTAACTTTCTCTCTAGTCATCTTCTCTATTATTCACTTGCTACAATTCATAAGATGAAAATCACTGCCCACTACCAATTACAGTTTTTCATCTCAATGTTTGGGTTGGAGTTATACTGCTTTCTGTTTGTAAGTGAGCAAATTCCTTCATCTGATCAAGTTAGCAATTTCTTCCTAAATCATTTCATCAACTTATAGGTGTTTTCGTGGGGGAAAATGTTAAGTTGTTTTGTATAAAGAAAAATGCACCATAAAACTTCTAGAAAAGAATGCTGAATATGTGTTCCGCTCAGTATATTTGAGAGAGTGGAAGGTCAGGATTCAGGGAAAAGCTCATCTCTTAAGATGAAGCTCAGGAAGAATCCTATCATTAGCAGAATTTTCTTAGGGATACCATGAGCATTCTCTGAGCATAATAAACCTCTCTCGCAGAAAGATTCTAAAGAAGCATCCAGTCCTGGTGCAGAGTCTTTGAAGAGCTTTAGCAATGCTCTTTATAAACCCACAAATGGAAAGACATAAGAAGTTTCTTTTATCCCCTTCTATGTCTATACATATACACAGACTTTTCTAGACTTCTTCAGCAGACACAACATAATTAGAAACCACAAGAAAATAAAATGAAGGTGAAAATGCACACATCAGTTTTATCATTCAGAATAAAGATAGCCAAATGATGGCTTTGGTAAAGATAACTTGTAAAGTGTCTTGAAGATCTTGAATAGTCACACTGATGTTTCAAAACTAAGACAAGTTGGTGTAAATATAAGAAACTAACCTCAGCTAAATACAAGATTTCAATAGCTTAAAGATATTTAGAAGGAATAGCATGTCTTGTTTCAATGTTTTCTTACTTTAAATTCAGAAGTATTGCCTGGTAATGTGCTGCTCCTCCAAATCACTCATGCATCTGAACTTTTTGTATTTACAATTGATTGCCTAATTATATTCAATAAATTATTTGATCAATAGTATTTTTCCTACCATTTAAAAGTCAGTCCATGATGTCAGGTATATTGTCATTGATATGGTGACACTGGACAATCATATTTTCCTAGGCCCAGGGCAACATCTCTGTGGAGCTTTCCTGGTGACTCAGTGGTAAAGTACCTGCCTGCAGGAAGGAGACATGGGTTTCATTCCTGGGTTGGGAAGATTTCCTGAAGAAAATAACAACCCACTCCAGTATTGTTGCTTGGAAAATCCCATGAACAGAGGAGACTGACTGGCTTCAGTCCATGGGGTTACAAAGAGTTGGACATGGTCTAGCAACAGAAACAATGTCTGTACAATTCCTCTTATGGAAAGAATATTGTCCAAGGCAGCAACCTGTCAGGCAGGACTGTCTTCATGACCTCGAATAGAGTTTCTTTTCTAAAAAATAATAAAGATGCTCATCAAAAGAGGAACAAAGAAGTGAGACCTGTCCCTCATGAGAGTCACTGAAAAGTTTAAGGGTAAAATAATATTCCTTTCTTGAGACTCTGAAATTTAAGTGTTAAAATAAAATGCCCAAGTTTTATCTATATGAGATAAGGCAGGTGAGAGACGTGCCTGGAATAACAGTATAATTCTGAGATGACTCAGAAAGCCTTCCAGATTGAAAATTCTTATTGAAGGAAACAACCATAGACAGTTTTCTAAGAAATCACCATATTCAATAAGGCCAGGATGCTGAACCAAGATTCATTTCTATGAAAGGAAGACACACAGGGCTATGGTACAGACTAGTAAAATCATTTGGTATGCTAGATGCAGACATCTGTGCTCATATCCTCTGTTAGGAAATTTAATAAAAGAAATTGAAAAAAGGAATAATCACACTGATGTTTCAAAACTAAGACAAGTTGGTGTAAATATAAGAAACTAACCTCAGCTAAATACAAGATTTCAATAGCTTAAAGATATTTAGAAGGAATAGCATGTCTTGTTTCAATGTTTTCTTACTTTAAATTCAGAAGTATTGCCTGGTAATGTGCTGCTCCTCCAAATCACTCATGCATCTGAACTTTTTGTATTTACAATTGATTGCCTAATTATATTCAATAAATTATTTGATCAATAGTATTTTTCCTACCATTTAAAAGTCAGTCCATGATGTCAGGTATATTGTCATTGATATGGTGACACTGGACAATCATATTTTCCTAGGCCCAGGGCAACATCTCTGTGGAGCTTTCCTGGTGACTCAGTGGTAAAGTACCTGCCTGCAGGAAGGAGACATGGGTTTCATTCCTGGGTTGGGAAGATTTCCTGAAGAAAATAACAACCCACTCCAGTATTGTTGCTTGGAAAATCCCATGAACAGAGGAGACTGACTGGCTTCAGTCCATGGGGTTACAAAGAGTTGGACATGGTCTAGCAACAGAAACAATGTCTGTACAATTCCTCTTATGGAAAGAATATTGTCCAAGGCAGCAACCTGTCAGGCAGGACTGTCTTCATGACCTCGAATAGAGTTTCTTTTCTAAAAAATAATAAAGATGCTCATCAAAAGAGGAACAAAGAAGTGAGACCTGTCCCTCATGAGAGTCACTGAAAAGTTTAAGGGTAAAATAATATTCCTTTCTTGAGACTCTGAAATTTAAGTGTTAAAATAAAATGCCCAAGTTTTATCTATATGAGATAAGGCAGGTGAGAGACGTGCCTGGAATAACAGTATAATTCTGAGATGACTCAGAAAGCCTTCCAGATTGAAAATTCTTATTGAAGGAAACAACCATAGACAGTTTTCTAAGAAATCACCATATTCAATAAGGCCAGGATGCTGAACCAAGATTCATTTCTATGAAAGGAAGACACACAGGGCTATGGTACAGACTAGTAAAATCATTTGGTATGCTAGATGCAGACATCTGTGCTCATATCCCCTCTGTTAGGAAATTTAATAAAAGAAATTGACAAGAATAATGACACACAGAATAGGAGGACCTTAAGTGGAATCTATTAGACAATAAAAACAATACATTAACAGGAACCATAAGTTAGGAATAAAACCAGAGTAGAAAGGACACAGGGGTCTGCAGTCTCTGGAATCTAATGCCTGATTATCTGAGGTGGAGCTGATGTAATCAAAATAGGAATAAAGTGCACAATAAATGCAATGCATTTGAATCATCCAGAAACCATGCTCCTACTCCAGTCAGTACAAAATTTTCTTCCACAAAACCTCTTGCTGGTGCCAAAAATTTGGGGACCACTTATTAGAATAAAATAATAACATAATGAAGAAGTCATAAGTACCTCTGGGAAAAAGAGAAGAGCATTTTTGTCTTTGAAAGTCATTGTTACTTGAATGATTTTGCAATTCACCTTAAGAAATATCTTTTTTAATGACCCCAGTTATGTGTCTTTATCTACATCTACTAATTTTAACAATCTGACTGTCCATACCTGAGTTTTTTGTTTTTTTTTTGGTTGGCCTATTTTATTGGTCCTCTACCTATTGGTTTTCATCCATCTTCATTCTTTGGCCTGTGAGGGCCTCCTATTGCAGTGGCCTCTCTCATTTCAGAGCACCAGCTCCAGGTGCTCGCACTCCAGAGTATCTGCTCATAATTGGACACATTGGTCCAGCTGCTCCGTGGCACGTGGGATCTTCCAGGGCCAGGGATCGAATCAGTGCCCCATGTACTGCAAGGAGGACTCTTCAACCACTGAAGCACCAGGGAAGCCCCACATCTTGGAATTTTTAAGAGTCTAATACCAACATCTAGCAATGCCAGATGTACATAAATTTTAAAAATGTAAAGGGAAGATAATTAAAAATGGATTGCTCAGAATTATGGAAAATGTTCCTGAAGTATATAAAGCTTCTAGTACTGAATGAGACAGTGATGCTGTCAACTGTAATAGTAAATATTAACGGAGTGGAAGTAACTCCAAAGAAATGTTTGAAGACATTTTAGTTTTCATCAAAGAGATTTTAGAACTTGGAAGAAGACTGAATATCCTGGAATACACAGGACATTACTCCTCAAGACAAAAAAGTATCCAACCCAAATATCTGTGGTACCAATTTTGTGTGCAAATACTGAGGTAAACCCAGAGAGGCTGGGTCAAAACAAATTGAAGCTTTCTAACCTGAACTAATTCTGATCTAACAATTTCAAATAAATTCTTACTCTTTTACCTATATTATTCTATCGTTGTTGTTTTCCTTCATTATCTCAGTTGTGTCCAACTCTGCAACCCCATGAGCTGCAGATGCCAGACTGCCCTGTCCTTCACCATCTCCCTGAGCTTGCTGTAACTCATGTCCATGGAGTCAATAATGCCATCCACCCATCTTATCCTCTGTCATCCCCTTCTCCTCCTGCCTTCAATCTTTCCCAGCATCAGGGTCTTTTCCAATGAGTTGGTCCTTTGCATCAGGTGGCTAAAGTATTATAGCTGAAGTTTCAGCATCAGTCCTTCCAATGACTATTCAGGGTAGATTTTGTTTAGGACTTACTGGTTTGATCTGATTGCAGTCCAAAGGACTCTCAAGTGTCTTCTCCAACAGCACACTTTAAAATCATCAGTTCTTCAGCTCTAAGCCTTCTTTATGGTCAAGCTCTCACATCTATACATGATTGCTGGTAAAACCATAGCTCTGACTTATGTGGACTTTTGTCAGTGAAGTAATCTGTCTTTTTTTGAGTATGCTATCTAAATTTGTCATAGCTTTTCTTCCAAGGAGTAGGTGTCTTTTAATTTCATGACTTCAGTCACCATCCGCAGTGATTTTGGAACCCCCCAAATTAAGTGTGTCCATTTTCCCCCCATCTACTTTCCATGAAGTAATGAGACTAGATATCATGATATTGGTTTTGTAAATGTTGGAGTTTTAAGCATTTATTCACTCTCCTCTTTCACCTCTATCAAGAGGCTCTTTAGTTCCTCTTGAACTTAAGAAGCAAGATGATAATATACAGCCTTGATGTACTCCTTCCCAACTTGGGACCAGTCCATTGTTCCATGTCCAGTTCTAATTGTTGCTTCTTCAAAGAGATTTTAGAACTTGGAAGAAGACTGAATATCCTGGAATACACAGGACATTACTCCTCAAGACAAAAAAGTATCCAACCCAAATATCTGTGGTACCAATTTTGTGTGCAAATACTGAGGTAAACCCAGAGAGGCTGGGTCAAAACAAATTGAAGCTTTCTAACCTGAACTAATTCTGATCTAACAATTTCAAATAAATTCTTACTCTTTTACCTATATTATTCTATCGTTGTTGTTTTCCTTCATTATCTCAGTTGTGTCCAACTCTGCAACCCCATGAGCTGCAGATGCCAGACTGCCCTGTCCTTCACCATCTCCCTGAGCTTGCTGTAACTCATGTCCATGGAGTCAATAATGCCATCCACCCATCTTATCCTCTGTCATCCCCTTCTCCTCCTGCCTTCAATCTTTCCCAGCATCAGGGTCTTTTCCAATGAGTTGGTCCTTTGCATCAGGTGGCTAAAGTATTATAGCTGAAGTTTCAGCATCAGTCCTTCCAATGACTATTCAGGGTAGATTTTGTTTAGGACTTACTGGTTTGATCTGATTGCAGTCCAAAGGACTCTCAAGTGTCTTCTCCAACAGCACACTTTAAAATCATCAGTTCTTCAGCTCTAAGCCTTCTTTATGGTCAAGCTCTCACATCTATACATGATTGCTGGTAAAACCATAGCTCTGACTTATGTGGACTTTTGTCAGTGAAGTAATCTGTCTTTTTTTGAGTATGCTATCTAAATTTGTCATAGCTTTTCTTCCAAGGAGTAGGTGTCTTTTAATTTCATGACTTCAGTCACCATCCGCAGTGATTTTGGAACCCCCCAAATTAAGTGTGTCCATTTTCCCCCCATCTACTTTCCATGAAGTAATGAGACTAGATATCATGATATTGGTTTTGTAAATGTTGGAGTTTTAAGCATTTATTCACTCTCCTCTTTCACCTCTATCAAGAGGCTCTTTAGTTCCTCTTGAACTAAAGAAGCAAGATGATAATATACAGCCTTGATGTACTCCTTCCCAACTTGGGACCAGTCCATTGTTCCATGTCCAGTTCTAATTGTTGCTTCTTGACACGCATACAGGATTTTCAACAGGCAAGTAAGTTGAACTGGTGTTCCCATCTTTTTAAGAAATTTTCACAGTTTGTTGTGATATACACAGTGAAAAGCTTTGGCATAATCAGTGAAGCAGTAAATATAACTAATCATCATATTTGAAAATATCTAAAAGGAAACAAGTAAACCTCCAAAACGTAATGTCTTCTGTAGCTTATTTTGAGAGAGTCTCTGCTTTATTCAAGAAAAAGAATATTGTAAGAATCTTCCTTGAATTGTGTTATTGCCATTTTGCTGACAGAAATTCAAGAAACAGGCTGAAATGGATCCTTTCTGACAATGGGAAAATCAATGAAAATGATGAACTTGCAGAGTCGAATTTGTCATGATCTTTATAAAGCAAAATGTCCAAAGCCTATTTTCCTGTAATTCTGGTATATTTAAACATGGATGTTTTAGTTTTCTGTAGACTGATGATTCATTTGATAGCTGACAATTTGTAAAAGCTGAATAGCAGTATATTTTAGACACATGAGAGTTAAACAGACATACATTAATGTTTATCTAATATGATGACAACTTCATAGAATAAAGCTCTCTTCGTCGACAAAGGAAAAAATAAAGCATTCAACTTTCATTTGATGTTCATTAGATTCTATCAATATGATTAGAAATGCAAAAATCCTGGGATAGAACAGCCTATTGAACTTGGTGAGTCATAACATTTTATAGAAATAAATCAGACCTATACATGATTGCTGGTAAAACCATAGCTCTGACTTATGTGGACTTTTGTCAGTGAAGTAATCTGTCTTTTTTTGAGTATGCTATCTAAATTTGTCATAGCTTTTCTTCCAAGGAGTAGGTGTCTTTTAATTTCATGACTTCAGTCACCACCCCAGTGATTTTGGAACCCCCCAAATTAAGTGTGTCCATTTTCCCCCCATCTACTTTCCATGAAGTAATGAGACTAGATATCATGATATTGGTTTTGTAAATGTTGGAGTTTTAAGCATTTATTCACTCTCCTCTTTCACCTCTATCAAGAGGCTCTTTAGTTCCTCTTGAACTAAAGAAGCAAGATGATAATATACAGCCTTGATGTACTCCTTCCCAACTTGGGACCAGTCCATTGTTCCATGTCCAGTTCTAATTGTTGCTTCTTGACACGCATACAGGATTTTCAACAGGCAAGTAAGTTGAACTGGTGTTCCCATCTTTTTAAGAAATTTTCACAGTTTGTTGTGATATACACAGTGAAAAGCTTTGGCATAATCAGTGAAGCAGTAAATATAACTAATCATCATATTTGAAAATATCTAAAAGGAAACAAGTAAACCTCCAAAACGTAATGTCTTCTGTAGCTTATTTTGAGAGAGTCTCTGCTTTATTCAAGAAAAAGAATATTGTAAGAATCTTCCTTGAATTGTGTTATTGCCATTTTGCTGACAGAAATTCAAGAAACAGGCTGAAATGGATCCTTTCTGACAATGGGAAAATCAATGAAAATGATGAACTTGCAGAGTCGAATTTGTCATGATCTTTATAAAGCAAAATGTCCAAAGCCTATTTTCCTGTAATTCTGGTATATTTAAACATGGATGTTTTAGTTTTCTGTAGACTGATGATTCATTTGATAGCTGACAATTTGTAAAAGCTGAATAGCAGTATATTTTAGACACATGAGAGTTAAACAGACATACATTAATGTTTATCTAATATGATGACAACTTCATAGAATAAAGCTCTCTTCGTCGACAAAGGAAAAAATAAAGCATTCAACTTTCATTTGATGTTCATTAGATTCTATCAATATGATTAGAAATGCAAAAATCCTGGGATAGAACAGCCTATTGAACTTGGTGAGTCATAACATTTTATAGAAATAAATCAGAAGGCTTACAGATTCACAGTAGGGTGAAACTTCTTGCTTTTTTAGAGTGGAGGAAACAGAAAAAAAAAACAAAAAAAACAAAAAAAAAAAAAACAGGGCTTCCCTGGTGGTCCAGTTGGTAAGGACACCACCTTGCAGTGCAAGGGGCGCTGGTTCGATCCCTGGCCTGGGAAGATCCCACGTGCCACGGAGCGGCTGGATTCATGTGTCCAATTACCGAGCCGGAGCTCTGGAGTGCATGCGCCCAGAGCCGGTGCTCTGCGAAAACAGATGCCACTGCGATGGGAGGCCCACATGGGCCAAAGAACAAAGATGGATGAAAACAGGTAAATGAAAGGCCGATAGAAGTGGCCCACTGGCCCCTCTCCCTCCCCAGCCCGCCTCCCTGCCCCAAAAAAAAAAAAAAAAAAAAAAAAAAAAACCAGAGAATTCAGACTTATAGATCACTTGGATATGGATAAGGATAACCATAAAGAAACACGAAGTTCTAGTAACCTGCAGTTCATGGGGCTGCAGAGTTGGAAGTGATTCAGCAACGACTATAACAGACAGTGTGCTAGTGTCTTTTTACATGAATTTTGCACAATAATGGAAATATAACAGATAAGTGATCAGGAATAAATAGCATAATTAAAATGGAATAACTTAGACAAGAGATACTTATTTTTCTTGTATCAAGAATCTTATTAGATATAATCCAGCCCTAGTATTTGTTACCCAAGTACTGAAAAGTCAATCACAATACTTTCTTCACAAAATAAAGATAATTCCTGTTCATTGCTTAAGTGAGACCTTGAAGGCATCTTAGCTACTCAGAGAAGCAGGACATGGACAAGATAGTTATAGATTTTTGATGCCTAGTTTTAGATCACTCTTTCAATATTGGGACCTATTTGAGAGTGGTCAAATCTGAAGGTGTAATAGTTTAGATTTAGTGAACACACGGAGCCAAGAATTTAGAACAACTTCATTTGACAAGAGCATTGAATAAGTAAAATCACATTAGTGGCTTCCTGGTTGGAGCAGTGGTAAGGATTCTGTCTGTCAGTGCAGGAAATACAAGAGACACAGGTTCAATGCCTGAGTTTGAAAGACCCACTGGAGGAGGAAATGGCAAACTGCTCCAGTATTCTTGACTGGAAAATTCCATGGCCAAGAGGAATCTGGTGGGCTACAGCCCATGGTGCTACAAAGTGCCCAACATGACTGAGTGACTAACACACACACACATTCACATTAATTAGAGATCTTGTTCTTCCTATTTTAGTCCAAAAATATCATTAAGATCTCAGATTTCTTTTTTTTCTCACTACCATCTTATGACTGTGACATTTATTCTTTGTAATTAAAGGGTAATTAGAATACTTGTGTATATCACACCTGTATCCCAGGTATTAGAAAGGTAAAAGAGAAGGAAAAAAGGGAGCAAGTCTAGATCAGACAAGTCTGCCCTTTCAAAAAAGTTTTTCAGAAATCCTATTGTTTCTCCTCCCCACCCCCAACCCCACTGTGGTCACAACTAGACAACTAGGCTTCCGGTGTATTTCTAGTTGGGAGGAAATAGAGAAGATCTGCAGTCTTTAAAGGAAAGAAAAAAAGTGAAAAGTTTAGTAAGTTCATCTTGCTGATAATACACAATGTTGGTTGCAACTGATTTTAGGTGAATAATTCCCTGGCTGACACGTTTATTCATATTAGTAAGCTACCATATTGAGTCACGCCACGTCCCTAGACATACCGCTGTGCTGTTCCCATGCATCTCTTCATGAAACTTCTCTTCAATCCGATTTGGTAAATCATACCATTGCTCGTTTTACAGATGAGGAAACCGAAGTTAGCAAACTTGCCTAAAAACACAAGAAGCTAGTAAATGTCAGAAATGGGTTTTAGGGCTTCCCTGGTGGTCCAGTGGGTAAGGACGCCGCCTTGCAATGAAAGGGGCGCCGGTTCAATCACTGGCCTGGGAAGATCCCACGTGCCGCAGAGCGGCTGGACCAATGTGTCCAATTACCAAGCCTGAGCTCTGGAGCGCATGCGCCCAGAGCCGGTCCTCTGCAACAACAGAGGCCACCGTGATGGGAGGCCCACACGGGCCAAAGAACAAAGATGGATGAAAATAGACAAATGGAAGACCAATAGAAGTAGCCCGCCTGCTCCCCCCCTCCCCACCCCACCTCCCTAAATAAATACATAAATAAATAAATAAATAAATCTTTAAAAAAAAAAAAAGCAGAAATGGGTTTTAGAATCCCGCCAAAAAACGCTTTTTAATTCTACTATTTTAATATAATTTCTTTACAAAGTTATATTACTTTCTGGTGTACAACAATGTGATAAGCTATATACATAGCTACATATATATATAAACTTACATATATAAGCCATATATACATACATATGCTATATACATACATACATATATATATGTCCCTTCCCTCATGAGACTCCCTCCCTCTCACCAGTCCCCCTCTCCTCTTGAGACTCTCTTTTATCAATCTCTACCCCATCCACCCCTCTATGTCATCACAGAGCACTAAGCGGAGCCCCCTGTGCTATGCAGCTTTCAAACAGCTGTCTATTTCAATGTACCCTCCCAACCCCACTGTGGTCACAACTAGACAACTAGGCTTCCGGTGTATTTCTAGTTGGGAGGAAATAGAGAAGATCTGCAGTCTTTAAAGGAAAGAAAAAAAGTGAAAAGTTTAGTAAGTTCATCTTGCTGATAATACACAATGTTGGTTGCAACTGATTTTAGGTGAATAATTCCCTGGCTGACACGTTTATTCATATTAGTAAGCTACCATATTGAGTCACGCCACGTCCCTAGACATACCGCTGTGCTGTTCCCATGCATCTCTTCATGAAACTTCTCTTCAATCCGATTTGGTAAATCATACCATTGCTCGTTTTACAGATGAGGAAACCGAAGTTAGCAAACTTGCCTAAAAACACAAGAAGCTAGTAAATGTCAGAAATGGGTTTTAGGGCTTCCCTGGTGGTCCAGTGGGTAAGGACGCCGCCTTGCAATGAAAGGGGCGCCGGTTCAATCACTGGCCTGGGAAGATCCCACGTGCCGCAGAGCGGCTGGACCAATGTGTCCAATTACCAAGCCTGAGCTCTGGAGCGCATGCGCCCAGAGCCGGTCCTCTGCAACAACAGAGGCCACCGTGATGGGAGGCCCACACGGGCCAAAGAACAAAGATGGATGAAAATAGACAAATGGAAGACCAATAGAAGTAGCCCGCCTGCACCCCCCCTCCCCACCTCCCTAAATAAATACATAAATAAATAAATAAATAAATCTTTAAAAAAAAAAAAAGCAGAAATGGGTTTTAGAATCCCGCCAAAAAACGCTTTTTAATTCTACTATTTTAATATAATTTCTTTACAAAGTTATATTACTTTCTGGTGTACAACAATGTGATAAGCTATATACATAGCTACATATATATATAAACTTACATATATAAGCCATATATACATACATATGCTATATACATACATACATATATATATGTCCCTTCCCTCATGAGACTCCCTCCCTCTCACCAGTCCCCCTCTCCTCTTGAGACTCTCTTTTATCAATCTCTACCCCATCCACCCCTCTATGTCATCACAGAGCACTAAGCGGAGCCCCCTGTGCTATACAGCAGCTTTCAAACAGCTGTCTATTTCAATGCTACCCTCCCAATTCTTTCCACACTCTCCTTCCCCTCACCTCTGTGTTCACATGTCCATTCTCTACATCTGAATCTCTATTCCTGTCCTGGACCCAGAAAAATTTTTCTACAAAACTTGTGCTATTTTTATTATACTTCTTCCAATGTAAGGGTATAATGTACAACTGAAATGGATCTATTAATTGTGATTCATTCATTATTCTACAAATTCTTTTATTATTTATTAATTATATTATAATTGTTCTATTAATTAGTCTTCACTCAAATATCATTATAATCAAAACTTTCTATAATCAGGTAAATTAAATTTGTCTAGTATCTTGAATATGGGCCTTTTTTGGCACAATAAATTTTGCTTTTTAAAAATTGAATTCCACCTAATGCAAAACAGGGTGCCATAGCATTTTTTCCTATATTGAAGTCAGTGAAATGGAACTTGCGTTATTAGCCATGTTTTTGTCAACAACTGTTATCACCCAAGGACATATATTCAAAAATAATTTTAAAATTTCATCTTATAAGTGCAAACACAGAATATTTTTTAAAACTCATCTAAAAATGTCAGCATGAAAATTTTCATACTCCTATGTTATCCCTATAGCTGATTATTTAAAATAGCAATCTCAGTAGAATTTCAAGTTCAGTAAAATCATTTTCTCCCAGTATGCTGCAAAATTCTTTTATGTATGCATTGTAAAATCAACAAGATCAAAATTAGGAACATAGTGTTTCCTATTACTTTTTCTGAGACTGATATAAAAACATAATTTGTCATCCCCTGAGAAAATGGTTAAACCAAAACCAAGCATTCTAATAATAACAAAAATATCTATTACAACTGGTGCCTTGCAGATTTTTTCTTGAACCACTGCTTCTTGGCTTCTGACTGTAACTCAGAGTTAAAATTCTGATCTGATCTTATAGATTTGTTGGGGTAAGTGGTTAACTTGGGAATAGAAACTTTCACTTAAATTAGACAAAACCCTTAAAAATTATGTGAGACATTGCTCCCTTACAGAACTGAGCTTTTATGTGAATGGCACAGAGTTGCCACAAAATTAGACTTGAAGGGAACTTAGAAAGTCATCTTATTAATATAACCAAACAAACAAGCCCCCCAAAGAGCACTGATCTGTTTTAAATGATTGCCGTCTATTATTTCTTCAATATGAAGTATATGAAGAGTTTTCTAAGTATGAACTGTCGCCAAATAATACACTATGCCTTGAGTAACAAATCAATACTTTACTAAATGAACTATTGTACATTAGATTGGCTATTTAATCTCTGAGCAGAGATGATAGAGGATAAAATTCAGATAGAGCCAATATGCTTGGAGTCTTGTTATTATATCATTAGTCTTGTTATTTATAGACTGTTCTAGAATAGTCTAGCTAACAGAAGAACTGGCACATTAGGAAGTCTGCTTTGTCCTTGGGGAACTATTTCTTTTCTTTCAATACTGAGAGATATGCATAGCATCTGTGGTTAAAAACAACCATTAAAAGTATCTTGTTTCCAAAAATTTATATAAAACAATCATGAGAGAATAATCTGTTACCTAAATGTTTGCTTTTAAAGCATAATTCTAATATCCATTTACTTGCCTTCCTTCCTTCTTTTCTTCC
The DNA here is from genome assembly GCA_022376925.1 of Tragulus kanchil. Taxonomy (NCBI): domain Eukaryota; kingdom Metazoa; phylum Chordata; class Mammalia; order Artiodactyla; family Tragulidae; genus Tragulus; species Tragulus kanchil. Next base: position 65,282,035 of record JAIOJX010000024.1, read on the forward strand.
TAAATATTTTATACTGAAGGTGATTAAGTGGGACCCAGTGACACTAGTGGAAAAGAACCTTACTGCCAGTGCAAGAGACATGAGACATGAATTTGATCTAAGGGTGGGGAAGATCCCTTAGAGGAGGGCATGACAAACCACTTCAGTAATCTTGCCTGGAGAATACCATGGACAGAGAATGATGGGCTACATTCCAAAGGATCACAAATGGAATGAACATGACTGAAGTTATTTAGCACACACACATACTCAGGAAGGGAAGAACTATTTGCACTTGAGATGGGAGCATAGAACCCGAGTTGAGAGTCCAAGTAGAGTGAAGATAACGGTTGTGCAATGGGTTAGTGAAAGAAGGCAGCCTGTGCAGAGCACCAGAGCAAGACGATGCTGCCTGCACCTGCATGTTGGAGGCCAAGCAGGGTGAGCAGGCCATTTGCATAGGATGAGCTTAAATTTTAGACAAAACCCTTAAAAATTATGTGAGACATTGCTCCCTTACAGAACTGAGCTTTTATGTGAATGGCACAGAGTTGCCACAAAATTAGACTTGAAGGGAACTTAGAAAGTCATCTTATTAATATAACCAAACAAACAAGCCCCCCAAAGAGCACTGATCTGTTTTAAATGATTGCCGTCTATTATTTCTTCAATATGAAGTATATGAAGAGTTTTCTAAGTATGAACTGTCGCCAAATAATACACTATGCCTTGAGTAACAAATCAATACTTTACTAAATGAACTATTGTACATTAGATTGGCTATTTAATCTCTGAGCAGAGATGATAGAGGATAAAATTCAGATAGAGCCAATATGCTTGGAGTCTTGTTATTATATCATTAGTCTTGTTATTTATAGACTGTTCTAGAATAGTCTAGCTAACAGAAGAACTGGCACATTAGGAAGTCTGCTTTGTCCTTGGGGAACTATTTCTTTTCTTTCAATACTGAGAGATATGCATAGCATCTGTGGTTAAAAACAACCATTAAAAGTATCTTGTTTCCAAAAATTTATATAAAACAATCATGAGAGAATAATCTGTTACCTAAATGTTTGCTTTTAAAGCATAATTCTAATATCCATTTACTTGCCTTCCTTCCTTCTTTTCTTCCTAAATATTTTATACTGAAGGTGATTAAGTGGGACCCAGTGACACTAGTGGAAAAGAACCTTACTGCCAGTGCAAGAGACATGAGACATGAATTTGATCTAAGGGTGGGGAAGATCCCTTAGAGGAGGGCATGACAAACCACTTCAGTAATCTTGCCTGGAGAATACCATGGACAGAGAATGATGGGCTACATTCCAAAGGATCACAAATGGAATGAACATGACTGAAGTTATTTAGCACACACACATACTCAGGAAGGGAAGAACTATTTGCACTTGAGATGGGAGCATAGAACCCGAGTTGAGAGTCCAAGTAGAGTGAAGATAACGGTTGTGCAATGGGTTAGTGAAAGAAGGCAGCCTGTGCAGAGCACCAGAGCAAGACGATGCTGCCTGCACCTGCATGTTGGAGGCCAAGCAGGGTGAGCAGGCCATTTGCATAGGATGAGCTGCAATGGTAACTGGGCATTGGGTGACATGCAAAAGGATCTTGTCAGAAAGCAAATATATGAGGGATCATAGGAGTCAACTTTCTGTGAAATAAGACATAAAAAGGGGAAAACTAGAATGATTTCTGTGATGTTGATATCAGTGTCAGGTTATGGTTTTGAATATACAGTTTTACCTTGGCATCCACGGGGAGTGATTCCCCAGTTACTTGACTTCAAAAATCCATAGATGTTCAAGTCTCTTATTTAAGATGGTGCTGTATAGTCAGCCCTGCAGGCCCATGGTTATGAAACCCATATTCAACAAATTGCACATCACATACCTAAGGTTGGTTGAATCTGGAAACAAGGACCCTCAGGTACAGGAAGCCAACAGCATAAAAAGAGACATAAATATGCATGGGGAAGGGAGGGAGTCAATATATTCTTTAGCTCAGTATACTGAAAGACTGTGAAAGCCAAGGAGCAGCAGTGACTTGTCTCCATAGTTGCTGTTTTAATACACAGATACCATTTGTATCAACAAGTACCAGAGCTGTTTGGAAAAATTGTTGAAATAGTAAATTTGTAAGATAAGCCTGAAATATCTTATTATAGTAAAAGGTAAGGACTTTCTCTAAGAAAGATTAAGGTGTGTAGAAAGCAATAGGAGATCACCTTAAATGATCACAGGGCATATGGGGGGTAACCTGGACAGCAAAATAAGTAATGATAGGGGTGGAGTATTATAAACAAACAGAAAACCATGTTATTTTTTTACTGAATTAATTATTTTTGAAGAAGAAAATATTATCTTGTGTTGTGTGTTATGTACCAATAGAAGGCTTCAGAGGAAATGAAGGAATGATGTTATCACAATTTAACTTTTATCACAAAACAGAAATAGATGTTAAAGTAATGGGTTAAGGTTTGATGAACAATATATTAGTCTGAATTGCCTCCCTACAAAATTCTTATAAAGACAAGGGATTACTGTACCATGGAGAAACCTGGCCAGGAACACTTTAATCAAGTACTAAGTTTAGCATTATAAACAAGGGGGCAGATTGAAATTATGTTCTGTCTGTTAGAATGGAAGCAGATATCATCACTTCTGTATTATTCAAACCCAAACTCTATAACCTGCATTTGACATTTCAGATAAATGTAATCTAGGGGATATCCTGTAAAACAATAATCTTTGCAAGTTAAGGTCATCAAAGTCAAACAACTGTTTCAGAGTGAAAAAAATTAAAAAATAAATAAAGAAAGAAAACAAAACAAACAAGAAAAAGTCCTAATGATTCATAATATCCAAGTATAAGAGGTGATACTGGCTTGCCTATTAAGGGCATTATTGAGAAAACTCACAAAACTTGGATGAAACCTTTGAATTAGATAATACTAACATATCACTGTTAATGATGTTATTTGATGGTTGCATTGTGAAGAGCATACAGAAGAATGCCCTTAGTTGTAGTTGTTGCTCAGTCACTAAGTCATGTCCAACTCTTTGTGACCCCATGCACTGCAGCACACCAGGCTTCCCTGTCCTTCACTATCTCCCAGAGCTTGCTCAAACATATGTCCATTAATTCAGTGATGTCATCCAAACCATCGCATCTCTGTCATCCTCTTTGCTTCCTACCTTCAATTTTTCCCATCAGGGTCCTTTCCAAAGAGCCAGTTCTTCACATCAGCTGGCCAATATACTGGAGCTTCAGCACCAGTCCTTCCAATGAATATTCAGGGTTGATTTCCCTTAGGATTGATTGGTTTGAACTTCTTACTCTCCGAAGGGACCTCAGGAGGCTTCTACAGCACCACAGTTTGAAAACATCAATTCTTTGACACTCAGCCTTCTTTATGGTCCGACTCTTACATCTGTACATGACTACTGGAAAAACCATATCTTTGGCTATATGGACCTTTGTCAGCAAAGTGGCGTCTCTGTTTTTTGGTACAGATTAAAAGTGTTCAGCTTTGAGGGCTGTTATCTAGGCAACTTACTGTTGAAAAGTTCTAGTTTTTTTGGGGGAACAATATATTAGTCTGAGCCTCTACAAAATTCTTATAAAGACAAGGGATTACTGTACCATGGAGAAACCTGGCCAGGAACACTTTAATCAAGTACTAAGTTTAGCATTATAAACAAGGGGGCAGATTGAAATTATGTTCTGTCTGTTAGAATGGAAGCAGATATCATCACTTCTGTATTATTCAAACCCAAACTCTATAACCTGCATTTGACATTTCAGATAAATGTAATCTAGGGGATATCCTGTAAAACAATAATCTTTGCAAGTTAAGGTCATCAAAGTCAAACAACTGTTTCAGAGTGAAAAAAATTAAAAAATAAATAAAGAAAGAAAACAAAACAAACAAGAAAAAGTCCTAATGATTCATAATATCCAAGTATAAGAGGTGATACTGGCTTGCCTATTAAGGGCATTATTGAGAAAACTCACAAAACTTGGATGAAACCTTTGAATTAGATAATACTAACATATCACTGTTAATGATGTTATTTGATGGTTGCATTGTGAAGAGCATACAGAAGAATGCCCTTAGTTGTAGTTGTTGCTCAGTCACTAAGTCATGTCCAACTCTTTGTGACCCCATGCACTGCAGCACACCAGGCTTCCCTGTCCTTCACTATCTCCCAGAGCTTGCTCAAACATATGTCCATTAATTCAGTGATGTCATCCAAACCATCGCATCTCTGTCATCCTCTTTGCTTCCTACCTTCAATTTTTCCCATCAGGGTCCTTTCCAAAGAGCCAGTTCTTCACATCAGCTGGCCAATATACTGGAGCTTCAGCACCAGTCCTTCCAATGAATATTCAGGGTTGATTTCCCTTAGGATTGATTGGTTTGAACTTCTTACTCTCCGAAGGGACCTCAGGAGGCTTCTACAGCACCACAGTTTGAAAACATCAATTCTTTGACACTCAGCCTTCTTTATGGTCCGACTCTTACATCTGTACATGACTACTGGAAAAACCATATCTTTGGCTATATGGACCTTTGTCAGCAAAGTGGCGTCTCTGTTTTTTGGTACAGATTAAAAGTGTTCAGCTTTGAGGGGCTGTTATCTAGGCAACTTACTGTTGAAAAGTTCTAGAAGAGAAAGGCTTTTTGTGATTTTCATTTAGTACTCAGAAGCTTGTGGTTGTATAAAAATAAAAAGACCTCAGGTTTGGAGAATTATAATTCTATATAGAACTCACTGCAACACATTAACTCTGAAACATCTGACCCACTATTTTCCATAAAAACTTCTCTTGGAAGTCAAGGGGAACAAAGTTATTTGAAAATGATTGTATGATAATTGTGTCTTTAAGAGCCTAAGCTTAGTGCCGAAAGCTTTGAAGGAGTTCTATTTTAAAATAATGTTTAAAATGTGTATTTCTAAATGACTCTAATATTATATCTACCAATTACGGTACTTACTCCTTTATAGCTTCTAAAATTAATTTATTTGCCCATTACTCTTTTCCTATTCTTGGCTGAAATCCATGTTTCCATATCTCTTTAGTCTGTTTAAAGAGGAGCATAGTTTCTTCTTTCTAAAGCATAGTTTAGATTCTCTTTCAAATTATTTTTCTGCTATATCATGGGACAAATTTTAAGCAGGCAAATTTACTTGCATAAATTTCAACGTAGTTAAGTAGCTCAATTTGTAGAAAATAAGATAAAGCACACAAAAGTATTACTTTCTGGATAAGAGGAATACAATGGATAGAAAGTGCTAAGCAATTAAAGCTTCTTAGAATGTAAGTTAAAAGTACAGTAAAGTTATAATTATTCAAAATAAATTGAAGCCCATTCAATTATCAGTACCTCTATGACCTTAAAAATTAGATCTAAGAAAAAATGTATTGACATTAGAACTCCTGATAGAAATATAATATGTGATCTATACATTACTAATATATTGCCTTCTTACTACAGTTACTTTAAAATGTTTTTGAGGTTGAGTGCTGTTAATTGTGCAAAATGAAAATTAAAATATTTCACCCTGTCATCCAGCATCCCTGTCTCTTAAGAAGCCTAAGACAAACATCATATTGTAAAACTCTGCTGAAATGAGCTAACTTACTGCCAACAGTTTGCTCCATTGTAGCAAATGACTTATTTTGTGTGCGGTATGACAAATACATGATTAATTCTCTTTCTGTAAAAGAACTTCTCTGCTTGTGTGGCTTTGAAGGGAAAGGTGCCTTTGAGGATGAATGAGTAAGTTCCATAGAGACAAATAGTCTTGAGGGCAGCAGGTTAACTCACTCAATCTGTAGTGAAGGAGTGCTTCCCTGGAGATGCTCCAAAAAGCAAAGAATCAAAAATAAAGAAGTTTTTTTTGTTGTGTTCAAACCCAGAAAAGGTCAGTGTTTGCTTTTTATTATATTTTTAAGTAAGTGACTTGGAAAAGTAATACTCATCTTACTATGTGTGCTCAGTCTCTCAGTCATGTCCCACTGTTTGCAACCTCATGGGCTGTAGCCCTCCAGGCTCCTCTGTCCATGGGATTTTCCTGGAAGGAATATCAGAGTGGGTTGCTATTTCCTTCTCCACATCTTCCTGCAAGGTGTTAAATAAACATTTCCAAACTTAAAGAGAGACTTGAAAGCACTTTCAGACATGGGTTTCTTACCTGAATTCAAAATATTTTGCTATGCAATCATCCCTCAAAATAAAGCATGATACTAAAGTAATAAAATTCTATAAATCCATTAGCTACACATGACAAGACTCTTTGCAAATGAGCATATTTCTCATGGAATTTAAGAGAGTGACACAAAGATACTGCATAATTAGATATGCAATACGTTCCTTATGAAAATGAATTCAAAGTTAACTGGGGGTTAAAAATGGGAGAATTTCCATAAGGAAGCAATTTAGTCTATAGAAAGGGTACCAAGTTCAGAATTGGAAAACTGGTAATAGAATTCAGAGGCACATAACATACAAAACTGCTGCTGCTGTTGTTCAGTGGCTAAATTGTATCTGACTCTTTGATACCCCACCACCTGTAGCACTCTTGGCTTTTCTGACCTGCACTATCTCCCAGAGTTTGCTCAAATTCATGTCCAATGAGTCAGTGATTTTATCTAAGTATTTAGTCCTCTGCCATCTCCTTCTCCTTTCACCTCCAATCTTGCCCAGCATCAGGGTCTTTTCCAATTAGTTGACTCTTCTCACCAGGTGGCCAAAGTATTGGTACTCTATCTTCAGCATCAGTTTTTCCAATGAATATTCAGTGTTGATTTCCTTTAGAATTGACTGATTTGATCTTGCTGTTCAAGGGACCCTAAAGAGTCTTCTGCAGCACCATGATTCGAAAGCACAGTATTCATAGCAGCAGTATATAAATATTCAGTACATAAAAGAAGGTAGATTCTTAAGAGCTTACATGGCCTACTAGCCAGTCAATGATACACAAGGCAATAAACTTGCAGTTATTTTGTTCTTCTAACTCAAAGGGCCCCAGATTTACCAGAATTACATTTCCTCTTCTGTTTTTGCTCATTTAGAATAAAGCATTCCAGGATTTTTGGCAAATTACCTTATTTCAGTTTTCTCATCTTTAAAAGGCCAATGATACTATTTACTTTTCAGAGTAGCTGTAGAATATAAATAAAACAAAATAACTGCATATTCTTTTATATTTTACAATGCAGAAATTATTAGAGTTTTTTGTCTTTCTTCAGCTTTTTGTTAGGCAGTAGATGCTCTACTCTATACCTGTAATATGTGTGATCCCAATGAGAACAAATAGCCTCTCTATATAAATGACCATAATATATAATGGCATTGACTGGATATGTTCTACTTTTCCTTCCAGCCTCCCTTTTGCCTATATTTTCTAAAACATTTGCACTTCTAGAAACATGACAACTTTCTGTAATGGTCCTTCTTACTTTTATTCTCTCTCTAAATACATTCTAAGTCCATTACTGGCAGTGGATGATTGTTATCAAAGATGACTATAGGGCTTCCCCTGGTGGTCCAGTAGGTAAGGATACCGCCTTGATACCAGTGCAAGGGGCACTGGTTCGATCCCTGGCTCGGGAAGATCCCACGTGCCGCAGAGCGACTGGACCGATGTGTCCAATTACTGAGCCGGAGCTCTGGAGCACATGCGCCCAGAGCCAGTACGCTGAGACAACAGATGCCACCGCGATGGGAGGTCCACACGGGCCAAAGAACAAAGACGGATGAAAACAGACAAATGAAAGACCAATAGAAGTGGCCCGCCTGCTCCCCTCCCTCCCCAACTCGACCCTTACCCAAAAGAAATAAATAAATAAATCTTTAAAAAAAAAAAAAGATGACTATAAATCATCATTATTATCATGCTTACTGGGAATGAGATTTTGTGTGTGAGATTGTGGAGGGAACCCTAGATACCCAAGTTGAGAGTCTGGACCAACTGACTGAAGGTGAATGAAACTCACTTGAATGCTCTCAGTCCAGTTATTGTGTCAGATGATACAATAGCCCTTATGTGTACAAATTCATTTAATTACCATATCTTACTATGTTGGAAGAATAAAAAGGGTATTTTTACTTAGTACAGTGATCAGTTCTGTAAGCAGTTCATGGTTGCTTTTATTTTTTTCCTCCCTGCTTAATTCATTCTTTGAAAAATAAAATGGTTTTAGACAAGCATTTTGCATAAGCAAGTAAGTCAAGGTTGTAAAATGAGATTAAAGTAGATATTACTCTTGCAACCAAAGCATATGGAATGAGATGATGCACTAGTCTCTTCCAAGATTTGAGTCTAAAATATGACTCCAAGATTTCCTGCAGTTGATTTAAACAGGAACACATTATCCTAAATGGACCTGAGGTGATACAATGATAAACGTTTGCATGTGTGCTAAGTTGCTTTAGTCCTTTCTCACTGTTTGCAACCCATTGTACTGTAGCCCACCATGCTCCTCTGTCCATGGGGATTCTCCAGGCATGAATACCAAAGTTGATTGCCATGACCTCTTCCAGAGGATCTTCCCAGCCTAGAGATCAAACCTGTGTCCCTTATGTCTCTTGCATTGGCAGGCAGGTTCTTTACTACTAGTGCCACCTGGGAAACCCAGTGCAACTGCAAATAGGGAGAGAGAGTGTTAGTTCCTCAGTCGTGTCCCACTGTTCACAACCTCATGTACTGTAGCTCTCCAGGCTCCTCTATCCACGGGACTTTACAGGCAAGAATACTGAGGAGGATTGTCATTTCATTCTCCAGGAGATCTTCCCAACTCAGGGAATGAACCTGGGTCTCCCACAATGCAGACAGATTCTTTACCATCTGAGCCACCAGGGAAGCCATTAGGGAGAGAAAAAGAGTGGCAAATTTTCAAGGACTATTTCTTTTAACATTTTCAATTTAATCTGATTCAGTCATGACCAAAGCACAAAGAGGTATGGATAAGACGTATGGGAGTTTCCTAATTGTGGGATTTAATCCAAAAATGCATATTAGAATTATTAAATAAGTATATAGACTGTAAATCCTTCAGCCTGTGCTCCATACTTTCCTTACATTGGATTTTTATAGGAATTGAGAGACTAGATTTTTTTTTTTTTAGAATGCATATTGTTGGATTGTTGATATTTTTTCCTTGTCATTAAATTTATGTCACCAAACCATCACATTTTAGGAAGGACATTGTAAAGAAAATAGTGTGTGTTCATGGAATATGACCATGGAAGTCAAGAGAACTGGGGAGTATAACCTAGGGAATAAATTTGAGAAATATATTATCTATTTCTCAAATATGTGGTTATCTTTACATAGACATGCATTAGGCTTTGTTGTATGATCTCAAAAGGTAAAACATGAAGTTCTAAGAAGTTAAAACTTGTAAGAAGTTATACTTCAGCCCTACATATAAATTCTGGCACCTCACAATCTACAAATGTTATAAAAACTATCAGAATACTTCATTGGTTTACAAACTTTGTTATTCAGAGAGATATGAGTATGCAACAAACTTTTTCACCAATTAAGGCAAATGGAACAAAAGTTGTGTATGTGTGTGTGTGTATTATTGTGCCTGGCAGCCCATTAATATTTACCAACTTTTTTTTTTCCTTCTTTTTTTGAGTCCAAGGAAGAAATACATTTAGTTCATTAGCAAAAGTGTGGGTAATTTTTAGGCCTAGTTTGGCACCTTTTAAATCATCTGTCTCTTTCAGATGTCTTCTTCTCGTCCTGGTCTGATAATACTGGTCTTGAGCAAGGAGATACATGAATTCCAGGCTAGGCGTTTACAACTGGCCACCTGCTTACATTTTGGGGGGGCCAAGAAAAGATGGGCCCATTCTCCAGGAGATCTTCCCAACTCAGGGAATGAACCTGGGTCTCCCACAATGCAGACAGATTCTTTACCATCTGAGCCACCAGGGAAGCCATTAGGGAGAGAAAAAGAGTGGCAAATTTTCAAGGACTATTTCTTTTAACATTTTCAATTTAATCTGATTCAGTCATGACCAAAGCACAAAGAGGTATGGATAAGACGTATGGGAGTTTCCTAATTGTGGGATTTAATCCAAAAATGCATATTAGAATTATTAAATAAGTATATAGACTGTAAATCCTTCAGCCTGTGCTCCATACTTTCCTTACATTGGATTTTTATAGGAATTGAGAGACTAGATTTTTTTTTTTTTAGAATGCATATTGTTGGATTGTTGATATTTTTTCCTTGTCATTAAATTTATGTCACCAAACCATCACATTTTAGGAAGGACATTGTAAAGAAAATAGTGTGTGTTCATGGAATATGACCATGGAAGTCAAGAGAACTGGGGAGTATAACCTAGGGAATAAATTTGAGAAATATATTATCTATTTCTCAAATATGTGGTTATCTTTACATAGACATGCATTAGGCTTTGTTGTATGATCTCAAAAGGTAAAACATGAAGTTCTAAGAAGTTAAAACTTGTAAGAAGTTATACTTCAGCCCTACATATAAATTCTGGCACCTCACAATCTACAAATGTTATAAAAACTATCAGAATACTTCATTGGTTTACAAACTTTGTTATTCAGAGAGATATGAGTATGCAACAAACTTTTTCACCAATTAAGGCAAATGGAACAAAAGTTGTGTATGTGTGTGTGTGTATTATTGTGCCTGGCAGCCCATTAATATTTACCAACTTTTTTTTTTCCTTCTTTTTTTGAGTCCAAGGAAGAAATACATTTAGTTCATTAGCAAAAGTGTGGGTAATTTTTAGGCCTAGTTTGGCACCTTTTAAATCATCTGTCTCTTTCAGATGTCTTCTTCTCGTCCTGGTCTGATAATACTGGTCTTGAGCAAGGAGATACATGAATTCCAGGCTAGGCGTTTACAACTGGCCACCTGCTTACATTTTTGTGGGCAAGAAAAAGATGGGCCCAGGATGAATACTTTCAACTAGTCTTCTGTTTTCATTTCCTGAAACAGGGGATAGGTGAGTCCCAGGTTAGAAATTTACAGCCAGTTTCCTGTTCGGTCTCCGACATGAAAGAAACAACTGAAACAGGCTAAATAGCCAGGCTTTGTCTCCCATGGCTACCTTAAGAAAACAATCATGGCAGGAACAGAAAGGGGCTAAACCTTGTCTGAATAAATGCTCAGATTATATATTTCCCATCCCTGGGACAAAGGAGACGTTTCACATGTGCCAAAATGCTCCTTGGGAGTCAAAAAGGAGAGGGCAACACCTTATAATATGTTTTGCCTCTGAGATCCTTATGCCTCTGAGCTGGAATTCATCTTGAAAGAAGGTTGCACATGTATGCTGGGGAGGGTCCCTAGGGTACGTGAAGTGTGGAAAAAGAAACCAGATAATTGGGTAAAGAGAAGACAAAAAAAGAAAAACTGCCCTATATAAATGACTTAGCCACCTCTTTTCTGCACTCCTCCTCATGAAAAGGAAAGCTCACACTCTTTCTCAGTGGGTAGGCCATTGCTTCTATCTTAGCGAAGCATTTGTTTCTGCTCTCCCTTTTGTTGCTGTGCTATGTCTCTAATAATAAACTTTGTACCTGCACTTATAGTTTTGTCTCCATGAGAAATATTTGCCAATTATGTTTTACTGGGAAAATGACTGGTCATATGTCCATCTTAATTTTTCATTTTAAAACTGTCCATGCTATTTTTGATGACATGATTCTTTTTTGGTTCAAAAAATTAATCTTTAAGTTAAAATCTACAGTAGAGATAATGATATGGTGATGATGGTCATGCAGAAATTCAATGAAACAATATTTAGAATAAAGAGCCTATGGGGTCACTGCAATAAGAAGTTTTGATCTTTTAACTCAGAATTCACAGGCGATGGATTTAAATGATAGTACTATTTCATTGTATTATGATGGGAGTTTTTTGTCTTTAGTCTTTCAGACAAGGTCTTTGCTTTGTCTTTCTTTGTTTTAGACTAGGCGTTTACAACTGGCCACCTGCTTACATTTTGTGGGCAAGTAAAAGATGGGCCCAAGGATGAATACTTTCAACTAGTCTTCTGTTTTCATTTCCTGAAACAGGGGATAGGTGAGTCCCAGGTTAGAAATTTACAGCCAGTTTCCTGTTCGGTCTCCGACATGAAAGAAACAACTGAAACAGGCTAAATAGCCAGGCTTTGTCTCCCATGGCTACCTTAAGAAAACAATCATGGCAGGAACAGAAAGGGGCTAAACCTTGTCTGAATAAATGCTCAGATTATATATTTCCCATCCCTGGGACAAAGGAGACGTTTCACATGTGCCAAAATGCTCCTTGGGAGTCAAAAAGGAGAGGGCAACACCTTATAATATGTTTTGCCTCTGAGATCCTTATGCCTCTGAGCTGGAATTCATCTTGAAAGAAGGTTGCACATGTATGCTGGGGAGGGTCCCTAGGGTACGTGAAGTGTGGAAAAAGAAACCAGATAATTGGGTAAAGAGAAGACAAAAAAAGAAAAACTGCCCTATATAAATGACTTAGCCACCTCTTTTCTGCACTCCTCCTCATGAAAAGGAAAGCTCACACTCTTTCTCAGTGGGTAGGCCATTGCTTCTATCTTAGCGAAGCATTTGTTTCTGCTCTCCCTTTTGTTGCTGTGCTATGTCTCTAATAATAAACTTTGTACCTGCACTTATAGTTTTGTCTCCATGAGAAATATTTGCCAATTATGTTTTACTGGGAAAATGACTGGTCATATGTCCATCTTAATTTTTCATTTTAAAACTGTCCATGCTATTTTTGATGACATGATTCTTTTTTGGTTCAAAAAATTAATCTTTAAGTTAAAATCTACAGTAGAGATAATGATATGGTGATGATGGTCATGCAGAAATTCAATGAAACAATATTTAGAATAAAGAGCCTATGGGGTCACTGCAATAAGAAGTTTTGATCTTTTAACTCAGAATTCACAGGCGATGGATTTAAATGATAGTACTATTTCATTGTATTATGATGGGAGTTTTTTGTCTTTAGTCTTTCAGACAAGGTCTTTGCTTTGTCACTGCAGAACATCTCTTTGTTTTAGACTGAATAGACACCAAACTACCTATCATAGATTTCACACCCAGTGGCATGAAAATAAAACCATATAAATGGAATCAATATTTTTGCAATTGAAGATAACTCTCACATGATTACATAAGGATTTGTATCTCCTAAATGGAATTTTATTTCATATTTCCTAGCATAAAATAATTGGAACATAAGAAGCATGCATTTTTTTCATTTGATAGTAAATTAGTTTCTTAATGGCATGCAGCACTTTGGATATTGAACAGATGGCCATATAAACATTGCTATCCACGATAAATAGAGTATTGTAATGAGAGTAAAAATATCCAGACATCATCTGATATTAATACCATTTTCATTATCATTCAGTTGTGTTCTTAGTTTTCAATATTGTTAATATTTCATCAGTCAGCATTTACTTTTCCCTGTAAGTATTGTATAACTATTTAAAGTTTAACATGAAATAGAATTGAAATACATAGTTCATTAAACTTTGACTTTATTTATGGCTGTTTGAATCTAAGAATTTGATCAAGCAAGAGATTCTCCTATTAATAACTAATGCAAGATTGAAACATGAAAGACATCTGTATTCTAGCTGTAAAGAGAAAGATAGAAATTAAAAAGTAAATGTGCATGTAAAAGGGAAAGCATTAGTGTTATTTAAACAATAGTAGGGGCTTCCCCTGGTGGTCCACTGGGTAAGGACACCGCCTTGCAGTGCAAGGGGCGCCAGTTCGAGCCCTGGCCTGGGAAGATCCCATATGCTGCGGAGCTGCTGGACTGATGTGTCCAATTACTGAGCCAGAGCTCTGGAGCGCACGCACCCAGAGCCGGCGCTCTGCAACAACAGACACCACCGCGATGGGAGGCCCACAGGAGCCAAAGAACAAAGACGGATGAACAGAGAGAAACGAAAGACCAATAGAAGTGGCCCGCCTGCTCCCCCCCCTCCCCAACCTGACCCCCGCCCAAAATAAATAAATAAATTAAAAAAAAAATAAACAATAGTAATAGATTTCTTTACCAAAAATCTCTTAGAATAATATACCATGCTTTTTTCTAAATGATGTGAAATATGCTATATATATATATCATGTATCCAATCTTTCCTTTCCCCTAAACAACACTAATCCTCCAGGGCATTCTCTCTCCTGATAAACCCAAATATAGTTTCAGAGCATACTTCACCTAGTGCTCTGAACAACCACTACCAATCCATGAGAATGGACTATCTATTTAAAATCAATTTGCCATTCTATTTGTTACTCCAAAAAGATCAGTAGAAGCTGAAAATTCATGCTGGGCTTCAAACATAAATTTAGCAAACAGTCGGAAGCTTGGATGGTGAAGCTGCCTGTACTCCACAAAACAATAGGTGAGAATGTCTGAGGTCTAAAATTATCATTTAGTTTAGAGAACTTCTAATCTATAAAGATGAAGGATGTTCTTTTTTTCAGCCTACTACACTCAAAAGTCATTATTGAAAACTCTTAAGGAAAAAAAAAAAAAAGCCATTTAAACAATTCAAAGAAAAAATAGATTTTCCACAGTAAAAAACTTTTCTAGGTTTAGTATGAATGAGAGAAAAATGACATAACTGCCTTTGGAGAATTAAGAGTTTCCCCTAATGACCATCACATTTCAGGCACCACTGTAAATTGTATAGAATCTATTCTTCCTCATGAATCTAGCTTTTTAGCTGAGGGAGAATAAGCAACAAACAAACAAATAAATAAAACAGCTTTACATACTGAAAAGGACTTCCCAGGTGGCTCAGTGGTAAAGAATCTGCCTGCAATGCTGGAGTCACAGCAGATTCAGGTTTGGTTCCTGAGCCAGAAAATCTCCTGAAGGAGGACATGGAAACCCACTCTAGTGTTTTTGCCTGAAGGGTACCATGGACAGAGAAGCCTAATGTGCTACAGTCCATAGGGTCGCAAAGAGTTGGACACAATTGAAGGAACTTATTACTAGCACAGCACATAGTGAAAAATGCTCTGAGAGAAAACTAAAAAGAAATAATGAAATAGCAAGAGGATGTGTGGGGCTGATAAGATGCCAAGGAGTCCTTTCTGAAAGGCTGAGAACTAAATTGCGATAAAGAAGAGTTGGAATATTATATAAATGCTAATGGTATTGTCACAAAATCAGGACAACTAGTTCATATTAAACTGTTAGTATTGTCATGGTATAACTCCTTTCATGGAAAATAAGGGAAGAAAAGAAATCCAAAAATAGAAAATTAAATGTGCAAAAGACATGGGGCAGGAATGGCTCAGTTTAGTCTTTTTGAAAAATATGGGAGTGACATTAATCGATGTACATAGAGGTTTTCAATTACCTACAATTTATATGGCATGTATACTTTAGGTACAAAAAAATCATGATCAAAACTCACTGCATTGTGTGCCCTATAGAGAAAATATGTGCATTAGATAAACTTCACTCAGAAGAGTTACAGAGCTGTTGGCCATGACTTTAATGCGAATGAAACCACAATATTTATTAAATAAAGTGTCTTTAAACAGAAAATAAATAAACTCACTGCATATAGATTATTCACATGTTGTTAACAGGTCTTTTTTTTCCCCAATAATATTATTCAAACTGCTATCAATAAGGGTAGATATTCCCTTAGTAAAGAAGCATGCATCTTCACTGTCTATCATTCCTATCTATCATTGGAATACAAATTTTACTTCCTGTTGAATGTCAGTAGCTCAAAATTGGTTCAGAGTTTTTAAGCATCTTTCAATTATGAAATATTTCATCAGACAAATTAAAAACATTTGAAAAATTCATAATCTCTCTAATTATTGTCTGAAGCAGTGGTTGGCGAATCATTAAGCACAAGCCAAACCTGGTCTGCTGCTTGTCTTAGGGTAGATAAAGTTTATTTGGAAAAGGACTTCCCAGGTGGCTCAGTGGTAAAGAATCTGCCTGCAATGCTGGAGTCACAGCAGATTCAGGTTTGGTTCCTGAGCCAGAAAATCTCCTGAAGGAGGACATGGAAACCCACTCTAGTGTTTTTGCCTGAAGGGTACCATGGACAGAGAAGCCTAATGTGCTACAGTCCATAGGGTCGCAAAGAGTTGGACACAATTGAAGGAACTTATTACTAGCACAGCACATAGTGAAAAATGCTCTGAGAGAAAACTAAAAAGAAATAATGAAATAGCAAGAGGATGTGTGGGGCTGATAAGATGCCAAGGAGTCCTTTCTGAAAGGCTGAGAACTAAATTGCGATAAAGAAGAGTTGGAATATTATATAAATGCTAATGGTATTGTCACAAAATCAGGACAACTAGTTCATATTAAACTGTTAGTATTGTCATGGTATAACTCCTTTCATGGAAAATAAGGGAAGAAAAGAAATCCAAAAATAGAAAATTAAATGTGCAAAAGACATGGGGCAGGAATGGCTCAGTTTAGTCTTTTTGAAAAATATGGGAGTGACATTAATCGATGTACATAGAGGTTTTCAATTACCTACAATTTATATGGCATGTATACTTTAGGTACAAAAAAATCATGATCAAAACTCACTGCATTGTGTGCCCTATAGAGAAAATATGTGCATTAGATAAACTTCACTCAGAAGAGTTACAGAGCTGTTGGCCATGACTTTAATGCGAATGAAACCACAATATTTATTAAATAAAGTGTCTTTAAACAGAAAATAAATAAACTCACTGCATATAGATTATTCACATGTTGTTAACAGGTCTTTTTTTTCCCCAATAATATTATTCAAACTGCTATCAATAAGGGTAGATATTCCCTTAGTAAAGAAGCATGCATCTTCACTGTCTATCATTCCTATCTATCATTGGAATACAAATTTTACTTCCTGTTGAATGTCAGTAGCTCAAAATTGGTTCAGAGTTTTTAAGCATCTTTCAATTATGAAATATTTCATCAGACAAATTAAAAACATTTGAAAAATTCATAATCTCTCTAATTATTGTCTGAAGCAGTGGTTGGCGAATCATTAAGCACAAGCCAAACCTGGTCTGCTGCTTGTCTTGGTAGATAAAGTTTATTTGGACCAAAGCCAGTGCTGTTCATTTATGTTTTGTTGGTGGCTATTTTCTTCCTGCAACAAACAGTTATCAGTTGCCACAGAGAGTATATGGCCTGTAATTCTTGAATATTCACTATCTGACCCTTTACAGAAAGTTTCCAAATACCTTTTGTGAAATACTTTAGTAATATTATTGGATATTTAAAACATCACTGTGTCTCATCAAAGCTTTCATTGATAATTTCAGTTCTTGCATTATACTGATTCTTATTTTCATCTACTTTAATCCTCTCCACTTCACCTGAGCCAAGTTAATTAATTTTGTTTTCAGTTCCAGAGAAATAAGAGTCTTTTAAATTTATTCTATAAAAATATTTCCTTTGTTTTCTAGGCCAGAGTTCAAATTGCTTTCTTCACCAATTGAATTAGGTCTTTCTTTTTTCTTTAGTTTCCTTTAGTTTTGAAATACTTCTTCTTCTTTATCCTTCAAATGGAACAATTTTAGAAAGTATTACTCAAGTTTATGTAGTAGAGTGCCTCTATAGGCTTCATTTATGCTGTCAACATGGGAAAGAAGTCCTGAGCAAGTGAAAGTTACCTTAGTCCTCCTATTTGATGATAGGAAACTTAGTGGGTTAAGTGACATCCTCCTATCCAAGATGAGGAATTGTTGCCATCCAGCTTACATGAGCAATTTGGGAGGGTTTCGTTTTATCAGATGATATCTGAGAACCAGACAAACAGATATATATCCTGTTTTCTGTTATTTTAATTTCTGTAATTGAACTATAGCTAATTTAAATTGTTGTATTAGTTTTGGGCATATAGCAAACTGATTCAGTAAATTTTCTGATTTTTCCTTTATAGGTTATTACAATATATTAAATATAGATTCCTTTTTTAGGATATGATAATATGGTCATCTGTTTTTTGAATACAAATTTTACTTCCTGTTGAATGTCAGTAGCTCAAAATTGGTTCAGAGTTTTTAAGCATCTTTCAATTATGAAATATTTCATCAGACAAATTAAAAACATTTGAAAAATTCATAATCTCTCTAATTATTGTCTGAAGCAGTGGTTGGCGAATCATTAAGCACAAGCCAAACCTGGTCTGCTGCTTGTCTTGGTAGATAAAGTTTATTTGGACCAAAGCCAGTGCTGTTCATTTATGTTTTGTTGGTGGCTATTTTCTTCCTGCAACAAACAGTTATCAGTTGCCACAGAGAGTATATGGCCTGTAATTCTTGAATATTCACTATCTGACCCTTTACAGAAAGTTTCCAAATACCTTTTGTGAAATACTTTAGTAATATTATTGGATATTTAAAACATCACTGTGTCTCATCAAAGCTTTCATTGATAATTTCAGTTCTTGCATTATACTGATTCTTATTTTCATCTACTTTAATCCTCTCCACTTCACCTGAGCCAAGTTAATTAATTTTGTTTTCAGTTCCAGAGAAATAAGAGTCTTTTAAATTTATTCTATAAAAATATTTCCTTTGTTTTCTAGGCCAGAGTTCAAATTGCTTTCTTCACCAATTGAATTAGGTCTTTCTTTTTTCTTTAGTTTCCTTTAGTTTTGAAATACTTCTTCTTCTTTATCCTTCAAATGGAACAATTTTAGAAAGTATTACTCAAGTTTATGTAGTAGAGTGCCTCTATAGGCTTCATTTATGCTGTCAACATGGGAAAGAAGTCCTGAGCAAGTGAAAGTTACCTTAGTCCTCCTATTTGATGATAGGAAACTTAGTGGGTTAAGTGACATCCTCCTATCCAAGATGAGGAATTGTTGCCATCCAGCTTACATGAGCAATTTGGGAGGGTTTCGTTTTATCAGATGATATCTGAGAACCAGACAAACAGATATATATCCTGTTTTCTGTTATTTTAATTTCTGTAATTGAACTATAGCTAATTTAAATTGTTGTATTAGTTTTGGGCATATAGCAAACTGATTCAGTAAATTTTCTGATTTTTCCTTTATAGGTTATTACAATATATTAAATATAGATTCCTATGGTATGTAATAGGTCTTATTATTTATCTAGTGTATATGTAATAATATGCATCTGTTAATCCAAAACTCCTAATTTATCCCCACCCCCAACCCTTTCCCTTTTAATAACCATAAGTTTGCTTTCTGCCTGTGAGACGGTTTATCATATGACATTTTTATTTCTCTGACATCATTTAGTGTAAGAATCTCTAGGTTCATTCATATTGATGCAGTGACATTATTATTTTATGGGTTTATAATATTCTATTGTATATATATGCAGTACAGCTATATGCAGTACAGGTTCTTTATTCGTTCATCTTTCAGTAGACTCTTAGGCTGCTTCCATGTCTTGGTTATTCTAGTGTACCTATTTTGTTTTCCCATTTAGAATATCATATTAAGCGGTTCTACACTGGGGAGACTTATTCTTGGAGATGATTTTCAGATTAGGACTAACATCTTAATTTATCACTGCACTTTTAGTCACAATTTGCAGTAGCTTGGCTACCTGAAAGGCAGGAAATAAGAATCAGAATCTTTCATTCAAGTCCCTAATTATATCATGTACAAATGTATGAATTCACCTGATTATTTAGTCTTTCTTTTCTTTAATTATTCAGCCATTGTTGAACTCATTCTGCTAGTTATTTTAATAAGCTAATATCAACATAGTATCCTGTGATAGGCATTTTTGTAATAAGGCAAAAAATCAGGAGAAGCTTCTCCACTTATTCTGCCATTTGAAACAATGTGGAATGACTTTGCGCATATTACACTAAGAGAAATAAGTCAGAAAAAAGCCATTTCTGTATGATATAATTTACAAGTGGTGCTGCGGGCAGAGCATAGTTACTTATTTCTAATTAATAGAATTGGGGAAACACTTAATTGCCCCGGTACTATTATCAGAAAACTTCAACCTATACTCTGTAGTTTCCTCTAATTTGAGACTAGAACTTCAACAGTAAAAAGGCATAGAGTTCAAATCAAGATCAGATTTATTGCAAGATAGTAAATCAACATTTATATGTCTCGATAATCAACTTAATACAACATAACTGTGCATCATTAATCATAGTCAAACTATAACAATAAGGTTTAAAAGTTCAAAACTCAATCAATAAAAATACAATAGTTTTACCCCAGAGCTGGAGAGCCTCTTATGTTTGAGCCGCATGAGCAAGCTGTCTCACAGTCCAATCATCACTCTTTTTATAATAAATTTTTCCTTTCTTTTCAATTTCTTTATAGCTTCTTTGTTTCTAAGTATTTGATTTTTAATTGCTTTCAACCACTTAATTTATATAACCTTTCTTTCTAAACAGACTGATTCACTTAATAAATCATCAACTCGTCACTTCTCTATTTCAGCTTATATCTATTCAAGAATTACATAAAATTAACTTTATTTCACTTGACCAAAACACATTCAAATCAAATCCTTGAAATCAAATACTTTCTTCCCTTTATATTATTTAAACTCATGATTAAGGAAAAATCTGAACTTTGGAACTTTAACACCCTGTGCTAGATCAGGGCAGGCTATTCATTTTAACTTGAGCTGCTCTATACCTAAGAATAATGACCCATTGTTTTTTTTTAAAAAATTCTTTCTTTACTTCTCATGCTTCCCCCGCTTACTCTTACGGGGTGGCTGTGACTCAGATGAAGTTTCACTTTCTGCCTTGCTAGAGGAACTTTCTTTCACTGATTCAAAATTTCTCTTACTTCTTTTGGACGCAATATTCTTGCCTTTAGATTAATATATGTTCCTCCTTTAGGTAACATCATATTTACCCATTCCTCTTCTCCTTCTGCTAGTTATTTTAATAAGCTAATATCAACATAGTATCCTGTGATAGGCATTTTTGTAATAAGGCAAAAATCAGGAGAAGCTTCTCCACTTATTCTGCCATTTGAAACAATGTGGAATGACTTTGCATATTACACTAAGAGAAATAAGTCAGAAAAAAGCCATTTCTGTATGATATAATTTACAAGTGGTGCTGCGGGCAGAGCATAGTTACTTATTTCTAATTAATAGAATTGGGGAAACACTTAATTGCCCCGGTACTATTATCAGAAAACTTCAACCTATACTCTGTAGTTTCCTCTAATTTGAGACTAGAACTTCAACAGTAAAAAGGCATAGAGTTCAAATCAAGATCAGATTTATTGCAAGATAGTAAATCAACATTTATATGTCTCGATAATCAACTTAATACAACATAACTGTGCATCATTAATCATAGTCAAACTATAACAATAAGGTTTAAAAGTTCAAAACTCAATCAATAAAAATACAATAGTTTTACCCCAGAGCTGGAGAGCCTCTTATGTTTGAGCCGCATGAGCAAGCTGTCTCACAGTCCAATCATCACTCTTTTTATAATAAATTTTTCCTTTCTTTTCAATTTCTTTATAGCTTCTTTGTTTCTAAGTATTTGATTTTTAATTGCTTTCAACCACTTAATTTATATAACCTTTCTTTCTAAACAGACTGATTCACTTAATAAATCATCAACTCGTCACTTCTCTATTTCAGCTTATATCTATTCAAGAATTACATAAAATTAACTTTATTTCACTTGACCAAAACACATTCAAATCAAATCCTTGAAATCAAATACTTTCTTCCCTTTATATTATTTAAACTCATGATTAAGGAAAATCTGAACTTTGGAACTTTAACACCCTGTGCTAGATCAGGGCAGGCTATTCATTTTAACTTGAGCTGCTCTATACCTAAGAATAATGACCCATTGTTTTTTTTTAAAAAATTCTTTCTTTACTTCTCATGCTTCCCCCGCTTACTCTTACGGGGTGGCTGTGACTCAGATGAAGTTTCACTTTCTGCCTTGCTAGAGGAACTTTCTTTCACTGATTCAAAATTTCTCTTACTTCTTTTGGACGCAATATTCTTGCCTTTAGATTAATATATGTTCCTCCTTTAGGTAACATCATATTTACCCATTCCTCTTCTCCTTCTGAACTTATCTCACTTTCTAAAGGGCAAATTTTAGGTCTGAAAAACTTAACTGGGGTTCGAGGACTATCTGAGCTATCCGTGTCATCACTCATTTCTTCATATCCAGGGGCCCAGTAATTTCTTAGGAACTCGCCTGTGGTAGCCCACGTCAGTGGAATTTTAAGAAGTCAAACTCTTAATAGTTAGAATAAAACAATGGTTACCTAGGTCTGGAGAGTTGAGAGATAAGATGAATATTGTCTAAGGAACAAACTTTCTCTAAGTAGTAAATAAATCATAGAGATCTAATATATGCATAATTAATAAAGACAATGTTGTGGTATAATTATGTAATGCAATAAGTATCACTATAAAGAGAATTCTGTGTGTACATATTAAGTTACTTCAGTTATGTTCGATTCTATGTGACCCTATGGACTGCAGCCTACCAGACTCTTCTGTCCATGGGATTCCAGGCAAGAATACTGGAGTGGATTTCTATGCCCTTCTCCAAAAGGCAATCATATTACAATATATAAATCTATCAAAATAACATGTGCACATTTTATTTTTAAATTATGTTTTAATTGAAGGAAGATGTACATTTTAAATTTATAGAATTTTATATGTAATACACACTCGATTTAAAAAAAAAAAAAAAAACCTCCTTGTCATCAAAGAAACAATACACTTATGTTGCTTTTCTAGATATTTATAAACTATTTACAACATTATAGTTACTTCAAATAAGGCACATGCAAAACCTGTAGATGTTTAGTGAAAGGGGAAATCATTTCTACATGGTCAAATGCTTATAGAATCTTGCCTGGGTCTTATAAAATTGAGATTTTAATGGTAACTGGTAAGAGAGTACAAAGCATTTCAGGCTTACAATTACTTTTTTAATTTATTCATTTGTTCAACAATTATTTATTGAGCAATCCTTTCATGTAGACTCTGTGCCTGGCTGTGAATCATCACTGGTACACCAGATATATGCTAATATTCTTAATAGAGTTTACTGTCAAGTTGAAGGATTGGTCAATAAACAAAAACAGAAAGAACACGTGCAATGAATGAGAATGTAGCTGAGAAGGAAAAAAAAAAAAAAAAACACAGAAAGAAATCAACAAAGGGGCAAATTTGGGAAGACATCAGTGAATTCAAACTATTTCTGCTTCATGCTTTAAGAAATTGAATTTTTAATATCACATTTGCTTGACAATTACAGGTATTGCCAAAAAAGGTGTGTGTGTGTGTTTATACTTGTCTTTTGAAAGGAGCTTCCCAGGTGTCTCAGCAGGTAAAGTATCCACCTGCAATGCAGGAGATATGGGTCAGATCAATGTGTCAGGAAAAGCTGCTGGTTATCTACTCTAATGTTCTTGCCTAGAGAATTCCATGGACGGAAGAGTTTTGTGGGCTGTATAGTCCATGAGTAACAAAGCATCAGACATGACTGAAGCAACTGAACAGGGATTCATCTTTAAAAAAAAAAAAAAAAAGTAGTTTTTTTTTGTCTTAATTGCATTTGTCATTTACTGACTTAGGGCTATACATTTATCATTTGGATTATTATACAAACATTTCCTTTAAAATGGAAAGTTGTGGTATCTCATGAAGTATGATATCCTTGCGCTGAGTTGCTAACTCTAATATTTTCATATTTTGCAACCCCATGGACTGTAGCTTGCCAGACTCCACTATCCATAGGATTTCCCAAGCAAGAATTCTGGAATAGGTTGCCATTTCCTTCTGCAAGGGATATTCCTGACCCAGGGATCAGACTCATGCATTGGCAGGGTGTTCTTCGCCACTGAAACACCAGGGAAGTCTCATAAGCAATATGGTATACTACTTTAAACTATAAGTCATAAACTATTTTTAAAATTTAAGCACTATGCTTATTAATTTAAGAAAAAATTATAAAGCTCCTACTGTATCCTCATACTGGCTATCTAGCCCTTGAGAGGCATGCATACACCTTTCTATCTTGGCATAAAAAAATAGACTGAATGAAAGGGAGAAAAGGAAGTAAACAATGTGCATTAAAAAAAAATAGGGCTTCCCCTGGTGGTCCAGTGGGTAAGGACACCGCCTTGCAGTGCAGGGGGCGCCGGTTCGAGCCCTGGCCTGGGAAGATCCCACGTGCCGCGGAGCGGCTGGATCGATGTGTCCGATTACCGAGCCGGAGCTCTGGAGCGCAAGCGCCCAGAGCCGGCAGTCTGCAACAACAGACGCCACCGTGATGGGAGGCCCACGGGAGCCAAAGAACAAAGACGGATGAAAATGGAGAAATGGAAGACCAATAGAAGTGGCCCGTCCGCTCCCCTCCCTCCCCAACCCGACCCCCGCCCAAAAATAAATAATAAAATAAATAAATCTTTAAAAAAAAATAAAAATAAAGACATTTTAAGATAATAGAAAGACAATGGAGATATATAATAGTGATTTGAACTTGAGTGAAAATAGTATTTTTGATGTTGAGGATTAAAAGAAGGTGACTCTAGAAACAGAATATAGAACTGAGGCATAGTATTGCTCAATTGCTCAGTCATGTCTGACTTCCTGCGACTCCATGAACTGCAACACAAAAGACTATCATGTCCCTCTCTATCTCTTGGAGTTTGGTCAAACTTATTTCCATAGAATTGACGATTACAGCCAACCATCTCATCCTCTTTCATTCCCTTCTTCTCCTGCTTTCGATCTTTCCCAGCATGACGGTCTTTCCAATGATTTGGTTCTTCCCATCAGGTGGCTAAAGTATTGGAGCTTCAGCTTTAGCTTCAGTCCTTCCAATAAATATTCAGGGTTCGTTTCATTTAAGATTGACTGGTTTGATCTCCTTGCTCGCCAAGGGACTCTCCAGTACCACAATTTGAAAGCATGAGTTCTTCAGCATTCAGACTAGAAGCAAGCATCTTTTAATTTCATGGCTGCAGTCACCATCTACAGCGATTTTCGATGCCGAGAAAATTGTCTGTCACTGTTTCCATTGTTTGCCCGTCTATTTGTAACGTGATGGGACCAAATGCCATGGTCCCTTTTTTTAAAAATTTTAGTTTTTTTACTGTATCCTCATACTGGCTATCTAGCCCTTGAGAGGCATGCATACACCTTTCTATCTTGGCAAAAAGTAAAAGAAAAGCAAGTAAACAATGTGCATTAAAAAAAAATAGGGCTTCCCCTGGTGGTCCAGTGGGTAAGGACACCGCCTTGCAGTGCAGGGGGCGCCGGTTCGAGCCCTGGCCTGGGAAGATCCCACGTGCCGCGGAGCGGCTGGATCGATGTGTCCGATTACCGAGCCGGAGCTCTGGAGCGCAAGCGCCCAGAGCCGGCAGTCTGCAACAACAGACGCCACCGTGATGGGAGGCCCACGGGAGCCAAAGAACAAAGACGGATGAAAATGGAGAAATGGAAGACCAATAGAAGTGGCCCGTCCGCTCCCCTCCCCCCCCCACCCGACCCCCGCCAAAAAATAAATAATAAAATAAATAAATCTTTAAAAAAAAATAAAAATAAAGACATTTTAAGATAATAGAAAGACAATGGAGATATATAATAGTGATTTGAACTTGAGTGAAAATAGTATTTTTGATGTTGAGGATTAAAAGAAGGTGACTCTAGAAACAGAATATAGAACTGAGGCATAGTATTGCTCAATTGCTCAGTCATGTCTGACTTCCTGCGACTCCATGAACTGCAACACAAAAGACTATCATGTCCCTCTCTATCTCTTGGAGTTTGGTCAAACTTATTTCCATAGAATTGACGATTACAGCCAACCATCTCATCCTCTTTCATTCCCTTCTTCTCCTGCTTTCGATCTTTCCCAGCATGACGGTCTTTCCAATGATTTGGTTCTTCCCATCAGGTGGCTAAAGTATTGGAGCTTCAGCTTTAGCTTCAGTCCTTCCAATAAATATTCAGGGTTCGTTTCATTTAAGATTGACTGGTTTGATCTCCTTGCTCGCCAAGGGACTCTCCAGTACCACAATTTGAAAGCATGAGTTCTTCAGCATTCAGACTAGAAGCAAGCATCTTTTAATTTCATGGCTGCAGTCACCATCTACAGCGATTTTCGATGCCGAGAAAATTGTCTGTCACTGTTTCCATTGTTTGCCCGTCTATTTGTAACGAAGTGATGGGACCAAATGCCATGGTCTTAGTTTTTTGGTTTTTTTGTTTTGTTCTGAGTAATTTGTTTTTTTAAATGTTGAATTTTATACCAGTTCTTTTGCTTTCCTCTTTCATCTTCATCAAGAGGCTCTTTAGTTTCTCTTCATAACTTAGTTCATCTGTGAACCAGGCAGAGCAAAGACAGGCCAAATAGAAGAAACAGCTTGAAAACATCAATGTAGGCATGGATTTGACATATTTCAAAATGTAAAACAAATCAGAGTGATTGGACAACTGTGTGCCGAGTAGAAAAGGAACAATACCTGTCATGGGAGATGCTGTCCCTGGATTCCATGGTAGTTCAGTTCAGTTCAGTTGCTCAAGTCATGTCCAACTCTTTGTAAACCCAAGGACTGCAGTCCACCAGGCTTCCCTGTCCTTCACCATCTCCCAGAGATTGTTCAAACTCATGTTCACTGATTTAGTGATGCAATCCATCCATTTCATCTTCTGTCATCAACTACTCCTTCTTTCTTCTATTTTTTCCAGCACCAGGGTCTTTTCCAATGAGTCATCTCTTTCCATCAGGTGGCCAAAGTACTGGAGATTCAGTTTCAGCATCAGTCCTTCCAATGAATATTCGTGGGTGATTTCCTTTAGGATTGACTAGTTAGATCTCCTTGCAGTTTAAAGGCATCAGTTCTTCAGCACTCAGCCATCTTTATGGCCCAGTTCTCACATTCATATATGATTAATGGGAAAACCATAGCTTTGACTATATGGACTTTCATTGGCAAAGTATCATCTCTGCTTTTGAATATGCTATATAGATTTGTCATAGCTTTTCTTCTAAAGATCAAGTGTCTTTTAATTTCATGACTGCAGTCACCATCTGCAGGGATTTTGGAACCCAAGAAAATAAAGTCTGTCACTGTTTCTATTATTTGCCCATCTGTTTGCCATGAAGTGATGGGACATGATGCTATGATTTCCATTTTTTGAATGTTGAGTTTTAGGCCAGCTTTGTCGTTCTCCTCTTCCATACTCATCAAGAGACTCTTTAGTTCCTCTTCACCTTCTTCTATAAGGATTCTGTCATCTGCATCCCTGAGGTTATTGATATTTCTTCCAACAATCTTGATTCCAGCTTGGACTTCATCCAGACTAGCATTTTTCATGATACTCAGCATATAAATTAAATAAGCAGAGTGACAATATATAGCCTTGATGTACTTCTTGGCCAATTTGGAATTAGTCGGTTGTTCCATGCCTAGTTCTAACTGTTGCTCCTTGTTCTGCATACAGGTATCACGGGAGGCAAGTAAAGTGGTCTGGTATTCTCATCTCTTTCAGAATTTTTCATAACATCGTTTAATCCATACAGTCAAAGGTTTTAGCGTAGTCAATGAAGTAGAAATTTTTCTGGAATTCCCTTGCTCTTTCTATGATCCAACAGATGTTGGCAGTTTGATCTCCAGTTTCTCTGCTTTTTCTAAATACAGCTTGTCATCTGGAAGTTCTAGGCTCAAGTACTGTTGAAGCTTGGAGAGTTTTGAGCATTACTTTGATAGCATGTAAAATGAGTGAGATGGTACAGTAGTTTGAACAACCTTTGGCATTGCCCTTCTTTGGGACTGAAATGAAAATTGACATTTTCCAATCCCATGGACACTGCTGTGTTTTCCAAATTTGCTGGCACATTAAGTGTAGAACTTTAACAGCATCATCTTTCAGGATCTGAAGTAACTCAGCTGGAATTCCATCACCTCCACTAGCTTTGTTTGTAGTAATGCTTCCTAGGGCCCTCTTGACTGTTTTCTAAGATGCCTGGCTCTAGGTGAGTGATCACACAATCATGCCCATCCAAGTCATTATGATTAATGGGAAAACCATAGCTTTGACTATATGGACTTTCATTGGCAAAGTATCATCTCTGCTTTTGAATATGCTATATAGATTTGTCATAGCTTTTCTTCTAAAGATCAAGTGTCTTTTAATTTCATGACTGCAGTCACCATCTGCAGGGATTTTGGAACCCAAGAAAATAAAGTCTGTCACTGTTTCTATTATTTGCCCATCTGTTTGCCATGAAGTGATGGGACATGATGCTATGATTTCCATTTTTTGAATGTTGAGTTTTAGGCCAGCTTTGTCGTTCTCCTCTTCCATACTCATCAAGAGACTCTTTAGTTCCTCTTCACCTTCTTCTATAAGGATTCTGTCATCTGCATCCCTGAGGTTATTGATATTTCTTCCAACAATCTTGATTCCAGCTTGGACTTCATCCAGACTAGCATTTTTCATGATACTCAGCATATAAATTAAATAAGCAGAGTGACAATATATAGCCTTGATGTACTTCTTGGCCAATTTGGAATTAGTCGGTTGTTCCATGCCTAGTTCTAACTGTTGCTCCTTGTTCTGCATACAGGTATCACGGGAGGCAAGTAAAGTGGTCTGGTATTCTCATCTCTTTCAGAATTTTTCATAACATCGTTTAATCCATACAGTCAAAGGTTTTAGCGTAGTCAATGAAGTAGAAATTTTTCTGGAATTCCCTTGCTCTTTCTATGATCCAACAGATGTTGGCAGTTTGATCTCCAGTTTCTCTGCTTTTTCTAAATACAGCTTGTCATCTGGAAGTTCTAGGCTCAAGTACTGTTGAAGCTTGGAGAGTTTTGAGCATTACTTTGATAGCATGTAAAATGAGTGAGATGGTACAGTAGTTTGAACAACCTTTGGCATTGCCCTTCTTTGGGACTGAAATGAAAATTGACATTTTCCAATCCCATGGACACTGCTGTGTTTTCCAAATTTGCTGGCACATTAAGTGTAGAACTTTAACAGCATCATCTTTCAGGATCTGAAGTAACTCAGCTGGAATTCCATCACCTCCACTAGCTTTGTTTGTAGTAATGCTTCCTAGGGCCCTCTTGACTGTTTTCTAAGATGCCTGGCTCTAGGTGAGTGATCACACAATCATGCCCATCCAAGTCATTAAGATCTTTTGTTGTATAATTGTTCAGTGTATTATTTCTACCTCTCCTTGATATCTTATGCTTCTCTTAGATCCATATCATTTCTGTCCTATTGTGCCCATCTGTGCATGAACTGTTCCCTTTGAATCTCTAATTTTCTTGAAGAGAATTCTAGTCTTTTTCATTCTATTGTCTTCCTCTATTTCTTCTCATTGTTCACTAAGAAGGCTTTCTTATCTCTTGTTGCTGTTCTCTGGAACTCCGCATTCATATAGGTATATCTTTCCTTTTCTCCTTTGCCTTTCACAACTCTTCTTTCCTCAGCTATTTAAGTACTCCTCAGACAACCATTCCTAATATTAATTTTAAGCTGACTGTTTCACTCTCCTCCTTCACCCTTATCAAGAGGCTCCTTTGTTTCCCTTCGCTTACTGCCCTTAGAGTGATATCACATCTGAGGTTGTTGATGTTTCTCCCGCCTTTCTTTTTTTTTTTTTTTTTGATTTTTACAGAGTTTTGTTGTTCACAGACATGTATGTTCCCCGATCAGTCATATGGATATCCATGACCCTCTTCCCCATCGGCCATCCTTCCAGTCTTCCTCATCCCACCCCTCCAGGCCATTGCAGCCTGCCCTTGCAATATCCCATATTTCCATAGTGCAATGACAATAGCTATCTTTTTCACATATGATAGTATAGGTTTCCATGGTGCTCCCTCTATGCCTCTCATCCACTAATCACTCCCCACAATGTGCATATGTCTGTTCTCTATGTCTCTTTTTCCATCACGTCACTGTGTGTGTTATCATTACCCTCCTACTAGATTCAATATATATGTGTTAGTATACAGTACTTGTCTTTCTCTTTTTGACTTACTTCACTTTTTATGAAATTAAGGAGGCTGATTCCTCCAGCTCTGTTTTTCTTTCTTAGGATTGCTTTGGCTATTCGGGGTCTTATATTTAGTCTGTGTTATCTTGATTAGAATGCGCCTTGGTGTGTTTCTTCTGGGGTTTGTCCTGTATGGAACTCTTTTTGCTTCTTGGATTTGGTTGATTATTTCCTTTCCCATGTTGGGGAAGTTTTCAAATATAACCTCTTGAAGAATTTTTTCATAACCTTTCTTTCTCTCTTCTTCTTCTGGGATCCCTATAATTCTAATATTGGTGTGGTTGATATTATCCCATAGGTCTCTGAGGCTATCCTCAGTTCTTTTGATTCTTTGTGCTTTGTTCTGTTCTTCAGCAGTTATTTCCATAATTCTGTCTTCCAGCTCACTTATCCATTCTTCCGCCTCAGATACTCTACTGTTGAGACCTTCTATAGCATTTTTCCGTTCAGCAATTGAGTTGTTTGCCTCTGTTTGTTTATTTTTCATTTCTTGCCTCTCTCTTCTCAGTGCACTAATTGCCTCTAAGTTTCCCATGGTTCATGTTTTGTCAGAACTCCCCAATATGACTCGCCCATCTTAGGTGGTCCTACATGGCATGACTCATAGCCTCATTTAGTTAAGGAATCCCCTTCACCATGACAAGGCAGTGATACGTGAAGGATCTGCTGGTTTTATTCTAGCAACAAAGGGATGATAATGCCAATCACATATAAGTGAAAGAGATATATCTTTGGGGTTTATAAGTATACATATTAATATTCAAGATCAAAGTTCTTAAGAGGATGTGCAGATTAAGAAGAAATAAACAGATCAGCACCAAATCTTGAAGCATTGCCTCATTTAAAGTTTGGAAGCAGAGAAAGAGCCGCATGAAGAGAGAATAAGCATGTTGACCATTGATGATGAATGAAAGTCAATAGAGAAAAGAAAGAGGTTCAAGGAAAATGAAATGAATCAAATCAGGTACTCCTGACTGATCTACTGAGGTGAGATACTGAAGAGACCATTGGATTTAGCAAGATGGAATTCAGGTGATAAAATAATTGTAAGGCAAGAGATAGGGACAAAACCTTTATAGAAAAAGGTAAAACAGATAATGAGTTAGAAAAGACATAGCAAGAAACAAAGGCAGATCTTTGAACAAATTCCTTTGGCTATTCGGGGTCTTATATTTAGTCTGTGTTATCTTGATTAGAATGCGCCTTGGTGTGTTTCTTCTGGGGTTTGTCCTGTATGGAACTCTTTTTGCTTCTTGGATTTGGTTGATTATTTCCTTTCCCATGTTGGGGAAGTTTTCAAATATAACCTCTTGAAGAATTTTTTCATAACCTTTCTTTCTTTCTTCTTCTGGGATCCCTATAATTCTAATATTGGTGTGGTTGATATTATCCCATAGGTCTCTGAGGCTATCCTCAGTTCTTTTGATTCTTTGTGCTTTGTTCTGTTCTTCAGCAGTTATTTCCATAATTCTGTCTTCCAGCTCACTTATCCATTCTTCCGCCTCAGATACTCTACTGTTGAGACCTTCTATAGCATTTTTCCGTTCAGCAATTGAGTTGTTTGCCTCTGTTTGTTTATTTTTCATTTCTTGCCTCTCTCTTCTCAGTGCACTAATTGCCTCTAAGTTTCCCATGGTTCATGTTTTGTCAGAACTCCCCAATATGACTCGCCCATCTTAGGTGGTCCTACATGGCATGACTCATAGCCTCATTTAGTTAAGGAATCCCCTTCACCATGACAAGGCAGTGATACGTGAAGGATCTGCTGGTTTTATTCTAGCAACAAAGGGATGATAATGCCAATCACATATAAGTGAAAGAGATATATCTTTGGGGTTTATAAGTATACATATTAATATTCAAGATCAAAGTTCTTAAGAGGATGTGCAGATTAAGAAGAAATAAACAGATCAGCACCAAATCTTGAAGCATTGCCTCATTTAAAGTTTGGAAGCAGAGAAAGAGCCGCATGAAGAGAGAATAAGCATGTTGACCATTGATGATGAATGAAAGTCAATAGAGAAAAGAAAGAGGTTCAAGGAAAATGAAATGAATCAAATCAGGTACTCCTGACTGATCTACTGAGGTGAGATACTGAAGAGACCATTGGATTTAGCAAGATGGAATTCAGGTGATAAAATAATTGTAAGGCAAGAGATAGGGACAAAACCTTTATAGAAAAAGGTAAAACAGATAATGAGTTAGAAAAAAGACATAGCAAGAAACAAAGGCAGATCTTTGAACAAATTCCTGGTACTTCCCTGGTAGTCCAGTGATTAAGATTCTGCCTTTCGACTCTTGGGGTTTCAGGTTCAATCCCTCTGGTATGGCAAGAAAAGAAAAAGAAATATCTTAATTAATTTCAGAATTTTTCCCTTAATAATATGACTTTAGTGGTGTATATACAATGCACATACAGTGGAAAGACAGTATACAACTTACCACTATTTTTGAATGTATAGACCAAAAACCACAGTGAGTGTATAGCTTTAAATATGGATGGCAGGGTTAATTAATTAACTCAAAAGGAAAATGAAAGCATCATTCCACTTTGATATATTCTCTGCTAACTTATCTCTCTATTTTTTCATGAAAAGAATATTAGTTCTCAAATTTTATTTAATAAAGAATGCTTAAAAACACACCAAAAGTTTTCTTAATTTTAGAATGTAATATCATGGTCATAAGAACATGGAAACATATTTAAAGAGTTATAATGGGGAGGGGAGCCAAGATGGCGGAGGAATGAGGGGAAGATTTCACCAGCTCCCCAACAGAATCACCAGAACTAATCAAGAAATACACCACCAACAACAAACCAGCTGCTAGACGACAGAAGAATTCCATAGGTCCGCTAGAGTAGAAGAGTGAATAGCCAGAAATTTCCCGGAGCTACGGGTCTAAGAATCCTCTATTCTAACCCCCACGCCAGACCGCACAGATGGAGAGTAAGCCAGCAAGTACCCTAAAAGGGGGGCCTAAGCAGAGGCTTGGGGGAGAGAGGGCAGCAATCAATGTGAAAACTCCAAGAATCCGCCCAGATCGCTAGCAGAAACTAAGACACTGCGAAGATAGGATACTGGTGCAGGCCCAGACGGAACGAGTGCTGCCTAGTGACTTGGAGCCGGGAGGGAGCGCCCAGGGTGAAAATCGCGCCTCTCGGCCGGGAGAAAATCGTGACTTTCCACCTGGCGCCAGGTGAGTTCAAACACTCCTAGTGGGGGACTGGCCCAAGAGGAAGTTCCCAGATTGCTGACCAGAGACCGAGCTCGAGCCAGACAGGGAAGCTGTGCCTGCCTTTGGGACTTGGCGGCATAACCGGCAGTGCATGCACGTCAGTGGCAGAGGAGCCCATGCACCCCCATAGCTACACCTGCAGCAGAGGAAGCCGGGAGAAGGGCAGGTATCAGAGGCTGCCAGTGGGTGCGCCGCAGAGCCAGGACAGCCCCGCCCAACACGGGATTGTGCGCACACCGCGGCCCCCGGCCCAACGGACTGGGATCAGTCCACCGTCCAGGCCAGAACCTGAGCTTGAAGACCGGTGCCATAAGGGAAAGGCCACATCATGAAGACAACACCATCGAGAGCAGACTGGCTTCCACCAGACAGATGAGAGGATAAAAAGTAGGGACAGTATTTAGCTTTTTTGCTTATCTGTTGCAGACGGTTCAGTTTATTCGTTTGATCGGTCAGGTTTGCGTTTCTTTTTTTTTTTCCTTTTTTCTTTTTTTCTCTTTTGTCTCTTCTTATTAAGTTTCTCTTCCATTTTTTAATTTTTAATTTCTTTTTCTTAATTTTTAATTATTAATTTTTTTTTTAAAATTAACTTCTTGAACTTCTAATTTTCTTGCCTCTTTCCACTCCTTCCTCCCTCTGTGTTCTAAATCTAAAACGTTCTCCTATCTACCACTACCCTCTAGATAAATATTTCCTACCTTCCTGTCTCCACTATTCTCTTCCAGCTGCACTAAACAATACAACACACTAATCTTGGCTACATAACCCTATAAAATCCTTCCAAGTCGAATCTATTCCTTCTCATTACCCATACACTCTCCATCTCCTCACCCTCAACATATGTCTTAGTTAAAAATTGCTTTCAATGAAATCCAAAGCCAGACCGCACAGATGGAGTAAGCCAGCAAGTACCCTAAAAGGGGGCCTAAGAAACTAAGAACCAACCCTGCGAAAAGATAGGATACTGGTGCAGGCCCAGACGGAACGAGTGCTGCCTAGTGACTTGGAGCCGGGAGGAGCGCCCAGGGTGAAAATCGCGCCTCTCGGCCGGGAGAAAATCGTGACTTTCCACCTGGCGCCAGGTGAGTTCAAACACTCCTAGTGGGGGACTGGCCCAAGAGGAAGTTCCCAGATTGCTGACCAGAGACCGAGCTCGAGCCAGACAGGGAAGCTGTGCCTGCCTTTGGGACTTGGCGGCATAACCGGCAGTGCATGCACGTCAGTGGCAGAGGAGCCCATGCACCCCCATAGCTACACCTGCAGCAGAGGAAGCCGGGAGAAGGGCAGGTATCAGAGGCTGCCAGTGGGTGCGCCGCAGAGCCAGGACAGCCCCGCCCAACACGGGATTGTGCGCACACCGCGGCCCCCGGCCCAACGGACTGGGATCAGTCCACCGTCCAGGCCAGAACCTGAGCTTGAAGACCGGTGCCATAAGGGAAAGGCCACATCATGAAGACAACACCATCGAGAGCAGACTGGCTTCCACCAGACAGATGAGAGGATAAAAAGTAGGGACAGTATTTAGCTTTTTTGCTTATCTGTTGCAGACGGTTCAGTTTATTCGTTTGATCGGTCAGGTTTGCGTTTCTTTTTTTTTTTCCTTTTTTCTTTTTTTCTCTTTTGTCTCTTCTTATTAAGTTTCTCTTCCATTTTTTAATTTTTAATTTCTTTTTCTTAATTTTTAATTATTAATTTTTTTTTTAAAATTAACTTCTTGAACTTCTAATTTTCTTGCCTCTTTCCACTCCTTCCTCCCTCTGTGTTCTAAATCTAAAACGTTCTCCTATCTACCACTACCCTCTAGATAAATATTTCCTACCTTCCTGTCTCCACTATTCTCTTCCAGCTGCACTAAACAATACAACACACTAATCTTGGCTACATAACCCTATAAAATCCTTCCAAGTCGAATCTATTCCTTCTCATTACCCATACACTCTCCATCTCCTCACCCTCAACATATGTCTTAGTTAAAAATTGCTTTCAATGAAATAGTCCAAGCCAGGACCTTACCCAAGATCTATTTTTCCAGGCACTATTTTAATTAATTCAGAGATTAACAGGCAAGTACCATCTTTGATTGCGCTGTTTGCCAGAAAGATTTCCTATGCTTTGTCACTGTAAGACTGGTTAGATGTGGTTATTGCTGTGTATGTATGTACATCTTAGGACTATGTTAGAAAATATCTACATGCTTTTATGACTGTCACCCATTAGGGACACACCTCTTGTTACGCAGATGCTGATATTTGAACTAATATCATGGAACATCATAGCAAGCCAGACATAGAGCCTACACCCCCTGACCAATCATCAAACCAAGGATCCTCGGACTAGAAGCCCTGATTCCAAGACCCCACACTATCAAAGAACATACAACACTAGAGATTGTTCATCTGTAAACAAGACCTAACACCACCCAAGACACAAACCACTGAACCCTTCTAGAAGGATAGAAACCCAAAGGAAGGGAGAATTCAACCAAGAAGCCAGGTGGGGGAAAAGAACTCCATACACACAGACACCCACA
Source organism: Tragulus kanchil (assembly GCA_022376925.1). NCBI lineage: Eukaryota > Metazoa > Chordata > Mammalia > Artiodactyla > Tragulidae > Tragulus > Tragulus kanchil. The sequence continues at coordinate 65,317,841 of JAIOJX010000024.1, forward strand.
AAGAAACAAAAACTGACCTAATAATGAAACGACAGAGTAACACTGCACAAATGAAGGACCAAGCTAGAGAATCACAGCTTCAAATGACAGAGAAGGAGATAGACAAATTATTAGAAAGACAATTCAGAAAAACTGTATTAATGAGGATGTAAAACACCAAAAACAGAATATTAGAGGAAATTGGTGCATTGAGAAAAGACATGCAGGAAATGAAAAATAAGCAAATAGAGACCACCAACTCAATTGCTGAATTCAAATATTATGGCAAAAAAAATGAGAACTTCTAATTTTCTTGCCCCTTTCCACTCCTTCCTCCCTCTGTGTTCTAAATCTAAAACTTTCTCCTATCTACCACTACCCCCTAGATAAATATTTCCTACCTTCCTGTCTCCACTATTCTCTTCCAGCTGCACTAAACAATACAACACACTAATCTTGGCTACATAACCCTATAAAATCCTTCCAAGTCGAATCTATTCCTTCTCATTACCCATACACTCTCCATCTCCTCACCCTCAACATATGTCTTAGTTAAAAATTGCTTTCAATGAAATAGTCCAAGCCAGGACCTTACCCAAGATCTATTTTTCCAGGCACTATTTTAATTAATTCAGAGATTAACAGGCAAGTACCATCTTTGATTGCGTCGTTTGCCAGAAAGATTTCCTATGCTTTGTCACTGTAAGACTGGTTAGATGTGGTTATTGCTGTGTATGTATGTACATCTTAGGACTATGTTAGAAAATATCTACATGCTTTTATGACTGTCACCCATTAGGGACACACCTCTTGTTACGCAGATGCTGATATTTGAACTAATATCATGGAACATCATAGCAAGCCAGACATAGAGCCTACACCCCCTGACCAATCATCAAACCAAGGATCCTCGGACTAGAAGCCCTGATTCCAAGACCCCACACTATCAAAGAACATACAACACTAGAGATTGTTCATCTGTAAACAAGACCTAACACCACCCAAGACACAAACCACTGAACCCTTCTAGAAGGATAGAAACCCAAAGGAAGGGAGAATTCAACCAAGAAGCCAGGTGGGGGAAAAGAACTCCATACACACAGACACCCACAAAGAAACAAAAACTGACCTAATAATGAAACGACAGAGTAACACTGCACAAATGAAGGACCAAGCTAGAGAATCACAGCTTCAAATGACAGAGAAGGAGATAGACAAATTATTAGAAAGACAATTCAGAAAAACTGTATTAATGAGGATGTAAAACACCAAAAACAGAATATTAGAGGAAATTGGTGCATTGAGAAAAGACATGCAGGAAATGAAAAATAAGCAAATAGAGACCACCAACTCAATTGCTGAATTCAAAAATATTATAGAAGGTCTCAAGAGTAGAGTATCAGAGGCAGAAGAACGGATAAGCGAGCTGGAAGATAGACTGGTGGAAATAACTGGTGAGGAACAGAACAAAGTCAAAAGAATTAAAAGAACTGAGGATAGCCTCAGAGACCTATGGGACAATATCAAATGCACCAACATTAGAATTATAGGAGTTCCAGAAGATGAAGAGGAGAAGAAAGACTACGAAAAAATACTTGAAGAGGTTATAGTAGAAAACTTCCCCAGCATGGGAAAGGAAATAGTCAACCAAGTCCAAGAAGCACAAAGAGTTCCATACAGGAAAAACCCCAGAAGAAACACACCAAGGCACATTCTAATCAAACTAACGCAGACTAAATATAAAGACAGATTACTAAAAGCAGCTAGGAGCAAACAACAAATAACATATAAAGGAAACCCCATATGTCTAACTGCAGATCTCTCAACACAAACCCTGCAGGTCAGAAGAGAATGGCAAGACACATTCAAATGGCTAAAAGAGAATAACCACCAACCAAGAATTCTCTACCCAGCAAGAATCTCATTCAGAATCGTTGGAGAAGTCAAAAACTTCTCAGACAGACAAATCAAAAAGAATTTTGTACTGCAAAGCCAGCCCTACAACAAGTGTTAAAGTGTCTGATATAGCCAATAAATGCAAGAGTAGGAGAAGTCCTACAAATCAAACCCCAAACTTCTAAGAAGACGACAATAGGAACATTTGTATCAATAATTACTTTGAATGTAAATGGATTAAATGCTCCAACCAAACGACACAGGCTGGCTGAGTGGACCCAGAAACATGACCCATATATATGCTGTTTACAAGAGACCCACTTCAGACCTAGAGACACTCAGACTGAAAGTGAGAGGCTGGAAAAAGATATTCCATGCAAATGGAAATCAAAAGAAAGCTGGGGTAGCAATCCTCATATCAGACAAAGTAGATTTTAAAGTAAAGAAGAATCTAAGAGACAAGGCAGGACACTACATCATAATTAAGGGATCCATCCAAGAGGAAAACATAACAGTCATGAATATCTACACACACCCAACACAGGGGCACTTCAATACATAAGACAGATTCTTTCAGACTTAAAAGAGGAAATCAATAATAATACAATAATAGTAGGAGACTTTAACACTCCTCTCACACCAATGGATAGATCATCCAAACAGAAAATTAACAAAGAAACACAAGCCTTAAATACCACACTAGTAAAGATGGACCTCATCGATATCTTTAGGACATTCCATCCAAAAGCAGAAGAATACACTTCTCAAGTGCTCATGGAACATTCTCCAGGATAGACCACATCTTGGGCCACAAATCTCACCTCAGTCAATTCAAGAAAACTGAAATTATATCAACCATCTTCTCAGACCACAATGGAATGAGACTGGAGATCAACTACCAGAAAAAAAAACGGCTAAAAATACAAACACATGGTAAATAAACAACACATACCTAAAAAAACATCTGATTACTCAGGAAATCAAAGGAGAAATTTAAAAATTCCTAGAAGAAAATGATAATGAACATACGACCATGCAAAACCTATGGGATACCACAAAAGCAGTTCTAAGAGGGAAATTTATAGCAATACAATCCCACCTCAAGAAACTAGGAAACTATGAAGCAGATGACCTAACCCTCCGCTTAAAACAATTGGAGAAAGAAAAACAAAAACATCCCAAAGCCAGTAGAAGATGAGAAATTATAAAGACTAGAGCAGAAATAAATCAGAAAGAAATGAAAGAAACTATAGTATGGATAAATAAAACAAAAAGCTCGTTCTTTGAAAAGGTAAACAAAATTGACAAGCCTCTGGCCAGATACATCAAAAGAAAAAGAGAGAAGAACAAGATCAAAAGAATCAAAAACGGAAAAGGAGACATTACAACAGATAATGCAGAAATCCAAAGGATTCTAAGAGACTATTATGAGCAACTCTATGGCAACAAACTGGACAACCTGGAAGAAATGGACAGTTTCTTGGGGAAGATCAATCGCCCCAGACTGAGCCAGGAAGAAACAGAAATTTTGAACAACCCAATCACAAGCTCAGAAATCGAATTTCTGATTAAAAACCTACTCAAAAATAAAAGCCCAGGACCAGATTGATTCACAGGCGAATTCTACCAAACATTTAAAGAAGAGCTAATGCCTGTCCTTCTAAAACTCTTTCAAAAAATTGCACAGGAAAGAACACTTCCCAACACATTCTATGAGGCCACCATCACCCTGATACCAAAACCAGGCAAAGAAAACACAAAAAAGGAAAATTAGAGATCAATTTCTCTGATGAATCTAGACGCCAAAATCCTCAACAAAATCCTAGCAAACAGGATTCAACGACACATCAAAAAACTCATACATCATGATCAAGTCGGGTTCATCCCAGGCATGCAGGGATTCTTCAACATCCACAAATCAGTCAATGTGATACACTATATCAACAAAGTGAGAGACAGAAATCACACGATCATCTCAATAGATGCAGAAAACGCCTTCGACAAAGTACAACATCCATTTATGATAAAAACTCTTCAAGAAATGGGCATAGAAGGAACCTATCTCAACATAATAAAAGCCATCTATGAGAAGCCTACAGCGAACATTATCCTTAACAGTGAAAAATTGAAAGCATTCCCTCTAAGATCAGGAACAAGACAGGGGTGTCCACTTTCACCACTACTATTCAACATAGTCCTGGAAGTCCTAGCAACAGCAATAAGAGAAGAGAAAGAAATCAAAGGAATCCAGATTGGAAAGGAAGAAGGCAAGCTCTCTCTTTTTGCAGACGACAAGATATTATACATAGAAAATCCCAAACACTCTATTACAAAGCTACTAGAGCTAATCAACGAATTCAGCAAAGTCGCAGGATACAAAGTCAACACACAGAAATCACTGGTATTCCTATACACAAACAATGAAAAATCAGAAAATGAAATCAAAGAGGCAATCCCCTTCACCAATGCAACCCAAAGAATCAAATATCTAGGAATAAACCTACCCAATGAAACAAAAGAACTGTACACAGAAAATTACAAGACACTCAGGAAAGAAATTAAAGAAGACTTAAACAGATGGAGAGATATTCCATGTTCCTGGATCGGAAGAATCAATATTGTGAAAATGACCATACTACCAAATATCATCTACAGATTCAATGCAATACCTATTCAACTTCCATTGACATTTTTCACAGAACTAGACCAAACAATAAGACAGTTCATATGGAAACACAAAAGACCTCGAATAGCCAAAGCAATCCTGAGAACGAAAAACGAAGCTGGAGGGATCAACCTCCCTAACTTCAGATTCTACTACAAAGCAACAGTCATCAAGACAGTATGGCACTGGCACAAAAACAGAACTATAGACCAATGGAACAAGATCAGGAACCCAGAGATCAACCCACATACCTATGGGTACCTTATTTTTGACAAAGGAGGAGAAACTATAAAATGGGACAAAGACAGCCTCTTCAACACGTGGTGATATGGGAACATTGGATAGCTACATGCAAAAAAATGAAGTTGGAACATTCCCTGACACTATACACTCAGATCAACACAAAATGGATTAAAGACCTAAATGTAAGACCAGAAACCATCAAACTCTTAGAGGAGACTATAGGCAAAACACTCAAGGACATCAATCAAAGCAAGATCTTCTCTGACCCACCTATGAAAATAGCAGAACTGAAAGGAAAAATGAACCTGTGGGACCTCATGTAACTTAAAAGCTTTTTTACAGCAAAAGAATTTACAAAAAAGCTGAACAGACACCCGACAGAGTGGGAGAAAATCATAGCAAATGAAACAACAGACAAAGAATTAATCTCCAAAATCTACAAGCAACTCAGACAACTCAGCCCAGGGAAAACGAACAACCCAATCAAAAAATGGGAAAAAGATCTAAAGAGACGCCTCTCCAAAGAGGACACACAGATGGCCCAAAGGCACATGAAATGATGCTCAACCTCGCTTATAATTAGAGAAATGCAAATTAAAACTACAATGAGATATCACCTCACACCCGTCAGAATGGCCATCTTCCAAAAATCTGCAGACAATAAATGCTGGAGAGGGTGCAGAGAAAAGGGAACCCTCTTGCATTGCTGGTGGGAATGTCAATTGATACAGCCTCTATGGAAGACAGTCTGGAGATTCCTTAAAAAACTAAAAATAGAAGCACCCTATGACCCAGCAATCCCACTCTTAGGCTCATATCCTGATGAAATCAAAACTGAAAGAAGCACCTGTACCCCAATGTTCATTGCAGCTCTCTATACAATAGCTAGAACATGGAAGCAACCTAGATGTCCATCGACGAATGAATGGATACAGAAGCCCTGGTACACATATACATTGGAATACTACTCAGCTGTTAAAAGAAATACAGAAGACTCAGTCCTAATGAGGTGGCTGGCTCTAGAACCTATCATAAAAAATGAAGTAAGTCAAAAAGAGAAAGACAAATACAGTATACTAACACACATATATGGAATCTAGTAGGACGGTCTTGATAACACATGCAGGGAACTTATGGAAAAACAGACAGAGCATAGACATATGGATATTGTGGGGAAGAAATAGGGAGAGGGAGGCTTAGAGGAGTAACATGGAAACCATACTTTGGTTATATTGTGCTAAGGAGAAGGCACATAAAACAAAGGCTATAAAATGGGACAAAGACAGCCTCTTCAACACGATATGGAAACATTGAATAGCTACATCCAAAAAAATGAAGTTGGAACATTCCCTGACACTATACACTCAGATCAACACAAAATGGATTAAAGACCTAAATGTAAGACCAGAAACCATCAAACTCTTAGAGGAGACTATAGGCAAAACACTCAAGGACATCAATCAAAGCAAGATCTTCTCTGACCCACCTATGAAAATAGCAGAACTGAAAGGAAAAATGAACCTGTGGGACCTCATGTAACTTAAAAGCTTTTTTACAGCAAAAGAATTTACAAAAAAGCTGAACAGACACCCGACAGAGTGGGAGAAAATCATAGCAAATGAAACAACAGACAAAGAATTAATCTCCAAAATCTACAAGCAACTCAGACAACTCAGCCCAGGGAAAACGAACAACCCAATCAAAAAATGGGAAAAAGATCTAAAGAGACGCCGCTCCAAAGAGGACACACAGATGGCCCAAAGGCACATGAAATGATGCTCAACCTCGCTTATAATTAGAGAAATGCAAATTAAAACTACAATGAGATATCACCTCACACCCGTCAGAATGGCCATCTTCCAAAAATCTGCAGACAATAAATGCTGGAGAGGGTGCAGAGAAAAGGGAACCCTCTTGCATTGCTGGTGGGAATGTCAATTGATACAGCCTCTATGGAAGACAGTCTGGAGATTCCTTAAAAAACTAAAAATAGAAGCACCCTATGACCCAGCAATCCCACTCTTAGGCTCATATCCTGATGAAATCAAAACTGAAAGAAGCACCTGTACCCCAATGTTCATTGCAGCTCTCTATACAATAGCTAGAACATGGAAGCAACCTAGATGTCCATCGACGAATGAATGGATACAGAAGCCCTGGTACACATATACATTGGAATACTACTCAGCTGTTAAAAGAAATACAGAAGACTCAGTCCTAATGAGGTGGCTGGCTCTAGAACCTATCATAAAAAATGAAGTAAGTCAAAAAGAGAAAGACAAATACAGTATACTAACACACATATATGGAATCTAGTAGGACGGTCTTGATAACACATGCAGGGAACTTATGGAAAAACAGACAGAGCATAGACATATGGATATTGTGGGGAAGAAATAGGGAGAGGGAGGCTTAGAGGGAGTAACATGGAAACCATACTGTTATAGTGTGGAAAAGATAGCTAGTGTCATTGTGCTAAGGGAATAAGAGTGCTTACAATGGCTTGGGACGATGGTCCGGAGGGGCGGGATGAGGGGAACTGGGGGGGATGGGAACCATGGTTATGTATATGACTGATCTGGGAACATACATGTCTGTGAACAACAAAACTCAGTAAAACCTTTAAAATAAAGAATAAAAATAAAATAAAGAGTTATAATGATCCATGACTTATTAAGTATTATGTTAAAATATACAAGTTGATATATTATAGTTGGATTTGACCAGTATATCTGTAAGAGTGCCTGGATCCCTGATTCCTTTAGAGGTGGTTATATCTTGCATTTATCATGGTATTGAAGCATATTAAATGTGTAAGTGAGAAATACAATTTTAAAATGTAAATAAAAATAGAACTTGTATGCTGTATAGGTACACTTTCCATGGTAAATGCAAATTAAAACTTTCAAATATGGATTTATAGAGGTCTGCATTATCTGTATGATCTGTACTAATCCCATCAACATCAAGGTTCTTAAAATACTCAGAATTATAGTATTGTACCTATTTCATTAGTACTCATAGCTGGGAAACTGCATGTAACCTTTTTATATTACAGACAAATGGATTTATGGCATGATTGCAGCTGTTTTCAATTCAACTATTTCTCTTTAATATGTGTAGTAAAAAGAGAAAAAAATCCCCTTTATGCTTGATGGATTACCACTCCTGCTCTACTTACAAAATAAATCATAGCTATTTTGATATTAGAGCCCTCCTACTCTTAATATGGTGGCTGGCTCTAAAGAACCCTAGATGTCCATACGAATGAATGGATACAGAAGCCCTGGTACACATATACATTGGAATACTACTCAGCTGTTAAAAGAAATACAGAAGACTCAGTCCTAATGAGGTGGCTGGCTCTAGAACCTATCATAAAAAATGAAGTAAGTCAAAAAGAGAAAGACAAATACAGTATACTAACACACATATATGGAATCTAGTAGGACGGTCTTGATAACACATGCAGGGAACTTATGGAAAAACAGACAGAGCATAGACATATGGATATTGTGGGGAAGAAATAGGGAGAGGGAGGCTTAGAGGGAGTAACATGGAAACCATACTGTTATAGTGTGGAAAAGATAGCTAGTGTCATTGTGCTAAGGGAATAAGAGTGCTTACAATGGCTTGGGACGATGGTCCGGAGGGGCGGGATGAGGGGAACTGGGGGGGATGGGAACCATGGTTATGTATATGACTGATCTGGGAACATACATGTCTGTGAACAACAAAACTCAGTAAAACCTTTAAAATAAAGAATAAAAATAAAATAAAGAGTTATAATGATCCATGACTTATTAAGTATTATGTTAAAATATACAAGTTGATATATTATAGTTGGATTTGACCAGTATATCTGTAAGAGTGCCTGGATCCCTGATTCCTTTAGAGGTGGTTATATCTTGCATTTATCATGGTATTGAAGCATATTAAATGTGTAAGTGAGAAATACAATTTTAAAATGTAAATAAAAATAGAACTTGTATGCTGTATAGGTACACTTTCCATGGTAAATGCAAATTAAAACTTTCAAATATGGATTTATAGAGGTCTGCATTATCTGTATGATCTGTACTAATCCCATCAACATCAAGGTTCTTAAAATACTCAGAATTATAGTATTGTACCTATTTCATTAGTACTCATAGCTGGGAAACTGCATGTAACCTTTTTATATTACAGACAAATGGATTTATGGCATGATTGCAGCTGTTTTCAATTCAACTATTTCTCTTTAATATGTGTAGTAAAAAGAGAAAAAAATCCCCTTTATGCTTGATGGATTACCACTCCTGCTCTACTTACAAAATAAATCATAGCTATTTTGATATTAGAGCCCTCCTATAAGTAATTCAAAACGTTTGAAAAAATGTTAGCATAATACTACTAATTTGTTTTGCTTTCTGTTAATAATAAGAGCTATGTGTTGATTATGGAATGTTAAGGTCTAGAGTACAACTTGTAAGTGAAGTTTGAGCCATTATAAATTATGCTTGTTCTTGCTGCTACTGTAGTGAAGAAACCCCCCAAATGTCCATGCTAAATCTTGATCTTTCGGGACTTTCCTGTGTCATACAGTAGTGTTTAAACATAACATAAAACACTACAGTTTGGAAAAATACAACTTTTAAGAACATCCAGAGAAACGATTACAAACAGGATTCTTTATGTTTATGGCCTCACTTAACAATAAGTCCATTTAAGCTAAATTTTGAAAGCAATATCAAGATATATGCTGCCAGGTAAGGTCAGAAAGGTCAGATCTGTTACCTTACTTACACAGTCTATATAAGAAATGTGAAACTGAGTCAGAGTAAAGAACCGTTGTACTCACAGCACAATCAACAGCCAAAGTGACGTTGCAGTGTCTGTTCTCCCACATTCAACAATTCCTAATAGCTCCACTATGAGAGCCAGGAGGAAAAGTCCCGTGCACACATGATGAATTCATTCCATATGTGAGGGGTAAGAAAATGCACGTTTTCTTCATCTTTTTATAGAAGAAAGAGATCACTTTCTCCCTCCCATTCTGAGAGCATTGTCTATTGGAGAGTGAAAATTTTGGCCCTTCCAATAAGAAAAAGTTTGTTGGATCAAACTAATTGCTGGGCTATCAGGCTGTAGATATAATCCTCATGGTATGTGAAAAGTAAAATATTTCTATAAGAAGTGAAGGCAAACATTCTCTGTCTTTTTAGGGTTCATAAGGTATACATTTTCACTACTCAGAAAGCTGAGAAAAACACTGAAAAAGTCAATGAGGATTTATTGTCCCACAATACACAGACCATAAAATTTCACTTTAATTATTATCTTATAATAGCAAATAACTTATTTAAATTTTGTGCATGCTGCATGCTAAGTCACCTCAATTATATCCGACTCTTTGCAAGCCTATGGATTGTTTCCTACCAGGCTCCTCTTACCATGGAATTCTCCAGACAAGAATACTGGAATGGATTTCCATGCTGTCTTTCAAGAGATCTTCGCAGCCCAGGGATTGAACCAGCATCTCTTACATATCCTTAAATTCTGTAGTAAGTTAATATGTTTTCAAATTTTTTTACTATAGCAAACCTGTATATTTTTATTCTCTATGTAAAGTACAGGATTATTATGCAATATAATTGCTCTTGGTTTAAACATAACATAAAACACTACAGTTTGGAAAAATACAACTTTTAAGAACATCCAGAGAAACGATTACAAACAGGATTCTTTATGTTTATGGCCTCACTTAACAATAAGTCCATTTAAGCTAAATTTTGAAAGCAATATCAAGATATATGCTGCCAGGTAAGGTCAGAAAGGTCAGATCTGTTACCTTACTTACACAGTCTATATAAGAAATGTGAAACTGAGTCAGAGTAAAGAACCGTTGTACTCACAGCACAATCAACAGCCAAAGTGACGTTGCAGTGTCTGTTCTCCCACATTCAACAATTCCTAATAGCTCCACTATGAGAGCCAGGAGGAAAAGTCCCGTGCACACATGATGAATTCATTCCATATGTGAGGGGTAAGAAAATGCACGTTTTCTTCATCTTTTTATAGAAGAAAGAGATCACTTTCTCCCCCTCCCATTCTGAGAGCATTGTCTATTGGAGAGTGAAAATTTTGGCCCTTCCAATAAGAAAAAGTTTGTTGGATCAAACTAATTGCTGGGCTATCAGGCTGTAGATATAATCCTCATGGTATGTGAAAAGTAAAATATTTCTATAAGAAGTGAAGGCAAACATTCTCTGTCTTTTTAGGGTTCATAAGGTATACATTTTCACTACTCAGAAAGCTGAGAAAAACACTGAAAAAGTCAATGAGGATTTATTGTCCCACAATACACAGACCATAAAATTTCACTTTAATTATTATCTTATAATAGCAAATAACTTATTTAAATTTTGTGCATGCTGCATGCTAAGTCACCTCAATTATATCCGACTCTTTGCAAGCCTATGGATTGTTTCCTACCAGGCTCCTCTTACCATGGAATTCTCCAGACAAGAATACTGGAATGGATTTCCATGCTGTCTTTCAAGAGATCTTCGCAGCCCAGGGATTGAACCAGCATCTCTTACATATCCTTAAATTCTGTAGTAAGTTAATATGTTTTCAAATTTTTTTACTATAGCAAACCTGTATATTTTTATTCTCTATGTAAAGTACAGGATTATGTATGCAATATAATTGCTCTTGGTTTAAAATTAAATAATTTACAAAGAGCTTATAGAGGAGAAGTTTATTTTAAACAATGGTAAGTAAAGATTTAAATTTTATTTCCTAATTAATAAATTTCACCAGGATGATAATGAGTTAATTGAAGGTATTTGAGCTTTTAATTTTATATTTAATTTCTTTTTTAACAGTTTTAATGAGGTATGGGGCTTCCCTGGGGCTTCCAAGAAGTGTTTGAGGTAAAGAATTCACCTATTAAGGCAGGAGACATAAGCTACACAGGTTCTATCTGTGAGTAAGGAAGATCCCTTGGAGAAGTAAACAGCAACCGATTCCACAAGGATCCTCCAGTACCACTGCATGCAAATTCCCATGGACAGAAGAGCCTTGCAAGCTACAGTTTATATCATTACAATGAGTCGCACATGATTTAGTGACTAAGCAATGACAAAATTGAGGTATAGTTAATATTCAAAGATCTCACATGCTTCATATGTATGATTTGATAATTGTGGACATTTGCAATGGCCCGCAAAATATATGTATTTATGTGTATATAGATAACTCTTTTTTTAAAAAAAAAAATAATTTTAATTTTAACTTTTACAGTTTTGTTGTTTACAGATATGTATGTTCCCAGATTAGTCATATGCATATCCCCCCCATATCACCCCTCCAGACTGTCACACAGAACCCCTGAAGGATCCCCTTTTCTCACAGAGCAATGACTATAGCTATTTTCTTCACTTATGATGGCACAAGCCTTCATGCTACTTCCTTTAGGCCTCCCACCCTCTGTTCCTTCCCCACAATGTTCATATGTCCACTGTTCATGTCTGTCTTTCCATCGTTTCACTGTGTGCGCCATCATCACCATCCTACTAGATTCCATATGTATGTGTTAGTATATTGTATGTGTCTTTAACTTTCTAACTTCACTTTTTATGATACATTCTAGATCCAGCCACCTCATTAGGACTGATTCTTCCTCATTTCTCTTTACATCTATGTAGCATTGCATTGTATACATGTACCAGAGCTTTTGGATCCATTCGTTTGTCAGTGGGCATCTATGTTGCTTCCATGTTCTAGCTATTGTATAGAGAGCTACAATGAACATTGGGGTACAGGTGCTTCTTTCAGATTTGATTTCATCAGGGTATAAGCCTAAGAGTGGGATTGCTGGGTCGTATTGTGCTTCTATTTTTAGTTTGTTAAGAAATCTCCAGACTGGGCTTCCCTGGTGGTCCAGTGGGTAAGGACACCGCCTTGCAGTGCAAGGGGCGCCAGCTTGATCCCTGGTCTGGGAAGATCCCACGTGCCGCGGAGCGGCTGGACCAATGTGTCCAATTACAGTTCTTTTATTTCTTTTATTTCTTTGGGTAGGTTTAGATATTTGATTCTTTTGGTTGCAATTGTGAAGGGGATTGCCTCTTTGATTTCATTTTCTGATTTTTCATTGTTTGTGTATAGGAATGCCAGTAATTTCTGTGTATTTATTTTGTATCCTGCAACTTTGCTGAATTTGCTGATTAACTCTACTAGTTTTGTAACCGTTTCTTTGGGATTTTCTATGTATAATATCTCATCTGCAGATAGAGAGAGTTTGACTTCTTCCTTTTCAATCTGGATTCCTTTGATTTCTTTCTCTTCTCTTATTGCTGTTGCTAGAACTTCCAGGATTATGTTGAATAATAGTGGTGAAAGTGGGCACCCCTGTCTTGCTCCTGATCTTAGAGGAAATGCTTTGAGTTTTTCACCATTGAGGATAATGTTCGCTGTAGGCTTCTCATAGATGGCTTTTATTATGTTGAGATAGGTTCCTTCTATGTTCATTTTCTGAAGAGTTTTTATCATAAACGGATGCTGTACTTTGTCGAAGGCGTTTTATGCATCAGTTGAGATTATCATGTGATTTCTGTCTCTCACTTTGGTGATATAGTGTATCACATTGACTGATTTGCAGATATTGAAGAATCCTTGCATATCTGTGATGAACCAGATTTGATCATGATGTATGAGCTTTCTGATGTGTTGTTTAATTCTGTGTGCTAGGATTTTGTTGAGGATTTTGGCGTCTAGATTCATCAGTGAAATTGGCCTATATATATTTTTTGGGGGGATTGTCTTTGCCTGGCTTTGATATCAGGGTGATGGTGGCCTCATAGAATGTGTTGGGAAGTGTTCTTTCCTGTGCAATTTTTTCGAAGAGTTTTAGAAGGACAGGCATTAGTTCTTCCTTCAATGTTTGGTAGAATTCGACTGTGAAGCCACCTGGCCCTGGGTTTTTATTTTTGGGTAGATTTTTGATCACAAAGTCGGTTTTGGAGTTTGTGATTGGCTTGTTCATAGTTTCTATTTCTTCCCGGTTGATTCTTGGGAGATTAATCTTCTCTAAGACACTGTCCATTTCTTCCAGGTTGTCCAGTTTGTTCCCATGGAGTTGTTCACAATAGTCTCTTAGAATCCTTTGGACTTCTGCATTATCTGTTGTAATCTTTCCTTTTTCATTTTTAACTTTGGTGATCTGGTTCTTCTCTTTTTTTTTCTTGATGAGTCTGGCCAGTGGTGTGTCAATTTTATTTACCTTTTCAAGCAACCAGCTTTTTGTTTTGTTTACCTTTACTATTGTTTCTTTCATTTCTTTATCATTTAATTTTGCTTTGATCTTTATGATTTCCTTTCTTCTGCTGACTTTGGGCTGTTTTTGTTCTTTCTCCAGTTGTCTTAAGCATAAGCTTAGGTCAACTGTTTGAGATTTTCCTAGTTTCTTGAGGTAGGATTGTATTGCTATAAACTTCCCTCTTAGAACTGCTTTTGCAGTATCCCATAGGTTTTGCACTGTCGTGTGTTCATTGTCATTTTCTTCTAGGAATTATTTTATTTCTCCTTTGATTTGGTCAGTAATCAGTTGTTTTTTTCAGTATATTTTCCTTAATCTCCATGTGCTGGTTTGTGTTTTTAGCAGTTTTTTTTTTTTTTCCTGCAGTTGCTCTCTAGTCTCATTGCATTGTGGTCCAAGAAGATGGTTGATATAATTTCAGTTTTCTTGAATTGACTGAGGTTTGATTTGGGGCCCAAGATATGGTCTATCCTGGAGAATGTTCCATGAGCACTTGAGAAGAAAGTGTATTCTTCTGCATATCTGTGATGAACCAGATTTGATCATGATGTATGAGCTTTCTGATGTGTTGTTTAATTCTGTGTGCTAGGATTTTGTTGAGGATTTTGGCGTCTAGATTCATCAGTGAAATTGGCCTATATATATTTTTTGGGGGGATTGTCTTTGCCTGGCTTTGATATCAGGGTGATGGTGGCCTCATAGAATGTGTTGGGAAGTGTTCTTTCCTGTGCAATTTTTTCGAAGAGTTTTAGAAGGACAGGCATTAGTTCTTCCTTCAATGTTTGGTAGAATTCGACTGTGAAGCCACCTGGCCCTGGGTTTTTATTTTTGGGTAGATTTTTGATCACAAAGTCGGTTTTGGAGTTTGTGATTGGCTTGTTCATAGTTTCTATTTCTTCCCGGTTGATTCTTGGGAGATTAATCTTCTCTAAGACACTGTCCATTTCTTCCAGGTTGTCCAGTTTGTTCCCATGGAGTTGTTCACAATAGTCTCTTAGAATCCTTTGGACTTCTGCATTATCTGTTGTAATCTTTCCTTTTTCATTTTTAACTTTGGTGATCTGGTTCTTCTCTTTTTTTTTCTTGATGAGTCTGGCCAGTGGTGTGTCAATTTTATTTACCTTTTCAAGCAACCAGCTTTTTGTTTTGTTTACCTTTACTATTGTTTCTTTCATTTCTTTATCATTTAATTTTGCTTTGATCTTTATGATTTCCTTTCTTCTGCTGACTTTGGGCTGTTTTGTTCTTTCTCCAGTTGTCTTAAGCATAAGCTTAGGTCAACTGTTTGAGATTTTCCTAGTTTCTTGAGGTAGGATTGTATTGCTATAAACTTCCCTCTTAGAACTGCTTTTGCAGTATCCCATAGGTTTTGCACTGTCGTGTGTTCATTGTCATTTTCTTCTAGGAATTATTTTATTTCTCCTTTGATTTGGTCAGTAATCAGTTGTTTTTTTCAGTATATTTTCCTTAATCTCCATGTGCTGGTTTGTGTTTTTAGCAGTTTTTTTTTTTTTTCCTGCAGTTGCTCTCTAGTCTCATTGCATTGTGGTCCAAGAAGATGGTTGATATAATTTCAGTTTTCTTGAATTGACTGAGGTTTGATTTGGGGCCCAAGATATGGTCTATCCTGGAGAATGTTCCATGAGCACTTGAGAAGAAAGTGTATTCTTCTGCTTTTGGATGGAACGTCCTAAAGATATCGATGAGGTCCATCTTTTCTAGTGTGGCATTTAAGGTTTGTGTTTCTTTGTTAATTTTCTGTTTGGATGATCTGTCCATTGGCGTGAGAGGAGTGTTAAAGTCTCCTTCTATGATTGTGTTAGTGTCGATGTCTGCTTTTATGTCTGAAAGTGTGTGTCTTATGTATTTTGATACTCTTGTGTTGGGTGCATAGATATTTACAATTGTTATGTCTTCTTCTTGGATCGATCCCTTGGTCATGATGTAGTGTCCTGCCTTGTCTCTTCTAATCTTCTTTATTTTGAGATCTATTTTGTCTGATATGAGGATTGCTACTCCAACTTTCTTTTGATTTCCATTTGCATGGAATATCTTTTTCCAGCCTCTCACTTTCAGTCTATGAGTGTCTATGTCTGAAGTGAGTTTCCTGGAGACAGCATATGTATGGGTCGTGTTTATGGATCCATTCAGCCACTCTGTGTCTTTTAGTTGGGGCATTTAGTCCATTTACATTGAAACTAATTATTGATACAAATGATCCTATTGTCATCTTCTTAGATGTTATGATGGCTTTATTTTGTGGATCTTCTTCTTCTCTTGTACTTGTTGTCTATATAAGTCCCTTTAACACTTGTTGTAAGTCTGGTTTCGTGTGAAAAAATTCTTTTAATTTTGGCATATCTGTAAAGCTTTTGATTTCTCCCATCAATTTTGAAGGAGATCCTTGCAGGGTAGAGGATTCTTCATTGCAGATTATTCTCTTTTAGCTGTTTAAATGTGGTCTGCCATTCCCTTCTGGACTGCAGAGTTTCTGTTGGAAGATCAGCTGTTAAACGTACAGGCTTTCCCTTGTATGTAGCTAGTTGCTTTTTCCTTGCTGCTTTGAGAATTCTGTCCTTGTGCTTAATTTCTGTTAGCTTCATTAATATGTGTCTTGGTGTGTTTCTTCTCAGATTGATTCTGTATGGTACTCTTTGTGCTTCTTGGACTTGATTGACTATTTCTTTTCCCAAGTTGGGGAAATTTTCAACTAGAATTTCTTCAACAATTTTCTCATAGACTTTCTTTTTTTCTTCTTCTTCTGGAACCCCTATAATTCATATATTGGTGTGTTTCATGTGATCCCAGAGATCTCTGAGGCTATCCTCTGTTCTTTTCATTCTTTGAGCTTGATTCTGTTTTTCAGCAGTTACTTCCACCATTCTATCTTCCAGCTCACTTATCCAGTCTTCTGTCTCAGATACTCTGCTCTTGATTCCTTCTACAGTGTTTTTCAGTTCAGCAATTGAGTTATTTGTCTCTGTTAGTTTTTTCGTAAGTTCCTGTATTTCTTTATTCAGTGTGTTTTTTGTGTCTTGTAATTTCTCTAGCATTCTGTTTTCAGTGCCTTTGATCATCTTTACTATCATCTTCTGAAATCACTTTCAGAGTATGACCAAATCCTCTTAGTTGATTTGATCTGTGTGTTTGTAGATTGTTCCTCCACTTGTGTGGTATTTTTCTGCTGTTTCATTGTTATTATTAATTTTTTAACTGACTCTGTTTGGTGTTTCCTTTTCCCAGACTTTGAGTTATGTCTGTCAGTGTTTGTTGTTTTGATAGGGCTTCTTATTCTGGGTGATGCTGGTGATTGGTTTATGTCCAGAGTTGCATACAAATGATTACCTTTCTTGGCATTCTCACTTGTATACTTCTCTCTAGTGCTAGGCGTTCTCTAGTACTGTAGAGTTTTCTAGTTAGTGCTCCCTCCCTAAAACCCGGGAATAAAGCCTCACCAGGGAATAAAGATTTCATGGTCAATTTGTTATGGCATTAAATGATAATAAAACATATATATGCGAATGAGAAACAGAAGGTGCACCTTTGACAAATGGCAATTAAAATATTGTGCAAATACTATCTAGCATATTGAATTATACACAGAAATATATATAGCTATAACATAACCCAAGCCTTCTAACTAAATACAGTACAATACGTTAGCATGGCAAGTAGAGAAAACCAAGAATGATATCTACCAATTGATAACCAAACTAAGTAGAGCACCAACTGGAGAATAATGCTAGTGCAGGGTCCCCACTGGCGAGAAGGCAATGAGGACAGAACTAAGAAATATGGTGGGAAAAGGGAAAAAGAGAGGGAGGATAGAAGAGAAATATAGAATAATACTGCAAAGTTAAATATAGGGAGATAAAGATCTGTATATATTAGATTTTAGTGCTGTAGGAAAGGAACATTAGAGAAAGCAAAGAATTATAGAGGAAGTAGTAGTACAAATGAAAAATTTTAAAAATTCAAACAGAGATAAGTATATAGAAAAACAAAGCAAAAATAATAAAGACAAACAAAACCCCCACAGAAACTTTAAAGGCCAATGGGGATCCAGAAGTTTATACCAAAATAAAATGTGTGGTTTAAAAGGAAAAAGAAGAAAAAAACATTATGTAAACTTGAATATATTCAGTTTCACTGATAAGATTAGTAGCTTCAGTAGAATTCAGTGGAGGAAATAAATACACCCACACTCACACACCCAAAAAGAAAAAAAAGAAAAAACGGGGGGTGCACCTACTGGGTTTGGAAAAAAAAGGAGAAAAACAGTTGAAACAAAATAATACAATGCAGAAAGAAAAAAGGCAATAAAAAACAATTAGGAATAAAATGAAATTTTAAAAATCCAGCAGCAACTCCAGCTTCAGACAAAACGTGAAAATTGTGTTTATGTTCTTCTGTCTCTTGCTGACTATTCAGGAATTATCAATCTTTTTCTTGCCTTTGGCAGTGGTTGGATCTCAAGACCTCTTTGACTGTTATTTTGGCCTATTCCAGAACTAAAAGGCCCGCCCAAGCTGGCCCTGGGAGTTTCTTAATCCAAATCCCTTTTCTTGCTGGATAGAGCTAAGTTCCCTCCCTGCAGTTTGACCAGCAGCCAAACTACAGAAGGGAAAATGGCGTCTGTCTCACAAAGGATTTATTCCCACACCGTCTATGGGAGGCACTTCCGCGGTGACCCTGACCTTGTTGCAGGCCACCATTGACCCCACCACCGCAGGAGACATCAGATTACTCAGAGGTGAGTCTAGCTCAGTCTCATGCAGGATCACTATTCCCCTCTCCGGGATCACAGTGTGCGCAGAATTTCCAGTCCTCCTCGGTGACTCTGTGATCGGGTTAATGGTAACCTCCTCCAAAGGGAACTGAGCGCTGTCCTTCCAAGGACTGTTCAAGGGCACTTCTAGCTCAAGAGGGCACTTGGACCCTCCAAAGCAGGTCTGACTCAGTCCCTTTTGAGTCTTGCTGCTCGTTTCCCAGGTTTTTATCTGCAACAGGCTTTGCGCCTTTGGCCCGTCCAGCCTCTCTGGTGGGTATGAGGTTTGACTTTTAAAAGTGCGATTGCGCCCTTCCTACCGTCTTGATGAGGCTTCTCCTTTATTCTTCAATGTAGGGTATCGTCTCTGTGATTAGATCCAACCTCCTCCTGTGGATGGTGTTTCAGGAACTTGTTGCGATTCAGGGGATTTTGCAGGAGAGGTGAGTGCACGTCCTTCTACGCTGCCATCTTAGCTCCACCCTCTTTCTCCCTTCATCAAAGGCAGCTTCTGCCAGCCAGCGTGGCCCTGGCAGGACTTCTGGAGTAGCTCACGGGTTTTGTCGAGCTGGGTGGATCTCGTGTTCCGTTATCACGCTCCGATAACTTTTTTTTTTTATGTAGAGCATATCCATTTGATTTCTTTGAAAAAAAAAAAAAAAACTGTGCTCACGATTAGAAGTAAAAGTGAATATTTTATATAGAGGAATAAATGTAGAAATAGACAGTCAATATAATTGTCTTATTCCAATGCTCCCATTATGGTATTATGCATTGTCATTCTATATCTATATTTAAGCTTGACAACGTAGTATAAATATGTTCTATATACAAAATATTTCCTTTTTCTGCAACATCGGCAGTAGAGATATCATGATTCAAGAGTCAGCAACTACAAAACTGGGGTCCTGATTTTCCATGCTTTCTGATTTTGCATCACTATGCACTGGACAGAAGCAGCAATGTGATTCTCAGATATTGTTTGAAAGTTGTTTTGAATATGTGGTCAACAGACATTTCTTGACCCCTCCTATGATTCTATGTGTTATGAATGCCATTTACCAATCTCTTCTGATATCACTTAGATGTTATCTTCTTCAACCAAGAATTCTGCATTATAAACAAAACCATGTGCAATACATGTGAGCAATACATAATATATATATTATGTATGTAATATAATATTATGTATACAATATAAGAGCAATACAGTGATTCATATTAATTTTTTGAAGAATGGTATGTTTTAGTAAATGTATGGTAAAATGGATATATCATATAATTAATGTGCATGTTTCATAAAATAACATTTTACTCTCATACACACTCTGATTCATGTTTACTGTTACTGTTAGAGCATGCATGCTCAGTCACTAAGTCATGTCTGTCTCTTTGAGACCCTATGGACTATAGCCCCCAGGTTCCTCTGTCCATGGGATTTCCCAAGCAAGATTATTAGAGTGGGTTGCCTCCAGGACATCTTCCAGACTTAGGTATATAACCCACATCTCCCTCATTGGCAGGTGGATTATTTACTACTGAGCCAACAGGGAAGCCTCACTCTAATTTGGGACAGGACCCTAAGTTATGACCAACCTGTAGAACAATACACTTTTCATTAGAATTTATACCCTAAGTGGAAATAAGTATTCCAGACAAATGCAGTTCCTTTGTTCTAGATACTATTTCAAAGGAGTGTATTGGAAGTCAAGACTTATTTATGTGTATATTTTTAAGGTGAAATTTCAGTGGATTATTTTTTTACATAAAATTGATCAGAACACATTTTCTCTTTCTTCTGCAGAAGGAAAAAAAAAAAAATCAGAAGACCCAATCAGTTCACTGAGGTAGCCTGACTGTTGGTATTTCAAAGGTTTGACCTAATGTTGTACTTTTCTGTTCAGAATTGCTTGACAAACACCTGGGAATCGTGTCAAAATATTTGAAGATTACAAGAAAAAGAAGGCAAAGATTTGAACTTTGTCTTTATAGCTGTCTTTTCTCCTTACATTGGTGAATGCAAAAAAAAAAATTCAGTTAGAGAAATGACTGGACAGAAGCAGTGTATTCTCAGATATTGTTTGAAAGTTGTTTTGAATATGTGGTCAACAGACATTTCTTGACCCTCCTATGATTCTATGTGTTATGAATGCCATTTACCAATCTCTTCTGATATCACTTAGATGTTATCTTCTTCAACCAAGAATTCTGCATTATAAACAAAACCATGTGCAATACATGTGAGCAATACATAATATATATATTATGTATGTAATATAATATTATGTATACAATATAAGAGCAATACAGTGATTCATATTAATTTTTTGAAGAATGGTATGTTTTAGTAAATGTATGGTAAAATGGATATATCATATAATTAATGTGCATGTTTCATAAAATAACATTTTACTCTCATACACACTCTGATTCATGTTTACTGTTACTGTTAGAGCATGCATGCTCAGTCACTAAGTCATGTCTGTCTCTTTGAGACCCTATGGACTATAGCCCCCAGGTTCCTCTGTCCATGGGATTTCCCAAGCAAGATTATTAGAGTGGGTTGCCTCCAGGACATCTTCCAGACTTAGGTATATAACCCACATCTCCCTCATTGGCAGGTGGATTATTTACTACTGAGCCAACAGGGAAGCCTCACTCTAATTTGGGACAGGACCCTAAGTTATGACCAACCTGTAGAACAATACACTTTTCATTAGAATTTATACCCTAAGTGGAAATAAGTATTCCAGACAAATGCAGTTCCTTTGTTCTAGATACTATTTCAAAGGAGTGTATTGGAAGTCAAGACTTATTTATGTGTATATTTTTAAGGTGAAATTTCAGTGGATTATTTTTTTACATAAAATTGATCAGAACACATTTTCTCTTTCTTCTGCAGAAGGAAAAAAAAAAAAATCAGAAGACCCAATCAGTTCACTGAGGTAGCCTGACTGTTGGTATTTCAAAGGTTTGACCTAATGTTGTACTTTTCTGTTCAGAATTGCTTGACAAACACCTGGGAATCGTGTCAAAATATTTGAAGATTACAAGAAAAAAGAAGGCAAAGATTTGAACTTTGTCTTTATAGCTGTCTTTTTCTCCTTACATTGGTGAATGCAGTTCAGAGAAATGAGTAAATAAAATTTAAAAAGTATGCTGTTTATTTTTTGAGATTATAGAATGATAAATATTTATGCTGAGAAAATGTAAAAAAAAATCATCATAGTAAATTTAAAAAACATATAGGCCTCCCACAATAATTGATCAAACATACCTTAAGTACTTAAAAATATTCACTGTTAATAAAATCATCCTATGCATCTATTTCAAAATATAGACATTTGTAAAGACATGAATATCAATATAAAACATGTTCATACATATACTTATTTCATACTTATGGACTTATATATTCCATAATTTAGATGATGAACATAGTATTATGATGCACTTGATTATAGCATCATGTCATAACTCACTTCATGAAAAGTTATTTCATTGTTTCATTAAGAATATTATTTTGTATGAATATATAAACATTGATTTGAGTAAGCATTATTCTATTACTAGGCATTTTTCTACCTATATTATTTATATCATCTCTAGTTATTTTTGCAGTTTGTATGTGCTGCTATTAAAAATAGCACAAAGGTGAGCATTCTTTTAACTCTTACCTGAATTTTAAATTATTTTCTTAGTTTAATTATCTAGAGTTCCTCCATCAAAGGGTCTGTATTTTATAAGAAACTTTGATAAATATTGTAACATTGCAGCATTCTGATTAATGATTCAATTTCTCTGAAATTATTTACTTTTCTTTTCATTAGTTGACTTTACTTCTTAGTTACAAATAAATTAATAGTACTCTGCCCTCTAAACTTTTTATGTTTGTGTGTGTGTGTGCATATGGATTATATGTATTATTTTATGGAAAGAGCAGAAATGAAAATATTTGAAAAATGTACTGTCAATTATGCTATTGCCTTCTTCCCATTTCATAGTGAAATAAAATTAGAAATTTTTATATGCATAATAATTGAATCAATATGTGAATAAATAACAACTGCCATGATAAACTTTATATCAGTTAACTCATCAATGTCCCATTGTCCTAAAACAACCAATTCAATACAAATTTCACATCAGGTTTACCTGTTTCCTATTTATACACAGTTAAATTTGCTTCTAATTATCTCTGATTGTCAGGCATTAACCACTATCAACAGCACTGACTGCAAACAAGAAAGATCTACTTGTCAAATCTTTAGATACCCATTTAGGTATGTAGATAATAATAAAAAAATGAGTACATAGTAAATTGGGATGTGGGAGAGCTCTTCCTAAAGCAAGTTTTGAGTTAATAAATATAGAAAGAATAATGGAAATATATAATTCATCTTAAATAAACACTAGTATAAATGAGCACTGCAATTAGAATCAATGATAGATGTATCAGAGTCTAAAGACCTCTCCCCATAAGAGACTTACTGATCAAAAGGGAAAATTAAGTACCATTATAATAGGAAACTTGGAGACAGCACATTTATCCAGCGATGAAAGTTAACCTCACCAATAAGATAAATAGATACTAATCGAACTCTGGATGTGAGGCATAGAGAAAAGTACCTCAATACTGTTGTTTTATTCTTGCCCCAAATGCCCAAACTCCATCTAATCATGAGAGCAATATCAGACAAATCCAACTTAAGGGGCACTCCAGAAAATATCTGGTCAGTATTCTTCAAAAGTGTCAAGATCACGAAATAATAAAAGACTGATGGACTGTCACAGATTAGAGGAAACTAGAACGACATGACAACCAAGTACAATGTGTGATGCCAGAATGAATCCTGGACCCAGAAAAGGACAGCGCTGAGTGACCAGTGAAATTCGAATGACTTCTGTCATTTAATGACAGTATATCAATGTCAATCTCCCAAATTGCTATAATTGCACGATTGTTATGTAAGAGATTATCATTAGGGAAAGCTTGGTGGAAGGAATAAGAGAAAATTATTATATTGGCAAGTCTTCTATAAAAGTTATTTTCAAGTAAAAAGTTTAAAAATGATTTGACAATGATTTGACCTAATGACAATAATAGATAGCACTTTTGAGATTTGAGATTTGCTGTGTTCCACGAGGATTTCAAGTATTTCTTATACATTCATCATTCAATCCCAAGAAGTATATTAGGTGGGTACTACTGTTAACTCCACTTAATAATTGAGGAAATAGGTACAAAGTGATTAAGAAACATAGCCAGCCATGCAAAACAATTCTTCGAAGTTAAGCAGTTGATTATTCACATTTGTGCTGTTAATGACTCCAGTCTATATTGGTAATAATTTATTTTCTTTTTTCATGTAATTGTGATTGTATCTAATTGAACATTCATAAAGCTTAAATATTTGCAGATTGAACATGTTTTTTAATAAACTTTATTTTTACAACCATTTTATAGTTACCAAAAAATTTAGAAGAGAGAGAACTAAGATCAGAGAATATATTTCTTAAAGTCATTGATTTTCAGCTTGTTTAGCTTGTTTCTTGAGGGATGACGTCTATGCTCTTAATCAGACATGAAATAGAAACTCAGATTTATCATTTTTCCATCATTTTTGCAGAGTATATTAATCTTCTTTAACTTTAGTGCCCCATTTTTTCACTATTCTATTGAGCAATAAGAAATTAAATTAACATTTTTAACCTTCTTATTATTATTAAAATTCTTAATTGCATAAATGATGAGGCATAGAGAAAAGTACCTCAATACTGTTGTTTTATTCTTGCCCCAAATGCCCAAACTCCATCTAATCATGAGAGCAATATCAGACAAATCCAACTTAAGGGGCACTCCAGAAAATATCTGGTCAGTATTCTTCAAAAGTGTCAAGATCACGAAATAATAAAAGACTGATGGACTGTCACAGATTAGAGGAAACTAGAACGACATGACAACCAAGTACAATGTGTGATGCCAGAATGAATCCTGGACCCAGAAAAGGACAGCGCTGAGTGACCAGTGAAATTCGAATGACTTCTGTCATTTAATGACAGTATATCAATGTCAATCTCCAAGTTGCTATAATTGCACGATTGTTATGTAAGAGATTATCATTAGGGAAAGCTTGGTGGAAGGAATAAGAGAAAATTATTATATTGGCAAGTCTTCTATAAAAGTTATTTTCAAGTAAAAAGTTTAAAAATGATTTGACAATGATTTGACCTAATGACAATAATAGATAGCACTTTTGAGATTTGAGATTTGCTGTGTTCCACGAGGATTTCAAGTATTTCTTATACATTCATCATTCAATCCCAAGAAGTATATTAGGTGGGTACTACTGTTAACTCCACTTAATAATTGAGGAAATAGGTACAAAGTGATTAAGAAACATAGCCAGCCATGCAAAACAATTCTTCGAAGTTAAGCAGTTGATTATTCACATTTGTGCTGTTAATGACTCCAGTCTATATTGGTAATAATTTATTTTCTTTTTTCATGTAATTGTGATTGTATCTAATTGAACATTCATAAAGCTTAAATATTTGCAGATTGAACATGTTTTTTAATAAACTTTATTTTTACAACCATTTTATAGTTACCAAAAAATTTAGAAGAGAGAGAACTAAGATCAGAGAATATATTTCTTAAAGTCATTGATTTTCAGCTTGTTTAGCTTGTTTCTTGAGGGATGACGTCTATGCTCTTAATCAGACATGAAATAGAAACTCAGATTTATCATTTTTCCATCATTTTTGCAGAGTATATTAATCTTCTTTAACTTTAGTGCCCCATTTTTTCACTATTCTATTGAGCAATAAGAAATTAAATTAACATTTTTAACCTTCTTATTATTATTAAAAATTCTTAACTTCCTTACTTCCCAAATTATCTCCTCATCATTACCACATAGTATTTAACCACACAGTTGGTACATATTAATACTACATATTCACAATTGAATAGATGGAATCTGACACTTGACATAGTTGTCTTATTAAAATATCTATTCATATGTTACACTCTTACACTCTGCACAATGAGCTCAGCCACTTAACCATTAAGGCCCTTCTCCTATGATATGATTAATCTTATGAGTTATCTAAAACAAAGTACTTTGAAAGCAATAATCATATAATCATTAAAGTAATAGCATTTTTAGTTCCTATTATTCAGATACTTTTATGTCATCTGAGACAATTAGGTCCACTTTAGAGGTCAGTGGTGTTTTTCTAACATAAAACATAGCTGTATACCTTATTAATAATTATTTATTTCAACTTAAAATAAATGAAATCAAAGCATAGGAACTTATAAATCAAAATGAGTGCAAAATCCTTGTAGATTTTCACATAAAATTTCTCATAGCTTTTATCACTGTCACTTCCACAGCTAACTTGTGAAACCTTAAAAAAAGAAAAAAACTGAATGTATCCAATTTTTTCAAAGAAAACGTTTCCAAAGCATTCAGCCTTGAAGAGAGGACATTATTTTCTACTTTCATTTTCTGTGGTGGTATTTAATTTGAGCAACTTGTACCACTGGCATATACAACTTCATGAATTTGAACATTCATAAAGCTTAAATATTTGCAGATTGAACATGTTTTTTAATAAACTTTATTTTTACAACCATTTTATAGTTACCAAAAAATTTAGAAGAGAGAGAACTAAGATCAGAGAATATATTTCTTAAAGTCATTGATTTTCAGCTTGTTTAGCTTGTTTCTTGAGGGATGACGTCTATGCTCTTAATCAGACATGAAATAGAAACTCAGATTTATCATTTTTCCATCATTTTTGCAGAGTATATTAATCTTCTTTAACTTTAGTGCCCCATTTTTTCACTATTCTATTGAGCAATAAGAAATTAAATTAACATTTTTAACCTTCTTATTATTATTAAAAATTCTTAACTTCCTTACTTCCCAAATTATCTCCTCATCATTACCACATAGTATTTAACCACACAGTTGGTACATATTAATACTACATATTCACAATTGAATAGATGGAATCTGACACTTGACATAGTTGTCTTATTAAAATATCTATTCATATGTTACACTCTTACACTCTGCACAATGAGCTCAGCCACTTAACCATTAAGGCCCTTCTCCTATGATATGATTAATCTTATGAGTTATCTAAAACAAAGTACTTTGAAAGCAATAATCATATAATCATTAAAGTAATAGCATTTTTAGTTCCTATTATTCAGATACTTTTATGTCATCTGAGACAATTAGGTCCACTTTAGAGGTCAGTGGTGTTTTTCTAACATAAAACATAGCTGTATACCTTATTAATAATTATTTATTTCAACTTAAAATAAATGAAATCAAAGCATAGGAACTTATAAATCAAAATGAGTGCAAAATCCTTGTAGATTTTCACATAAAATTTCTCATAGCTTTTATCACTGTCACTTCCACAGCTAACTTGTGAAACCTTAAAAAAAGAAAAAAACTGAATGTATCCAATTTTTTCAAAGAAAACGTTTCCAAAGCATTCAGCCTTGAAGAGAGGACATTATTTTCTACTTTCATTTTCTGTGGTGGTATTTAATTTGAGCAACTTGTACCACTGGCATATACAACTTCATGAATAAAAGCCACCAATTCAAGAAAAGCAAAAATTTAATTGCAGGGCAATGAGGACATGGTAGAGTACAGACTAAGAAGCACACAAAACAACATTCTGATTCTGAATCCATCGTATCTCCACACCAATTTACAGAGAAAGTGGAAAGTAATAGTTCATTTCATGAATTAGTTAAATAAATAATGGAAAATTATATCCTCCATTTTTTTTTTACTAGTAAAATTCCTGTAACAGCATTCTTTTACTCCAGGATGAGACATTTAAGAATTTAAATATGATAACAAGAGAGAAATGGGTTTAATTCTCACACCAATTAACTTGCCTTTGATACCTGGGAAAAAACATTTTCATATTAAAAAGGTAGGCTCTGTTATTTGCAAAAGACTGTCACTGTATTTTTTAACACGAAGATGAAATACAAGGCATCTTTCTTACATTTTTAAGAATATTATTTAAACATTGTTTAAGGAAAGCATCAATGAAACATCACATATCAGAAAACAGAAATTATTACCAAGCAAGCAGATCCTATCACATGCCAATAATTCAACATGGAATTTATTTCAAACCAAAACCAACTAAAATTAACTTCTCATTATCTAATACTATTAAGCTTTAAGTACTAAGTGAAGAAGCCATTCACATAATTTTTCATTAAACATTTTTGCACATAATGAAGACAATTTAAAATATACTGCATATTTTTCCAAATAAAAATATTAAAATATCAATATTTTATTATGAAAATATGAAATAATCATTTTTTCCCATCTACTCAGCATAGAAAGAAGAGCAGTTATAAAATGAGTACTAAGAGGTTAAAACAAAAATTAATTAGGAGCTCTTTTGATATGAAGAAATTCAAGGAAAATGTGCATGATGAACTTAAAATAAATGAAATCAAAGCATAGGAACTTATAAATCAAAATGAGTGCAAAATCCTTGTAGATTTTCACATAAAATTTCTCATAGCTTTTATCACTGTCACTTCCACAGCTAACTTGTGAAACCTTAAAAAAAGAAAAAAACTGAATGTATCCAATTTTTTCAAAGAAAACGTTTCCAAAGCATTCAGCCTTGAAGAGAGGACATTATTTTCTACTTTCATTTTCTGTGGTGGTATTTAATTTGAGCAACTTGTACCACTGGCATATACAACTTCATGAATAAAAGCCACCAATTCAAGAAAAGCAAAAATTTAATTGCAGGGCAATGAGGACATGGTAGAGTACAGACTAAGAAGCACACAAAACAACATTCTGATTCTGAATCCATCGTATCTCCACACCAATTTACAGAGAAAGTGGAAAGTAATAGTTCATTTCATGAATTAGTTAAATAAATAATGGAAAATTATATCCTCCATTTTTTTTTTACTAGTAAAATTCCTGTAACAGCATTCTTTTACTCCAGGATGAGACATTTAAGAATTTAAATATGATAACAAGAGAGAAATGGGTTTAATTCTCACACCAATTAACTTGCCTTTGATACCTGGGAAAAAACATTTTCATATTAAAAAGGTAGGCTCTGTTATTTGCAAAAGACTGTCACTGTATTTTTTAACACGAAGATGAAATACAAGGCATCTTTCTTACATTTTTAAGAATATTATTTAAACATTGTTTAAGGAAAGCATCAATGAAACATCACATATCAGAAAACAGAAATTATTACCAAGCAAGCAGATCCTATCACATGCCAATAATTCAACATGGAATTTATTTCAAACCAAAACCAACTAAAATTAACTTCTCATTATCTAATACTATTAAGCTTTAAGTACTAAGTGAAGAAGCCATTCACATAATTTTTCATTAAACATTTTTGCACATAATGAAGACAATTTAAAATATACTGCATATTTTTCCAAATAAAAATATTAAAATATCAATATTTTATTATGAAAATATGAAATAATCATTTTTTCCCATCTACTCAGCATAGAAAGAAGAGCAGTTATAAAAATGAGTACTAAGAGGTTAAAAACAAAAATTAATTAGGAGCTCTTTTGATATGAAGAAATTCAAGGAAAATGTGCATGATGGTGTTTGAAGACATTAAGATGTGTAAGAACAAAGGCTGAAATAAGTCTCATTTTGATACATTTCACAAGCCATCTAACAGATGCTAGCAGACTTGCAGTTTCCAATTAGAATTTTTTAAACACAATTAAAGAGGATAACCAGCTTTGTTTTTAATTAGTTAGAAAGCCATTATTTTGGTTCAGTTGCTTTGTTTGGTAAAACTTTACAACAAGTTATTTTGTGTTTAAGGCTAAAGTGACTCTTGTGCTGTTAATAGGTCTATTCCAATTTTAGCAATCTAAAAGGTGTTCTATGCCCAAACTCTGGGGGTTTCCTATTTAGTTTCTCAGAGCTTCTTCTATCACCTCACCCTCCAAAACCAACCCCTACCTGATATCCAGGGAATGAAGATTGACTGTTGGCTTTGGGATATAGCCTATTTATTTCATGTGCTCTCTGTCTTCAAATACTGGTTTTATTCACATAAATAATTTGGCTCTACCTAATCCTAACCAATTTTTACCTCTTTTTTACCTTCAGCTTTCTTTTGCATATGAAAAAAATATTAGTTTCCAAATGACTGCTTTTCAATGCATATTTTGTTAAATACAGAATGATTTATTTAAAGAGGATTAAATCTTGGCATCCAGGACTGATATTCACCAAGTGCAAATAGTCTGTTTCTCAAACTTTGAAACAACAACAACAAAATACCTATTTATATATTTCCTGTTTCTCTCTGTTCATCTTTTCATCTTCTCAAATATGTCTTTTTTTTTTTTAAACATTCTGAAGCAAATACAATTGCATTTTGTTTTGAAAAATACAATGAAGGAAGCATATTTTCTCAAACCTGGGTTGTGCGTTGCTACTCTCTAGGCAGCTGTGCTCGTTCTTCTTTTTTTTCTTTTTTTTTAAACTTCTATTTTGCTTTTAACTTTTACAGAGTTTTGTTGTTTACAGATATGTATGTTCCCAGATTAGTCATATGTATATCCCCCCCATCCCACCCCTCCAGACCATCACACAGCACCCTTGCAGGATCCCCTTTTCTCACAGAGCTACGACTATAGCTATTTTCTTCAGATATGATAGTACAGGTTTCATGTTACTTCCTTTATGCCTCACATCCACTGTTCATTCCCCAGAAGAAAGAGCTGTGCTCTTTCTTGACTAAGATTCTTCACCCAGTTTTAATGGGTGTGAGGAGGGGGTGACTTCCATCTAACAGGTGATTCTTGAATGCCTTCAATTATTTCTGGCAGTATCTTCTACAGATCATCAGATTCCATAGGTTGATTTCATAGGCTGAGTGCTCCTATGAGACGCCATATCCCCTTCACACACTTTTCAGATGCAAGTTGCACGTCTAGGTTATTACTTGTGTTTCCTGCTACTAGGCAATCAAAATTCCAATGACTACTTCCTTGAATTCCACTAATTTGCTAGAGGGTCTCAAAGAACCCATAAAATAGTGAAATTGATAACCATTGGTGCTTAATTCAGCCACCCCTTCAGGTCAAGATGAAGTCGGGGTTTTTTTCCTTTTACATCCCTAAAACCAATTTTTGAAGATTGACTGTTGGCTTTGGGATATAGCCTATTTATTTCATGTGCTCTCTGTCTTCAAATACTGGTTTTATTCACATAAATAATTTGGCTCTACCTAATCCTAACCAATTTTACCTCTTTTTTACCTTCAGCTTTCTTTTGCATATGAAAAAAATATTAGTTTCCAAATGACTGCTTTTCAATGCATATTTTGTTAAATACAGAATGATTTATTTAAAGAGGATTAAATCTTGGCATCCAGGACTGATATTCACCAAGTGCAAATAGTCTGTTTCTCAAACTTTGAAACAACAACAACAAAATACCTATTTATATATTTCCTGTTTCTCTCTGTTCATCTTTTCATCTTCTCAAATATGTCTTTTTTTTTTTTAAACATTCTGAAGCAAATACAATTGCATTTTGTTTTGAAAAATACAATGAAGGAAGCATATTTTCTCAAACCTGGGTTGTGCGTTGCTACTCTCTAGGCAGCTGTGCTCGTTCTTCTTTTTTTTCTTTTTTTTTAAACTTCTATTTTGCTTTTAACTTTTACAGAGTTTTGTTGTTTACAGATATGTATGTTCCCAGATTAGTCATATGTATATCCCCCCCATCCCACCCCTCCAGACCATCACACAGCACCCTTGCAGGATCCCCTTTTCTCACAGAGCTACGACTATAGCTATTTTCTTCAGATATGATAGTACAGGTTTCATGTTACTTCCTTTATGCCTCACATCCACTGTTCATTCCCCAGAAGAAAGAGCTGTGCTCTTTCTTGACTAAGATTCTTCACCCAGTTTTAATGGGTGTGAGGAGGGGGTGACTTCCATCTAACAGGTGATTCTTGAATGCCTTCAATTATTTCTGGCAGTATCTTCTACAGATCATCAGATTCCATAGGTTGATTTCATAGGCTGAGTGCTCCTATGAGACGCCATATCCCCTTCACACACTTTTCAGATGCAAGTTGCACGTCTAGGTTATTACTTGTGTTTCCTGCTACTAGGCAATCAAAATTCCAATGACTACTTCCTTGAATTCCACTAATTTGCTAGAGGGTCTCAAAGAACCCATAAAATAGTGAAATTGATAACCATTGGTGCTTAATTCAGCCTCCAGACCCTCTCTCTTCTCAGGAGGTCAGAAGTGGAGCTGAAAATTCCAAAATTCTTTTTCTGATTGGTTCCCTAGAGTAGGAAATGACAGACCATTCCAGTGTTCTTGCCTAGAAAATCCCATGGACAGAGGAGCCCGATGGGCTGCAGTGCATGCAATCACAAAGAGTTGGACACAATTGAATGACTGAGCACATTCACACATTCCTGATTTATTCCCCTGGCAACTAACCCTCATCCTTGGTGATTTACAAAGGTTACATCATCATTATAAATGAAATCATGATGGAAAAGGACTTCTTGTGAATAACAAGACACTCCTTTCACTTTTATGCCTTTCAATTGATTTCAGTAAATAAAAAAAGAGATAAAAGAGATGGAATCTTATAACAAAAGATGCTCCCATTGCTCTTATCATTCAAAAATTCTAGGAGTCTTGGGAACTGAGAGTGAGGACCCATGGATGACAATCAAATACATATAAGAAATATATATTTGGTCAGATGGATTACCAAATATGCATTTCTTATAAGTTACCATAGGATATTGACCATAGAAGCAAGCTATAACTTACTACAGACATGTTTAATTTGTGATTTATCATACTAAGTCTTGACTTCAAAAACAGCACCTTAACTTCTTTTGAATAATTGAATTTATATATATATATACATATATATATATATGAATACATTATTATTAATGAGATTTTTGCATTATTTCTTACATACAATGCACTATGTTCAGTATTGGAAAGTATCAGAATGTGGAATCCCAAAATATGCCACCCCAAAACATACAGCTTTGAAATAGTGACAATTTTGAGTTGAAACAGATTTAAGACAGATTTAAGCTCTCTGAATGTTCCCTATTTGTCTAAAATTCGGCCATATGTTTAAAATGGTCCTCATCCCCTCTCTACCAGGAGGACAGAAGTTAGTCACCAGAGACAATTCTAAATCCTTATCAGCCTATAAGGGCACCAGCACAATCGACAAAACAAAGCTTGCTAATTAACCCTTATCTACTCTTTCCCCATGTCTTAACTTTTCCACAATTTCCTTCCCAAGAAACTGAAAGTTTTTTCCTTCATCTTCTCATTTATCTTCAAATTTATTTTTGTTTGTTTGTTTTGTTTTATTAAGATGAGGCCAGGTTGTAATCATCTGTTTTAGTGTACTCAGATTGCTAAACCATAGACCGGGTGATTTTCATATAAAATAAAGTAAAAGAATAGAAACAGAAACAGAAATTTATTTCTCAAAGTTCTGGAGTCTGAGAAGTTCCAGACTAATGTCCTCAAGTCTGTGCCTTCCTAGGAGAAGATAGTGAGAAGTTTTATAGCAGTTATTCAAAGAGGGTGACATCAATTCTTGGACATTCTTCTGATGGATTGGTAGTGAGGTAAGTAGGTGTCAGTATCATCAGTCTTCAGGTGCAACTGGCCTGGCATTTACATGCTTGTAGGTAGCATGTGTTAGTTGTTCAGTAGTGCCCAACTCTTTGTGACCTCATGGACTGTAGCCCACCAGGCTCATCTCTCCGTGGAATTCTCCAGGCCTGTAAGTGGCATATTATTAATTGCTAACTTCTTCCACCTGGAAGAGGCTTCAGTATCTGCAAAAAAGCTCAAAGATATTGCTGTGTTTTATCTGTTAATGAGAAAACAGGACTTTGCCTCAAGGCTGTTCTTGACAGTTTATCCCTGGTTTTGCATCCCCTACATTCCCTAATTAACAATTGTTTGAATCTGCCCTTTGGAAATCTAGGAAGGTCATGGAGGCTGAAAGAATTTCGTTTGTTGTAATCTAAGAAATGGAGGGCCCAGGAAGACTTCATGCTCAGGAGCCCCATAGGGCCCTGCTGGGTATCAGTGAGAGCTTACATCTTGGTTTCTATATAGTCATCTTTTTTTCTGTCTTTGCATGTCAAAAGGGGTGAGGAATTTCTCTGGGCTCTCTTTTAGAAGGACAGTAATCCCATGTATGAGGTCTCTGCTCTTATGACTGAATCTCCTCCTCAAGAACCTACTTCTAAATATCATAGGCTTAAGGACTGGGTTTTAGCATATGCATGTTAGGAGACCATATAACCATAAGGCACCCATAGAACCACCTTTTTGAGCTACTCATCACTGCATACTCCCATGTGTCTGTGTGTTGCCCATGTTAAGAAACTTCTTATTTTAATCATTATTTATCTTTTATGAGTCTGATTTAGAGTCCCAGTCAATCAGCCCAGAATGAATGGATTGAAAACAATTATTTTCCTCCTATAGTTGTGTCATGTATTATTTCAGTGCAACATCATAAAAACACAGTATGATAGATATCATCATCTTCATTGTCTAGAAAAGTTAGAAAAGTTAAGAAATTTATCCAAAGATGTATAGTCAGTGAAGGTTAAGTATACAATGTAGGGGTAAATACAAACACACACACACACACAAAGAAGAAGGAGAAAGAAAGGAGGAAAAAAAGAAAAAAAAAGTCCATTAAAAGACCTGCTTTAAGACCCAGAGCAGAGAACCGTCCTTTTTTGAAATATATCAATCAAAAAGAACCACATCAGTATCTACCAGTTTCTGTGGAAGAATAGGAGCCTAACTCTGGGGTATGCCTCACTTCAAAGCTGCTTTCCCAGGCTTTCCCTGGTGGTCCAGTGGGTAAGGACACCGCCTTGCAGTGCAAGGGGCGCCGGTTCGAGCCCTGGCCTGGGAAGGTCTCACGTGCCACGGAGCGGCTGGACTGATGTATCCAATTACCGAGCCGGAGCTCTGGAACGCATGCGCCCAGAGCCACGCTCTGCAATGACAGACGCCACCGTGATGGGAGGCCCATAGGAGCCAAAGAACAAAGACGGATGAAAACAGAGAAATGAAAGACCAATGGAAGTGGCCCGCCCGCTCCACTCCCTCCCCAACTCGATCCCCGCCCAAAGTAAATAAATAAAATAAATCTTTTTTTAAAAAAGCTACTTTCCCTCATAAAGACAGACAAAGTTATTGTTACTTGGATTGAGCCAGTTAGTTAGCAATGGTGATCACTTTCATTACCAATTGAATTTAGAATAAACCATGTGTGACAAACGGTGGTGTCCTCTTATGTGGAGGCTAGTTTTTGTTTATCTTAAGGAAATGTATGTAATAGTTTATATCTGCTTGGTTATATAAAATGATAAGATTTCTATTTTTACAATCCGTTATGCACACTACAATAAGATTAATGCTTATTCAATAATAAAGCTCTGTCTTTTTCTTATACTTTTAGGGAGAGGATTACTGGTTCAGGAGGAGATTATTTTTAGGTTTATTTTTCCAACTACATTCAGTACTGATGCTGAGAATATTAAGCCAAAGCTTTCATAAAGCAGGAACTGGTTCTTAAAAGGGGGAATGGGCCACAGTATGATAGATATCATCATCTTCATTGTCTAGAAAAGTTAGAAAAGTTAAGAAATTTATCCAAAGATGTATAGTCAGTGAAGGTTAAGTATACAATGTAGGGGTAAATACAAACACACACACACACAAAGAAGAAGGAGAAAGAAAGGAGGAAAAAAAGAAAAAAAAAGTCCATTAAAAGACCTGCTTTAAGACCCAGAGCAGAGAACCGTCCTTTTTTGAAATATATCAATCAAAAAGAACCACATCAGTATCTACCAGTTTCTGTGGAAGAATAGGAGCCTAACTCTGGGGTATGCCTCACTTCAAAGCTGCTTTCCCAGGCTTTCCCTGGTGGTCCAGTGGGTAAGGACACCGCCTTGCAGTGCAAGGGGCGCCGGTTCGAGCCCTGGCCTGGGAAGGTCTCACGTGCCACGGAGCGGCTGGACTGATGTATCCAATTACCGAGCCGGAGCTCTGGAACGCATGCGCCCAGAGCCACGCTCTGCAATGACAGACGCCACCGTGATGGGAGGCCCATAGGAGCCAAAGAACAAAGACGGATGAAAACAGAGAAATGAAAGACCAATGGAAGTGGCCCGCCCGCTCCACTCCCTCCCCAACTCGATCCCCGCCCAAAGTAAATAAATAAAATAAATCTTTTTTTAAAAAAGCTACTTTCCCTCATAAAGACAGACAAAGTTATTGTTACTTGGATTGAGCCAGTTAGTTAGCAATGGTGATCACTTTCATTACCAATTGAATTTAGAATAAACCATGTGTGACAAACGGTGGTGTCCTCTTATGTGGAGGCTAGTTTTTGTTTATCTTAAGGAAATGTATGTAATAGTTTATATCTGCTTGGTTATATAAAATGATAAGATTTCTATTTTTACAATCCGTTATGCACACTACAATAAGATTAATGCTTATTCAATAATAAAGCTCTGTCTTTTTCTTATACTTTTAGGGAGAGGATTACTGGTTCAGGAGGAGATTATTTTTAGGTTTATTTTTCCAACTACATTCAGTACTGATGCTGAGAATATTAAGCCATATGCTTTCATAAAGCAGGAACTGCTAAGACATAACCTCATTTATTTGTGTTCTTGGAAAGGGCTGATCAAGAAGAACCACTGTATATTCTGACATACAGCCTGTTTCTATACTTCTCATGAGTCACTCAACATTCATGGAGAGCTCCCTTGTTTATCTCTATCAAATCACAGGCTCACTTTTCTTTGTCATACTCTTTATTAGTGAATGTTTTCCCTTTTGTAACAGGTTTAACAAAATTACCTCCTTCATGGTCCAGTGCATTTTGCGTTTAATAATTCTAATCGTTTACCAGCCAATTGGATAGTTGTATAGCTGTGTTTTGTTATCATTGTCTTTGTCGTTCTTGCTGTCTGTTTTTTTTTTTCCTTTTGAATGTTGTCAATTGGTGTGGTGCAGCAGTTTTGCTGTCTTTCCATTCAGAGAAACTTGTTTAAAAGTTAAAACAAGTTTAAAAGTTAACTTACTGTCAATGTCTTGTTTCAATCTTGACTTCTTTCTGTTGTGAAAACTAATGAAGACTACTCAAAGGAGAACATGCAAAGGAGATTTATTCAGAGTTTGTTATAGGAAAATTCGGTCACAACTTGTGTTTGATAAAGACTCAAGGCCTGTAGGGGCATCTGAAAGCATTGAAAACGGAAGGAAGGGAAGGATCAAGTATGCGCTGACTGGAAACTGTTGACTTTAGAAAATTGAGGTAAGATAAGTAGAAGTGGTGAGTTTTATCTTTTTCTTTTTTTCCAGTAGAGTGTTTTTGGCTTTTTCTAGTTGGCCCTAAGTATGGAGAGAGCACAGGGAAGATGTCAGTTTTTGATCAAACCCTGATAATTTCTAGAAAGTGATGGTGGTGTGACTTCTGACACTGGTTACTGAAGACAGTAGGTCAGTGTCATAATTTCATATATGATCTGACCATTGCCTGTGTGTATATATTTTTGTCTTTCACTGTTAATGTCATTGCTGTTCTTCCTGTTACCTAGGCCCAAAATAATAGAGCCATCTAAGTATTTTTGTTTTCATATTTTCAATTTTGTGCTGTGCTTAGTCACTCAGTCATGTACAACTCTTTGTAACCCTATGGACTGTAACCTGCCAGCCTTCTCTGTTAATGGGGATTCTCCAGGCAAGAATATTTTTTCTTGGAAAGGGCTGATCAAGAAGAACCACTGTATATTCTGACATACAGCCTGTTTCTATACTTCTCATGAGTCACTCAACATTCATGGAGAGCTCCCTTGTTTATCTCTATCAAATCACAGGCTCACTTTTCTTTGTCATACTCTTTATTAGTGAATGTTTTCCCTTTTGTAACAGGTTTAACAAAATTACCTCCTTCATGGTCCAGTGCATTTTGCGTTTAATAATTCTAATCGTTTACCAGCCAATTGGATAGTTGTATAGCTGTGTTTTGTTATCATTGTCTTTGTCGTTCTTGCTGTCTGTTTTTTTTTTTCCTTTTGAATGTTGTCAATTGGTGTGGTGCAGCAGTTTTGCTGTCTTTCCATTCAGAGAAACTTGTTTAAAAGTTAAAACAAGTTTAAAAGTTAACTTACTGTCAATGTCTTGTTTCAATCTTGACTTCTTTCTGTTGTGAAAACTAATGAAGACTACTCAAAGGAGAACATGCAAAGGAGATTTATTCAGAGTTTGTTATAGGAAAATTCGGTCACAACTTGTGTTTGATAAAGACTCAAGGCCTGTAGGGGCATCTGAAAGCATTGAAAACGGAAGGAAGGGAAGGATCAAGTATGCGCTGACTGGAAACTGTTGACTTTAGAAAATTGAGGTAAGATAAGTAGAAGTGGTGAGTTTTATCTTTTTCTTTTTTTCCAGTAGAGTGTTTTTGGCTTTTTCTAGTTGGCCCTAAGTATGGAGAGAGCACAGGGAAGATGTCAGTTTTTGATCAAACCCTGATAATTTCTAGAAAGTGATGGTGGTGTGACTTCTGACACTGGTTACTGAAGACAGTAGGTCAGTGTCATAATTTCATATATGATCTGACCATTGCCTGTGTGTATATATTTTTGTCTTTCACTGTTAATGTCATTGCTGTTCTTCCTGTTACCTAGGCCCAAAATAATAGAGCCATCTAAGTATTTTTGTTTTCATATTTTCAATTTTGTGCTGTGCTTAGTCACTCAGTCATGTACAACTCTTTGTAACCCTATGGACTGTAACCTGCCAGCCTTCTCTGTTAATGGGGATTCTCCAGGCAAGAATATTGGAGTGGGTTGCCATGCCCTCCTCCAGGGGATCCTTCCCTACTCAGGGACTGAGCCCAGGTCTCCTGCATTGCAGGTGGAATCTTTACTGTCTGAGCTTTTTCTATATTTTTCATCTTTATCAATTATATAATTCTGAACTAAAAATTATGAAACCACATTACATTTTCCACTGGCACATCTTTGATTTAGGTCTTTGATTCCTTCAACTAGAAAATGTTTTAGTGTTCTCATTGGTCACTCTGACTTTAATGATTATTCTCAGCATCTTATTTTCTACACAGTTATTAAATAATTAAAATTTAAGTTCTCCACTACCACTACCTAGAGGGTCGCTTTTCCTTCTTCCTATGGCAGAGCTGTCAATTCCATGCATACTCAGCCCACCTGCCTTCAGGAAATGGCATTTATGGAATGAATAATATTTTAAAAATGAATTAACCCTACAAGCTCCTTCTTTCACTCTCTCCACAAAACAGCCTTTTTTTTTTGTCCTATTCAAAGCTTTTATTGAATAAAATGTGAGTGGATTTGAAGTTATAAGTTTTGAAATGACACAAATGTTTCCCTAAGATTTACCTTTTATTAAACTCTTTCAGTTGCATTTTTAGATGTAAATAATGCCAGATAAATAAAATATTTTCTCTAAACAGTCAAGGAACCCTGGTGAAAAATAATTACAATGGCACCAGCAACAATTGGGTCCTGTTGCTGGATTCCTGGAGCCTGAGATGGTCATTCTGAAGCATTTTTTCAAGGCTGCCTGTTAGTCATCCCAGCGGCACCATAGACAGTAAAACTCCTGTAACCATGGCAAAGAGAGAGCAGCTCCCATACTGTCTCTCTGTTTAGTTGCACCTCAGGAGCTCTGTCCTCACCTCAGCAAGGTTTCATTTAACAAATTGTACTTGTACTGTACTGGATCCTATCACAGGATTCTTTCTCTCTCTCTTTCTCTTTTGCCCTCTTTATTATTTTTTTTTAATTCAATAGTACACCTTCAAAATACCTGTTACAACTTACAATGTAAATAACGAGAATGCTCAGGCTTTTTACCAATTGTGTAAACTTTTGGATTTGATTTCAACCTAGAAGCAAAATATGTGGCTTAAAAACATCTTGAAATAATACTATTGCAATAGAATAATTAAGTAATTATAAGCAAATCAACTAGCCAAAGCCCTCAGCTGAAATCATGTTTGTATTCTTTTCTATAAATAAGTTGAGGTAAGATGGTAGAAATTGGATTAAAAAATATTGAAGTACAGTTGCTTTAGAATGTATGATAATTTCTACTGTAAAGTAAGATGAATTAGGTATATATATATATATATATATGTGTGTGTGTGTGTGCATGTGTTTATATATATATACACACACGCACACACACCCTCCCTTTTGGACTTTCTTCCCATTTGGGTTGCCAGAGTGCATTGTGTCCTCTGTGCCATACAGTAGGTTTTCATTAATTATCTATAGTATAGAAGCTACCTCGACATTATAAAGGCCATATATGAGAAACACACAACAAACATCGTACTCATCAGTGAACAACTTCCTTTGGATTTTATGTTTAGTCAGAGCAGGAGCTATTTCCTCCTCAAACTACATACTATTAACACCTATCATAATTCTTTAAAAATAGAAGATATGGCAACAAGTAAGTTTTAACTAAATTTAGTTACATATAAGTCTTTGTTCTGTGAGTCTTACTGTGACATACATTAGAGTTCAGAGCAATCATTGAAGACCCAATAACCTGAATGGTGAAAAAGCTGTCAAAGTGTTAGTTGAATATGACTCTGTGACCCCAAGGAACCCTGGTGAAAAATAATTACAATGAAGCAAATTTCTTCAGAGGATGGTCATTCTGAAGCATTTTTTCAAGGCTGCCTGTTAGTCATCCCAGCGGCACCATAGACAGTAAAACTCCTGTAACCATGGCAAAGAGAGAGCAGCTCCCATACTGTCTCTCTGTTTAGTTGCACCTCAGGAGCTCTGTCCTCACCTCAGCAAGGTTTCATTTAACAAATTGTACTTGTACTGTACTGGATCCTATCACAGGATTCTTTCTCTCTCTCTTTCTCTTTTGCCCTCTTTATTATTTTTTTTTAATTCAATAGTACACCTTCAAAATACCTGTTACAACTTACAATGTAAATAACGAGAATGCTCAGGCTTTTTACCAATTGTGTAAACTTTTGGATTTGATTTCAACCTAGAAGCAAAATATGTGGCTTAAAAACATCTTGAAATAATACTATTGCAATAGAATAATTAAGTAATTATAAGCAAATCAACTAGCCAAAGCCCTCAGCTGAAATCATGTTTGTATTCTTTTCTATAAATAAGTTGAGGTAAGATGGTAGAAATTGGATTAAAAAATATTGAAGTACAGTTGCTTTAGAATGTATGATAATTTCTACTGTAAAGTAAGATGAATTAGGTATATATATATATATATATATGTGTGTGTGTGTGTGCATGTGTTTATATATATATACACACACGCACACACACCCTCCCTTTTGGACTTTCTTCCCATTTGGGTTGCCAGAGTGCATTGTGTCCTCTGTGCCATACAGTAGGTTTTCATTAATTATCTATAGTATAGAAGCTACCTCGACATTATAAAGGCCATATATGAGAAACACACAACAAACATCGTACTCATCAGTGAACAACTTCCTTTGGATTTTATGTTTAGTCAGAGCAGGAGCTATTTCCTCCTCAAACTACATACTATTAACACCTATCATAATTCTTTAAAAATAGAAGATATGGCAACAAGTAAGTTTTAACTAAATTTAGTTACATATAAGTCTTTGTTCTGTGAGTCTTACTGTGACATACATTAGAGTTCAGAGCAATCATTGAAGACCCAATAACCTGAATGGTGAAAAAGCTGTCAAAGTGTTAGTTGAATATGACTCTTTGTGACCCCAAGGATGTAGCCTACCATACTCCTCTAGCCACAGAATTTCCCAGGCAAGAATGCTAGAGTGGGTAGCTATTTTCTTCTTCAGGCGATCTTCCTGACCAGGGATCAAACCTGCATCTCCTACTTGGCAGACAGATTTTTTTACCACTGAGCAGTATGGAATCTCTGCGCCTGGTAAACTATAGTCCATGGTGTCGCAAAGAGTTAGATAGGACTGAGTGAAAACAATGTATTTCATTGGGAAGCTGCATATTAAATAGCAATGAGATACCACTACAAATGTAGGTAAGGATACAAAGCAACAGGAACTCTAATTCATTGTTGGTGGTAATGTAAAATTGTACAGCCACTTTAAAAGAGAACGTGGCAGCTTTCTACAAAAATTAAACATTCTCTTACCATGTAATTCAGCAGTTATATTCCACAGTATTCATTTTAAAAAGCTGGAAATATTTATCTGAACTTTATCTGCACATTATCTGCATATGTGCTTACAATCATTTTTCTTTCAATTGATAAAACTTGGAAGCAAAAAAGAAAAAAAAAAATCCTTCAAGAGATAGATGGAAAATCAAATCTTGATACTCCCATATAACTGAATACTACTCAAGATTAAAGGAAATACAAAGTCAGTTCAGTGTCAAAGAAGCATATTATCAGATAAGTTTATAATGATAACAATTTAGTGATTTAAAATCCATTGAATATGTACTTGAATCTGGACTATACATTGTGTCCTCTGTGCCATACAGTAGGTTTTCATTAATTATCTATAGTATAGAAGCTACCTCGACATTATAAAGGCCATATATGAGAAACACACAACAAACATCGTACTCATCAGTGAACAACTTCCTTTGGATTTTATGTTTAGTCAGAGCAGGAGCTATTTCCTCCTCAAACTACATACTATTAACACCTATCATAATTCTTTAAAAATAGAAGATATGGCAACAAGTAAGTTTTAACTAAATTTAGTTACATATAAGTCTTTGTTCTGTGAGTCTTACTGTGACATACATTAGAGTTCAGAGCAATCATTGAAGACCCAATAACCTGAATGGTGAAAAAGCTGTCAAAGTGTTAGTTGAATATGACTCTTTGTGACCCCAAGGATGTAGCCTACCATACTCCTCTAGCCACAGAATTTCCCAGGCAAGAATGCTAGAGTGGGTAGCTATTTTCTTCTTCAGGCGATCTTCCTGACCAGGGATCAAACCTGCATCTCCTACTTGGCAGACAGATTTTTTTACCACTGAGCAGTATGGAATCTCTGCGCCTGGTAAACTATAGTCCATGGTGTCGCAAAGAGTTAGATAGGACTGAGTGAAAACAATGTATTTCATTGGGAAGCTGCATATTAAATAGCAATGAGATACCACTACAAATGTAGGTAAGGATACAAAGCAACAGGAACTCTAATTCATTGTTGGTGGTAATGTAAAATTGTACAGCCACTTTAAAAGAGAACGTGGCAGCTTTCTACAAAAATTAAACATTCTCTT
Organism: Tragulus kanchil; assembly: GCA_022376925.1. NCBI lineage: Eukaryota > Metazoa > Chordata > Mammalia > Artiodactyla > Tragulidae > Tragulus > Tragulus kanchil. The sequence goes on from JAIOJX010000024.1 coordinate 65,361,114, forward strand.
ACCATGTAATTCAGCAGTTATATTCCACAGTATTCATTTTAAAAAGCTGGAAATATTTATCTGAACTTTATCTGCACATTATCTGCATATGTGCTTACAATCATTTTTCTTTCAATTGATAAAACTTGGAAGCAAAAAAGAAAAAAAAAAATCCTTCAAGAGATAGATGGAAAATCAAATCTTGATACTCCCATATAACTGAATACTACTCAAGATTAAAGGAAATACAAAGTCAGTTCAGTGTCAAAGAAGCATATTATCAGATAAGTTTATAATGATAACAATTTAGTGATTTAAAATCCATTGAATATGTACTTGAATCTGGACTATACATGTTTCTGTCTTTATATATCATTGTGAATATTTAATACCAATGTCTCACAGGGTAATTTGTGGGTTTTTTAACAGTCTTTTTTTTTTTTTTTTTAATCTTTTGGAGGGTGTGGTGGGCAGGGAGGGGGATGGGCTGGCCACTTCTATTGGGCTTTCATTTTCTCTATTTTTCATCCGTCTTTGTTCTTTGGCTCCTGTGGGCCTCCCATCACGGTGGCCTCTGTTGTCGCAGAGCACTGGCTCTGGGCGCATGCGCACCAGAGCTCCGGCTCGGTAATTGGACACATCAGTCCAGCTGCTCCGTGGCACATGGGATCTTCCCAGGCCAGGGATTGAACTGGCGCCCCTTGCACTGCAAGGCGGTGTCCTTACCCACTGGACCACCAGGGGAAGCCCATTTGTGGGGTTTTTAATGAATATAGATAATTTTATTGTTTTTGTTCAGTTGTCTGGTTGTATCCTACTCTTTGTGACCCCAGGATTCCTGGCCTTTCATAATCTCTAAGAGCTTGCTCCAACTCATGTCCATTGAGTCAGTGATGCCATTCAACTAGCTTATCCACTGTTATCCCTTTCTTCTAATGTCTTCAATCTGTCCCAGCATCAAGATCTTTTACAAAGAGTCAGCTCTCCACATCAAGTGGCTAAAGTATTGGACTTTCAGCTTCAGCATCAGTCCTTTCAATGAATAAAATGGTTGATTTTCTTTAGGATTGACTGGCTTGATTTCCTTGCTGTCCAAAGGACTCTCAAGATTCTTCTCCAACACCACAGTTCAAAGGCATCAATTCATCAATACTCAGCCTTCTTTATGGTCGAACTTTTACATCCATTCATGACTACTGGGAAAAACATAGCTTTGACTATATGGACTTCTGTAGGTAGTGTTGTTTCTGCTTTTGAATACACTGTCTAGATATGTCGTAAGTTTTCTTACAAGGAGCAGGTGTCTTTTAATTTCATGTAGTCACCATTTGCAGTGATATTGGGGCCCCCCAAAATAGAGTCTGTCACTGTTTCCATTATTTCTCAATCTATTTGTCATGACATGATGGGACTTAGTGCTGTGATCATAGTTTTGTGAATGTTGAGTTTTAAACCAGATATTTTACTCTTCTCTTTCACTTTCATCAAAAGGCTCTTTAGTGCCTCTTCATTTTCTGCTGTAAGGGGGCTGTCATCTAGATATCTGAGGTTACTGATATTTCTCCTAGCAAATTTGATTCCAGTTTGTACTTCATCCAGACCAGCATTTCCCTGATGTACTCTGCACATTAGTTAAATAAGCAGGGTGACAATATGCAGTCTTGATGTATTCCTTTCCCGATATGGAACTATTCCATTGCTCCAAGCCTGATTCTAACTGTTGCTTCTTGACCTGCCTACAAGTTTCTCAGGAAACAGATAAGGTGATCAGGCATTCCCATCTCTTGAAGAATTTTCCTCAGTTTGTTGTGATCCATACAGTCAAAGACTTTAACATATTCAATGAAGCAGAAGTAGATGTGTTTTTTCTGGAATCCCCTTGCTCTTTCTACGATCCAGCAAATGCTGGCAATTTGATGTCTGTTTTCTCTACCCTTTCTAAATCCAACTTGTACATCTGAAAGTTCTTGGCTCATGTATTATTGAAACCTATCTTGGAGAATTTTTAGCATTAACTTGGTAGCACATGCTATACTGTGCTGTACTTAGTCACTCAGTTGTGTTCAACTCTTTCTGACTGTATGGACTGTAGCCCACCAGGCTCCTCTGTCCATGGAGATTCTCTAGGCAATAGCATTAACCCCCTGGCATCTTTCAGCTTCAGCATCAGTCCTTTCAATGGGTTTTTTTGACTGGCTTGATTTCCTTGCTGTCCAAAGGACTCTCAAGATTCTTCTCCAACACCACAGTTCAAAGGCATCAATTCATCAATACTCAGCCTTCTTTATGGTCGAACTTTTACATCCATTCATGACTACTGGGAAAAACATAGCTTTGACTATATGGACTTCTGTAGGTAGTGTTGTTTCTGCTTTTGAATACACTGTCTAGATATGTCGTAAGTTTTCTTACAAGGAGCAGGTGTCTTTTAATTTCATGTAGTCACCATTTGCAGTGATATTGGGGCCCCCCAAAATAGAGTCTGTCACTGTTTCCATTATTTCTCAATCTATTTGTCATGACATGATGGGACTTAGTGCTGTGATCATAGTTTTGTGAATGTTGAGTTTTAAACCAGATATTTTACTCTTCTCTTTCACTTTCATCAAAAGGCTCTTTAGTGCCTCTTCATTTTCTGCTGTAAGGGGGCTGTCATCTAGATATCTGAGGTTACTGATATTTCTCCTAGCAAATTTGATTCCAGTTTGTACTTCATCCAGACCAGCATTTCCCTGATGTACTCTGCACATTAGTTAAATAAGCAGGGTGACAATATGCAGTCTTGATGTATTCCTTTCCCGATATGGAACTATTCCATTGCTCCAAGCCTGATTCTAACTGTTGCTTCTTGACCTGCCTACAAGTTTCTCAGGAAACAGATAAGGTGATCAGGCATTCCCATCTCTTGAAGAATTTTCCTCAGTTTGTTGTGATCCATACAGTCAAAGACTTTAACATATTCAATGAAGCAGAAGTAGATGTGTTTTTTCTGGAATCCCCTTGCTCTTTCTACGATCCAGCAAATGCTGGCAATTTGATGTCTGTTTTCTCTACCCTTTCTAAATCCAACTTGTACATCTGAAAGTTCTTGGCTCATGTATTATTGAAACCTATCTTGGAGAATTTTTAGCATTAACTTGGTAGCACATGCTATACTGTGCTGTACTTAGTCACTCAGTTGTGTTCAACTCTTTCTGACTGTATGGACTGTAGCCCACCAGGCTCCTCTGTCCATGGAGATTCTCTAGGCAAGAATATTGTTTCAGGTTTCCATACCCTCCTCTATGGCATCTTCTCAACCCAGGAATAGAACACAGGTCTCCTTCATTGCAGACGGATTGTTTACTGTCACAGCCATGGATGAGTCCAACTGTATGGCTTGGACATTCTTTGGTATTGCCATTCTTTGAGGTATGAATAATAGTTCATGCTATCAATACTGAATCCTGTGTCAGCTTTAAAGATCATTGTTATGCATGAAAAACACATTTGCTTCTGTATAGTCAAAATTATTTTATTAAAGATAAAGTGCATTTAAAAAACTAATGACTATTTTTACCTCTTCAGTTCATAAAAACATTATGTTTTTTAAATTTATCATTTTAATTTAAATTTCATTTTAAACTATATTAACTCACACCTATAAATACTTAAATCAGTCATAATTTTCAAAATTTGTTTACATCTAAAAAATGTAATCCACATTATAGTTATTTAAATAACTATTATATGCCATTACAACATATAATAGTTATTTAAATGGCCTAGAAAGAATGTATCTCACTTTGATAAGAATTCGCTGCTGAAATAGCTATAATTTAAATATATAATATAACTTCTTATTTAGTTAATACTTATGCTACAGTAAAAAACTATTTCAGTTTTAAAAAATAAATTGATGAAAGTGTTCTAATCAAAGGCAACAATACATTTTTTAAATGTTTTATATCTATTTTCTGTAATCATGCATCTGTTCTAGGTGATTTCACTCAACTCTTTGTAAACCTATGGCCTGTACCTGGCCAGTGTCCTGTCTACTGGATGTTACAGGAAAAAATACTGGAGTGGGTAGCCATTTCCCCCTCCAGGGAAACTTACCAACCCAAGGACCAAACACATGTCTCTTAACTCTTCTGAACTGGTAGGCAAGTTCTTTACCTGAAACCTTACCTGGAAACACATGTACTCAAATAACTATAGAGTACAAAAAAAAAATGATTTCATAAAAGATTTGACTTTTCAGAGGAAAAAAATATGAAAAAATAATCTTGACACATAGAGACAAGTCATAGAAAATTATTTTCCCACCTTAAAAACTGAACAAAACAAATGTAGGTTATTGTTAATATTTTCAGAATCTGTGGACCCTTGTAGGCTTGGCTGAAACTATAAATGTGTATCCTGGTATCCCTATTTTGCTGTGATTTCCTATAGTCACACTTCATAGCAGTTAAAAAACTGAACCCACCGAACTATCCCAAAAATCAAACCACAGTTTATCTAATGTGATTCTCTATTGCATATCTTTAAAGTGAGCCAAAAAAAGGCTTTTGGAGCTTTCATTAAAACATTCATATGTTAGGGCTTCCCCTGGTGGTCCAGTGGATAAGAACACCGCCTTGCAGTGCAAGGGGCACCAGTTCGATCCCTGCCCTGGGAAGATCCCACGTGCCGCAGAGTGGCTGGACCGAAGTGCCCAATTACCGAGTCAGAGCTCTGGGGCGCATGCGCCCAGAGCCAGCACTCTGCAATGACAGAGGCCACTGCAATGGGAGGCCCACAGGAGCCAAAGAACAAAGAAGGATGAAAATAGAGAAATGAAAGACCAATAGAAGTGGCCCGCCCGTCCCCCTGCCTCCCCACTTCACCCCTCAAACGATAAACAAATTAAATGTTTTAAAAAAAAAAAAACCAAAAAACCCAAAACATTCATATGTTATATCAAGTTGAACTTGATAAAAACAAAAAGAGAGTATCTTCATGATCCCCTCATTGCTAGTAGCTACATGATACCTGTCTGTTGTCAGGAAATCATGAACAGCTTGAAGAGAAATTGTCTTGATAAGTAAAGTGAAGATAGGACAACCTTCCTGTGATTACAAACTCATTGTACTAAAAGTGTGTGGGATAGATTTTCTTTTGAGTTTGAACTCTTTTAATTCCATTTTGATATTTTTCCTGTTACAGCTGTTTGCTTTAAAATAGTAAATGAAAGGATTGTGAGTTTGGACAGCTCTACCTCCTTTAGTTAAGAGGTATTTGAGTTAGAGTTAGAAATCTTCTTTAGTTACTTTGCAGGAATAAGATATAAAAAGAAGTAGAAAAGACAAAAAAAAAAAAAAAGTTGGTTTTTTTTTCAATATAAAGATATCAAAAAATCTCAGAACCATAATCCTTGGAGAATTGTCAGAAAGTTATTTCAGTTTAAACTTCGAAAGTAATAACCAAACTTTTGTGTGAGAAAATAAAATTAAAGTAGAAATAAAGTCTGGTCTTCATCCAAATGAGATCTAAATTGGCCTATAAACTCAAACCAAAAGGAGTTTATACCTTGTCTTGTTGGTTTGACATCACATCAAAACTACTGAGATAATCTATTTTTCATATGTGTCTTCAAATTCTTGATACTTCTTTATTTCATAAAGATAATTCAAATGTCAGAAAAGAATAAATTTTACCCTTTTTTAGAATAATGTTGGAAACTTGGACTTAGTTAAAGATTAGTGCCTTGCAGTGCAAGGGGCACCAGTTCGATCCCTGCCCTGGGAAGATCCCACGTGCCGCAGAGTGGCTGGACCGAAGTGCCCAATTACGAGCCGGAGCTCTGGAGCACATGCGCCCAGAGCCAGCACTCTGCAATGACAGAGGCCACTGCAATGGGAGGCCCACAGGAGCCAAAGAACAAAGAAGGATGAAAATAGAGAAATGAAAGACCAATAGAAGTGGCCCGCCCGTCCCCCTGCCTCCCCACTTCACCCCTCAAACGATAAACAAATTAAATGTTTTAAAAAAAAAAAAACCAAAAAACCCAAAACATTCATATGTTATATCAAGTTGAACTTGATAAAAACAAAAAGAGAGTATCTTCATGATCCCCTCATTGCTAGTAGCTACATGATACCTGTCTGTTGTCAGGAAATCATGAACAGCTTGAAGAGAAATTGTCTTGATAAGTAAAGTGAAGATAGGACAACCTTCCTGTGATTACAAACTCATTGTACTAAAAGTGTGTGGGATAGATTTTCTTTTGAGTTTGAACTCTTTTAATTCCATTTTGATATTTTTCCTGTTACAGCTGTTTGCTTTAAAATAGTAAATGAAAGGATTGTGAGTTTGGACAGCTCTACCTCCTTTAGTTAAGAGGTATTTGAGTTAGAGTTAGAAATCTTCTTTAGTTACTTTGCAGGAATAAGATATAAAAAGAAGTAGAAAAGACAAAAAAAAAAAAAAAGTTGGTTTTTTTTTCAATATAAAGATATCAAAAAATCTCAGAACCATAATCCTTGGAGAATTGTCAGAAAGTTATTTCAGTTTAAACTTCGAAAGTAATAACCAAACTTTTGTGTGAGAAAATAAAATTAAAGTAGAAATAAAGTCTGGTCTTCATCCAAATGAGATCTAAATTGGCCTATAAACTCAAACCAAAAGGAGTTTATACCTTGTCTTGTTGGTTTGACATCACATCAAAACTACTGAGATAATCTATTTTTCATATGTGTCTTCAAATTCTTGATACTTCTTTATTTCATAAAGATAATTCAAATGTCAGAAAAAAGAATAAATTTTACCCTTCATTGTTTGTGTTATAGTAGTCTATAAGTTCTTTTTTTAATGTTGGAAACTTGGACTTAGTTAAAGATTAGTGCAAGAAATTTAGCTTCAGGTTTCTATGGATGTTAAAATGAAGAGTTTTATTTGTACCTCGTATTTTGGGCTGCCCTGGAAGCTTAGACAATAAAAGAATTCACTTGCAATGCAGTAGATCTGGGTTCAACTCCTGGGCTGGGAAGATCCTCTGGAGAAGGAACTGGCTACTCAATCTAATATTCCTGCCTAGACAATTCTGTAGACAGAGGGGCCTAGAGGGCTACAATCCATGGGATCACAAAGAGTTGGACACAACTGGGCAACTAACGCTTTCATTTTAAGGAAAAGTAATTGAATACAAACAATTCTGTTTCCTTTCTTGAGGCAGATCGAATCCAGGGTGACCTGTGATTCCTGGGCAAGAGATCAGTCCCAGGGCATCCAGCAGCAGCAAAAGACCAGGAGACCTCCACTCCTGGGCATGCTCCGACATTGGCTCCAGCCTTCCCCAGATTCCCTTCCCAGCCATTCCAGCAGGGCCTTTACCTCTCCCCCGGGCATCATGTTGACTGATACCCAAAGGTCAGTGAATGTTTGCAAGCTCATCAAGGGCCAACGGTGGTACCACCAGGGCACTGGGTATGTCCTCAAGCTATGTGTAGTGTCTGAAGGCCATGTCCCTGTTCATTAGGGCCTGATAAAATGCAGTCCACTGGAGAAGGGAATTATTATTCAAATCTTTTATTGTTAATAGGTAATAGTGAAAAATCTCAGAACCATAATCCTTGGAGAATTGTCAGAAAGTTATTTCAGTTTAAACTTCGAAAGTAATAACCAAACTTTTGTGTGAGAAAATAAAATTAAAGTAGAAATAAAGTCTGGTCTTCATCCAAATGAGATCTAAATTGGCCTATAAACTCAAACCAAAAGGAGTTTATACCTTGTCTTGTTGGTTTGACATCACATCAAAACTACTGAGATAATCTATTTTTCATATGTGTCTTCAAATTCTTGATACTTCTTTATTTCATAAAGATAATTCAAATGTCAGAAAAAAGAATAAATTTTACCCTTCATTGTTTGTGTTATAGTAGTCTATAAGTTCTTTTTTTAATGTTGGAAACTTGGACTTAGTTAAAGATTAGTGCAAGAAATTTAGCTTCAGGTTTCTATGGATGTTAAAATGAAGAGTTTTATTTGTACCTCGTATTTTGGGCTGCCCTGGAAGCTTAGACAATAAAAGAATTCACTTGCAATGCAGTAGATCTGGGTTCAACTCCTGGGCTGGGAAGATCCTCTGGAGAAGGAACTGGCTACTCAATCTAATATTCCTGCCTAGACAATTCTGTAGACAGAGGGGCCTAGAGGGCTACAATCCATGGGATCACAAAGAGTTGGACACAACTGGGCAACTAACGCTTTCATTTTAAGGAAAAGTAATTGAATACAAACAATTCTGTTTCCTTTCTTGAGGCAGATCGAATCCAGGGTGACCTGTGATTCCTGGGCAAGAGATCAGTCCCAGGGCATCCAGCAGCAGCAGAGAGACCAGGGAGACCTCCACTCCTGGGCATGCTCCGACATTGGCTCCAGCCTTCCCCAGATTCCCTTCCCAGCCATTCCAGCAGGGCCTTTACCTCTCCCCCGGGCATCATGTTGACTGATACCCAAAGGTCAGTGAATGTTTGCAAGCTCATCAAGGGCCAACGGTGGTACCACCAGGGCACTGGGTATGTCCTCAAGCTATGTGTAGTGTCTGAAGGCCATGTCCCTGTTCATTAGGGCCTGATAAAATGCAGTCCACTGGAGAAGGGAATTATTATTCAAATCTTTTATTGTTAATAGGTAATAGTGTCTAAGCAATTTATATGTGAATTTATCCTGAATGAAATTACTTTTTACTGTCAAAATTTTGTGGACTTATGAGTTTATTTTTTAATATAAGTGATTTATTCCAGAATTCAAAAGCATGGTGCATAAGCTTCATGATTACTAAAAATGAGATGCATTTATCAGAAACAATGTTTCTAATTTTGAACTCAAAATCTATGTTTATGACTATACACATATATTTTTATAGTAATGTTATCTATTATTGTTTTCACATTCAGTAAGTACCAATAAAGATTTTCAATGGAAAGTGCAAAAATTCTCTAATTATATAAAAAATATTTTTGAATATTTGATTCTCCAAAGGTAAAAAAATCCTCTTATCTAAAAAAAAATTTACAAAATAAAAGCACAAATGTAATTTGGTATTGGCAATCATCATTCTTAGTTCTTTTCAGCATTACTACTATCTCATTATATTCCCTGATGTTAAATTGAAACAGTAATAGAATAAATTGCTATTCATTCATTGTTAAAGTTGGCTACTATTTTTTTGGTGTAATCAGTTTAATATATTTGAACACTAAATCGACTATGTGTAAAAATAGCAATTTCATTATTTTCTCAGGACTAAAAGTGTTTCCTAAAATCACAAAGGGGAACTGAACATCTAAAACACAAACATGAATTATTATTTGTATGTGGAAGTGTGTTTGCTTCAGAATAAGATTTAAACATTATTTCTGTTTCCTTTCTTGAGGCAGATCGAATCCAGGGTGACCTGTGATTCCTGGGCAAGAGATCAGTCCCAGGGCATCCAGCAGCAGCAGAGAGACCAGGGAGACCTCCACTCCTGGGCATGCTCCGACATTGGCTCCAGCCTTCCCCAGATTCCCTTCCCAGCCATTCCAGCAGGGCCTTTACCTCTCCCCCGGGCATCATGTTGACTGATACCCAAAGGTCAGTGAATGTTTGCAAGCTCATCAAGGGCCAACGGTGGTACCACCAGGGCACTGGGTATGTCCTCAAGCTATGTGTAGTGTCTGAAGGCCATGTCCCTGTTCATTAGGGCCTGATAAAATGCAGTCCACTGGAGAAGGGAATTATTATTCAAATCTTTTATTGTTAATAGGTAATAGTGTCTAAGCAATTTATATGTGAATTTATCCTGAATGAAATTACTTTTTACTGTCAAAATTTTGTGGACTTATGAGTTTATTTTTTAATATAAGTGATTTATTCCAGAATTCAAAAGCATGGTGCATAAGCTTCATGATTACAAAAAATGAGATGCATTTATCAGAAACAATGTTTCTAATTTTGAACTCAAAATCTATGTTTATGACTATACACATATATTTTTATAGTAATGTTATCTATTATTGTTTTCACATTCAGTAAGTACCAATAAAGATTTTCAATGGAAAGTGCAAAAATTCTCTAATTATATAAAAAATATTTTTGAATATTTGATTCTCCAAAGGTAAAAAAATCCTCTTATCTAAAAAAAAATTTACAAAATAAAAGCACAAATGTAATTTGGTATTGGCAATCATCATTCTTAGTTCTTTTCAGCATTACTACTATCTCATTATATTCCCTGATGTTAAATTGAAACAGTAATAGAATAAATTGCTATTCATTCATTGTTAAAGTTGGCTACTATTTTTTTGGTGTAATCAGTTTAATATATTTGAACACTAAATCGACTATGTGTAAAAATAGCAATTTCATTATTTTCTCAGGACTAAAAGTGTTTCCTAAAATCACAAAGGGGAACTGAACATCTAAAACACAAACATGAATTATTATTTGTATGTGGAAGTGTGTTTGCTTCAGAATAAGATTTAAACATTATTTTAACATTCTTACTATCCTTATTCTACAAAAGGAGAGCCAAATATTTGCTTTTACACCTTCTTACAAGAAAGGATGATATCTTAAACAGGTAGCTTCATTTTCCATGACATACTTTCTTTAAAATGACTATTTTTTAAAAATGACTATTTGAGGTTCTTAGTTCTGAGGTAGTACTTAAACTCTCTTAAGTCTAATGATAGAGAGAAATTCAAAGACATTGTAAAGGAAGAAAAATAATCCTTTCTAAAATGCAATCAAAGTACATTAAAAATGATGAACACTTAGTTTTAAAGTTATCTTACAAACTGCTAGAAGAATTTTATTTACAAGGTATGTTGTATTCCAAGCAAATATATTAAGATCATCCCAAATACCATGCTTCCCAGTGAAATATATTTTGTTCCTTTTTTCAACCATTTTGGTCACTATTTGGATGATGTTTATATTTTAATAGTTTTAGAATCTTATCTGTATTCTACTATCAAATATTTGGAAGCATGCTGTCTCTCTTGACTATCTGTAGGGCACCTTAAAATGAGCATATCTGGGCTTCCCCTGGTGGTCCAGTGGATAAGGACACCGCCTTGCAGTGCAAGAAGCGCCGGTTCGATCCCTGGCCTGGAAAGATCTCACGTGCTGCGGAGCGGCTGGACTGATGTGTCCAATCACCGAGCCGGAGCTCTGGAGCGCATGCGCCCAGAGCTGGTGCTCTGCGACAACAGACGCCACCACGATGGGAGGCCCGCAGGAGCCAAAGAACAAAGACAGATGAAAACAGAGAAATGAAAGACCAATAGATGTGGCCCGCCCGCTCCCCTGACTCCCCAACCCGACCCCTGCCCAAAATAAATAAATAAATAAATCTTAAAAATAAATAAATAAATAAATAAAAATGAGCATATCTAAAGTATTTTCTTCTGTGTCAAATTAAAAATGCCTGATAACTACTAATTTTTTCTTGAAATATCTGTGAGCATGACCCATTTCTTTCATCACAAGTTCTCATGAGATCCTACTTTAATATCTCTATCAATTCTGAACCTACTGTTTTCGATTTTATTGTTTCCCTTGTCTAAAGCATATTTTCCAATCAATTTCTCCAAATTGTTGTTCATCATGTCACTCTGTTTGACAAGAAAATACTGTAGATTCCTACTGCCTTCATGAACAAATCAGTCAAACATTTGATTAGTCTCAGGGTTCTGATCAGTATCCATTCCCTATTGTAACTTAACTTATCCTAAAGACTAGTCTCATTTCCATCACTCTTAACTATTATTTTATGATACAGACTCAGCATACAATGACATTAAGAACATGGAGTCCAGTAGGGTTTTGCATGAGAATCTTCTGTAGTTCTTTGGATACAGACTAAAAATGGCATCAATAAGAGATAAGAGAATGGTACCACAGTCTCAGACAATGATCAATAATTAGACAGTTATCCAAGGACAAAAAAATCTCTGGAAGAACTCAGGAACCTACTTAGAAACTGCAGCAACTCAGTGGAATAAATAACCATAGAAGAGGGAAGAAACAAGGGTTTAGGAGCAGGGGCTGGAGGGCGGGAGTGGGGGTCTAAACTGGCCAAGGAATGAGAAGAAGATTTCACCAGTTCCCCAACAGAATCACCAAAACTAATCAAGAAATGAAACACCACCAACAAACCAGCCGCTAGACGAAAAAAGATCTCCTCAGGTATACGAGGGTGGGAGAGTGAGCAGCCAGAACTTTCCTGGACCTTCCATTAAACCCTGAAAAAGGTGGGAGGAAGTGCAGAGCTGGTGCTCTGACAACAGACGCCACCACGATGGGAGGCCCGCAGGAGCCAAAGAACAAAGACAGATGAAAACAGAGAAATGAAAGACCAATAGATGTGGCCCGCCCGCTCCCCTGACTCCCCAACCCGACCCCTGCCCAAAATAAATAAATAAATAAATCTTAAAAATAAATAAATAAATAAATAAAAATGAGCATATCTAAAGTATTTTCTTCTGTGTCAAATTAAAAATGCCTGATAACTACTAATTTTTTCTTGAAATATCTGTGAGCATGACCCATTTCTTTCATCACAAGTTCTCATGAGATCCTACTTTAATATCTCTATCAATTCTGAACCTACTGTTTTCGATTTTATTGTTTCCCTTGTCTAAAGCATATTTTCCAATCAATTTCTCCAAATTGTTGTTCATCATGTCACTCTGTTTGACAAGAAAATACTGTAGATTCCTACTGCCTTCATGAACAAATCAGTCAAACATTTGATTAGTCTCAGGGTTCTGATCAGTATCCATTCCCTATTGTAACTTAACTTATCCTAAAGACTAGTCTCATTTCCATCACTCTTAACTATTATTTTATGATACAGACTCAGCATACAATGACATTAAGAACATGGAGTCCAGTAGGGTTTTGCATGAGAATCTTCTGTAGTTCTTTGGATACAGACTAAAAATGGCATCAATAAGAGATAAGAGAATGGTACCACAGTCTCAGACAATGATCAATAATTAGACAGTTATCCAAGGACAAAAAAATCTCTGGAAGAACTCAGGAACCTACTTAGAAACTGCAGCAACTCAGTGGAATAAATAACCATAGAAGAGGGAAGAAACAAGGGTTTAGGAGCAGGGGCTGGAGGGCGGGAGTGGGGGTCTAAACTGGCCAAGGAATGAGAAGAAGATTTCACCAGTTCCCCAACAGAATCACCAAAACTAATCAAGAAATGAAACACCACCAACAAACCAGCCGCTAGACGAAAAAAGATCTCCTCAGGTATACGAGGGTGGGAGAGTGAGCAGCCAGAACTTTCCTGGACCTTCCATTCTGAGAGCCCTGTACCCCAACCCACACACCAGACCTGGTGGAGAGAGTGATGGGAAATGTGCCAGGAGGACAGAAGGCAGCCCTCAACATGAATCCCACCGGAACAGTACAGGGTCACTGGACACCAAGTGACCTGAGACACTGCTAGCCAGGGTCATGCTGAACGGAACGGGGAAATCCCCGCAAGCTGCAGCCCAAAAACCTGGCTCCAGTCTGACAGGGAACCTCATACCCGTGTATCGGGCTTAGTCCCAAACCTGAAAAGTGGACCCTGAAAAGTCCATGCAGCCCCAGAGCTACAGCAGGGAAGGAGCTGTCCCCAGGAAATGGAGAGCTGAGGCAGAGGAAACTGGGAGAAGAGCAGGGATTGGAGGCAGCCAGCGGGTGCACAATGGAACCCGGCAGTCCCCTCCAGCATGGGACCATGAACGCGGTCTCTGCCCAAAGGACTGGGAACAGCCAGCCGCCCCAGCCAGCACCGGAACTGGCTGCAGAGACTTTGTTTCATTGAAAGGAAAACACAAATGAGAGCAACTAGTTCTGCAAGGGAAAGACTTGGGAAACCTGGGACAACATCAAGAGCAAACTGGTGGGAAGGTCCACATGCAGATGAGAAGATAAAAACCAGGGACAGTAGTTTTCCTTTTATTTTTTTCCTTTTGTTTTGTTTGGTTTAGTTTGGTTTGGTTTGTTTGTTGTCTTTTCAATTTTTTTTTTTAATTTTAATTTTTCTGAACTTTTAATTTCCTTTCCTTTACATCACCGCTTCCACCATGTTATAAATATAAAACCTTTTTTGATCTACTAATATCTTCTATATAAATATTTCCTATCTTTCTGTCTCTACTATTCTCTTCTACGTGTACCAAACTCTACAACACACTAATCTTTGTTACCTAACCCTACAAAATCCTTGCAAGATGAATCTATTCCTTCTCATTACGATACAATCTCCTCCTTCTCACCCCCAACACATAGCTTAGTTAAAAACTGCCTTCATTGTAATATTTCAAGCCAAGACCTTGCCCTGGATCTATTTTTCCAGGCAATATTTTAATTAATTTAATAAATTTTTTCCCCCTTTTGAAACAGATTTCACCAGTTCCCCAACAGAATCACCAAAACTAATCAAGAAATGAAACAACAACAACAAAACAGCCGCTAGACGAAAAAGATCTCCTCAGGTATACGAGGGTGGGAGAGTGAGCAGCCAGAACTTTCCTGGACCTTCCATTCTGAGAGCCCTGTACCCCAACCCACACACCAGACCTGGTGGAGAGAGTGATGGGAAATGTGCCAGGAGGACAGAAGGCAGCCCTCAACATGAATCCCACCGGAACAGTACAGGGTCACTGGACACCAAGTGACCTGAGACACTGCTAGCCAGGGTCATGCTGAACGGAACGGGGAAATCCCCGCAAGCTGCAGCCCAAAAACCTGGCTCCAGTCTGACAGGGAACCTCATACCCGTGTATCGGGCTTAGTCCCAAACCTGAAAAGTGGACCCTGAAAAGTCCATGCAGCCCCAGAGCTACAGCAGGGAAGGAGCTGTCCCCAGGAAATGGAGAGCTGAGGCAGAGGAAACTGGGAGAAGAGCAGGGATTGGAGGCAGCCAGCGGGTGCACAATGGAACCCGGCAGTCCCCTCCAGCATGGGACCATGAACGCGGTCTCTGCCCAAAGGACTGGGAACAGCCAGCCGCCCCAGCCAGCACCGGAACTGGCTGCAGAGACTTTGTTTCATTGAAAGGAAAACACAAATGAGAGCAACTAGTTCTGCAAGGGAAAGACTTGGGAAACCTGGGACAACATCAAGAGCAAACTGGTGGGAAGGTCCACATGCAGATGAGAAGATAAAAACCAGGGACAGTAGTTTTCCTTTTATTTTTTTCCTTTTGTTTTGTTTGGTTTAGTTTGGTTTGGTTTGTTTGTTGTCTTTTCTATTTTTTCTTTATTTTAATTTTTCTGAACTTTTAATTTCCTTTCCTTTACATCACCGCTTCCACCATGTTATAAATATAAAACCTTTTTTGATCTACTAATATCTTCTATATAAATATTTCCTATCTTTCTGTCTCTACTATTCTCTTCTACGTGTACCAAACTCTACAACACACTAATCTTTGTTACCTAACCCTACAAAATCCTTGCAAGATGAATCTATTCCTTCTCATTACGATACAATCTCCTCCTTCTCACCCCCAACACATAGCTTAGTTAAAAACTGCCTTCATTGTAATATTTCAAGCCAAGACCTTGCCCTGGATCTATTTTTCCAGGCAATATTTTAATTAATTTAGAGCTAAATGGTCAGGTAACATCTTTGTTTGCTCCGTTTGCCCGAAAAATTTTGTATGCTTTATCCCTCTTAGGCTGTTCAGTTGTGGTTATTGATGTGTATGTATGTATATTTTTCCATTATGTTAGAAAATATCTGCATGATTATATGACTGTCATCCATCAGGGATGCACCTCTTATTCCTCATATGCTTATATTTCAACTAATACCAATGAACACCACAGCAAACCAGACATAGGGCCAACATCCCCTTACCAGACATCAAAACAAGGAGCCTCGGAGTGGAATCCCTGATTCCAAGACCCCACACTATCAAAGAACATACAACGCTAGAGATTATTCACCTGCAAAAAAGACATAACACCACCCAAGACACAAACCACTGAACCCTTCTAGAAGGACAGAAACTCAAAGGAAGAGAGAATTCAACCATGAAGCTTGGTGGGAAAATGAACTCAAACACAGAGACACACACAAAGAAACAAAAATTAACCTAATAATGAAACGTCAGAGAAACACTGCACAAATGAAGGAACAAACTAGAGAAACACAGCTACAGAAGACAGAAGAGGAGACAGACAAATTATCGGAAAGGGAATTCAGAAGACCAACACTAATGAGGACCGAAAACTCTGAAAACAGAATATTAGAGGAAATGAGTGCACTGAGAAGAGACATGCAAAAATGAAGAATACGCAATTAGAGACAAGCAACTCGATTGCTGAACTCAAAAATACTATAGAAAGTCTAAAAAGAAGAGGATCAGAGGCAGAAGAATGGACAAGTGTGCTGGAGGAAAGAATTGTGGAAATAACTGCTGCAGAACAGAACAAAGCACAAAGAATCAATAAAACTGAGGATAGCCTAAGAGACCTATGGGACAATCTCAAACACACCAACATTAGAATTATAGGAGTCCCAGAAGAAGAAGAGGGAAAGAAAGGCTATGAAAAACTTCTTGAAGAGGTTATAGTTGAAAGCTTCCCCAGCATGGGAAAGGAAATAGTCAACCAATCCAAGAAGCACAAAGATTTCCATACAGAATAAGCCCCAGAAGAAACACACCAAGGCACATTCTAATCAAACTAGCATAGACCAAATATAAAGATAGAATACTTAAAGCAGCTAGGAACAAACAACAAATCACATATAAAGGAAATCCCATATGTTTAACTGCTGATCTTTCAACAGAAACTCTGCAGGCCAGAAGAGAATGGCACGACACATTTAAATGTCTAAAAAAAAATAACCTACAACCAAGAATTGTCTACCCAGCAAGGATCTCATTGAGAGCTGATAGAGAAGTCAAGAGCTTCACAGACAAGCAAAAGCTAAAAGAATTTTGTACTGCAAAACCAGTCCTACAACAAGTGTTAAAGGGCCAGATATAGCCAATAAATGCAAGAGTAGGAGAAGACCTACAAATCAAATCCCAAATATCTAAGAAGGTGACAATAAGAACATTTGTATCAATAATTACTTTCAATGAAATGGACAAAATGCTCCAACCAAAAGACACAGACTGGCTGGAGTAGCAATCCTCATATGAGACAAAATAGACTTTAAAATAGAGAAGTTTATAAGAAACACTTTGAAACGTCAGAGAAACACTGCACAAATGAAGGAACAAACTAGAGAAACACAGCTACAGAAGACAGAAGAGGAGACAGACAAATTATCGGAAAGGGAATTCAGAAGACCAACACTAATGAGGACCGAAAACTCTGAAAACAGAATATTAGAGGAAATGAGTGCACTGAGAAGAGACATGCAAAAATGAAGAATACGCAATTAGAGACAAGCAACTCGATTGCTGAACTCAAAAATACTATAGAAAGTCTAAAAAGAAGAGGATCAGAGGCAGAAGAATGGACAAGTGTGCTGGAGGAAAGAATTGTGGAAATAACTGCTGCAGAACAGAACAAAGCACAAAGAATCAATAAAACTGAGGATAGCCTAAGAGACCTATGGGACAATCTCAAACACACCAACATTAGAATTATAGGAGTCCCAGAAGAAGAAGAGGGAAAGAAAGGCTATGAAAAACTTCTTGAAGAGGTTATAGTTGAAAGCTTCCCCAGCATGGGAAAGGAAATAGTCAACCAATCCAAGAAGCACAAAGATTTCCATACAGAATAAGCCCCAGAAGAAACACACCAAGGCACATTCTAATCAAACTAGCATAGACCAAATATAAAGATAGAATACTTAAAGCAGCTAGGAACAAACAACAAATCACATATAAAGGAAATCCCATATGTTTAACTGCTGATCTTTCAACAGAAACTCTGCAGGCCAGAAGAGAATGGCACGACACATTTAAATGTCTAAAAAAAAATAACCTACAACCAAGAATTGTCTACCCAGCAAGGATCTCATTGAGAGCTGATAGAGAAGTCAAGAGCTTCACAGACAAGCAAAAGCTAAAAGAATTTTGTACTGCAAAACCAGTCCTACAACAAGTGTTAAAGGGCCAGATATAGCCAATAAATGCAAGAGTAGGAGAAGACCTACAAATCAAATCCCAAATATCTAAGAAGGTGACAATAAGAACATTTGTATCAATAATTACTTTCAATGAAATGGACAAAATGCTCCAACCAAAAGACACAGACTGGCTGGAGTAGCAATCCTCATATGAGACAAAATAGACTTTAAAATAGAGAAGTTTATAAGAGACAAAGCAGGACACTACATAATGATCAAGGGATCGATCCAAGAGGAAGGCAAAACAATCATAAATATCTATGTATCCAACACAGGAGCACTTCAATACTTAAGACAAACACTTTCAGACATAAAAGCAGAAATCAACAATAACACAATATAGTAGGAGACTTTAACACTACTCTCACACCAATGGAGAGATTATAAAAACAGAAAATTCATAAAGAAGCACAAGCCTTAAATGAAACATTAGAAGAGATGGACCTCATTGATATCTGTAGGACCTTCCATCCAAAAGCAGAAGAATACACTTTCATCTCAAGTGCCCATGGAACATTCTCCAGGATAGACCACATCTTGGGCAATAAATAAAACCTCAGTCAATAAAACCTCAGTCAAGAAAACTGAAATTACATCAACCATCTTCTCTGACCACAATGCGATGAGACTAGAGATCAACTGCAGGCGGAAAAAAAGGCTAAAAATGCAAACACATGGAGATTAAACAACACATACCTAAAAAAAAAAGAAAAAACTGATTACCAAGTAAATCTAAGGAGAAATAAAAAAGAAAATTCCTAATAGAAAATGACAATGAACACACGACAGTAAAAACCTATGGGATACCTCAAAAGCAGTTCTAAGAGAGAAATTTATAGCAATACAATCCCACCTCAAGAAACAAGAAATATATCAAATAGACGACCTACCTTATGCTGAAAACAACTGGATAAAGAAGAACAAAAGCACCCCAAAGCCAGCAGAAGAAGAGAAATCATAAAGATCAGAGAAGAAATAAATGAGAAATAAATGAAAGAAACAATAGTAAAGATAAACAAAATGAGAAGCTGGTTCTTCAAAAAGGTAAACAAAATCGTCATGTCGCTGGCCAGAATCATCAAGGAAATAAGAGAGGGGAACCAGTTCAACAAAATCAAAACTGAAAAAGGAGAGATTACAACAGATAATGCAGAAATCCAAACGATTCTAAGAGACTATTACAAACAACTATATGGCAACAAATTGGACAGCCTGGAAGAAATGGACAGTTTCCTAGAGAAGATTAATCTCCCAAGACTCAACCAGGAATAAACAGAAACTGTGAATAACCCAGTCACAGCTCAGAAATAGACTTTGTGATCAAAAATCTACCCAAAAATAAAAACCCAGGGCCAGGTGTCTTCACAGCCGAATTCCACCAAACATTTAAAGAGCTAATGCCTGTCCTTCTAAAACTCCTCGAAAAACTTGCACAGGAAGGAACACTTTCAAACACATTCTACAAGGCCACCATCACCCTGATACCAAAACCAGGCAAAGACAACACAAAAAAATAAAATTGTAGGCCAATTTCACTGACGAATTTAGATGCTCAAATCCTCAACAAAATCCTAGCATAGAGAATTCTACAACACATCCAATAGCTAATATATCATGACCAAGTTGGGTTCATCCCAGGCATGCAAGGATTCTTTCATATCTGCAAATCAGTCAATGTGATATACCATATCAACAAATTGAGAGACAAAAACTGCATGATAATCTCAATAGATGGAGAAAAAGTCTTTGACAAGGTACAACATCCATTTATGATAAAAACTCTCCAAAAAAATGGGCATAGAAGGAACCTATCTCAACATAGTGAAAGTCATATATTTGAGAAGCACACAGTGAACATTATCCTCAATGGTGAAAAACTGAAAGCATTTCCTCTAAGATCAGGAACAAGGCAAGAGTGTCCACTTTCACCCCTCTTATTCAACATAGTCCTGGAAGATCTAGCAACAGCAATAAGAGAAGAAAAAGAAATAAAAGGAATCCAGATTGGAAAAGAAGAAGTCAAACTCTTTCTTTTTGAAGACGACATGATATTATACATGGAAAACCCCAAAGACACTATTACACAGCTGTCAGTGCTAATCAACGAATTCAGCAAAGTCGTGGGATACAAAATTAATACACAGAAATCACTGGCATTCCTAAACAAACAATAAAAAATCAGAAAACAATATCAAAGAGGCAATCCCCTTCACCACTGCAACCAAAAGAATAATATGTCTAGGAAAAAACCTACCCAAAGAAACAAAAGAACTGTACAGAGAATTGCAAGACACTCATGAAAGAAATGAAAGAAGACCTAAACAGATGGAGAGATATTCCATGTTCCTGGGTTGGAAGAATCAATATTGTGAAAATGACCATACTACCAAATATCATCTACAGATTCAATGCAATACCTATTCAACTTCCATTGACATTCTTCACAGAACTAGACCACAGAATAACACAGTTCCTATGAAAACACAAAATCCATGACTGGCCAAGGCAATCCTGAGAAAGAAAAACAGAGCTGGAGGGATCAGCCTCCCTAACTTCAAACTATACTACAAAGCAACAGTCATCAAGACAGTATGGTACTGGCACAAAAACAGAACTATAGACCAATGGAACAAGATACAGAACCCGGAGATAGGCCCACACACCTATGGGTACCTTATTTTTGACAAAGGAGGAGAAACTATAAAATGGGACAAAGGCAGCTTCTTCAACAAGTGGTGCAGTGAGAATTGGACAGCCACATGCAAAAAAATGAAGTTGGCACATTCCCTGACACCATACACTAAGATCAACTCAAAATGGATTAAAGACCTAGATGTAAAACCAGAAACCCTAAAACCCTTCGAGGAGAATATAGGCAAAACACTCAAGTACATACATCAAAGCAAGATCTTCTCTGACCCATCTACTAGAATAGCAGAACTATCAACAAAAAATGAACATGTGAGACCTAATGAAACTTAAAAGCTTTTGTACAGCAAAAGAAATTACAAAAAAGCTGAACAGACACCCCACAGAGTGGGAGAAAATCATAGCAAATGAAACAACAGACAAAGAATTAATCTCCAAAAAATTTACAAGCAACTCAGGCAATTCAGCAGAGGAAAATGAAAACCCAATCAAAACATGGGAAAAAGATCGAAAGAGACGCCTCTCCAAAGAGGACATACAGATGGCCCAAAAGCACATGAAACGATGCTTAACCTCGCTTATTATTAGAGAAATGCAAGTCAAAACTACAATGAGATATCACCTCACACCTGTCAGAATGGCCATCTAATCTGCAGACAGTAAATGCTGCAGACAGAAGATGAAAAAAAACTGGCTTCACACGAAAAGAATAATATGTCTAGGAAAAAACCTACCCAAAGAAACAAAAGAACTGTACAGAGAATTGCAAGACACTCATGAAAGAAATGAAAGAAGACCTAAACAGATGGAGAGATATTCCATGTTCCTGGGTTGGAAGAATCAATATTGTGAAAATGACCATACTACCAAATATCATCTACAGATTCAATGCAATACCTATTCAACTTCCATTGACATTCTTCACAGAACTAGACCACAGAATAACACAGTTCCTATGAAAACACAAAATCCATGACTGGCCAAGGCAATCCTGAGAAAGAAAAACAGAGCTGGAGGGATCAGCCTCCCTAACTTCAAACTATACTACAAAGCAACAGTCATCAAGACAGTATGGTACTGGCACAAAAACAGAACTATAGACCAATGGAACAAGATACAGAACCCGGAGATAGGCCCACACACCTATGGGTACCTTATTTTTGACAAAGGAGGAGAAACTATAAAATGGGACAAAGGCAGCTTCTTCAACAAGTGGTGCAGTGAGAATTGGACAGCCACATGCAAAAAAATGAAGTTGGCACATTCCCTGACACCATACACTAAGATCAACTCAAAATGGATTAAAGACCTAGATGTAAAACCAGAAACCCTAAAACCCTTCGAGGAGAATATAGGCAAAACACTCAAGTACATACATCAAAGCAAGATCTTCTCTGACCCATCTACTAGAATAGCAGAACTATCAACAAAAAATGAACATGTGAGACCTAATGAAACTTAAAAGCTTTTGTACAGCAAAAGAAATTACAAAAAAGCTGAACAGACACCCCACAGAGTGGGAGAAAATCATAGCAAATGAAACAACAGACAAAGAATTAATCTCCAAAAAATTTACAAGCAACTCAGGCAATTCAGCAGAGGGAAAATGAAAAACCCAATCAAAAAATGGGAAAAAGATCTAAAGAGACGCCTCTCCAAAGAGGACATACAGATGGCCCAAAAGCACATGAAACGATGCTTAACCTCGCTTATTATTAGAGAAATGCAAGTCAAAACTACAATGAGATATCACCTCACACCCATCAGAATGGCCATCTTCCAAAAATCTGCAGACAGTAAATGCTGGAGAGGGTGCGGAGAAAAGGGAACCCTCTTGCATTGCTGGTGGGAATGTCAATTGATACAGCCTCTATGGAAGACAGTCTGGAGATTTCTTAAAAAACTAAAACTAGAAGCACCCTATGACCCAGCAATCCCACTCTTAGGCTCATATCCTGATGAAATCAAAACTGAAAGAAGCACCTGTACCCCAATGTTCATTGCAGCTCTCTATACAATAGCCAGAACATGGAAGCAACCTAGATGTCCATCGACGAATGAATGGATACAGAAGCTGTGGTACATAAATACAATGGAATACTACTCAGCTGTTAAAAGAAATGCAGAAGACTCAGTCCTAATGAAGTGGCTGGCTCTAGAACCTATCATAAAAATTGAAGTAAGTCAAAAAGAGAAAGACAGGTACAGTATACTAACTCATATATATGGAATCTAGTAAGATGGTCATGATAACACACGCAGGGAACTCACGGAAAAACAGACAGCGAATAGACATAGGGACATTTTGGAGACCGAACAGTGAGAGGGAGGCATGGAGGAAGTAACATCGAAACCTATACTTGCACATATGGAAGGGATGGCTATTTTAATTGTGCTAAGGGTATAGGAGTGCCTACAATCACTTGGGGTGATGGTCCGTAGGGATGGGAGGGGGGAACTGGAGGGGGAGCCAGGGATATGCATATGAGTGATCTGGGAACATACATGTCGGTGAACAACAAAACTCTGTAAAAAAAAAAAACTTTTAAATGGAGAAGCTTTTTTACAGCAAAAGAAATTACAAAAAAGCTGAACAGACACCCCACAGAGTGGGAGAAAATCATAGCAAATGAAACAACAGACAAAGAATTAATCTCCAAAAAATTTACAAGCAACTCAGGCAATTCAGCAGAGGGAAAATGAAAAACCCAATCAAAAAATGGGAAAAAGATCTAAAGAGACGCCTCTCCAAAGAGGACATACAGATGGCCCAAAAGCACATGAAACGATGCTTAACCTCGCTTATTATTAGAGAAATGCAAGTCAAAACTACAATGAGATATCACCTCACACCCATCAGAATGGCCATCTTCCAAAAATCTGCAGACAGTAAATGCTGGAGAGGGTGCGGAGCAAAGGGAACCCTCTTGCATTGCTGGTGGGAATGTCAATTGATACAGCCTCTATGGAAGACAGTCTGGAGATTTCTTAAAAAACTAAAACTAGAAGCACCCTATGACCCAGCAATCCCACTCTTAGGCTCATATCCTGATGAAATCAAAACTGAAAGAAGCACCTGTACCCCAATGTTCATTGCAGCTCTCTATACAATAGCCAGAACATGGAAGCAACCTAGATGTCCATCGACGAATGAATGGATACAGAAGCTGTGGTACATAAATACAATGGAATACTACTCAGCTGTTAAAAGAAATGCAGAAGACTCAGTCCTAATGAAGTGGCTGGCTCTAGAACCTATCATAAAAATTGAAGTAAGTCAAAAAGAGAAAGACAGGTACAGTATACTAACTCATATATATGGAATCTAGTAAGATGGTCATGATAACACACGCAGGGAACTCACGGAAAAACAGACAGCGAATAGACATAGGGACATTTTGGAGACCGAACAGTGAGAGGGAGGCATGGAGGAAGTAACATCGAAACCTATACTTGCACATATGGAAGGGATGGCTATTTTAATTGTGCTAAGGGTATAGGAGTGCCTACAATCACTTGGGGTGATGGTCCGTAGGGATGGGAGGGGGGAACTGGAGGGGGGTCCAGGGATATGCATATGAGTGATCTGGGAACATACATGTCGGTGAACAACAAAACTCTGTAAAATCTTTAAAATAAACAATAATAATAAATTAATTTTTAAAATAACCTTTTTAAAAAATGAGGTAATTGAGTGGAAAGATAACCTGAAAATAATGCACAAAAGAGGAAGAAAGAATGGCTTCATCTCACCTGCAATATCCTGTTCCTACCTCCCAGTATTGCTGAGGGTCAAGAGAAAACAATCCAGCTGGAAACTGTTTCTGTCACTAAGAAAGGGAAAGCAGATTAAGTCATCAGATTAAGTCGTCAGATACAGTGAGCCCCCTATACATGAACAAGTTCCATTCTAGGCGCACATTCACAAGTCCAATTTGTTAGTAAACCCGACAATGTTAGCCTATGTTCTCAACTAACAGAATCAACTATATAATACTGTACTCTAACAGGTATACAGTGCTTTTCGAATAACTAACACAGAACAAACACAGAAAATAAAGAAAATATTTTAAATCTTACAGTACATTATCAAAGTATAGTACAGTACCACCTACATCATTGCTGCTTTTATGGTTTCTTTCGGTATCCTAAGCTTGAAATAAAAATACTTCACTATTGTATTCTATACAGTACTCCATGGTAAAGTATACAAAAGCACAACCATTTATAAAAGATGCATGTACATGACAATGTACTCCAGGCACGTGAACTAATTTACATGATTGACTATGTGAGCATGTATCTGCATCTTTGAAAGTTTCTGACTTCAAAATTCACATATAGGGGACTTACTCTTCTGTGTTACTTTTATGTGTACAGCAAAGTGATTCAGTTTTATACATATATTTATTCAGATCATTTTCCATTATAGATTATTATAAGATATTGAATATAGTTCCCTGTGTTTCACAGGAAATCCTTGTTTCTTATGACCTTTATGCATAGTAGTTCATATCTGTTAACCCCTTACTCTTAATTTATCCTCCCCGCCTCCTTTTCTCTTTTGGTAACTATTTGTTTTCTACATCTGTGAGTCTGTTTCTGCTTTGTTTATAGATTCATTTCCATTTTTTGGATTCCACATATAAGTGATATCTTATGTTTGTCTAATATTTGTCTTTCTCTGTATGATTTGTTTTTTTACATTTGAAGAATTATAGAATCTGAGATGGATAGGAATTTAAAGGTCAAAATTAACTTGATTCAATTTGGTAAATACACTGAAATGTGCTCTCAGATGGAAGGCACTGAATGACTATTGGTATAGAACAAGATAGGTTTGTTTAGGAAAGAGTGAGCTCCAGATCATCTTGGCATCTAGCTTCAAGATGAAGCGCAAATAAATGTTAGATGGCATTGTACTCATCACATTTTGGACATTAAATAAATATTTGTTAACAGCTGAAAGGTAAATTAAAGACCTGTTTGTAGGAAGTTTTAAAAGTCATTACACTTTGTACCCAGCACTGCTACGTCCTGTCTCTCTTTTCATATCCCTGTTCTCAGGGGAGAACATGAAATCTAGTGCAAGTCACTGATAATTGTCTTCCTCACCTGTGCCCAGTGACTTTCAAGAGTAAGCTTTGCTTTTATGGTATAAAAAAAATTTTTCTTACAGTACATTATCAAAGTATAGTACAGTACCACCTACATCATTGCTGCTTTTATGGTTTCTTTCGGTATCCTAAGCTTGAAATAAAAATACTTCACTATTGTATTCTATACAGTACTCCATGGTAAAGTATACAAAAGCACAACCATTTATAAAAGATGCATGTACATGACAATGTACTCCAGGCACGTGAACTAATTTACATGATTGACTATGTGAGCATGTATCTGCATCTTTGAAAGTTTCTGACTTCAAAATTCACATATAGGGGACTTACTCTTCTGTGTTACTTTTATGTGTACAGCAAAGTGATTCAGTTTTATACATATATTTATTCAGATCATTTTCCATTATAGATTATTATAAGATATTGAATATAGTTCCCTGTGTTTCACAGGAAATCCTTGTTTCTTATGACCTTTATGCATAGTAGTTCATATCTGTTAACCCCTTACTCTTAATTTATCCTCCCCGCCTCCTTTTCTCTTTTGGTAACTATTTGTTTTCTACATCTGTGAGTCTGTTTCTGCTTTGTTTATAGATTCATTTCCATTTTTTGGATTCCACATATAAGTGATATCTTATGTTTGTCTAATATTTGTCTTTCTCTGTATGATTTGTTTTTTTACATTTGAAGAATTATAGAATCTGAGATGGATAGGAATTTAAAGGTCAAAATTAACTTGATTCAATTTGGTAAATACACTGAAATGTGCTCTCAGATGGAAGGCACTGAATGACTATTGGTATAGAACAAGATAGGTTTGTTTAGGAAAGAGTGAGCTCCAGATCATCTTGGCATCTAGCTTCAAGATGAAGCGCAAATAAATGTTAGATGGCATTGTACTCATCACATTTTGGACATTAAATAAATATTTGTTAACAGCTGAAAGGTAAATTAAAGACCTGTTTGTAGGAAGTTTTAAAAGTCATTACACTTTGTACCCAGCACTGCTACGTCCTGTCTCTCTTTTCATATCCCTGTTCTCAGGGGAGAACATGAAATCTAGTGCAAGTCACTGATAATTGTCTTCCTCACCTGTGCCCAGTGACTTTCAAGAGATAAGCATATGACAGAAGTTAAGTCAATCAAACTATGTTGATAGAAATACTCAATTTGAAACCAGAAGTGCAAGTCTTTTGATTTGTATTTCATTTTGTTTTTATTTTTATTTGCTGCCACTGAGTTTTGATGTTGTGAGTATAACATTTTCAATCATCACGCCTCATTCATGACATACTGATGAGCACTGAGAGAGAAGGAGGATGAAGTTTAGATATAAACAGATGTAAACAGAAGTAGAATGTGTGAGGACCATTTCTCCCCAAGTCATGTTTTCTTTTATTTGGGAAAAAGTCCAACTAAAGCAGCTCAATGACATTTCTGCCCTCTTACACAAGGAAATGGTATATCCATTAATGTATCTGGAGAAAACATTGGACAGATTCGGTTCAGTTCTGTCATTTCCTTTTGTAATGGAGCAGCTTGCAAAGTCTATGGTCTTGTCAATGAAAATAATTTACCATCATTGCCTGTAACTGCTGGGTAAGTCTTCCTAAATCAGAGACTCACTTCAAAAATCAACATAGGGTTCTGCCTGCCAATGCTGGAGACAGGGGTTCGATCCTTGATCTGGGAAGACTGCACAAGCCATGGAGCAACTAAGCTCATGTACCACAACTATTGAGTCTGTGCTCTAGAGCCCAGGAACTAGAAATACTGAGCCCAGGTGCTGCAACTACTGAAGCCTGAGTGCCCTGGAGCCTGTGCTCCACAAAAAGGGAAACCACTACAATGAGGAACCTTTGCACTGCTACTAGAGAGTAGTCTCAGTTTGTCACAACTAGGGAAAAGCTTGCACAGCAATGAAGGCTCAGTACAAGGCTAAATATAAAAATTTATTCTAAATAAAATCAACATGGCTGTGATATCTAAGCCATGTCTTTCAATCCAGCATCATCAGTAATAGCATTGAGCATTTATCCACAATTGATTCTGTACTTTGAGAAGAAGAATAAAAAGTGTTGGGCCTCTTCAAAGTATCAGAAAGAAAAGCTTAGAGAAGATTTAAAAGTCATTACACTTTGTACCCAGCACTGCTACGTCCTGTCTCTCTTTTCATATCCCTGTTCTCAGGGGAGAACATGAAATCTAGTGCAAGTCACTGATAATTGTCTTCCTCACCTGTGCCCAGTGACTTTCAAGAGATAAGCATATGACAGAAGTTAAGTCAATCAAACTATGTTGATAGAAATACTCAATTTGAAACCAGAAGTGCAAGTCTTTTGATTTGTATTTCATTTTGTTTTTATTTTTATTTGCTGCCACTGAGTTTTGATGTTGTGAGTATAACATTTTCAATCATCACGCCTCATTCATGACATACTGATGAGCACTGAGAGAGAAGGAGGATGAAGTTTAGATATAAACAGATGTAAACAGAAGTAGAATGTGTGAGGACCATTTCTCCCCAAGTCATGTTTTCTTTTATTTGGGAAAAAGTCCAACTAAAGCAGCTCAATGACATTTCTGCCCTCTTACACAAGGAAATGGTATATCCATTAATGTATCTGGAGAAAACATTGGACAGATTCGGTTCAGTTCTGTCATTTCCTTTTGTAATGGAGCAGCTTGCAAAGTCTATGGTCTTGTCAATGAAAATAATTTACCATCATTGCCTGTAACTGCTGGGTAAGTCTTCCTAAATCAGAGACTCACTTCAAAAATCAACATAGGGTTCTGCCTGCCAATGCTGGAGACAGGGGTTCGATCCTTGATCTGGGAAGACTGCACAAGCCATGGAGCAACTAAGCTCATGTACCACAACTATTGAGTCTGTGCTCTAGAGCCCAGGAACTAGAAATACTGAGCCCAGGTGCTGCAACTACTGAAGCCTGAGTGCCCTGGAGCCTGTGCTCCACAAAAAGGGAAACCACTACAATGAGGAACCTTTGCACTGCTACTAGAGAGTAGTCTCAGTTTGTCACAACTAGGGAAAAGCTTGCACAGCAATGAAGGCTCAGTACAAGGCTAAATATAAAAATTTATTCTAAATAAAATCAACATGGCTGTGATATCTAAGCCATGTCTTTCAATCCAGCATCATCAGTAATAGCATTGAGCATTTATCCACAATTGATTCTGTACTTTGAGAAGAAGAATAAAAAGTGTTGGGCCTCTTCAAAGTATCAGAAAGAAAAGCTTAGAGAAGATTGTCTAGCTGTTGAAGCCCTGATTCCATGTTTCCTTTAAGCCAGCCATCATCTTCCTTATAGGTAGAATATGTGAGTTAATAAACTGTTTATTTCCCTAAGCAAATTCTATTTACATTTCTGTTACATGCCAAATTGACAAAAAAAAAATGATATGACATGCTTATTCACTATATTTTTTGCAGAGTCTAATTGAAACATCACTGCGTTTATGAAGATAAGTTGGTTTAATCTTCCCAGATAAACTTCATGCTATCTATGCCAAAGAACAGATCTTCTGGAAATTTTTATCTTTTTTTTTTCCTTTTTCTCTGTGATTCTCAAGGTGGGCTTTTCTTCTGCAACATTTTATTTATAGATTCTTTCTAGTATCAGTAGAAAAACAAACTGTTCTCATGCTACCATTTTCCTGAACTACAAATTTTTAGTCTGGTTACCTCTAATGGTCAGAACAAATCTGAATTGCTGATGCAGTCAATGACTCTATTCATGATTCAAATATATACATAATTTTCATTACAGAACATTGCCTTGGACTCAGTTTTTCCAACATTTTTTTCTCTTTATCTGAACATAACTTTTTAAGACACAATATACTCAGGTATTATCCATGGGAATAAATCACATCGTTGACATATTTCTTGTTTCCATAAACTTTATAATTTACTTAAGTTTTGATTTTTAAGATATTATAGACAACTTTAGAAGATTTATTTATTTATTGTATTTTTTATGCGCCAGATTTATAATTTTAACCAACAAAATTTCTTATAATTTTAAGTTCATAAAAAATATATATATTTATTTGAAGTAAACTTTGGGGTTTTAAGTTACCTTTGAAACCTATACTCATAGCTACAGATAATGATTATGACAGTTATTGATAATTTGAAGAAGTCCAAGACTGCTTTGAGTATTTAAAGGAAGCTATTTTTAATTTTCCCTACAGTGTTATACACCAATGTGAACACTAAGTCACTCAATCATGCCCAACTCTTGTGACCCCATGGACTATGGTCCACCAGGTTCCTCTGTTCATGGAATTTTTCAGGCAAAAATACTGCTGTGGGTTGCAATTTCCTCTTCCAGGGGATCATTCTACCTAGGGATGGAACCTGTGTCTCTTATGTCTCTTGCATGGGTAGGAGAATTCTTAACCACAAGCGCCATCTGGCAAGTCCCAAGTTATACATCAATAGATTTCAACCAATATTTGACTCTCCTGAATTGCACCCATATACCGTTTTGGACATTATAGATTCCAAAGTAAGACAAGGACCTCAGGAAAGTGCAACAAGTGGTAATTTGCTCTATTCATACATCAGTTTTTAGCACCAGCATTCCTTCACTAATGCACCAGTGAAACCTGTAAGAAGGTAGTAAAAATATTCTTGTAATTTTCTTTTCATTTACTTGGTTTAATTTTATCTAACTGTCTCTTTAGCTGTTCTCATTTTTGTAATAGTCAATTCATATTACATCAATTACAGAAAATAGTCAGCCTCTTCTTCTGAAAGATCTCAAAATTTACACTTTAATGACAGTCTTCATCTGAAGCACTTCTGGAGTGTTTGATATTCTCATTTCTAGTAACCCTTGCACTGGCTCACATAAAGCTAAAATCCATGCTTAGTCACTTAAGTCATGTCCAACTCTTTGCGACCTCATGGACTATAGGCCTCCAGGCTCCTCTATCCATGTGATTTCCCAGGCAAGAATATTGAAATTGATTGCCATTTCCTTCTCCAGGGTATCTTCCTGACCTAAGGCTCTAACCCACAACTCATGTGCTTCCTGAATTGGCGGGTGGATTCTTTACCACTGAGCCACTGGAGAGTACCCCCAAAGCTGAAATGTTCACCCTGTATTTTGCAGAATGGTTGCTTTTTGTTTTTATGTAAGAATAGCTTTTATCCGTGTGAGTTTCCCTTCGGGACATCTTTAATTATTCTTCATGCTCTGAGATGTGCTGTGAAAGTGGATGTGAATTTATTTTCTGGTCTGAATTATGGTGAGATGAGATCAGACTTCAAATTGGTCTAATGTGAAAATATTTCTCTCCCATGTTAAAATTGTTCGTGTCTTGCAGATATTTCTAACTTATTGCATCAACCTTAGGTTTTCCTACTTTATACCTTCATATTCTAGTATATTAAGGCTTACAATTACACACTTCTAATTTTATTGTGTTGGAAATTCTCCCTGTTCTAAATAATTTCAAAAATTGAATTAATTGATAAGGAATTCCTGTGTGACCATCTAATTAGTAATATTAAGCTTAAGTACTTGTTGGATGTTCAGTAAGTCCTAATAGTATGCATCAAAAAGTCCTAAATTCTTAGCCAGACATTTTAGAACCTTGATATTATGTTATCAGCAAATAAATTCACTTCTTTCTTTACCTTCTACTCCTTAAAAATATTCCTCTTAAGTTATCAGAAATAGTCACACCTAGCATATACTAAATGTGTACTTTTATCAGACACGGGCTAAGGGTCTGATAATCTTATTTTAATACTCCAAGCACCCTTTGAAGTAGGAACTATTGTTATTTCCATTTTACACATAAACCAACAGAGGTCAGGCACACATGATTTACCCAAGACCATAAAAAATAGTCATCCACTTCGAAAGATACATCTATTAGGAAAGTTCTGTTAAGCTAAGACATTTATTGGGTTGGTTCTACTAGAAATCCCAAACATATATGACAGTGCTGAAACATGGAAAACCATCATACTTTCAGAATGTGCTAGATATTCTTCCTTGGTTTCTCCAAGTATATTCTCCACCATTTTCCACTTTCTCTACTCCCCGGGTAGGACTAGGGTTTGCTTTCTGAACTACATTATCTGATCTCCCTAGCTTTCTAACTTCCTTTAGGGCTTAGCTCATTCTATCTTGGCAAGAAATCTAGGCTACCATGAATTTGTTTGGGTTCTTGATTTGTGTGGCTCAAAAGGTCCAGTGGTGGGCTTCCATGGTGGTCCAGGGGGTAAAGACAGCACCTTTCAGTGCAAGGGCTGCCAGTGCGTTCGCTGGCCTGGGAAGATCCCACTTGCCTCAAAGTGGCTGGATCAATGCGTCCAACAACTGAGCCATAGCTCTGGAGCTCGTGCACCCACAGCCGGTGCTCTGCAGCGAGAAAGGCCACTGTGGTGGGAGGCCCACACAGGCCAAAGAGCAAACGTGGATGAAGATAAATGAATGAAAGATCAATAGAAGTGTCCAAAAACAAACTAAGGCTTACAATTACACACTTCTAATTTTATTGTGTTGGAAATTCTCCCTGTTCTAAATAATTTCAAAAATTGAATTAATTGATAAGGAATTCCTGTGTGACCATCTAATTAGTAATATTAAGCTTAAGTACTTGTTGGATGTTCAGTAAGTCCTAATAGTATGCATCAAAAAGTCCTAAATTCTTAGCCAGACATTTTAGAACCTTGATATTATGTTATCAGCAAATAAATTCACTTCTTTCTTTACCTTCTACTCCTTAAAAATATTCCTCTTAAGTTATCAGAAATAGTCACACCTAGCATATACTAAATGTGTACTTTTATCAGACACGGGCTAAGGGTCTGATAATCTTATTTTAATACTCCAAGCACCCTTTGAAGTAGGAACTATTGTTATTTCCATTTTACACATAAACCAACAGAGGTCAGGCACACATGATTTACCCAAGACCATAAAAAATAGTCATCCACTTCGAAAGATACATCTATTAGGAAAGTTCTGTTAAGCTAAGACATTTATTGGGTTGGTTCTACTAGAAATCCCAAACATATATGACAGTGCTGAAACATGGAAAACCATCATACTTTCAGAATGTGCTAGATATTCTTCCTTGGTTTCTCCAAGTATATTCTCCACCATTTTCCACTTTCTCTACTCCCCGGGTAGGACTAGGGTTTGCTTTCTGAACTACATTATCTGATCTCCCTAGCTTTCTAACTTCCTTTAGGGCTTAGCTCATTCTATCTTGGCAAGAAATCTAGGCTACCATGAATTTGTTTGGGTTCTTGATTTGTGTGGCTCAAAAGGTCCAGTGGTGGGCTTCCATGGTGGTCCAGGGGGTAAAGACAGCACCTTTCAGTGCAAGGGCTGCCAGTGCGTTCGCTGGCCTGGGAAGATCCCACTTGCCTCAAAGTGGCTGGATCAATGCGTCCAACAACTGAGCCATAGCTCTGGAGCTCGTGCACCCACAGCCGGTGCTCTGCAGCGAGAAAGGCCACTGTGGTGGGAGGCCCACACAGGCCAAAGAGCAAACGTGGATGAAGATAAATGAATGAAAGATCAATAGAAGTGTCCAAAAAACAAACAAACTAAAAAAGGCCACAGTGGTATTTCAAGTACCTATCACTGAGAGAAAGGATAAATAGAATGATTGTTAAAAATCTGAGGGCAAGG
The DNA here is from genome assembly GCA_022376925.1 of Tragulus kanchil. Classification (NCBI taxonomy): domain Eukaryota; kingdom Metazoa; phylum Chordata; class Mammalia; order Artiodactyla; family Tragulidae; genus Tragulus; species Tragulus kanchil. Next base: position 65,394,652 of record JAIOJX010000024.1, read on the forward strand.
CTTCCCTGGTGGTCCAGTGGGTAAGGACAACACCTTGCAGTGCAAGGGGTGCCAGTTCAATTCCTGGCCTGGAAGGATCCAACGTGCTGCGGAGCGGCTGGACCGATGTATGCAACTACCAAGCCAGAGTTCTGGAGCACATGCACCCAGAGCCTGTGGTCCGCAGTGACAGAGGCTGCTGTGATGGGAGGCCTACACAGGTCAACGAACGAAGATGGAAATAAATGAAAGATCAATATAACTGGCCAAAACAAACAAACAAAAAATCTGAGGGCCAATTCTTCACAACAGTTTTACATTATCTCAGATGACAAGTCTGACCGATCAACATTTCTTTGTGTTTTCTCTCCCTATCTTATGCCCCTTTTGCCTTATTTCTGTTTCCCTAGAATGGCAGCCCACATGACAATGTTATTTCCTAAGATTTCATCTCAGTCTTTGTTTTTGAGAAAACTTAAAAGTTCATAAATATTACATGCAGACAAATTTCTATATCTACACAGATGCTTTGATCAAAGATATTCATACTTTTATCCTATGTGTACTATATTTTCTTCTGCTAACTTGTTCTACTATATTATTTAATTGAATGTGTATGTCTTGAGAGGTTTTAAAGCTCTTCCTATAAAGTTTTCATCCTTCATGGAAAATCTTTTCTTTGTATTTTCTCACCTGTTAAAGCCATAAAATCTGTGATACTCAGAGATTCTCACTTGGATTTTCCCAATTGCATGGTTATAGAACTCTAATAAATTCTTCTCAAACTTGGGCATACATTAGAGTCACCAGGATATATGTTTAAAATATAAATTGCTGGGTCTCATCTTCAGAATTTCTGATTCAGTAGCTAGAGAAAGGCTTGAAAGTTCCAGTTTCTTACAAATTTCAAGGTGGTGCATGTTTAACTAAACTGGAAACCTCATTCTAGAAACCACTGTTGTAAGGTTGCATCAATGACATACACAAGATCAGAACTCTTATTCTGGAACTGTAACTTAAGTGTGTGGTATTGATAGGATAGCAAACAAATAGTACAGACAAGCCTATAGGGGAAAATATAACAGGATATTTGATGATATAAAATTATAATGTGTTTCTTTTGTAATAAGTTTTATATTATTTATTTATTTTATTTTTGGCTGTGCTCATTCTTCATTGCAGTGCAGGCTTTTCTCTAGTTGTGGTGAGAGCTACTCTTTAGTTTCTACTCTCAGGTTCCTCATTGCTATTTCTTCTCTAGTTGGGAAGTGTGGGCTCTAGAGTGTGGGTTTCAGTAGTGGCTCCCAGGATGTGGAGGACAGGCTCAATAGGCATGCCACATGGACTTTTATGGCTGTGCTTCATTCTTCACAACAGTTTTACATTATCTCAGATGACAAGTCTGACCGATCAACATTTCTTTGTGTTTTCTCTCCCTATCTTATGCCCCTTTTGCCTTATTTCTGTTTCCCTAGAATGGCAGCCCACATGACAATGTTATTTCCTAAGATTTCATCTCAGTCTTTGTTTTTGAGAAAACTTAAAAGTTCATAAATATTACATGCAGACAAATTTCTATATCTACACAGATGCTTTGATCAAAGATATTCATACTTTTATCCTATGTGTACTATATTTTCTCTTCTGCTAACTTGTTCTACTATATTATTTAATTGAATGTGTATGTCTTGAGAGGTTTTAAAGCTCTTCCTATAAAGTTTTCATCCTTCATGGAAAATCTTTTCTTTGTATTTTCTCACCTGTTAAAGCCATAAAATCTGTGATACTCAGAGATTCTCACTTGGATTTTCCCAATTGCATGGTTATAGAACTCTAATAAATTCTTCTCAAACTTGGGCATACATTAGAGTCACCAGGATATATGTTTAAAATATAAATTGCTGGGTCTCATCTTCAGAATTTCTGATTCAGTAGCTAGAGAAAGGCTTGAAAGTTCCAGTTTCTTACAAATTTCAAGGTGGTGCATGTTTAACTAAACTGGAAACCTCATTCTAGAAACCACTGTTGTAAGGTTGCATCAATGACATACACAAGATCAGAACTCTTATTCTGGAACTGTAACTTAAGTGTGTGGTATTGATAGGATAGCAAACAAATAGTACAGACAAGCCTATAGGGGAAAATATAACAGGATATTTGATGATATAAAATTATAATGTGTTTCTTTTGTAATAAGTTTTATATTATTTATTTATTTTATTTTTGGCTGTGCTCATTCTTCATTGCAGTGCAGGCTTTTCTCTAGTTGTGGTGAGAGCTACTCTTTAGTTTCTACTCTCAGGTTCCTCATTGCTATTTCTTCTCTAGTTGGGAAGTGTGGGCTCTAGAGTGTGGGTTTCAGTAGTGGCTCCCAGGATGTGGAGGACAGGCTCAATAGGCATGCCACATGGACTTAGTTGCTCCATGGCATGTAGGATCATCCAGAATCAGTGATTGAGCCCAAGTCTCTTGCATTGGCAGGCAGATTCTTTATCACTGAACCATGATGGAAGTGCTATAATGTGTTTCCTAGGTAAGATATGATAATCATAAATATATTTGATCTTTTATTAGAAATAACCTACTTTATAAAAATTTCCATAAGTCAACTGAACTTATACTTTCTTCATAACCACCTTGTTAGATAACACTGTTATTACGTATGGGTGCCCAAATTAGTGAGCTGGGCTACAGAACTTCAAAACACGAGTAGGTAATTTGGAGAAACAGGCAGTATGTCTCCAGAGCCTATGCTATACTGCCTAAGAAGGCATCCAAATACACAAAGACAAGGTCAGAAGATGTTAGTGGTGACAGAGTAAACTATTAACCAGATCATGCCACTCTTGAATCTGGGTTTTAATCAGAAATCACTATGTTCCAATCACTGTAGTTAACGTTTTGCACAAATTTATTCATTTAATACTATAAATAATGAGTTTTATGAAATGCTTTAAAATATTCTCATTGAATGCATTAAATCCACTGGGTCTTAGAGAAAGTTAAGCATTTAGACAGGTTAAAGAGACGGTATTTTGAGAATCAGAGGCAATTGCAGATGTAATTATGCTGTATGTTCCAAAGGTTTTACAAAAGTCATTTGAAATCCTACAACCTCCATTCAAGATTTTAAAAACAGCAATAATCATAAAAATAAAACAAACATTCAAAAAATGACGCTTTCAATTTTAAGCCCTAACAATTCTTTTTTTTTTTTAATGAATCAATCATAAGGAATCTGTTATTATCTAAACTCAAAAGACTTTAGTCATCCCAGTGATTTCCTCATTTATTTAACAATCATTTACTGAGTGCTGTCAATTTATTCTTTCATTTCTAAACATACATTTCATGAGTGCCTAGAAGACTCCTCAAGATGCTGGCTTCACCCCAGTTTCTTGCTGTTTTAGGTTCTGGAAAGTCATTTCAGAGAAGGCTGGTAAGTAAATAAAACCCAAATAGGTAGGGGGGAACAGTCAATAGGCATGCCACATGGACTTAGTTGCTCCATGGCATGTAGGATCATCCAGAATCAGTGATTGAGCCCAAGTCTCTTGCATTGGCAGGCAGATTCTTTATCACTGAACCATGATGGAAGTGCTATAATGTGTTTCCTAGGTAAGATATGATAATCATAAATATATTTGATCTTTTATTAGAAATAACCTACTTTATAAAAATTTCCATAAGTCAACTGAACTTATACTTTCTTCATAACCACCTTGTTAGATAACACTGTTATTACGTATGGGTGCCCAAATTAGTGAGCTGGGCTACAGAACTTCAAAACACGAGTAGGTAATTTGGAGAAACAGGCAGTATGTCTCCAGAGCCTATGCTATACTGCCTAAGAAGGCATCCAAATACACAAAGACAAGGTCAGAAGATGTTAGTGGTGACAGAGTAAACTATTAACCAGATCATGCCACTCTTGAATCTGGGTTTTAATCAGAAATCACTATGTTCCAATCACTGTAGTTAACGTTTTGCACAAATTTATTCATTTAATACTATAAATAATGAGTTTTATGAAATGCTTTAAAATATTCTCATTGAATGCATTAAATCCACTGGGTCTTAGAGAAAGTTAAGCATTTAGACAGGTTAAAGAGACGGTATTTTGAGAATCAGAGGCAATTGCAGATGTAATTATGCTGTATGTTCCAAAGGTTTTACAAAAGTCATTTGAAATCCTACAACCTCCATTCAAGATTTTAAAAACAGCAATAATCATAAAAATAAAACAAACATTCAAAAAATGACGCTTTCAATTTTAAGCCCTAACAATTCTTTTTTTTTTTTTTTTAATGAATCAATCATAAGGAATCTGTTATTATCTAAACTCAAAAGACTTTAGTCATCCCAGTGATTTCCTCATTTATTTAACAATCATTTACTGAGTGCTGTCAATTTATTCTTTCATTTCTAAACATACATTTCATGAGTGCCTAGAAGACTCCTCAAGATGCTGGCTCAAGGACAAAAAAGGTTTCACCCCAGTTTCTTGCTGTTTTAGGTTCTGGAAAGTCATTTCAGAGAAGGCTGGTAAGTAAATAAAACCCAAATACGGAAAGGAATTTGCATTAAAAAAATAACATAAAATCCATCAAACAAGACCATGAAATGAATGTTGTGAAGGCTGTTTGTAAGGAAAGTTTTTTTTCAAAATGGCATTTGAACAACAGAAAAAAAGATGTTCAGGAAGAACGTCAATAATTTCTGCGGTATCACATCCAAACTCTGTAGACTACAATGTTCATAATAAGCCTTTGTTCTCTTGACAATTGGAGCTTTCAACTATATTTTTCAACATATCCTTTTGTGGACATTTATCCTGGGCATCTATTTACAGTTTTTTATGTCAATTCATAGCCGAGAATTTGCTTCTGTTCTCTTAATATAAATTCCATTCACCCTTGTATTTACCTGTGTCTAAATTTTTCCCTATTTTTAGGGCTAACAACAGTTCTGACTTGAATCTAGGTTTCTTCTAAAATGGTAAATTATTTGAATTCATTATCCCATGATCTATATAACCAGAAAAATAAACTCAGAAGTGATTTTTTTTCTCTTTCATTTTTATTTTTAAATTATCAAAGTATGGTAACACTTTTACAAGAGACTTGGAAAATACAGAAAAAAGTTACATGTAGTTCCACTGTATATTACAGTTATGTTTAAGTAGACAAATTAAGAATTTTAGTTGAATTTTTAATATCAAACTCAAAAATTAATAGAATTAATATACAGAAAAGTAAGGCTATGGCAGACTGGAAAGCACTATGAACAAATTCAACATAATTAAGGTTTATACAATTTTCACACAACAGTAGAATACAAATTCAAGTTCCCGTAGACTATAAACTAGGTGATACTGGGATATATTCAGGGCCATAAAATAAGATGCAAAGATTTCATTGTTTAAAGGCAATGAAATCAAACAAAGTCTATTCTCTTATCACTGTGGAATTATCCTAGAAATCAATATCAAAATACATTTGAAAATAACCCACATATTTTCAAGTGCAATTCACATTTACCAAAGAGATAAATGACTTAGTCTTGGAAAGCTTCAATAAAGTTAGAAGACTCAAAAAGCACAGAGGGTGACTACAGAGAAGAAAGCATTTATATGAGAATTATTATCAATGATATTTTAAAAATCTTATGTATTTGGAAATTAATTGTCCACGTTTAAATGATGTATGTATCTAACAAGCCATAACCAGAAACTGGAAAATATTTGTAACAGGATAAGATTTTTTTAAGAAGAAAATTTACCAGAAGTTTTTGCATGCAGCTGAAGCTGTCTAGGGCAACTAAGTACAATGTGGAATCTTGAATAATGTATGAAAAAATAATGGACACTAGCATAGAATTTTTTGAAATTTGGAAAAAATCTGTGCTTCACTTAATAATTCTGAGTGGTTGCTGTTGTTTTAAGTAGCTAAAACTCTTTGTGATGCCATGGACTGTAGAACATCAGGTTCCCTGTCTCCACTGTCTCCTGGAGTTTGCTCAGATTTACATCTATTGAACCAGTGATGCTATCTAAGCATTTCATCTTTTTTTTGCCTTCAATCTTTCCCAACATCTGGATCTTCTCCAATAAACCATCTCTTTGCATCAGGTAGCCAAAGCACTGGAAGTTCAGCTTCAGCATCAGTCCTTCCAGTAAATATTCAGGCTTGACTTCCTTTAGGAGTGACTGGTTTGATCTCCTTACTTAGGGCCCCCCAAACATATTGAAAAAAGTAGTTTCAGGCTTTCAGAATTTAACAGAGACTTGGAAAATACAGAAAAAAGTTACATGTAGTTCCACTGTATATTACAGTTATGTTTAAGTAGACAAATTAAGAATTTTAGTTGAATTTTTAATATCAAACTCAAAAATTAATAGAATTAATATACAGAAAAGTAAGGCTATGGCAGACTGGAAAGCACTATGAACAAATTCAACATAATTAAGGTTTATACAATTTTCACACAACAGTAGAATACAAATTCAAGTTCCCGTAGACTATAAACTAGGTGATACTGGGATATATTCAGGGCCATAAAATAAGATGCAAAGATTTCATTGTTTAAAGGCAATGAAATCAAACAAAGTCTATTCTCTTATCACTGTGGAATTATCCTAGAAATCAATATCAAAATACATTTGAAAATAACCCACATATTTTCAAGTGCAATTCACATTTACCAAAGAGATAAATGACTTAGTCTTGGAAAGCTTCAATAAAGTTAGAAGACTCAAAAAGCACAGAGGGTGACTACAGAGAAGAAAGCATTTATATGAGAATTATTATCAATGATATTTTAAAAATCTTATGTATTTGGAAATTAATTGTCCACGTTTAAATGATGTATGTATCTAACAAGCCATAACCAGAAACTGGAAAATATTTGTAACAGGATAAGATTTTTTTAAGAAGAAAATTTACCAGAAGTTTTTGCATGCAGCTGAAGCTGTCTAGGGCAACTAAGTACAATGTGGAATCTTGAATAATGTATGAAAAAATAATGGACACTAGCATAGAATTTTTTGAAATTTGGAAAAAATCTGTGCTTCACTTAATAATTCTGAGTGGTTGCTGTTGTTTTAAGTAGCTAAAACTCTTTGTGATGCCATGGACTGTAGAACATCAGGTTCCCTGTCTCCACTGTCTCCTGGAGTTTGCTCAGATTTACATCTATTGAACCAGTGATGCTATCTAAGCATTTCATCTTTTTTTTGCCTTCAATCTTTCCCAACATCTGGATCTTCTCCAATAAACCATCTCTTTGCATCAGGTGGCCAAATATTGAAAGTTCAGCTTCAGCATCAGTCCTTCCAGTAAATATTCAGGGTTGATTTCCTTTAAGATGGACTGGTTTGATCTCCTTACTTACCATCCAAGGGACTCTCAAGTCCACTCCAGCATCATAGTTTGAAAATATCACATGTTAGTTTCATGCTTGCTTGCTTACTTTTAAACATTATATTATTTCTTTATATTCTCATAATTGGATTAAAAATTTCAAACCTCTTTCAAAAAGTTTTTAAATCACTAAGATAATAAACTTTCTAGATTTGTAGCAGTAATATTAGATGCCAAAATACATGGAAATATATCAGAGTTTTGAGTAATTATAAATCAAAAATCTAGCATTCTATTTATTCTAAGTGAAACAAGTGGAATCAAAATGTCATACATTTTTTAGTAAAGAAAAAAATGCATAAGTTTTCTGTAATATATATTATACATGCTATTTATATATGTAATATACATACAAAAGATTTTCTTCTATCCTTGATAAAGGCTGCACACAGAACAACAACGAAATAAAAGACAGAGAAATTGGGAAACATGAACTAAATAAAATCAAAAAATTGAATAGGAAGTACAAAAAAGAAACAGACTAGATGAAAGTAAAAGATAATCATATAGTCCAGCTGTTTTTAAATATGGATGCTCATTAGAAATGCATGTGAAACTTTGGAGAAAAAAAGCAATACCTGTCATTTGTATTTTTCAAAAAATTCCAAGATAATTCTGATATGCATCTTCATTTTAAAAACAGATTACAGTTTTTTCTATTAAATTGTAGTAGTATGCTAGTCCCTCAGTTGTGTTCAACTCTTTGTGACCCCATGGGCTATAGCCTACCAGGCTGCTCTGTCATTGGGTTTCTCCAGGCAAGAATAGTGGACTTGCAATTTCCTTCTCCAGAGAATCTTCCCAGGGATCAAACCCAGGTCTCCTGCATTGCAGACAGATTCTTTACTGTCTGAGCTACATGGAGGTTTTTAGTGGTATAGAATTCTATTATTTATTCTGTTGACTAATCATGGTACAATGGTATTAAAGAAATAATAGTTACATAATCACAATAGCAAAAGAAGTTTATCAGTTTTCACAATCAATAGCCAAGTAAAAAATAATAAAAATAATTACAGCTGCAAGCCATAATGGAAACATGATTGACCTAACAATATAAAACAATTACATACAGTTTGGAGGGTTAAGTAGAGTGATGAGATACATGAAAGTTCACACATACATGGTTTCATTCACCAGTCAGTCTATATCTTTTGCATTTAATCCACCTACATTTAAGGTAATTATCTGTATGTATGATCCTATTCCCATTTTCTTAGTTGTTTTGGGTTTATTTTGTGTATCTTTTGTGTTTTCTGCCTAAAGGAGTTCCTTTAGAATTTGTTCTAAAGCTGTTGAATTCTCTTAACTTTTGCTTGTCTGGAAAGTATTTGATTTCTCCATCAAATCTGAAGGAGAGAGTCTTGCTGGATAGAATATACTTGGTTCTAGGTTTTTCCCTTCCATCACTTGTAAGTTCCTTGTAAGTTAGTTGTCATTTTTCCCTTTTTGCTTTTAATATTTTATCTTTGTCTTTAATTTTTGTCATTTTGATTACCATGTATCTCAGTGTGTTCCTCATTGGGTTTATCCTACCTGAGACATTCCATGTTTGCTGGGTGACTATTCCTTTTCCCATGTTAGGGAAGTTTCAGCTATTATCTCTTCAAATATTTTCTCTGGTCCTGTCTCTGTCTTCTCTCCTGGGGCTTCTCTGACAGTTCAGTCAAGAATCTACCTTTAATGCTGGAGACCAGAGTTTGATCCCTAGGTGAGAAGGATCCTCTGGGGAAGGGAAAGGTCACCCACTCTAGTATTTTTGCCTGGAAATTTTTGTGGACAGAGGAGCCTGGTGAGCCACAGTCCATGTGGTTGCAAAGAGTTAGACATGTCTGACTGACTAACACATTTTACACTCACACAATGTGAATGTTGGTCCTTTTAATGCTGTCTTCATTTTATTCTTTCATTCATTTTTTTCTATATTCTGTTCTGTGGCAGTGATTTCTACCACAGTATCTTTAGGGAAGTGATTATTAAAAGCCACAAAAAGGAATGAAGTTGTGCAATTACAGAGATCTGGATGAACCTAAATATTATCATACAAAAAGTAAGAAAGAGAAAAACATATCAGATAGAAGGAAATCAAAAGAGAGGGTATATATGTGTATGTACAGGTGATTCATTTCACTGTAAAGGAGAAAATAACATAATATTATAAAGCAGCTATATACTCTAGTAAAAGCTGCAAGCCATAATGGAAACATGATTGACCTAACAATATAAAACAATTACATACAGTTTGGAGGGTTAAGTAGAGTGATGAGATACATGAAAGTTCACACATACATGGTTTCATTCACCAGTCAGTCTATATCTTTTGCATTTAATCCACCTACATTTAAGGTAATTATCTGTATGTATGATCCTATTCCCATTTTCTTAGTTGTTTTGGGTTTATTTTGTGTATCTTTTGTGTTTTCTGCCTAAAGGAGTTCCTTTAGAATTTGTTCTAAAGCTGTTGAATTCTCTTAACTTTTGCTTGTCTGGAAAGTATTTGATTTCTCCATCAAATCTGAAGGAGAGAGTCTTGCTGGATAGAATATACTTGGTTCTAGGTTTTTCCCTTCCATCACTTGTAAGTTCCTTGTAAGTTAGTTGTCATTTTTCCCTTGTTGCTTTTAATATTTTATCTTTGTCTTTAATTTTTGTCATTTTGATTACCATGTATCTCAGTGTGTTCCTCATTGGGTTTATCCTACCTGAGACATTCCATGTTTGCTGGGTGACTATTCCTTTTCCCATGTTAGGGAAGTTTCAGCTATTATCTCTTCAAATATTTTCTCTGGTCCTGTCTCTGTCTTCTCTCCTGGGGCTTCTCTGACAGTTCAGTCAAGAATCTACCTTTAATGCTGGAGACCAGAGTTTGATCCCTAGGTGAGAAGGATCCTCTGGGGAAGGGAAAGGTCACCCACTCTAGTATTTTTGCCTGGAAATTTTTGTGGACAGAGGAGCCTGGTGAGCCACAGTCCATGTGGTTGCAAAGAGTTAGACATGTCTGACTGACTAACACATTTTACACTCACACAATGTGAATGTTGGTCCTTTTAATGCTGTCTTCATTTTATTCTTTCATTCATTTTTTTCTATATTCTGTTCTGTGGCAGTGATTTCTACCACAGTATCTTTAGGGAAGTGATTATTAAAAGCCACAAAAAGGAATGAAGTTGTGCAATTACAGAGATCTGGATGAACCTAAATATTATCATACAAAAAGTAAGAAAGAGAAAAACATATCAGATAGAAGGAAATCAAAAGAGAGGGTATATATGTGTATGTACAGGTGATTCATTTCACTGTAAAGGAGAAAATAACATAATATTATAAAGCAGCTATATACTCTAGTAAAAGTTTTTTAAAAAGAAATAGACATTTTTTAGCAGATACATATGCTACAGTGAATGCTTATTAAGTTTTCTTTTGTTCTACTCACCGGTTGATTTATCTCTTTATGAATAACACATCTCCTAGGCTGGAGCTTTAACACTCACTCTTGATTTTTCTTTGAAGTTGAAGCAAACGCCTATCACCTTTTTCTTTATCAATGCACTGAGGGAACATTTCATTGTAAATGAATTAGGTATAGTTTCTGGAAAAAATTCTTATTTTCTTAATTACTATCTGACATTCCTCATTTCAAGTTTAGGTAAATCTATATATGCATATTGTTTCATGAATTCTCCTAGTAATGTCACACAGTGAAACTTATATATATATATATATATATATATATATATATATATATATATATATATATATTCTCACCTTTTGTATGAATTGTCATAATGTATATGTGCCGTCTTCAGGAGCTATGGGGAAGTATACGACGTTTTTATATTGTGTGATTTTGTTTAATTAGAACTGACTCAGAATGAAGTACAGTTCTGCCCTCTGTGCAACTACCTTGAACTTTCTCCACTTATATGGATTCCTCAGCTTCGTTGCCAAGCAACCATGTTCAGATTGCTACTTTGCCTTTGCACTGAGAACAGTCGCCTCTGTGGCATGTTCTTTGCTTTGCATTTTTTAAGCATAAATAATTTTCTCCTTTCTTTAAGGCAATTACATCTTTTAGTCGTATGTTCTTAACAGATCTGCTTCATAAGCTGTGTACAACCTATACCTTATACCATACAAGTCTCTTAATTTGTCAATTTAAGGTCTTAGAATTCACCTTCTTTTTACCATCTCAGTTTATTAGATTTACAGTTATGTCTTCATCTAATAAATCAAATGCCAGCAACATTTATAATATATGTGAAAATAATCAAAAGATGAACCTAAATATTATCATACAAAAAGTAAGAAAGAGAAAACATATCAGATAGAAGGAAATCAAAGAGAGGGTATATATGTGTATGTACAGGTGATTCATTTCACTGTAAAGGAGAAAATAACATAATATTATAAAGCAGCTATATACTCTAGTAAAAGTTTTTTAAAAAGAAATAGACATTTTTTAGCAGATACATATGCTACAGTGAATGCTTATTAAGTTTTCTTTTGTTCTACTCACCGGTTGATTTATCTCTTTATGAATAACACATCTCCTAGGCTGGAGCTTTAACACTCACTCTTGATTTTTCTTTGAAGTTGAAGCAAACGCCTATCACCTTTTTCTTTATCAATGCACTGAGGGAACATTTCATTGTAAATGAATTAGGTATAGTTTCTGGAAAAAATTCTTATTTTCTTAATTACTATCTGACATTCCTCATTTCAAGTTTAGGTAAATCTATATATGCATATTGTTTCATGAATTCTCCTAGTAATGTCACACAGTGAAACTTATATATATATATATATATATATATATATATATATATATATATATATATTCTCACCTTTTGTATGAATTGTCATAATGTATATGTGCCGTCTTCAGGAGCTATGGGGAAGTATACGACGTTTTTATATTGTGTGATTTTGTTTAATTAGAACTGACTCAGAATGAAGTACAGTTCTGCCCTCTGTGCAACTACCTTGAACTTTCTCCACTTATATGGATTCCTCAGCTTCGTTGCCAAGCAACCATGTTCAGATTGCTACTTTGCCTTTGCACTGAGAACAGTCGCCTCTGTGGCATGTTCTTTGCTTTGCATTTTTTAAGCATAAATAATTTTCTCCTTTCTTTAAGGCAATTACATCTTTTAGTCGTATGTTCTTAACAGATCTGCTTCATAAGCTGTGTACAACCTATACCTTATACCATACAAGTCTCTTAATTTGTCAATTTAAGGTCTTAGAATTCACCTTCTTTTTACCATCTCAGTTTATTAGATTTACAGTTATGTCTTCATCTAATAAATCAAATGCCAGCAACATTTATAATATATGTGAAAAATAATCAAAAAGATGAAAAAATTCAGCAAATACTTTTCATATTCTAGTTATCTCTTGAGAACTGCGGAAATAGCTGGGACCAAAGAAGATAAAATACTTGCCATCATTGATCTTACATTCTATTCAAGGAAAATATATAATACTTAAGTGAATAAATTAGAATACAACATATATAGACAGAGTTGAATTTGATAAGCAGGAAAAGATTCACTTTTGTGATATGTCTCTATATGTAAATATATATATAAATGTATGTATATATATATATATGGAACCCTATTTATATCTATAATTTGATGACTTTTTATCACAATCACAATTTATTTTTATTTTGCTTTTTTGATTTTACAGAGTTTGGTTGTTTACAGATATGTATAATTCCAGATCAATCATATGCATATCCCATTCCCCCCAATACCACACCTCCAGGCTATCACACAGCTTGCACATATGCTCTCTTAGTCCCACAGCATGTTGACAATAGTTATCTCTTTTACATAATATAGTATAGAGTTCTATGTTGCTCTTTCTATATCTCTCACCCACTTTTCCGTTTCTCCATTGTCCATAAGTCTGTTCTCTATGACTGTTTTTCCATCGATTAACTACATGTTTATTTATCAGTACAAACTTACTAGATTCCATATTTATGTTTTAGTAAACTGTTTCTGTTCTTCTCTTTTTAACTTATTTCAATGTGTATAATAGGTTCTAAATTCATCCATCTCAGTAGGACTGAATCTTCTGCATTTCTTTTAGCAACTGAAAAATACTCCATTGTATATATGTACCAGAGCGGCTTTATGCATTCATTTGTTAATGGACATCTAGGTTCCTTTCATGATCTAGCTATCGTGTAGAGTGCTGCAATGAACATTGGGGTAGAGGAGTCTTTCAATTTGGATTTCATCAGGATATAAGACTAACAGTGGGATTATTGGGTCAAATGGTGCTTTTATTCTGAACTTTCTGAGCAATCTCCATACTCTTTTCCATAGCAGTTGTATCAATTTACATTCTCACCGATAATACAAGAGTGTTCCCTTTTCTCCACGCCTTCTCCAGCATTTATTATCTGTAGATTTTTTGATGATGGCCATGCTGACTGGTGTGAGGTGATATCTCATTGTAGTTTTGATTTGCGTTTCTCTAATAATAACGATGTTGAGCATCTTTCCATGTGCGTTTTGGCCATCTACATGTCTTCCTTGGATAGACATCTCTTTAGGTCTTTTTCCCATTTTTTGATTGGGTTGTTTGTTTTTTCAGTATTGAGCTGTCTGAGTTTCTTGTATATTTTGGAGATGAGTTTTTTCTCTTTTGTTTCATTTGCTATTATTTTCTCCCACTCTGTGGGTTGCCTGTTCACCCTGTTTGTACTTTATTTTGCTGTGCAGAAACTTTTAAGTTTTCCTTTATCTTTTTATAATATATATAATGTATGTATATATATATATATGGAACCCTATTTATATCTATAATTTGATGACTTTTTATCACAATCACAATTTATTTTTATTTTGCTTTTTTGATTTTACAGAGTTTGGTTGTTTACAGATATGTATAATTCCAGATCAATCATATGCATATCCCATTCCCCCCAATACCACACCTCCAGGCTATCACACAGCTTGCACATATGCTCTCTTAGTCCCACAGCATGTTGACAATAGTTATCTCTTTTACATAATATAGTATAGAGTTCTATGTTGCTCTTTCTATATCTCTCACCCACTTTTCCGTTTCTCCATTGTCCATAAGTCTGTTCTCTATGACTGTTTTTCCATCGATTAACTACATGTTTATTTATCAGTACAAACTTACTAGATTCCATATTTATGTTTTAGTAAACTGTTTCTGTTCTTCTCTTTTTAACTTATTTCAATGTGTATAATAGGTTCTAAATTCATCCATCTCAGTAGGACTGAATCTTCTGCATTTCTTTTAGCAACTGAAAAATACTCCATTGTATATATGTACCAGAGCGGCTTTATGCATTCATTTGTTAATGGACATCTAGGTTCCTTTCATGATCTAGCTATCGTGTAGAGTGCTGCAATGAACATTGGGGTAGAGGAGTCTTTCAATTTGGATTTCATCAGGATATAAGACTAACAGTGGGATTATTGGGTCAAATGGTGCTTTTATTCTGAACTTTCTGAGCAATCTCCATACTCTTTTCCATAGCAGTTGTATCAATTTACATTCTCACCGATAATACAAGAGTGTTCCCTTTTCTCCACGCCTTCTCCAGCATTTATTATCTGTAGATTTTTTGATGATGGCCATGCTGACTGGTGTGAGGTGATATCTCATTGTAGTTTTGATTTGCGTTTCTCTAATAATAACGATGTTGAGCATCTTTCCATGTGCGTTTTGGCCATCTACATGTCTTCCTTGGATAGACATCTCTTTAGGTCTTTTTCCCATTTTTTGATTGGGTTGTTTGTTTTTTCAGTATTGAGCTGTCTGAGTTTCTTGTATATTTTGGAGATGAGTTTTTTCTCTTTTGTTTCATTTGCTATTATTTTCTCCCACTCTGTGGGTTGCCTGTTCACCCTGTTTGTACTTTATTTTGCTGTGCAGAAACTTTTAAGTTTCATGAGGTCCCATTTATTTACTTTTGTTTTTATTCCTGTTATTCTAGAGGACAGGTCATAGAAGATCTTACTTTGATTTATGTCATTGAGATTTTGCCTATTTTATCCTCTAAGAGTTTTACGGTTTCTTTCTATTTTTTTAATTCTTTATTTTAAAGGTTTTACAGAGTTTTGTTGTTCACCGACATGTATGATCCCAGATCACTCATATGCATATCCCTGGTCACCATCCCCCCTAGATCCCCCCATCCTACCCCTACGGATAATTGCAGCATGACATTGTGAGCACTCCTATTCCCTTAGCACAATGACTCTAGCTATCTTTTCCACACGTGACAGTATAGATTTCCATGTTACTCCCTCCATGCCTCTCTCTCCTTATTTCTTCCCCACAATGTCCCTATGTCTATGCTCTGTCTGTTTTTCCATGAGTTCACTGCGTGTGTTATCAAGACCGTCCTACTAGATTCCATATATGTGTGTTAGTACACTGTACTTGTCTTTCTCTTTTTGACTTACTTCAATTTTTATGATAGGTTCTAGAGCCAGCCACCTCATTAGGACTGAGTCTTCTGCATTTCTTTTAACAGCTGAGTAGTATTCCATTGTATTTATGTACCACAGCTTCTGTATCCATTCATTCATCGATGGACATCTAGGTTGCTTCCATGTTCTGGCTATTGTATAGAGAGCTGCAATGAACATTGGGGTACAGGTGCTTCTTTCAGTTTTGATTTCATCAGGATATAAGCCTAAGAGTGGGATTGCTGGGTCATAGGGTGCTTCTAGTTTTAGTTTTTTAAGAAATCTCCAGACTGTCTTCCATAGAGGCTGTATCAATTGACATTCCCACCAGCAATGCAAGAGGGTTCCCTTTTCTCCGCACCCTCTCCAGCATTTATTGTCTGCAGATTTTTGGAAGATGGCCATTCTGACGGGTGTGAGGTGATATCTCATTGTAGTTTTGACTTGCATTTCTCTAATAATAAGCGAGATTAAGCATCGTTTCATGTGCTTTTGGGCCATCTGTGTGTCCTCTTTGGAGAGGCATCTCTTTAGATCTTTTTCCCATTTTTTGATTGGGTTTTTCATTTTCCCTCTGCTGAATTGCCTGAGTTGCTTGTAAATTTTTTGGAGATTAATTCTTTGTCTGTTGTTTCATTTGCTATGATTTTCTCCCACTCTGTGGGGTGTCTGTTCAGCTTTTTTGTAATTTCTTTTGCTGTAAAAAAGCTTTGAAGTTTCACGAGGTCCCACATGTTCATTTGTCTTTTCAGTTCCGCTATTTTCGTAGGTGGGTCAGAGAAGCTCTTGCTTTGATTGATGTCCTTGAGTGTCTTGCCTATAGTCTCCTCTAAAAGTTTGATGGTTTCTGGTCTTCCATTTAGGTCTTTAATCAATTTTGAGTTGATCTTCGTGTATGGTGTCAGGGAATGTTCCAACTTCATTTTTTTTGCATGTAGCTGTCCAATGTTCACATATCACCACTTGTTGAAGAGGCTGTCTTTGTCCCATTTTATAGTTTGCCCTCCTTTGTCAAAAACAAGGTACCCATAGGTGCGTGGGTTTATCTCTGGGTTCCTGATCTTGTTCCATTGGTCTATAGTTCTGTTTTTGTGCCAGTACCATACTGTCTTGATGACTGTTGCTTTGTAGTAGAATCTGAAGTTAGGGAGGCTGATCCTTCCAGCTCCGTTTTTCTTTCTCAGGATTGCCTTGGTCAATCATGGGCTTTTGTGTTTTCACATGAACTGTGTTATTGTTTGGTCTAGTTCTGTGAAGAATGTCATTGGTAGTTGGATAGGTATTGCATTGAATCTGTAGATGATATTTGGTAGTATGGTCATTTTCACAATATTGATTCTTCCGACCCAGGAACATGGAATATCTCTCCATATGTTTAAGTCTTCTTTAATGTCTCTCATGAGTGTCTTGTAATTTTCTGTGTACAGTTCTTTTGTTTCTTTGGGTAGGTTTATTCCTAGATATTTGATTCTTTTGGTTGCAATGGTGAAGGGGATTTCCTCTCTGATTTTGTTTTTGAAGCTTTTTCGATTTTTCCTTTTGACGGGTGTGAGGTGATATCTCATTGTAGTTTTGACTTGCATTTCTCTAATAATAAGCGAGATTAAGCATCGTTTCATGTGCTTTTGGGCCATCTGTGTGTCCTCTTTGGAGAGGCATCTCTTTAGATCTTTTTCCCATTTTTTGATTGGGTTTTTCATTTTCCCTCTGCTGAATTGCCTGAGTTGCTTGTAAATTTTTTGGAGATTAATTCTTTGTCTGTTGTTTCATTTGCTATGATTTTCTCCCACTCTGTGGGGTGTCTGTTCAGCTTTTTTGTAATTTCTTTTGCTGTAAAAAAGCTTTGAAGTTTCACGAGGTCCCACATGTTCATTTGTCTTTTCAGTTCCGCTATTTTCGTAGGTGGGTCAGAGAAGCTCTTGCTTTGATTGATGTCCTTGAGTGTCTTGCCTATAGTCTCCTCTAAAAGTTTGATGGTTTCTGGTCTTCCATTTAGGTCTTTAATCAATTTTGAGTTGATCTTCGTGTATGGTGTCAGGGAATGTTCCAACTTCATTTTTTTTGCATGTAGCTGTCCAATGTTCACATATCACCACTTGTTGAAGAGGCTGTCTTTGTCCCATTTTATAGTTTGCCCTCCTTTGTCAAAAACAAGGTACCCATAGGTGCGTGGGTTTATCTCTGGGTTCCTGATCTTGTTCCATTGGTCTATAGTTCTGTTTTTGTGCCAGTACCATACTGTCTTGATGACTGTTGCTTTGTAGTAGAATCTGAAGTTAGGGAGGCTGATCCTTCCAGCTCCGTTTTTCTTTCTCAGGATTGCCTTGGTCAATCATGGGCTTTTGTGTTTTCACATGAACTGTGTTATTGTTTGGTCTAGTTCTGTGAAGAATGTCATTGGTAGTTGGATAGGTATTGCATTGAATCTGTAGATGATATTTGGTAGTATGGTCATTTTCACAATATTGATTCTTCCGACCCAGGAACATGGAATATCTCTCCATATGTTTAAGTCTTCTTTAATGTCTCTCATGAGTGTCTTGTAATTTTCTGTGTACAGTTCTTTTGTTTCTTTGGGTAGGTTTATTCCTAGATATTTGATTCTTTTGGTTGCAATGGTGAAGGGGATTTCCTCTTTGATATTGTTTTTTGATTTTTCATTGTTTGTGTAGGAATGCCAGTGATTTCTGTGTGTTGACTTTGTATCCCATGACTTTACTGAATTCGTTGATTAGCTCTAGTAGCTTTGTAACTATTTCTTTGGGATTTTCTATGTATAATATCATGTCATCTGGAAAAAGAGAGAGTTTGAATTCTTCCTTTCCAATCTGGATTCCTTTGATTTCTTTCTCTTCTCTTATTGCTGTTGATTGGACTTCCAGGACTATGTTGAATAGTAGTGGTGAAAGTGGACACTCTTGTCTTGTTCCTGATCTGAGAGGGAATGTTTTAGGTTTTCACCTTTGAGGATAATGTTCATTGTGGGCTTCTGATACATGACTTTCACTATGTTGAGATAGGTTCCTTCTATGCCCATTTTTTGAAGAGTTTTTTTAATCATAAATCATTGTTGCACTTACTCAAAGGCTTTTTCTCCATCTATTGAGATTATCATGCGTTTTTTGTCTCTCAATTTGTTGATGTGGTGTATCACATTCATTGATTTGCGGATATGAAAGAATCCTTGCATGCCTGGGATGAACCATGTTGTATGATGTATGAGTTTGTTGATGTGTTTTTTAATTCTGTTTGTTAGGCTTTTGCTGAGGATTTTGACATCTAAGTTCCTCAGTGAAATTGGCCTATAGTTCTGTTTTTGTGCCAGTACCATACTGTCTTGATGACTGTTGCTTTGTAGTAGAATCTGAAGTTAGGGAGGCTGATCCTTCCAGCTCCGTTTTTCTTTCTCAGGATTGCCTTGGTCAATCATGGGCTTTTGTGTTTTCACATGAACTGTGTTATTGTTTGGTCTAGTTCTGTGAAGAATGTCATTGGTAGTTGGATAGGTATTGCATTGAATCTGTAGATGATATTTGGTAGTATGGTCATTTTCACAATATTGATTCTTCCGACCCAGGAACATGGAATATCTCTCCATATGTTTAAGTCTTCTTTAATGTCTCTCATGAGTGTCTTGTAATTTTCTGTGTACAGTTCTTTTGTTTCTTTGGGTAGGTTTATTCCTAGATATTTGATTCTTTTGGTTGCAATGGTGAAGGGGATTTCCTCTTTGATATTGTTTTTTGATTTTTCATTGTTTGTGTAGGAATGCCAGTGATTTCTGTGTGTTGACTTTGTATCCCATGACTTTACTGAATTCGTTGATTAGCTCTAGTAGCTTTGTAACTATTTCTTTGGGATTTTCTATGTATAATATCATGTCATCTGGAAAAAGAGAGAGTTTGAATTCTTCCTTTCCAATCTGGATTCCTTTGATTTCTTTCTCTTCTCTTATTGCTGTTGATTGGACTTCCAGGACTATGTTGAATAGTAGTGGTGAAAGTGGACACTCTTGTCTTGTTCCTGATCTGAGAGGGAATGTTTTAGGTTTTCACCTTTGAGGATAATGTTCATTGTGGGCTTCTGATACATGACTTTCACTATGTTGAGATAGGTTCCTTCTATGCCCATTTTTTGAAGAGTTTTTTTAATCATAAATCATTGTTGCACTTACTCAAAGGCTTTTTCTCCATCTATTGAGATTATCATGCGTTTTTTGTCTCTCAATTTGTTGATGTGGTGTATCACATTCATTGATTTGCGGATATGAAAGAATCCTTGCATGCCTGGGATGAACCATGTTGTATGATGTATGAGTTTGTTGATGTGTTTTTTAATTCTGTTTGTTAGGCTTTTGCTGAGGATTTTGACATCTAAGTTCCTCAGTGAAATTGGCCTATAATTTTCTTTTTTTGTGTGTTGTCTCTGCGTGGCTTTGGTATCAGGGTGATGGCGGTCTTGTAGAATGTGTTTGGAAGTATTCCTTCTTGAGCAATTTTTTGGAAGAGTTTTAGAAGGACAGGCACTAGCTCTTCTTTAAATGTTTGATAGAATTCACCTGTGAAGCCATCTGGCCCTGGGAGTTTATTTTTGGGTAGATTTTGATCACATATTCAATTACTGAGCATGTGATTGGGTAGTTCATAGTTTCTATTACTTCCTGGTTCAGTCTTGGGAAATTAGTCTTCTCTAGGAAACTGTCCATTTCTTCCAGGTTGTACAGTTTGTTATCATAGAGTTGCTCATAATAGTCTCTTATAATCCTTTGGGTTTCTGCATTATCTGTTGTAATCGATCCTTTTTCAGTTTTGATTTTGTTGATCTGGGTCTTCTCCCTCTTTTTCTTGATGAGCCTGCCCAGCAGCTTGTCAATTTTGTTTATCTTTTTGAAGAAAGATCTTCTCATTTTATTTAACTTTACTATTGTTTCTTTAATTTCTTTTTCATTTATTTCTGCTCTGATTTTTATGATTTGTCTTCTTCTGCTAACTTTGGGATGTTTTTGTTCTTATTTCTCCCGGTGTTTTCAGCATAAGTTATTTCATCTGTTTGATATGTTTCTTTTTTCTTCTGGTAGGATTGTATTACTATAA
Organism: Tragulus kanchil; assembly: GCA_022376925.1. Classification (NCBI taxonomy): domain Eukaryota; kingdom Metazoa; phylum Chordata; class Mammalia; order Artiodactyla; family Tragulidae; genus Tragulus; species Tragulus kanchil. The sequence goes on from JAIOJX010000024.1 coordinate 65,415,613, forward strand.
ATTTCCCTCTTAGAACCTCTTTCGTGGTATCCCATAGGTTTCACACTCTCTTGTGTTCATTGTCATTTTCTTCTAGGAATTTTTTTTATTTCTCCTTTGATTTGGTCGATAATCATTTGGCTTTTTAGGTATGTGTTGTTTAATCTCCATGTGTTTGTGTTTTTAGAGGTTTTTTTTTTTTTTTTTTTTCCTGCAGTTGATCTCTAGTCTCATCTTATTGTAGTCAGAGAAGATGGTTGTTGCAATTTCAGTTTTCTTGAATTGACTGAGGTTTTATTTGTGGCACAAGATGTGGTGTATCCTGGAGAGTGTTCCATGAGCACTTGAGGAGAACGTGTATTCTCCTTCTTTGGGATGGAAAATCCTAAAGATTTCCATGACGTCAATCTCGTCTAGTGTGTCATTTAAGACTTTGTTTCTTTATTAATTTTCTGTTTGGATGATCTGTCCATTGGTGTTAGAGGAGTGTTAAAGTCTTCTACTATTACTGTTTTAATGTCAATTTCCTTTTATTTCAGAATGTATTTGTCTTATGTATTGAGGCACACCTGTGTTGGGTGCATAGATCCTCTCACTTTCAGTCTATGAGTGTCACTAGGTCTGAAATGGGTCTCTTGTAGGCAGCAAATATATGGGTCTTGCTTCTGTATGCATTCAGTCAGCCTGTGTCTTTTGGTTGGAGCATTTAGTCTGTTTACATTCAAAGTAATTATTGATACAAATGCTCCTATTGTCATCTTCTTAGAAATTCGGGGTTTGATTTGTAGGAATTCTCCTACTCTTGTATTTATTAACTATATCAGGTTCTTCAACACTTGATGTAGGGCTGGTTTCATGGTACAAAATTCTTTTAGCTTTTGCCTATTTGTGAAGCTTTTGACTTCTCCATCAACTCTGAATGAGATCCTTCATGGGCACAGAATTCTTGCTTGTAGGTTATTCTCTTTTAGCCATTTAAATGTGTCCTTCCATTCTCTTCTGGCCTGCATGGTTTCTGTTGAAAAATCCGCAGTTAGACGTGTGGGATTTCCTTTATGTTATTTGTTGCTTTCTCCTAGTTGCTTTTAGTAATCTGTCTTTATATTTAGTCTGTGTTAGTTTGATTAGAATGTGCCTTGGTGTGTTTCCTCTGGGGCTTATCCTGTATGGAAATCTTTGTGCTTCTTGGATTGGTTGACCATTTTCTTTCCTATGCTGGGAAGTTTTCAACTATGACTACTTCAAGAATTTTTCCATAGCCTTTCTTTCCCTCTTCTTCTTCTGGTACCTATTATTCTAATGTTGGTGTGTTTGAGATTGTCCCATAGGTCTCTAAGGCTATCCTCAGTTCTTTGATTCTTTGTGCTTTGTTCTGTTCTTCAGCACTTATTTCCACCATTCTGTCTTCCAGCTCAGTTGTCCCTTCTGCCTCTGATACTCTACTGTTGAGACCTTCTATAGTATTTTTGCATTCAGTAATTGAGTTGTTTGTCTCTATTTGCTTATTTTTCATTGATTGCATGTCTCTTCTCAGTGCACTAATTTCCTCTAATATTCTGTTTTCTGTGTTTTGAATCCTCACTAGTATCGCTGTTCTGAATTCTCTTTCAAATAATTTGCCTATCTCCTCTTCTGTCATCTCTAGCTGTGTTTCCCTAGTTCGTTCCTTCATTTGTGCAGTGTTTCTCTGTCTTTTCATTATTAGGTTAATTTTCGTTTCTTTGTGTGTGTCTGTGTGTTGGAGTTCTTTTTCCCACCAGGCTTCGTGGTTGAATTCTCCCTTCCTTTGAGTTTCTGTCCTTCTAGATGGTTCAGTGTTTTGTATCTTGGGTGGTGTTATGTCTTGTTTGCTGGTGATAATCTCTAGTGTTGCATGTTCTTTGATAGTGTGGGGTCTTGGAATCAGGGCTTCCACTCTGAAGATCCTTGGTTTGATGTCTGGCCAGAGGGTGTAGGCTCTATGTTTGGTTTGCTATGGTGTTCAGTGGTAATCGTTGAAATATAAGCATATGAGGAATAAGAGGTGCATCTCTGATGGATGGCAATCATATGATCATGCAGATATTTTCTAACATAGTGGAAAAATATACATAGATACACATCAATAACCACAACTGAACAGCCTAACAGGGATAAAGTATAGGAAGTTTTTCTGGGAAATGGTGCAATCAAAGATGATACCTGACCATTAAACTCTAAATTAATTAAAATGCTGCCTGGAAAAATAGATCCAGGGCAAGGTCCCGGTTGGGACTATTACAATGAAAGCAGTTTTTAACTAAGCCATGCTTTGGGAGTGAGGAGGAGGAGAGTGTATGGGTAATGAGAAGGAATAGGTTCATCTTGCAAGGATTTTGTAGGGTTAGGTAACAAAGATTAGTGTGTTGTAGAGTTTGATACAGCTGGAAGAGAATAGTAGAGATAGGAAGATAGGAAATATTTATATAGAAGAGATTAGTAGATTGAAGAAGGTTTTCAATTTATAACATAGAGGGAGGAAGCAGTGGCAAAAAGGAAAGAAGACTAAAAGTTCAAAAAAATTAAAATTAATAAAATTTAAAATAAAAATAAAAAGAGGGATAAAAAAACAGAAAAGACATAAAAACAAAACAAACCAAAGAAGAGAACCATGAAAACAAAAGAAAAGAAAAAAAAAAAAAAGGGTAAATACTGTCCTTGGTTTTTATCTTCTCATCTAGGTGTGAATCTTCCACCAGTTTGCTCTTGATGCTGTCCCATGTTTCCCTAGTCTTTCCCTTGAATTCTCGTTGCTCTGGTTTCTGCTTTTGCTTTCAGAAAAACAAAGGCTCTGCAGCCAGCTCAGGTGCTGGCTGGGGAGGCAGGCTGTTCCCAGTTTGTCGGTTGGAGACCGCATGCATGGTCCCGTGCAGAAGGAGGCTCCCCGGTTCCACTGCACACTCGCTGATAGTCTCCAATCCCTGTTCTTCTCCTTGATCCCTCTGCCTCAGCTCTCTGCTTCCTGGGGATGTCGGCTTCCCTGCTGCAGCTCTGGGGCTGCATGGATTTTTTAGGTTCTTGGCACGTGGCATTGCCGTGTATGGGACTAAGCCCCAAATGCGGGTGCGAGTTTCCCCGTCTAGCTTGAGCCAGGTTTGGGGGCTGTAACCCGCTAGTGATTTCCTATTCCATTTTGCAAAATACAGGGGGCTTTGATATCTTTCTAACAATAGTGGAAAATATACATAGATACACATCAATAACCACAACTGAACAGCCTAACAGGGATAAAGTATAGGAAGTTTTTCTGGGAAATGGTGCAATCAAAGATGATACCTGACCATTAAACTCTAAATTAATTAAAATGCTGCCTGGAAAAATAGATCCAGGGCAAGGTCCCGGTTGGGACTATTACAATGAAAGCAGTTTTTAACTAAGCCATGCTTTGGGAGTGAGGAGGAGGAGAGTGTATGGGTAATGAGAAGGAATAGGTTCATCTTGCAAGGATTTTGTAGGGTTAGGTAACAAAGATTAGTGTGTTGTAGAGTTTGATACAGCTGGAAGAGAATAGTAGAGATAGGAAGATAGGAAATATTTATATAGAAGAGATTAGTAGATTGAAGAAGGTTTTCAATTTATAACATAGAGGGAGGAAGCAGTGGCAAAAAGGAAAGAAGACTAAAAGTTCAAAAAAATTAAAATTAATAAAATTTAAAATAAAAATAAAAAGAGGGATAAAAAAACAGAAAAGACATAAAAACAAAACAAACCAAAGAAGAGAACCATGAAAACAAAAGAAAAGAAAAAAAAAAAAAAGGGTAAATACTGTCCTTGGTTTTTATCTTCTCATCTAGGTGTGAATCTTCCACCAGTTTGCTCTTGATGCTGTCCCATGTTTCCCTAGTCTTTCCCTTGAATTCTCGTTGCTCTGGTTTCTGCTTTTGCTTTCAGAAAAACAAAGGCTCTGCAGCCAGCTCAGGTGCTGGCTGGGGAGGCAGGCTGTTCCCAGTTTGTCGGTTGGAGACCGCATGCATGGTCCCGTGCAGAAGGAGGCTCCCCGGTTCCACTGCACACTCGCTGATAGTCTCCAATCCCTGTTCTTCTCCTTGATCCCTCTGCCTCAGCTCTCTGCTTCCTGGGGATGTCGGCTTCCCTGCTGCAGCTCTGGGGCTGCATGGATTTTTTAGGTTCTTGGCACGTGGCATTGCCGTGTATGGGACTAAGCCCCAAATGCGGGTGCGAGTTTCCCCGTCTAGCTTGAGCCAGGTTTGGGGGCTGTAACCCGCTAGTGATTTCCCTATTCCATTTTGCTTGCTTCCGCTAGCAGTGTCTCAGCTCACCTGGTACCAGGGAGCCCTGTACTGTACTATCAATTAAAGGAAAAACAGTAAACTTACCACACTCTAACATTTCCAGAGCTATTTAATACGTTCTATATGTATGTTTGTGAGATTAGTCCTTTCAGACTCTTTGCAACTCTTTGGGTCGTAGCCTACAAAACTCCCATGTCCATGGAATCTTCCAGACAAGACTATTAGAGTGAGTTGCCATTTCCTATTCCAGGGAACTTCCTCAACCTGGGGATCAATCTTGCATCTTCTGCATCTCTTGTATTTCCAGTAATGGCAGGTGGAATCTTTACTGTCATGCCTTCTAGTAAACCACTTAATGAATGCCAATCATCCATTAATCTCATCTACTGAGCAAAACTTTATCTATGGTTTTGAATTCTCAAGTTTAAAAGGAACAAGACCATTTTATTTAAAAATCTTGTGCTTCTTAATTAAACTACAAACTTCATTGTGTGACTCAGTGGTTTTTATCTCTCTAGTTCTCTAATTTAAATTGAACTCACATAAATATTCCTAAAATCCACATTGGTATTTTGTTCGTGAAAACACACTTTGGAAAAGGATATTTCAAATGTGTTTATTTGAAATGTAAAACATTTCAGGTGTTTCAAAAAATTCAGAATAGTTGACAGTTTCAGTAATTATTTTCATTTATGCACAGGAAAGAAGATGTTTCTCCGAATCCGGCTTGTTCTGTTTTTCCAATTGACCAGCTCAGGTGCTGGCTGGGAGGCAGGCTGTTCCCAGTTTGTCGGTTGGTGACCGCATGCATTGTCCCGTGCAGTAGGAGGCTCCCCGGTTCCACTGCACACTCGCTGATAGTCTCCAATCCCTTTTCTTCTCCTTGATCCCTCTGCCTCAGCTCTCTGCTTCCTGGGGATGTCGGCTCCTGCTGCAGCTCTGGGGCTGCATGGATTTTAGGTTCTTGGCACGTGGCATTGCCGTGTATGGGACTAAGCCCCAAATGCGGGTGCGAGTTTCCCCGTCTAGCTTGAGCCAGGTTTGGGGGCTGTAACCCGCTAGTGATTTCCCTATTCCATTTTGCTTGCTTCCGCTAGCAGTGTCTCAGCTCACCTGGTACCAGGGAGCCCTGTACTGTACTATCAATTAAAGGAAAAACAGTAAACTTACCACACTCTAACATTTCCAGAGCTATTTAATACGTTCTATATGTATGTTTGTGAGATTAGTCCTTTCAGACTCTTTGCAACTCTTTGGGTCGTAGCCTACAAAACTCCCATGTCCATGGAATCTTCCAGACAAGACTATTAGAGTGAGTTGCCATTTCCTATTCCAGGGAACTTCCTCAACCTGGGGATCAATCTTGCATCTTCTGCATCTCTTGTATTTCCAGTAATGGCAGGTGGAATCTTTACTGTCATGCCTTCTAGTAAACCACTTAATGAATGCCAATCATCCATTAATCTCATCTACTGAGCAAAACTTTATCTATGGTTTTGAATTCTCAAGTTTAAAAGGAACAAGACCATTTTATTTAAAAATCTTGTGCTTCTTAATTAAACTACAAACTTCATTGTGTGACTCAGTGGTTTTTATCTCTCTAGTTCTCTAATTTAAATTGAACTCACATAAATATTCCTAAAATCCACATTGGTATTTTGTTCGTGAAAACACACTTTGGAAAAGGATATTTCAAATGTGTTTATTTGAAATGTAAAACATTTCAGGTGTTTCAAAAAATTCAGAATAGTTGACAGTTTCAGTAATTATTTTTCATTTATGCACAGGAAAGAAGATGTTTCTCTTTCACAAAGTAAGGAAATCAACCATGAATAGTCATTGGAAGAACTGATGCTGAAACTGAAGTTCCAATACTTTGACCACATTATGTGAGGAGCCACACCCATGGAAAAGACCCTGATGCTGGGAAAAGATTGAAAGTAAAAGAAGTAGGTAACAGAGTATGAGATGGTTAGATAACATCACCAACACAATGAACATAAATGTGAGTAAACTCCAAGAAATAGTGAAGGACAGGGAAGCCTCGTGTGCTGCAATTCATGGAGTCACAAATAGTCAGACATGAGCTAGTGACTGAACAACAACAAAAGCATTTTATAGAGTTAATACCTTTTAAAAAAGCTTTACATTGTCTTTCTGAAATTCTGAATAAAGGGAGATGGTCCAGAATGATTAATGTGTACATGAAGTGTGCACTAGAAAGCCATGGGGCACTGTGGCTTAGAAGATCAACTGTGGTCTTAATTTTTCATAGCTTTTGCCAGAAATTCTTTATGCATTCTGTGAGAGTGATTTATCTGGTAGGAAATGTATGATTTTAAGAAGAATTGCTTTCATATCCTCAGGAGCGCTATGTAATCTTTCATGTATCTAATATTTGGGGCTGTCTTTTGCATGGATGATCTACTTCTTTCTCCTGGATAATTTAAGCATCAGCTTACATAGGAATAATTTAAATAAATACTTGTTTTGGGGGGAGTAAATCAAAATAGGGATGCTCAGAAGAACTGAGGGGAGTAAGAGAGGGTTAGAATCTCGCAGTTCTAGAACAGCCTTTTCTCTGAGAAGGCCCTCCTTTATTTCTTCAGTTCTAGGCTTAAGAAGCACCAAGTCCAGTAAACGTGAAAAGGCTCCCATGTTTAAAGCAGAGTAAGTCATTAGGGTTGTGTGTGTGTGTGTGTGTGTGCGTGTGTGTGTGTGTTCAGTTGCTCAGTCCTGTCCAGCTTTTTACAACCCCATGGACTGTAGTCATCCAAGCTCTTCTCTTCATGGGATTCTCCAGGCAAGAATATTGGAATGGGTTGCCATTTCCCACTTCAGGGGTCTTCCCTAACTCAGAGATTAAACTCATGTCTCTTGCTCTGGCCTGCAAATTCTGTACCACTAATGTCACCTGCGAAGTCCCAAGTTTTCAGGATTAATGGGGCCAATAAAACATGCCAGCTCAAAGTGTTAGCTATGGAATTATATTTTTTATTTTACTTTTATTGGGGATGGCTGATTTATAATATGAAAGGATACCTCTAATCAGGAATGATTTTTCTTACTTATTCCATAAAAGGAGTAGTCCCAAAATTTTTTTCCCTTGGTTAGATAACATCACCAACACAATGAACATAAATGTGAGTAAACTCCAAGAAATAGTGAAGGACAGGGAAGCCTCGTGTGCTGCAATTCATGGAGTCACAAATAGTCAGACATGAGCTAGTGACTGAACAACAACAAAAGCATTTTATAGAGTTAATACCTTTTAAAAAAGCTTTACATTGTCTTTCTGAAATTCTGAATAAAGGGAGATGGTCCAGAATGATTAATGTGTACATGAAGTGTGCACTAGAAAGCCATGGGGCACTGTGGCTTAGAAGATCAACTGTGGTCTTAATTTTTCATAGCTTTTGCCAGAAATTCTTTATGCATTCTGTGAGAGTGATTTATCTGGTAGGAAATGTATGATTTTAAGAAGAATTGCTTTCATATCCTCAGGAGCGCTATGTAATCTTTCATGTATCTAATATTTGGGGCTGTCTTTTGCATGGATGATCTACTTCTTTCTCCTGGATAATTTAAGCATCAGCTTACATAGGAATAATTTAAATAAATACTTGTTTTGGGGGGAGTAAATCAAAATAGGGATGCTCAGAAGAACTGAGGGGAGTAAGAGAGGGTTAGAATCTCGCAGTTCTAGAACAGCCTTTTCTCTGAGAAGGCCCTCCTTTATTTCTTCAGTTCTAGGCTTAAGAAGCACCAAGTCCAGTAAACGTGAAAAGGCTCCCATGTTTAAAGCAGAGTAAGTCATTAGGGTTGTGTGTGTGTGTGTGTGTGTGCGTGTGTGTGTGTGTTCAGTTGCTCAGTCCTGTCCAGCTTTTTACAACCCCATGGACTGTAGTCATCCAAGCTCTTCTCTTCATGGGATTCTCCAGGCAAGAATATTGGAATGGGTTGCCATTTCCCACTTCAGGGGTCTTCCCTAACTCAGAGATTAAACTCATGTCTCTTGCTCTGGCCTGCAAATTCTGTACCACTAATGTCACCTGCGAAGTCCCAAGTTTTCAGGATTAATGGGGCCAATAAAACATGCCAGCTCAAAGTGTTAGCTATGGAATTATATTTTTTATTTTACTTTTATTGGGGATGGCTGATTTATAATATGAAAGGATACCTCTAATCAGGAATGATTTTTCTTACTTATTCCATAAAAGGAGTATTTCTTTGTCTCCATTGTGGGTGACATTTTTCTGACAATATATTAAATACTGAGCACCCAAGAATTCATGCTTTTTAATTGTGGTGCTGAATATGACACTTGAGAGTCCCTTGGACACCAAGGAGATCATATCTATTAATTCTAAAGGAAATCACCCCTGAATATTCCTTGGAAGGACTGATGCTGGAGCTACAGCTCCAGTATTTTGTACACTTGATGCAAAGAGTCAACCCATTGGAACAGACCCTGGGAAAGATTGAGGACAAGTGGAGAAGGGGGTGACAGACGATAAGATGTTTGGATGGCATCTCCGAATCTTCGATAGACATGAGTTTGAGCAAACTCTGGGAGATGGTGAAGGGCAGGGAAGTTTGGCATGTGGCTGTCCACAAGTTCACAGAGGGGAGCAACAAAGGGGAGAAGCGCTAGGAAATATAGAAATTCAACTTTTCATTTAGCAAGTGAGATGATAATTTAGGTTTGGGGAAGATGTGAAATTTGAATTAGATTTCAACAAAGCAGGGTTTTGATTAAGCTTATCACTGAAGGAATGCATTCTACAATCTAAAACAGATCTGCTCCTCAAGGGTGTCTACTGATTGAGAGGGATTCAATAAAAAAGAGACTTTTGCAGCTTCCAGTATATATTTAAGTCACATTCTTCAAGAAGAGTGGGATTTACAGATTTCTTTGTCTGTGTGAAAAAGAAGTCTCCAGACAAGTACAGACATTTTGTTGTTGTTTTCATCGGCTCCCTTTATTTCTCTTTGGCTAGATCTTAGAGGGGACCATTAAATATCATCTAGTTCTATACACTATCAGTCACAGTTCCACCTAGGAAAATGCCATATAACATACAGAAAAGAATTAAACAAAATAGAAAACAGGTAAAACAAGAGATTCTGGAACTAAGTTTTCATAGTGAAAGAAAGAGTCAGTATGGATAGACAGTATTTTACAAAGTAAGAGCAATTTTTATCACAATGTTCTATTTGTAATGTCAAAAGTTCGAGTCAAGCAATGCACACAAAAGTGAAAAAATAATTTTAGGAGCTTCCCTAGTGGTCCAGTCGGTAAAGAGTCCACCTTGTAGTTCAGGGGGCACTGGTTCCATCCCTGGCCCGGGAAGATCCTGCGTGCTGCTGAGCGGCTGGACTGGTGTGTCCAATTAGGAGCCCACGCTCTGGAGTGCGTGGATCTGATGACACTGCTCTGCAACGGTAAAGGCCACTGCAATGTGAGGCCCACACAGGCTGAAGAATAAAGATATATGAAAATAAATAAATACAAAATCAATAAAGGAGGCCAAAATTTAAAACACACACACACACACACAAAATCACCATGAACAAATAAACCACTTCCCCTCCACCAAACTCTATACCTAAAGGCCACAAAATTTTAGAATAAGAAGATAAATCTCTCCAGATTCAGTTGATACTACTCTACAGATGTCTTCTGAGATCTCAGACTACCATGGAGACACTCATCCATCTGAGATGGAACAAGGAATGACTGTGATTACTAAGGGAAACGTATGTTATATTTGCAGGTCTCTTGGTTATGATGAGTGAAATGAGCAAGATCCTTGGGGAAATGTTAATGGAAAACCTTACAATCTACTGAAATCTGCCAAAGAAAATCTAAAATTATTTATAAACAATGTAGTTTCTCATTAAACAAAAGCATAATACAAAATATAGGTCATACAAGATTTGGGGGGATGTAGGTGGGATTTAGGCTGTATTTAAATAAAAGAAAGATGAATTTGAGCAAATTAAAACAGGTTTATTCTCTAAATAAAATTAAGAGCAGATCTCTTCATTACAGGAGTCTGCAGGTATTATGTGATTCTATGGAAAGCCAATCTTAAACTTCCTATGTGTCTGTCACGTCCTTTAGGATCCTTTTAGCATTTGATTTGAAGAAGGAAATGATGACCCACTCCCATATTCTTGCCTAAAGAATTCCATGGACAGAGGAGCCTGGTGGGGCATGGGGTCTCAAATAGTCAGTCACAATTGAGTGACTCACCCTCATTCACTAGCATTTTATCACAATGTTCTATTTGTAATGTCAAAAGTTCGAGTCAAGCAATGCACACAAAAGTGAAAAAATAATTTTAGGAGCTTCCCTAGTGGTCCAGTCGGTAAAGAGTCCACCTTGTAGTTCAGGGGGCACTGGTTCCATCCCTGGCCGGGAAGATCCTGCGTGCTGCTGAGCGGCTGGACTGGTGTGTCCAATTAGGAGCCCACGCTCTGGAGTGCGTGGATCTGATGACACTGCTCTGCAACGGTAAAGGCCACTGCAATGTGAGGCCCACACAGGCTGAAGAATAAAGATATATGAAAATAAATAAATACAAAATCAATAAAGGAGGCCAAAATTTAAAACACACACACACACACACAAAATCACCATGAACAAATAAACCACTTCCCCTCCACCAAACTCTATACCTAAAGGCCACAAAATTTTAGAATAAGAAGATAAATCTCTCCAGATTCAGTTGATACTACTCTACAGATGTCTTCTGAGATCTCAGACTACCATGGAGACACTCATCCATCTGAGATGGAACAAGGAATGACTGTGATTACTAAGGGAAACGTATGTTATATTTGCAGGTCTCTTGGTTATGATGAGTGAAATGAGCAAGATCCTTGGGGAAATGTTAATGGAAAACCTTACAATCTACTGAAATCTGCCAAAGAAAATCTAAAATTATTTATAAACAATGTAGTTTCTCATTAAACAAAAGCATAATACAAAATATAGGTCATACAAGATTTGGGGGGATGTAGGTGGGATTTAGGCTGTATTTAAATAAAAGAAAGATGAATTTGAGCAAATTAAAACAGGTTTATTCTCTAAATAAAATTAAGAGCAGATCTCTTCATTACAGGAGTCTGCAGGTATTATGTGATTCTATGGAAAGCCAATCTTAAACTTCCTATGTGTCTGTCACGTCCTTTAGGATCCTTTTAGCATTTGATTTGAAGAAGGAAATGATGACCCACTCCCATATTCTTGCCTAAAGAATTCCATGGACAGAGGAGCCTGGTGGGGCATGGGGTCTCAAATAGTCAGTCACAATTGAGTGACTCACCCTCATTCACTAGCATTTTAATGATTTAAATTTTAATGGTTCTTTTGGTTATACTGCACACATACCTGTAAGAATTAATTTTTGGTAAAAGAAGGTAAAACCATCGGTTAATTTTTTGTTTCATTGATTTGATGGCAAACTATCATAGCTTTCAGGAATCAGTGATGATTTGACAATAAGTGTGTTTTCCTCTGTTATGGATAAATCTTTGTTTAGATAGCTTTTATTCAGATATTAACTATTTCTGTGCTTATAATAATACACAGTAAATAATGTGTAGAACAAAGCCTGTTGTATTTCTTGATTATCTTTCAATGCTATTTAAAATAAGGCTGAATGATAAGCACATATGACAGCAATTTAACATTAACTGATTAACCAATGAAGTCATAGTATCATGAAGGATTCATTGCTATTTTAGTGTGCTGTAAAATTATATGCAACAGATGAATTGCTAGGTCTGGATTCTATGCCTTCACAAAATCCCCACAATTTTTAAGACAAGGCTTTACCTGCAATAACAACCTGGTTAATATCAATTGTAAGATTGACCAACTAACTGAATGATCAAATTCAGTGTAGGTTTTGTCAGGAAGAAAGAAACAATAAGGAGTTAGAGACTGGACAAGCTTGGAGAACAGAAGTGATGAGCTTAGCAACAGTGACATCACTGAAGCTGAAGCACTCAAACGCCGTGTGTCCATGCTCTCTGCTAGAAGATGCTGGCTGTGCAGCTCTTATCTGGATGCATCTGTAGCTACCAGTGCTTCTGGAAATTGATGGTTTATTCTCTTGGCCTCCCAAACTCATATGCAATCCTTACTATAAACCATAGTTAAACGGTAAAAAAAAAATCTCATTTCACTTTTTTAGAGTTTTCTATTAAGAAATGGTAGGAAATGGATTCTCCTAAATCCATGGCAAAAATTTTATTGTTTGCAATATGGAAAGTGACTTAAAATTTTAACTTTATAAAACAATGATGCATAACATCTTTATAGCTCACACCTTGAATAAACAAGAAAGTCCACATTAATTAAAAGTCTAAGTATTTTCTAATAAATACCAAGCTTTTTCCTTTTCCTGTTTCAGAATTCTTTCTACTCAACCATACCAAGTTGTTTGCTAAAGGCCTTGAACTTCTAAGTTATTTAAATTTCATAATAATTCTCTTAGGAGAAGTTATTATTCATTTAACAGATTAAGAAAGCAAACAGAGAGAGAGTGAAGAATCTGTCTGAGCTAATACCGCTCTAATTAACCACGTAAGAAGTGAAGGTCAGGAAAAATTAAGGAAATCCCCAGAAAAAAGAATATTAATTATTACAGGGTACCACAGTTTAAATGTCTGCTGATTATACATGGTGAAAAGTTATTTCTCTTGTATTACTGTCCAATGCATTTGAATATTGTTCTATGTTTTTATTCTACTCAGTTGCCTTAAGAATTATATTCATCATAACTTGGGTTTCTCTGGCAGTTAAGCTTTTTACAAGTTATATCATACTTTTAATGTGTTAGCCTACACACAATAGCTTACTGCTATCACTTCTATTCACTTGAGAAATAAAGCTTTAAAATCAGGATTAATAATATGGTATTTATTCCCTTTAGCATGGGAATGCATATGTGTGATCTATATATTAATCATATGTCAAATCATTATAATCATATAATCATGTTACATGCATGCTTGGATACATAAATGGATGCATAAATATCCATGTTTTGCATGGGCTTCAAAGTTATATAGTCACTCATATTTTCATCTTTAAGGATTGATGCATTCTCTTAGAAGATCGGGGATTTGGCATCTGTAGCTACCAGTGCTTCTGGAAATTGATGGTTTATTCTCTTGGCCTCCCAAACTCATATGCAATCCTTACTATAAACCATAGTTAAACGGTAAAAAAATCTCATTTCACTTTTTTAGAGTTTTCTATTAAGAAATGGTAGGAAATGGATTCTCCTAAATCCATGGCAAAAATTTTATTGTTTGCAATATGGAAAGTGACTTAAAATTTTAACTTTATAAAACAATGATGCATAACATCTTTATAGCTCACACCTTGAATAAACAAGAAAGTCCACATTAATTAAAAGTCTAAGTATTTTCTAATAAATACCAAGCTTTTTCCTTTTCCTGTTTCAGAATTCTTTCTACTCAACCATACCAAGTTGTTTGCTAAAGGCCTTGAACTTCTAAGTTATTTAAATTTCATAATAATTCTCTTAGGAGAAGTTATTATTCATTTAACAGATTAAGAAAGCAAACAGAGAGAGAGTGAAGAATCTGTCTGAGCTAATACCGCTCTAATTAACCACGTAAGAAGTGAAGGTCAGGAAAAATTAAGGAAATCCCCAGAAAAAAGAATATTAATTATTACAGGGTACCACAGTTTAAATGTCTGCTGATTATACATGGTGAAAAGTTATTTCTCTTGTATTACTGTCCAATGCATTTGAATATTGTTCTATGTTTTTATTCTACTCAGTTGCCTTAAGAATTATATTCATCATAACTTGGGTTTCTCTGGCAGTTAAGCTTTTTACAAGTTATATCATACTTTTAATGTGTTAGCCTACACACAATAGCTTACTGCTATCACTTCTATTCACTTGAGAAATAAAGCTTTAAAATCAGGATTAATAATATGGTATTTATTCCCTTTAGCATGGGAATGCATATGTGTGATCTATATATTAATCATATGTCAAATCATTATAATCATATAATCATGTTACATGCATGCTTGGATACATAAATGGATGCATAAATATCCATGTTTTGCATGGGCTTCAAAGTTATATAGTCACTCATATTTTTCTATGCCTATGTATAGTGAATAAATTGATTATATTTTTAGATTAGCAGATTTCACAGACATTTATAAAACAGAATGTAGATACTTTTTAACACGTTTTTCTTTTTTTGTTGTTGGTACTAAATAAACCAGAAATGTAAACTATTTTCATGGAGTTTTTAAGTGCATCGGTAGAAAAATGCCCTAAAGATACATACAATGTACTTTAACAATTAATACAAAGAGGAAAGGCATGGTATGCAATGTTTCTCAAAATTATGTAATATGTAATCACATTTTGGTGGGAAAAAATACATATCTATATATAAAACAATATGTGAACTTAAGATACATCCCACCTGACTTAAATCATTTAATTAATGTTACTTAAGTTCAAAACAGACCTGGATATAAAATCCATATGCTTACACAGCTATATAACCAAAACTAATTTTAAAATTAATTATAAAAAACATAAAATTAATAATATTCAGATTAAGAGCATTGATTTTATGTCACAAATATTATTTCCCTAAAATTCAATTGCAATAACCCGCTGTGCTGGGCACAAGTTATTATTTTTTTTTTTAATTCAGATGCTTACAAGCTTGTGCTCTGTGGTAGCTCAATTCTCTTATCAGTGTTTGTATTCAAACCTTGGCAGACACTTCACCAACCTAAATCATTAGGCAGAAATGCCGTGTTTCATACACCCTGTCACTACCTCATTATTAATAGAATGTGTCAGTCTTTCCTTTTCCATTAAAATAATACTATGTGTATTCAAAATATCTTTAAAACTAAAATTTAAACCAAAGGGGAGATATCAGTCCCTATCTATAAAAATATACCTTAATAAAACAAAAATATACCATTATATATTTATCCACTTATATATTAAAAATTTTGACTAAATACCTACATTGTACCAAAAAGTGGGTACAGAGGAAAATTTATACAGGATCCTTCTTTCATAAAGCTAAGATTCCACTGTAAGAAAAAATAAATTAAAATAAAATCTATGTCTGTGTCATCTATATATCTATAACTCTATATTCTAGAATGTTTGAAAATCCAGAGTAAAGGATCTATTTCCCTTGCAGTATTAGATATATGAAAGAATACAAGCAATCTGTAAAGGTATACATATAATATTTACACAGATTTATATTATGCCCATTTATAAATTATAATAATATTTTATAGTATTACTTTTAACAGCAAAAATTGTTGAGTTTCCAAAATACCAATCCAGAGCAACAAGTTGATTGACCATCAGTGCAATGGAATGCAACACAATCATAATAAAATGTGCTTGTACTATAACAAAATGGAAAACTATAAAAATTTTTTAGTAAATTAAAAGGCAGGGATAAGATTATTTTATATCATTTAGTTAAAAGCAGTTCATATCTATCAATTCATTTATATAGATATTTAGAGGAACTCACAGGAAAATAATAACAATGCTTATTTGCATGCAAGGTAGAGAATAAAATATAGGTAGAGACATTCCAATGTGTATACCTTTTTCTAATTTTGCTTTGTGACTCATGAGAAATTTTCCAACTTTTCAAAAATTGAACTATTTATAATGATTTTGCAATGGACTTAAAATTGTGGAGTTCAGAAAACCAGATGGGGAAGCATTGTAGTGTTGGCATTGAAATATGATTAGGATAACAGTGGGAACCTGTTAAGAAGAGGTTTCCATATTCAAGATATCTTTGGAAAGCCTTCAAAAGAATTGGCAACCTAAAGTTCTTGATTGAAATCAGGGTCAACGTCTGTTTTGTAAATACAGTTTTATTAGAAAAGAGCTACTTGATTCTTTTACAGCTTGTCTGTTCCTGGTTTCACACTGTAACAGCAGAGTTGAGCATTTATTCAATTATTGCTTACAAAGACTGAGTATTTACAGTCTTTCTTTTTTTTTTTTTTTACATAAAAAACCCTTGCTGATTCCTGCTTTAAACCATAGAGTTCTATAATGGACAATCTTCGTGGTATTAAGTAATGATAAGAATAAATAATGATTCCACCATTTTTAACAGAAACAAAATGGCAAATAAAGTTGCCAGTTATTGCCACATACACAAATAAGATAGGGATCATCACTTACAGAGAAACAAATTCAGGGTGAGGAAGACTAAGACACTCAATAGGATATTGCTGAGATCCTTGAGTACATGTGTATGACCACCTAGGTCCACAAACTCCTGTTTGGAAATCAGTCAAGTAGTGGGGTATAAGGTGTATAATTATGGGTTCAAAAACAAATAACCCTTTGAGTAAATCATTTAAAGTTTCTGACTCTCAGTATTCTCAGGAATATAATAGTAGGTTCATCTTAATAATCACTAAAGTCCTTTCCTAACCTCAAATGTGTGAAATAATTACTGAAATTTTACTATAAAAATTCCACTAAATGCTGCTTTTAAGGATTTTTAAGTTAGCAAAAGATGCAATGTGTCTAGTTAGGACAATAGGAATCTACCTGTCCACTGAAGGTCACAGGATAGGTAAGACTTCATTGTGTAGATTGTGATTCAAATAAATACACCATCAAACATTTTTAATTTGTTTTAAGTTGTACGGTTTCACACTTTAAAATCATTCACATTTAAAACAGTAAGAGGAAGAGGCTACCACACCAGGAGCGGGTGGGGGATTTGGAGAGAGCCAGTAAAAAAGGCAATAAGAAAAAAATAACCAATCTGGACGTCACATGGACTGTCATCAAGCTAGCATCATGCCTTCACTTTACATTTTAGTTTGATAACTTTCCATAAACACAGAGGATTTTGATGGCAAGCAATTTCATAGACTTAATTGGTGAAGAACATAAGGTTTTCCTTTGCAAGTTTTACACCTTCCTTAGATGTTTGTCTTGAAAAATAAATATAGCAAGAGTGCAATAAAAACCAGAGAATTTCTCAATATTTCCTATCTCTTCTCTCTTTTCATTAGAAACTTCAATTTCTTTTTAAAAACTACACATTTAAGAGATTTGAACAGATACAAAATTTCAGAATCATTTCAGCATTTGTAACTACCAGTTTGTTTCTGTCATAATGAAATCTTCAGCCATTTTTAGGCCTTTCCAAATTATTGGATACATTTAAGCCTTCCCTGACCTATTTTGTAAAACTACTGGCCATTATTTTTGAAGATTATGCTCTCTATGAGTACGTTTTCCCTGCACGCTTTCTCTTTCTTGTTTTACATGCCATGATGAAGAAACTCTGCTAAATATAGATTTTCATTATACCCAATTTCCATGAGAAGTGAGTGTTCCTTATTAAGGCTCTATGATGACTAAATTTTCATTCCCCAATATATAAAGTGGCAATGTCTTCATTCCTGTGCACCTTCAGTGAAATCAATTTCCTCTGTAAATGTTTTCCCTTTTATTTTTTCTATTTAATCAAACTATATTTTTGCATCAGTTAGCAACTGACATTATTAGGACTTTCTGTGATCAAACCATATGAAATTTGAGGTTGCACCAGTTTGTTCCCTGAAAAGTTATCATGTGTATCTTAATATGTTACATAAAACAAATCTATAAACATGCATGGGAGGGGGAGTCAAGATGGCAGAGGAATGAGGGGAAGATTTCACCAGCTCCCCAACAGAATCACCAGAACTAATCAAGAAATGAACCACCACCAACAAACCAGCCGCTAGACGAAAGAAGAATTCCATAGGTCCGCGAGTGTAGAAGAGTGAACAGCCAGAAATTTCCTGGAGCTATGGTTCTAAGAATCCTCTATCCTAACCCCCACGCCGGACAGACCCGACAGAGAGCGCGCCAGCAAGTGCCCTAAAAGGGGGCCTAAGCAGAGGCTCGGGGGAGAGAGGGCAGCAATCAGCGTGAAAATCCCAAGAAACCGCCCGGATAGCCAGCAGAAATTAAGACACTGCAAAGATAGGATATCGGAGCAGGGCCGAGCAGAATGCGCTTGCTGCGTAGCGACCTGAGGCCAGATGGAACGCGGGGAGTGCTGCCTAGCAACTGTCCAGGAGATGGGAGGGAGCGCCCAGTGTGAAAATCGCGCCGCTCAACGGGGCGAAAATCGCAACTTTCCGCCTGGCACCAGGTGAGTTCAAACACTCCTAGTGTGGGACTAGCTAAAGGGGAAGTCGCCCACAGATTGCTGACCAGGGACCGGGCTTGAGCCAGACGGGGAAGGTTGTGCCTGCCTTTGGGACTTGGACGCATAACTGGCAGTGCGCGCGCGCCAGTGGCAGAGGTGCCCGTGCACCCCCATAGCTACACCTGCAGCGGAGGAAGCCAGGAGAAGGGCAGGTATTGGAGGCTACCGGCGGGTGCACATCCAAGCCGGGGCGCCCCCGCCCAATACGAGATTGCGCACTCACAGTGGCCCCCCCCCCCGTCCAACGGACTGGGATCAGTCCTCGCCCCCCCAACCCCACCCCCGCCCAACACGGGACTGCGCATGTCGCGCCAGCCACCCAACGGACTAGAAACAGCCCGCCTTCCTGGCCAGCACCTGAGCTTGCACACCGGTGCCATAAGGGAATGGCTACATCATGAAGACAATACCATCCAGAGCAGACTGGCTTCCACCAGACAGATGAGAGGATAAAAACCAGGGACAGTATTTAGCTTTTTTGTTTATCTGTTGTGGACGGTTCTGTTTATTCATTTGCTCAGTCAGGTTTGGGGTTTTTTTTTTGTCTCTTCTTATTAAGTTTCACATCCCTTTTTAATTTTTAATTTCTATTTTTTGATTTTTAATTATTAATTTTTTTAAATTAACTTCTTGAACTTCTAATTTTCTTGCCTCTTTCCCACTCCTTCCTCCCTCTATGTTCTAAATCTAAAACGTTCTCCTGTCTACCACTATCCTCTAGATAAACATTTCCTACCTTCCTGTCTCCACTATTCTCTTCCAGCTGCACTAAACAATACAACACACTAATCTTGGATACATAACCCTATAAAATCCTTCCAAGACGAATCTATTCCTTCTCATTACCCATACACTCTCCACCTCCTCACCCCCAACACATGTCTTAGTTAAAAATTGCTTTCAATGAAATAGTCCAAGCCAGGACCTTGCCTAGGATCTATTTTTCCAGGCACTATTTTAATTAATTCAGAGCTTAACGGTCAAGTACCATCTTTGATTGCGTCGTTTGCCAGAAATATCTCCTATGCTTTGTCAGTGTAAGACTGGTTAGATGTGGTTATTGCTGTGCATGTATGTATATCTTATGACTATGTTAGAAAACATCTGCATGCTTTTATGACTGTCACCCATTAGGGATGCACCACTTGTTCCTCAGATGCTAATATTTGAACTAATATCATGGAACATCATAGCAAACCAGACATAGAGCCTACACCCCCTGACCAATCATCAAACCAAGGATCCACGGAGTAGAGGCCCTGATTCCAAGACCCCACACTATCAAAGAACATACAACACTAGAGATTGTTCATCTGTAAACAAGACCTAACACCACCCAAGACACAAACCATTGAACCCTTCTAGAAGGACAGAAACACAAAGGAAAGGAGAATTCGACCAAGAAGCCAGGTGGGGGAAAAGAACTCCATACACACAGACACCCACAAAGAAACAAA
This sequence comes from Tragulus kanchil, assembly GCA_022376925.1. NCBI lineage: Eukaryota > Metazoa > Chordata > Mammalia > Artiodactyla > Tragulidae > Tragulus > Tragulus kanchil. The sequence continues at coordinate 65,435,618 of JAIOJX010000024.1, forward strand.
AACTGACCTAATAATGAAACGACAGAGAAACACTGCACAAATGAAGGACCAAGCTAGAGAATCACAGCTTCAAATGACAGAGAAGGAGATAGACAAATTATCTGAAAGAGAATTCAGAAAAACTGTATTAATGAGGATGCAAAACACTGAAAACAGAATATTAGAGGAAATTAGTGCACTGAGAAAAGACATGCAGGAAATGAAAAATAAGCAAATAGAGACCAGCAACTCAATTGCTGAAATCAAAAATACTATAGAAGGCCTCAACAGTAGACTATCGGAGGCTGAAGAGCGGATGAGTGAACTGGAAGACAGACTGGTGGAAATAACTGGTGAGGAACAGAACAAAGAACAAAGAATGAAAAGAACTGAGGATAGCCTCAGAGACCTATGGGACAATATCAAACGCACCAACATTAGAATTATAGGAGTTCCAGAAGAAGAGGAAGGAAAGAGAGGTTACGAAAAAATTCTTGAAGAGGTTATAGTTGAAAACTTCCCCAGCATCGGAAAGGAAATAGTAACCCATGTCCAAGAAGCACAAAGAGTTCCATACAGGATAAACCCCAGAAGAAACACACCAAGGCACATTCTAATCAAACTAACACAGACAAAATATAAAGACAGATTACTAAAAGCAGCTAGAAGCAAACAGCAAATAACATATAAAGGAAACCCCACACGTCTAACTGCGGATCTCTCAACAGAAACCCTCCAGGCCAGAAGAGAATGGCAAGACACATTCAAATGGCTAAAAGAGAATAACCACCAACCAAGAATTCTCTACCCAGCAAGAATCTCATTCAGAATCGTTGGAGAAGTCAAAAACTTCTCAGACAGACAAATCAAAAAGAATTTTGTACTGCAAAGCCAGCCCTACAACAAGTGTTAAAGGGCCTGATATAGCCAATAAATACAAGAGTAGAAGAAGTCCTACAAATCAGACTCCAAACTTCTAAGAAGATGACAATAGGAACATTCATATCAATAATTACTTTGAATGTAAATGGATTAAATGCTCTAATCAAATGACATAGGTTGGCTGAATGGACCCAGAAATATGACACATATATATGCTGTTTACAAGAGACCCACTTCAGACCTAGAGACACCCATAGACTGAAAATGAGAGGCTGGAAAAAGATATTCCATGCAAATGGAAATCAAAAGAAAGCTGGGGTAGCAATCCTAATATCAGACAAAATAGACTTTAAAATAAAGAAGATTCTAAGAAACAAGGCAGGTCACTACATCACGATTAAGGGATCCATCCAAGAGGAAGACATAACAGTCATGAATATCTACACACCCAACACAGGGGCACCTCAATACATAATATAGATTCTTTCAGACTTAAAAGAAGAAATCAATAATAACACAATAATAGTAGGAGACTTTAACATTCCTCTCACACCAATGGATAGATCATCCAAACAGAAAATTAATAAAGAAACACAAGCCTTAAATGCCACACTAGAAAAGATGGACCTCATCGATATCTTTAGGACTTTCCATTCAAAAGCAGGAGAATACACTTTCTTCTCAAGTGCTCACGGAACATTCTCCAGGATAGACCACATCTTGGGCCACAAATCTACCTCAGTCAATTCAAGAAAACTGAAATTAAATCATCCATCTTCTCAGACCACAATGCAATGAGACTAGAGATCAACTACAGGAGAAAAGTCGCTAAAAATACAAACACTTGGCGATTACAATCATCACATACCTAGAACCCAATTACTAAAAGCAGCTAGAAGCAAACAGCAAATAACATATAAAGGAAACCCCACACGTCTAACTGCGGATCTCTCAACAGAAACCCTCCAGGCCAGAAGAGAATGGCAAGACACATTCAAATGGCTAAAAGAGAATAACCACCAACCAAGAATTCTCTACCCAGCAAGAATCTCATTCAGAATCGTTGGAGAAGTCAAAAACTTCTCAGACAGACAAATCAAAAAGAATTTTGTACTGCAAAGCCAGCCCTACAACAAGTGTTAAAGGGCCTGATATAGCCAATAAATACAAGAGTAGAAGAAGTCCTACAAATCAGACTCCAAACTTCTAAGAAGATGACAATAGGAACATTCATATCAATAATTACTTTGAATGTAAATGGATTAAATGCTCTAATCAAATGACATAGGTTGGCTGAATGGACCCAGAAATATGACACATATATATGCTGTTTACAAGAGACCCACTTCAGACCTAGAGACACCCATAGACTGAAAATGAGAGGCTGGAAAAAGATATTCCATGCAAATGGAAATCAAAAGAAAGCTGGGGTAGCAATCCTAATATCAGACAAAATAGACTTTAAAATAAAGAAGATTCTAAGAAACAAGGCAGGTCACTACATCACGATTAAGGGATCCATCCAAGAGGAAGACATAACAGTCATGAATATCTACACACCCAACACAGGGGCACCTCAATACATAATATAGATTCTTTCAGACTTAAAAGAAGAAATCAATAATAACACAATAATAGTAGGAGACTTTAACATTCCTCTCACACCAATGGATAGATCATCCAAACAGAAAATTAATAAAGAAACACAAGCCTTAAATGCCACACTAGAAAAGATGGACCTCATCGATATCTTTAGGACTTTCCATTCAAAAGCAGGAGAATACACTTTCTTCTCAAGTGCTCACGGAACATTCTCCAGGATAGACCACATCTTGGGCCACAAATCTACCTCAGTCAATTCAAGAAAACTGAAATTAAATCATCCATCTTCTCAGACCACAATGCAATGAGACTAGAGATCAACTACAGGAGAAAAGTCGCTAAAAATACAAACACTTGGCGATTAAATAGCACATACCTAAAAAACCCATTGATTACTGAGGAAATCAAAGGAGAAATTTAAAAATTACTAGAAGAAAATGACAATGAACACACGACAGTGCAAAACCTATGGGACACCGCAAAAGCAGTTCTAAGAGGGAAATTTATAGCAATACAATCCCACCACAAGAAACTAGGAAAATATGAAGCAGATGACTTAACACTCTGCATAAAACAATTGGAAAAAGAAGAACATAAACATCCCAAAGCCAGCAGAAGATGAGAAATTATAAAGACTAGAGCAGAAATAAATCAGAAAGAAATGAAAGAAACAATAGCAAAGATAAATAAAACAAAAGGCTGGATCTTTGAAAAGGTAAACAAAATTGACAAGCCACTGGCCAGACTCAGCAAGAGAAAGAGAGAGAAGAACCAGATCAACAAAATCAAAAACAAAAAAGGAGAGATTACAACAGATAATGCAGAAATCCAAAGGATTCTAAGAGATTACTATGAGCAACTCTATGGCAACAAACTGGACAACCTGGAAGAAATGGACAGTTTCTTGGGGAGAATAAATCTCCGCAGACTGAGCCAGGAAGAAACAGAAGCTTTGAACAACCCAATCACAAGCTCAGAAATCGAATCTGTGATTAAAAATCTACCCAAAAATAAAAGCCCAGGGCCAGATGGCTTCACAGCTGAATTCTACCAAACATTTAAAGAAGAGCTAGTGCCTGTCCTTCTAAAACACTTTCAAAAAATTACACAGGAAGGAAAACTTCCAAACACATTCTTCGAGGTCACCATCACCCTGATACCCAAACCAGGCAAAGACAACACAAAAAAGGAAAATTACAGACGAATTTCCCTGATGAACTTAGATGCCAAGATCCTCAACAAAATCCTAGCACACAGAATTCAACGACACGTCAGAGAACTCATACATCATGATCAAGTTGGGTTCATCCCAGGCATGCAAGGATTCTTCAACATCCGGGCAAAATCTCCATCTTCTCAGACCACAATGCAATGAGACTAGAGATCAACTACAGGAGAAAAGTCGCTAAAAATACAAACACTTGGCGATTAAATAGCACATACCTAAAAAACCCATTGATTACTGAGGAAATCAAAGGAGAAATTTAAAAATTACTAGAAGAAAATGACAATGAACACACGACAGTGCAAAACCTATGGGACACCGCAAAAGCAGTTCTAAGAGGGAAATTTATAGCAATACAATCCCACCACAAGAAACTAGGAAAATATGAAGCAGATGACTTAACACTCTGCATAAAACAATTGGAAAAAGAAGAACATAAACATCCCAAAGCCAGCAGAAGATGAGAAATTATAAAGACTAGAGCAGAAATAAATCAGAAAGAAATGAAAGAAACAATAGCAAAGATAAATAAAACAAAAGGCTGGATCTTTGAAAAGGTAAACAAAATTGACAAGCCACTGGCCAGACTCAGCAAGAGAAAGAGAGAGAAGAACCAGATCAACAAAATCAAAAACAAAAAAGGAGAGATTACAACAGATAATGCAGAAATCCAAAGGATTCTAAGAGATTACTATGAGCAACTCTATGGCAACAAACTGGACAACCTGGAAGAAATGGACAGTTTCTTGGGGAAGAATAAATCTCCGCAGACTGAGCCAGGAAGAAACAGAAGCTTTGAACAACCCAATCACAAGCTCAGAAATCGAATCTGTGATTAAAAATCTACCCAAAAATAAAAGCCCAGGGCCAGATGGCTTCACAGCTGAATTCTACCAAACATTTAAAGAAGAGCTAGTGCCTGTCCTTCTAAAACACTTTCAAAAAATTACACAGGAAGGAAAACTTCCAAACACATTCTTCGAGGTCACCATCACCCTGATACCCAAACCAGGCAAAGACAACACAAAAAAGGAAAATTACAGACGAATTTCCCTGATGAACTTAGATGCCAAGATCCTCAACAAAATCCTAGCACACAGAATTCAACGACACGTCAGAGAACTCATACATCATGATCAAGTTGGGTTCATCCCAGGCATGCAAGGATTCTTCAACATCCGGAAATCAATCCATGTGAAACACCATATCAACAAATTGAGAGGCAAAAATCACATGATCATCTCAATAGATGCAGAAAAAGCCTTCGACAAAGTACAGCATCCATTTATGATCAAAACTCTTCAGAAAATGGGCATAGAAGGAACCTATCTCAACATAATAAAAGCCATCTATGAGAAGCCCACAGCGAACATTGTCCTCAACGGTGAAAAACTGAAAGCATTCCCTCTAAGATCAGGAACAAGACAGGGGTGTCCACTTTCACCACTACTATTCAATATAGTCCTGGAAGTCCTAGCAACAGCAATAAGAGAAGAGAAGAAATCAAAGGAATCCAGATTGGAAAAGAAGAAGTCAAACTCTCTCTTTTTGCAGACGACATGATATTATACATAGAAAATCCCAAAGACACGGTTACAAAGGTACTAGAGCTAATCATCGAAGTCACTAAAGTCACAGGATAGAAAATCAACACACAGTAATCACTGGCATTCCTATACACAAACAATGAAAAATCAGAAAGCGAAATCAAAGAGGCAATCCCCTTCACCATTGCAACCAAAACAATCAAATATCTAGGAATAAACTTATCCAAAGAAACAAAAGAATTGTACACAGAAAATTACAAGACACTCATGAGAGACATTAAAAAAGACTTAAACAGATGGAGAGATATTCCATGTTCCTGGGTCAGAAGAATCAATATTGTGAAAATGACCATACTACCAAATATCATCTACAGATTCAATGCAATACCTATTCAACTACCGATTAAAAACTCTCAGGGCCAGATCTCACACAAAACCATTTAAAGAAGAGCTAGTGCCTGTCCTTCTAAAACACTTTCAAAAAATTACACAGGAAGGAAAACTTCCAAACACATTCTTCGAGGTCACCATCACCCTGATACCCAAACCAGGCAAAGACAACACAAAAAAGGAAAATTACAGACGAATTTCCCTGATGAACTTAGATGCCAAGATCCTCAACAAAATCCTAGCACACAGAATTCAACGACACGTCAGAGAACTCATACATCATGATCAAGTTGGGTTCATCCCAGGCATGCAAGGATTCTTCAACATCCGGAAATCAATCCATGTGAAACACCATATCAACAAATTGAGAGGCAAAAATCACATGATCATCTCAATAGATGCAGAAAAAGCCTTCGACAAAGTACAGCATCCATTTATGATCAAAACTCTTCAGAAAATGGGCATAGAAGGAACCTATCTCAACATAATAAAAGCCATCTATGAGAAGCCCACAGCGAACATTGTCCTCAACGGTGAAAAACTGAAAGCATTCCCTCTAAGATCAGGAACAAGACAGGGGTGTCCACTTTCACCACTACTATTCAATATAGTCCTGGAAGTCCTAGCAACAGCAATAAGAGAAGAGAAGAAATCAAAGGAATCCAGATTGGAAAAGAAGAAGTCAAACTCTCTCTTTTTGCAGACGACATGATATTATACATAGAAAATCCCAAAGACACGGTTACAAAGGTACTAGAGCTAATCATCGAAGTCACTAAAGTCACAGGATAGAAAATCAACACACAGTAATCACTGGCATTCCTATACACAAACAATGAAAAATCAGAAAGCGAAATCAAAGAGGCAATCCCCTTCACCATTGCAACCAAAACAATCAAATATCTAGGAATAAACTTATCCAAAGAAACAAAAGAATTGTACACAGAAAATTACAAGACACTCATGAGAGACATTAAAAAAGACTTAAACAGATGGAGAGATATTCCATGTTCCTGGGTCAGAAGAATCAATATTGTGAAAATGACCATACTACCAAATATCATCTACAGATTCAATGCAATACCTATTCAACTACCATTGACATTTTTCACAGAACTAGACCAAATAATAACACAGTTCATATGGAAACACAAAAGACCTCGAATAGCCAAAGCAATCCTGAGAAAGATAAACGGAGTTGGAGGAATCAGCCTCCCTAACTTCAAACTCTACTACAAAGCAACAGTCATCAAGACAGTATGGTACTGGCACAAAAACAGAACTATAGACCAATGGAACAAGATACAGAACCCGGAGATAGGCCCACACACCTATGGGTACCTTATTTTTGACAAAGGAGGAGAAACTATAAAATGGGACAAAGACAGCCTCTTCAACAAGTGGTGCTGGGAGAATTGGACAGCCACATTCAAAAAAATGAAGTTGGCACATTCCCTGACACCATACACGAAGATCAACTCAAAATGGATTAAAGACCTAAATGGAAGACTGGAAACCATTAAACTCTTAGAGGAGAATATAGGCAAAACCCTCAAGGACATCAATCAAAGCAAGATCTTCTCTGACCCACCTACGAAAATAGCAGAACTGAAAAGAAAAATGAACACGTGGGACTTCATGAAATTTAAAAGCTTTTGTACAGCAAAAGAAATTACAGAAAAGCTCAACAGACACCCCACAGAGTGGGAGAAGATCATAGCAAATGAAACAACAGACAAAGAATTAATCTCCAAAATCTACAAGCAACTCAGACAACTCAGCACAGGAAAAATGAACAACCCAATCAAATAAGGGGAAAAAGATCTAAAGAGACGCCTGTCCAAGAGGACATACAGATGGCCCAAAAGCACATGAAACGATGCTCAACCTCGCTTATTATTAGAGAAATGCAAAGTAAAACTACAATGAGATACCATCTCACACCCGTCAGAATGGCCATCATCAAAAAATCTGCAGACAATAAATGCTGGAGAGGGTGCGGAGAAGAGGGTACCCTCTTGCATTGTTGGTGGGAATGAGAATTGATACAGCCTCTATGGAAGACAGTCTGGAGATTTCTTAAAAAACTAAAAATAGAAGCACCCTATGACCCAGCAATCCCACTCTTAGGCTTATATCTTGATGAAATCCAAACTGAAAGAAGCACCTGTATCCCAGTGTTCATTGCAGCTCTCTATACAATAGCCAGAACATGGAAGCAACCTAGAAGTCCATCGACGAACGAATGGATTCAGAAGTCCTGATACATAAATACAATGGAATACTACTCAGCTGTTAAAGAAATGCAGAAGACTCAGTCCTAATGAAGTGGCTGGCTCTAGAACCTATCTTAAAAAGTGAAGCAATTCAAAAAGAGAAAGACAAATACAGTATACAAACACACATATATGGAATTTAGTAGGACGGTCTTGATAACACACGCAGTGAACACATTGAAAAACAGACAGAGCATAGACATAGGGACATTGAGGGGAAGAAATAGGGAGGGCGAAGCATGGACCGAGTAACATGGAAACCTATACTGTTATGTGTGGAAAAGATAGCTAGTGTCATTGTGCTAAGGGAATAGGAGTGCTTACAATGGCTTGGGGCGATGGTCTGGAGGGTTTGGATGGGGTGAACTGGGGGGGGATGGGGACCATGGATATGCATATGACTGATCTGGTATCATACATGTCTATGAACAACAAAACTCTGTAAAACCTTTAAAATAAATAATAATAATAATAATAAACACATGCATGCTAGTATATATAACAGGTAATTTTTTTTCTCATCTAGTTCCTTTCTTTATCCTCCAACACCTTTTTGTCATCAAGATGTCCTATAATTTTATACTCTTCTGAATGTATTATTTATAAGTGCATAGAGAAATTCCTCCTTGGGCATGAATAAACGATTTATATTTAAAAATTATACAAAGATATCAGACTATTTAATAAAAATTGTGAGAAGTAATCTAAGGAAATGACATAGTGTATGACACTCTAGAAAGACGAGTTTCTAGATGAATTATGGAAGAACTAAATGGACTTCCCTGGTGGTCCAGTGGATAGAGTCCATCTTGCAATGCAAGGGGCACTGTTTCGATTCCTGGACCAGGAAGATCCCACGTGCCATGGAGCAGCTGGTCCGGTGTGTCCAGTTACTAGCCAATGCACTGGAGTGCATGCATCCAGAGCTGGTGCTCTGCAGCAATAGAGACCATTGCAATGGGAGTCCCACACAGGCCAAAGAATAAAGATGGATGAAAATAAATAAACACAAAATCAATAAAAGAGGAGAAAATTAGAAAAAAACAAAACAACTATTTGTTAGAACTTTCCTGGTCATCCAGTGAGTAAGACTCTGTGCTTCCAATATAAGGGGCATGGGTTCAATTCATGGTTGGGGAACTAAGGTCCCCAATGTGGCCAAGAAAAGAATGACTGCACGTTCTCTGCAATTCAAAAAGAGAAAGACAAATACAGTATACAAACACACATATATGGAATTTAGTAGGACGGTCTTGATAACACACGCAGTGAACACATTGAAAAACAGACAGAGCATAGACATAGGGACATTGAGGGAAGAAATGGGGAGGGCGAAGCATGGACCGAGTAACATGGAAACCTATACTGTTATGTGTGGAAAAGATAGCTAGTGTCATTGTGCTAAGGGAATAGGAGTGCTTACAATGGCTTGGGGCGATGGTCTGGAGGGTTTGGATGGGGTGAACTGGGGGGGGATGGGGACCATGGATATGCATATGACTGATCTGGTATCATACATGTCTATGAACAACAAAACTCTGTAAAACCTTTAAAATAAATAATAATAATAATAATAAACACATGCATGCTAGTATATATAACAGGTAATTTTTTTTCTCATCTAGTTCCTTTCTTTATCCTCCAACACCTTTTTGTCATCAAGATGTCCTATAATTTTATACTCTTCTGAATGTATTATTTATAAGTGCATAGAGAAATTCCTCCTTGGGCATGAATAAACGATTTATATTTAAAAATTATACAAAGATATCAGACTATTTAATAAAAATTGTGAGAAGTAATCTAAGGAAATGACATAGTGTATGACACTCTAGAAAGACGAGTTTCTAGATGAATTATGGAAGAACTAAATGGACTTCCCTGGTGGTCCAGTGGATAGAGTCCATCTTGCAATGCAAGGGGCACTGTTTCGATTCCTGGACCAGGAAGATCCCACGTGCCATGGAGCAGCTGGTCCGGTGTGTCCAGTTACTAGCCAATGCACTGGAGTGCATGCATCCAGAGCTGGTGCTCTGCAGCAATAGAGACCATTGCAATGGGAGTCCCACACAGGCCAAAGAATAAAGATGGATGAAAATAAATAAACACAAAATCAATAAAAGAGGAGAAAATTAGAAAAAAACAAAACAACTATTTGTTAGAACTTTCCTGGTCATCCAGTGAGTAAGACTCTGTGCTTCCAATATAAGGGGCATGGGTTCAATTCATGGTTGGGGAACTAAGGTCCCCAATGTGGCCAAGAAAAGAATGACTGCACGTTCTCTCCTGCCAGAGGCCACAGAGAACAGAAATATACCTGTAATGATTTTATAAACAAGTTCAGTTTCTTCACAAATACCTCAAAGCATAATTATCTCATACTTTATTTCAAAATAAGAAATAAGCAAAAAATCTGTTAATAAGCAAAAAATCAGTATTATACTTTCTCTATGGGTTTCTTACAATATTAAACAGGAAAATGTTTTTTAAACCAACAAAACTACATAAACATTTCTCAGTGCTCCTTTCCTGGTTTTCTCCTCTCCCCTCCCACCTAGTCTCAGCACTCCCCCTCCTTCAAGTAACAAATGTATGCTTTTAGATATTTTGCTATGAATTTACATGTCCATTTTTCATACTCATATCTGGTTATTTTCAAAATATTTTACATCTTGCTTTATCTTTTTCACTTAGCAGTAAATACATGGAAAGTATGTTTCTGTGTGGGTAGGTGTAAGTCTGCCTCATTCAAATAGCAACAGTCTTCTATATTAAGGATGTAACATTAGTCATTTGACCTTTACTATTTTAGAACATTTTAAACAGGGCAAACAGTACTATGTTTTTATTCTATAGTGCAATGTATTGACTAAGAGTATAGTTTCTAGATTCAGTGCTATATATCAGCTTTGTAAAACTGAGGATAAGGGAACTATATATCTCATAGACTTGTTCTGACAAATGATAGAATACAAATAAAGTATTCAAGCAGGGCTGCCAAAACTAAAAGTATTCAATAGATGTGGTGACAGCTATTATCATATTCATGATAATAAAACTGTTATATGAGGTACCGGTTGTAAAATGACTGGAATGTTTCCAGTATGCTTCGTAATCTCCATCTCCCTGAGTCCTGAAAGTGGTACCTAACTCTCTTAGATACTTCCATCCAAGGGATACTCAGACAAATATTGTCTGCAGAGATTTTCATCTTCTGCTATTTTCATAGCTTTCAGCTTATGAAGCTCCTGTGTGAACTACAGGTAACTGAGCTTCCAATATAAGGGGCATGGGTTCAATTCATGGTTGGGGAACTAAGGTCCCCAATGTGGCCAAGAAAAGAATGACTGCACGTTCTCTCCTGCCAGAGGCCACAGAGAACAGAAATATACCTGTAATGATTTTATAAACAAGTTCAGTTTCTTCACAAATACCTCAAAGCATAATTATCTCATACTTTATTTCAAAATAAGAAATAAGCAAAAAATCTGTTAATAAGCAAAAAATCAGTATTATACTTTCTCTATGGGTTTCTTACAATATTAAACAGGAAAATGTTTTTTAAACCAACAAAACTACATAAACATTTCTCAGTGCTCCTTTCCTGGTTTTCTCCTCTCCCCTCCCACCTAGTCTCAGCACTCCCCCTCCTTCAAGTAACAAATGTATGCTTTTAGATATTTTGCTATGAATTTACATGTCCATTTTTCATACTCATATCTGGTTATTTTCAAAATATTTTACATCTTGCTTTATCTTTTTCACTTAGCAGTAAATACATGGAAAGTATGTTTCTGTGTGGGTAGGTGTAAGTCTGCCTCATTCAAATAGCAACAGTCTTCTATATTAAGGATGTAACATTAGTCATTTGACCTTTACTATTTTAGAACATTTTAAACAGGGCAAACAGTACTATGTTTTTATTCTATAGTGCAATGTATTGACTAAGAGTATAGTTTCTAGATTCAGTGCTATATATCAGCTTTGTAAAACTGAGGATAAGGGAACTATATATCTCATAGACTTGTTCTGACAAATGATAGAATACAAATAAAGTATTCAAGCAGGGCTGCCAAAACTAAAAGTATTCAATAGATGTGGTGACAGCTATTATCATATTCATGATAATAAAACTGTTATATGAGGTACCGGTTGTAAAATGACTGGAATGTTTCCAGTATGCTTCGTAATCTCCATCTCCCTGAGTCCTGAAAGTGGTACCTAACTCTCTTAGATACTTCCATCCAAGGGATACTCAGACAAATATTGTCTGCAGAGATTTTCATCTTCTGCTATTTTTCATAGCTTTCAGCTTATGAAGCTCCTGTGTGAACTACAGGTAACTGAGGGCCTTCACTCTTGAGGCAAATAAGAAAGATAACACACTAGAGGGTACAAATGCCTGGGCTCAGCTGCCTATCCTGAGGTAGCTCTATCAGTCATTTGTGGAAACTGCAGCATATTACCATTAATATTAAATGATTTTTTACTACTTCTATATATTATTATTTATAGTATTAAAATATTATGAATGACAATTAATACATATACAGTTACAGAATATTGCTATTATTACATACATTTCATATAGACAATCTATGTGGGGGGTTAATTTTATATATCTATATATATATATATATTCAATGACAGTTTTCTGCATATAAAATTCCAAGTAAGCAGGTGTTTTAAGTGTTTTGTTATAGCAGTTTTAAAGTATTACTGCATTTTCTTTTCAGCTTCCATCTCTCTTTTCTTTTTTTTTTTTTTTGAGTTTTAAATCTGACTCTTATTCCGTTGAAATTTTCCCAACCCTATCCTTTATTTTCTTCTTTTTAATTTTTTTTCTCTAGTCAGTTTACTCACTTTCACCACTTTTATTATGATGCACCTATATGTTATTTTCTTTCCATTTATGCTTCAGTGCTATGGTCTGAATGTTTGTGTCCCCTTCTCACAAATCATATGTTAGAATCCTAATCCCCAAATTAATGGTTTTAGGAGATAGTGCCTTTGAAATGTGCATTAGTCATGAAAGCAGAGCCCTCATGAATACAATCCCGTTCTTATAAAAGAGGTCTGAGAAAGCGTTCTGAATTACAAGGAGATGTCAGCATCCTAAACCCAGAAAAGCATCTCACCAAAACCCAAATATGGAATCATTTTCTGCTGTTTATAAGCCACCTAGTTTATGATGATTTGATATAGCAGACCACACAGATTAAAATACAAACCTGAACTGTTGTTTCTTGTGGGTTTTTTTCATTTATATTTCTCATTTTTTAAATCTGTGAATGGAAGTTTTTCAGCAATTTTGGATAAAACTCTGATGCTATAGCTTCAGATCTGGATTCTGATATAGTTTTTTGATATTCCTCTTCTGAATTTTGTTTTAAACAGAATTGTATGACAATCCCCATTGTTATCGATCAAGGTTCTCGGCCTCCTTAATTAATAGAAATGAATAAGAGGCCTGACAAGAAATTTAGCCAAGGGTTTACTGGGGCCCTGCTGTAGGAGTGGGGAATGAAACCAAGTAACAGGTTCCCATGCTCACTCCCCAAAGTGAGGGAGCTGATTCCTTTTGTGGGGTGAGGATAGGAGATGGATCAAGGGATTAGACCAGAAGTGGGGCTTAGGTGGACTACCCACTATTTTAGTAATGTTCTGTGTAGGGAACCAAGAGTGTTTGCTTTTGTTCATGGTTCTTCAGAATTAGCAGTTTGGTTCTGGGTCTTTTTGTAGCTTGATATCCACAATTTGCCCCAACTTCTCTTGCACAGTTATTTTAATACCTTATAAATTCTTTGTATTATGCTGTTGGAGGAAAGATCTGCTTGTCCAGGAACTAGCACTGTACCAGACAGTCCCGTGTCTTGGGTCTCAGGTCTCAGCCTGTCTCAACATGATCTTCATTTCCAGTTGATACTACAATAATTATATCATGTTTCATATTTAAGATTTTTATACAACTAACCTTAACATAGAAAGATTATCCAATTAGGCCTAACTCATTCGTACGAGCTCATTAGAAGCCCATTTTCTCTAACTGGTTTCAGGAGATAGTGCCTTTGAAATGTGCATTAGTCATGAAAGCAGAGCCCTCATGAATACAATCCCGTTCTTATAAAAGAGGTCTGAGAAAGCGTTCTGAATTACAAGGAGATGTCAGCATCCTAAACCCAGAAAAGCATCTCACCAAAACCCAAATATGGAATCATTTTCTGCTGTTTATAAGCCACCTAGTTTATGATGATTTGATATAGCAGACCACACAGATTAAAATACAAACCTGAACTGTTGTTTCTTGTGGGTTTTTTTCATTTATATTTCTCATTTTTTAAATCTGTGAATGGAAGTTTTTCAGCAATTTTGGATAAAACTCTGATGCTATAGCTTCAGATCTGGATTCTGATATAGTTTTTTGATATTCCTCTTCTGAATTTTGTTTTAAACAGAATTGTATGACAATCCCCATTGTTATCGATCAAGGTTCTCGGCCTCCTTAATTAATAGAAATGAATAAGAGGCCTGACAAGAAATTTAGCCAAGGGTTTACTGGGGCCCTGCTGTAGGAGTGGGGAATGAAACCAAGTAACAGGTTCCCATGCTCACTCCCCAAAGTGAGGGAGCTGATTCCTTTTGTGGGGTGAGGATAGGAGATGGATCAAGGGATTAGACCAGAAGTGGGGCTTAGGTGGACTACCCACTATTTTAGTAATGTTCTGTGTAGGGAACCAAGAGTGTTTGCTTTTGTTCATGGTTCTTCAGAATTAGCAGTTTGGTTCTGGGTCTTTTTGTAGCTTGATATCCACAATTTGCCCCAACTTCTCTTGCACAGTTATTTTAATACCTTATAAATTCTTTGTATTATGCTGTTGGAGGAAAGATCTGCTTGTCCAGGAACTAGCACTGTACCAGACAGTCCCGTGTCTTGGGTCTCAGGTCTCAGCCTGTCTCAACATGATCTTCATTTCCAGTTGATACTACAATAATTATATCATGTTTCATATTTAAGATTTTTATACAACTAACCTTAACATAGAAAGATTATCCAATTAGGCCTAACTCATTCGTACGAGCTCATTAGAAGCACATTTTTCTCTAACTGGTTTCAGACAGGAAGTCAGATATTGGAAGCCTGAGGATTATTTGTCATGAAGCCTCCTACTGCTTCTGCAATGTGATAAGAGTCAGTGAGAAGTCCCAACCTACAAAACTACAAGCAGAATGTAGGATCTGTATGTTCCATTTCACAGCTAGCAAAAGAAAGAGGCCCTCAGTCACACCACCACAAGGAACTGAATTTTGCCAGTTAACTGCGTGAGCTAGTTGATAAGTTATTTTCCAAAATCTACAGTTAAGAGGTTTTTTTATTATTGTTTTTTTTTTGGTGGGGGTGGGGTGCGATGGAGGGGGATGGGCAGGCCACTTCTATTGGTCTTTTATTTATCTATTTTCATCCATCTTTGTTCTTTGGCCCATGTGGACCTCCCATCGCGGTGGCCTCTGTTGTCGCAGAGCGCAGGTTCTGGGCGCATGCGCTCCAGAGCTCTGGCTCAGTAATTGCACACATCGGTCCAGCTGCTCCGCGGCACGTGGGATCATCCCAGGCCAGGGATGGATCCGGCACCCCTTGCACTGCAAGGCGGTGTCCTTACCCACTGGACCACCAGGAAAGCCCTCCAGTTAAGAGTTTAGTTCTGCTGAGGCCACCTAGATTGCCAACCTACAAAGCTGAGAGATGCTACTAAACAGCTGCTGTTTTGAGGCTTCTAGATTTGTGGTAGGCAAAAAATAAAATTAAAGATATTTTTTGGCCCACATAATCTCTTCTCTGCCTCCAACAGACAGGGAGTGCTCCCCTGTGTTCTCTGCTCCCATAATATTTCATGCCTCCACAGACATCTATGCATTAAAAAGAATTATAAATAGATCATTGTTTTATCTTCTTCAGGAAAATGTAATCTTTTGAAACAGAAACCCTAATCTTAATTTTTTGTTTTTGGCCCCAGATATATTGGTTTGGCCAAAAAGTTTATTCAGGTTTTTCTGTAAGAAGTTATAGAAAACCTAAACAAAAAATTTGACCAACTTAATAAATAGCCACACTTGGGCAAAGAAAAAAAATTGTTTGAACGAGGCCTTTCAATTTCCTTACAAGGACAAAATTTATTGAGATATTTTAAATCTTTAAGAGAAAAGTTTTTAAAGTGATAAGTTTTGTCACTGATGTAACCTGAAAATCATCAAGAATTGAAGGATTTAATGTACTCTAGGACATAGAGTTCCAGAAAAAATATTAGATTCTCTTTTAGCATTTTAAGTTTGCCCCACATGCATGTGCCAAATACATATACACAAAAATGTGCCAAATAATTTGACTATTATTCGATAAATTATATTTCTGTCTCTTTCTCATACTTGTTGAAACAATTGCAAAAGTATTCACTCATTACCTTTTGCATTTGTATTTGCTTTTTATTCCCTGACAGTAATTTGTAGATAAACCTTCAGAAGTAGAAAGAGGTAAAAACCACTGCTCTAGCCAACTTACATTTTAGCTCTTTAAATTTAACTATATTCAGAGCAAATAAACTGTGTGAGTGCTTGTGTGCTAAGTCACTATTTTTTGCAGGCGGTGCAGGTCCTCTGGCTCAGTAATTGCACACATCGGTCCAGCTGCTCGGCACATGGGATCTTCCCAGGCCAGGGATCGAACTGGCGCCCCTTGCACTGCAAGGCGGTGGCCTTACCCAGTGGACCACCAGGAAAGCCCTCCAGTTAAGAGTTTAGTTCTGCTGAGGCCACCTAGATTGCCAACCTACAAAGCTGAGAGATGCTACTAAACAGCTGCTGTTTTGAGGCTTCTAGATTTGTGGTAGGCAAAAAATAAAATTAAAGATATTTTTTGGCCCACATAATCTCTTCTCTGCCTCCAACAGACAGGGAGTGCTCCCCTGTGTTCTCTGCTCCCATAATATTTCATGCCTCCACAGACATCTATGCATTAAAAAGAATTATAAATAGATCATTGTTTTATCTTCTTCAGGAAAATGTAATCTTTTGAAACAGAAACCCTAATCTTAATTTTTTGTTTTTGGCCCCAGATATATTGGTTTGGCCAAAAAGTTTATTCAGGTTTTTCTGTAAGAAGTTATAGAAAACCTAAACAAAAAATTTGACCAACTTAATAAATAGCCACACTTGGGCAAAGAAAAAAAATTGTTTGAACGAGGCCTTTCAATTTCCTTACAAGGACAAAATTTATTGAGATATTTTAAATCTTTAAGAGAAAAGTTTTTAAAGTGATAAGTTTTGTCACTGATGTAACCTGAAAATCATCAAGAATTGAAGGATTTAATGTACTCTAGGACATAGAGTTCCAGAAAAAATATTAGATTCTCTTTTAGCATTTTAAGTTTGCACACACATGCATGTGCCAAATACATATACACAAAAATGTGCCAAATAATTTGACTATTATTCGATAAATTATATTTCTGTCTCTTTCTCATACTTGTTGAAACAATTGCAAAAGTATTCACTCATTACCTTTTGCATTTGTATTTGCTTTTTATTCCCTGACAGTAATTTGTAGATAAACCTTCAGAAGTAGAAAGAGGTAAAAACCACTGCTCTAGCCAACTTACATTTTAGCTCTTTAAATTTAACTATATTCAGAGCAAATAAACTGTGTGAGTGCTTGTGTGCTAAGTCACTTCAGTCCTGTCTGACTCTTTGCGACACTGTGGACATTGCCCCCCAAGCTTCTCTGTCCATAGGATTCCCCATGCAAGAATACTGGCGAGGGTTGCTGTGCCCTCCTCCAGTAGGTCATCCTAACCCAAGAATTGAACTCACATTTCTTGTGTCCCCTGCATTGATAGATAGGTTCTTTACCACAATTGCCATCTGGGAAGCCCCAAATAAACTGTGCAAATTATTATTTTTAAATTATTTTGCTCGATTTGAAAAGCTACTAAGTAGCGATGTAAGTCTAAACTTGTATCTGACATTCAGCAGCCACTTTTTTAGGAAAAAAATGAATTTGAACAATATTACATCACTATAAATACATGACAAGATTATTACAATGGCTAAGGAACTGAGTTAACAGATAATTTTTCTGGACACATTTAACCATCTCTGGGATTGATTCATATTCATGTTTTACTTTGATCATTCTTCCATTTTAATGCTTGTTGATGTTCAATCTCTAAGTCATGTTCAGCTTTTTGTGACCCCGTGGGCTGCAGAACACCAGGCTTCTCTGTCCTTCATCATCTCAAGGGGCTTGCTCTTTGAGGTAGTGATGCCATCCAACCGTCTCAACTCTGTCATCTCCTTCTTCTCCTGCCTTCAATCGTTCCCATAACCAGGGACGTTTCCTGCGGGACCTTCCGCAGAAAGGGAAGGCAGTGGGATTACCCCCAGCAGAACCGGGAGATCTCGGAGAGAGATGGGCCTTGCTGCCGTGCCCCCTTCAGCCCGCTGGTGCATGCCAGGGACAATCAGACACAGCCGGGGTTCTGTCAGAGCATTTCTACTTTATTAGAGTAAACTAACAGTTTTTATAGGCAAACGAAGGGGGGTCTGCAAGGGACTTCCTATAGTTACACCAATCAAGCTAAAGGTAGAGCAACCATGCATTTACATTGCAATAGGAACTCACGGTGAACCTGTATTGCCCAGAGCACGGAAACCAGGGGGATCAATCAGAAGTTTTGACAATGGACCTTAGATCATGCCCTGTCTCTTCCTGTAGGCATCCTTTTAGCACCAACTGCAAATATGTGCTTAAGCTTCCTTATGCTTGCAAAAGCCCTCTTTCCTTCAGGGCCCCACAGTTTCCAAGGAATCAGCTGTTAGTATCAGGTGGCTGAAGTACTTTAATATTAGCCTACAGGAAATACATTTATTAAAAGTCTCAGTTTCATAACTATTGAGTGCTTACTATTTTTGTCATTTTGACTACTTTTAGGCAGCAAAATAATAGAAGTTCTGTCCAAAGTTAATCTGGTTACCTTAACTTCAAAACCCTACTCTTTGTTCCAAATCATATTCTTTCATAAATGTATGCAGTTTTAATAACCTAGAGAGCTTGCATTTTTTTAGCTAAAAGATGACCAGAAACATGAGATTTTTATATACACATGGAAAGATGGAAAATTGTAACATGAAAATATTTCTAAATACTTGACAATAAGCTTCCCTGGTAGCTAAACTGGTAAAGAATCTTCCGGCCATGAAGAAGACCCAGGTATAGTCCCAGGGCCAGGAAGATTTCCTGAAGAAAGTAGAATGGCTACCCACTCCAATATTCTTGCCTGGAGAATTCCACGGACATTGTGTTACAAAGAGTCTGACATGACTGCCACTCCAATAGTCATGACCATGATAGCTAGTCCCTATACCATGACCTCAACCCCTGTCATCTCCTTCTTCTCCTGCCTTCAATCGTTCCCATAACCAGGGACGTTTCCTGCGGGACCTGCCGCAGAAAGGGAAGGCAGTGGGATTACCCCCAGCAGAACCGGGAGATCTCGGAGAGAGGTGGGCCTGGCTGCCGTGCCCCCTTCAGCCCGCTGGTGCATGCCAGGGACAATCAGACACAGCCGGGGTTCTGTCAGAGCATTTCTACTTTATTAGAGTAAACTAACAGTTTTTATAGGCAAACGAAGGGGGGTCTGCAAGGGACTTCCTATAGTTACACCAATCAAGCTAAAGGTAGAGCAACCATGCATTTACATTGCAATAGGAACTCACGGTGAACCTGTATTGCCCAGAGCACGGAAACCAGGGGGATCAATCAGAAGTTTTGACAATGGACCTTAGATCATGCCCTGTCTCTTCCTGTAGGCACCCTTTTTAGCACCAACTGCAAATATGTGCTTAAGCTTCCTTATGCTTGCAAAAGCCCTCTTTCCTTCAGGGCCCCACAGTTTCCAAGGAATCAGCTGTTAGTATCAGGTGGCTGAAGTACTTTAATATTAGCCTACAGGAAATACATTTATTAAAAGTCTCAGTTTCATAACTATTGAGTGCTTACTATTTTTGTCATTTTGACTACTTTTAGGCAGCAAAATAATAGAAGTTCTGTCCAAAGTTAATCTGGTTACCTTAACTTCAAAACCCTACTCTTTGTTCCAAATCATATTCTTTCATAAATGTATGCAGTTTTAATAACCTAGAGAGCTTGCATTTTTTTAGCTAAAAGATGACCAGAAACATGAGATTTTTATATACACATGGAAAGATGGAAAATTGTAACATGAAAATATTTCTAAATACTTGACAATAAGCTTCCCTGGTAGCTAAACTGGTAAAGAATCTTCCGGCCATGAAGAAGACCCAGGTATAGTCCCAGGGCCAGGAAGATTTCCTGAAGAAAGTAGAATGGCTACCCACTCCAATATTCTTGCCTGGAGAATTCCACGGACATTGTGTTACAAAGAGTCTGACATGACTGAGCAATTTTCACTTGCTTGCTTCAAAATAGTAGGCAGTCATGACCATGATAGCTAGTCCCTATACCTGTTATTTTGTCAATATTGTTAAAAAAAAAAAAAAGCTATGCAAAATCAGAAACTATCAAATAAATTTGGTAGATCAAATTTTTAAATGAAATTTTTAGGATATTTTTTCCTCTCTTTTCTTTTTAATTGGAGGATTATTGCTATATAATATTGTGTTGACCTCTGCCATACATCAACATGAATCAGCCACAGGTATACACACATCCCCTCCTTCCTGAATTCCCCTTCCATCTCTTCAACAGGTCAGTCCAAAGACTACATAATCAAATTGGGCCCAAACTACAAACCCAGAAAAGAAATGAACTATATACTTTACATAGAAATCTATTTTTTTTAAAAAATATTTAGTTTCATAAGCATTACTTTCTTGAGTCCTCTGTAGAGCAGAATACATATTCTACAGCACATCAACTAGATGTACTTTGACCCCAGCTAAGATTTTAATCTTATACTGCCCTTGACATCTCTACAGTGCTGTAGACAGTATTTCCTGGGTTCTTGTTTTTTGTTGTCTGTTTTTCAAACTGTGCCATAAGAAAGTATACGTAAGAATAATTTTCTAAGTTCTTTTAGAATTAAAAATATTTTTATGTCTTCCTATCTGATTATCTTTGGCTGTTTATGTAATTCTGGCTGGAAATCATGTTTCCTTAGAAATTTGAAAAAGTTGCTTTAGTTTATTCTATCATCTAATGATATTTTGAGAAACCATATGCCTTCTGCTTCATATGCTTTTGTAGAATTATTAACCCTGAACCTGTCTTTAACAGAAAATTAACATCCTTTAACCTCACTATTCTAAAAAGTGACAGTGATATGTTTTAGCTACAAATAATATGTGATGTAGGCCACTGTACTGTAAACAAACCAAAACATAAGCAAAATAAACAAAAGCCATAGAAATCTAGTTTCTACTCAATATCTCTTAGAAAATACGAGAGCAGAAATCACAGTAATGGATGAATGGTTTATCTTCTTCAGCATGCAGAGGCTTTTCTCATATTGTGAGAAAATCCTCTTTTGCTAAAAAGCTGAATATTGATTTTCCGTGAGTTTTCCCCATTTTAAATTTTCAAAAATGTATAGATCTTGGTTATGACTTGAAGATATTTACTGAGTTTGATTTTTTAACAGGAAAGTTGACTTCAATTCCTAGATCAATAAAAAAGAAATAATTTTACTTTCTTCCAATTTAAAGTCCACCATTTGACTTTTTATCAATTTGACTGTTATAGACATATTTGTCTTCCCTGATTCCTTTTTCAAGGTTAGAAATGGCTATTGATAAAGATTTCCTTCTTCAAGGCACAGATGAAAACATAAACTAGAAAATTTGCTAAATTATTTTTTTCCTGTAGCTATTTTAATTTTTCCACATTTTAATTCTAAGTTAAATATCTTTTCTCTGTCAGCAATAATTTCTACATAATGTTCAGATTTCTTAAACTATTTTATAGTATCTTAATTTAATGTTCTCTAATTGTTCAAATATATATCTCAATTGCAGACTAATTAATAACTTCTCCAATCATGAGCTTTGTTTAATGGCGTTCTTAAAATTTTTTTTTTTGCATGACTTTTTTGCTCATCTTAGTATATTAAATGAGAATTATCTAGACTACCTGAAAGATCTAAGTCAAAACTTCCACATGATTTGCCCACTAATGCATTTCCAAAATACATCGATATTGTTTTCTTATAAACTTTATACTTCTTAGTGATATTATTACTTAAATTAATTCATAAAAGACATCAGAATTTAAAATACTGACTGCTTTCTTCACTGTAACAGTGAAAAATGATTAAGTTATTTCAATTAAAGATGTTGTTTGTTTATATTTTTTACACACCAGAAAAAGCATCTAATAACATTAATGGCCAATTTTTGTTACAACTATAGCTTAGTCAAATATACTACCTCCTGAAACCATAAAGATACACACAATTTTATTGTTTTCTTATATTTTTAATACAGGATGGTCTAAAGTCCATATAAAGTATGTAATACAGTACTTAAAGTAATTACTTAATAATTTTTTTAAAAAACAAACTTTGTATATTGGAGTTATTTAAGAACAAAAAAGTGGAAATTTGCTGTTATAAATAGTAATCAGGTCAAGTGGTGGTAGAACTTATAAGCTGACACACAGGTTATTTGACTTGGCAAGATGACATTTACTATAGATAAATTTCTTTTGGCTTTTGACAACAGAATGACTGCTTCATTCTCTAACAGGTAGACTTAACAAAACTCATAGTTGTTGCTATAAAATCTATATTCTCAGATTATTAATATAAAACTTTAGGAAAATCAAACGTCCCTACGTTTTCTGTGATACTTCAAAAAAACACTAGTTTCTGAGCCATGGAAACATATATACTATATAGCTTGTGTTTATATGAAATGTATGGTGGTTGTTTAGTAGTGAAGTCATGTCTGATTTTGGTGATAAAGATTTCCTTCTTCAAGGCACAGATGAAAACATAAACTAGAAAATTTGCTAAATTATTTTTTTCCTGTAGCTATTTTAATTTTTCCACATTTTAATTCTAAGTTAAATATCTTTTCTCTGTCAGCAATAATTTCTACATAATGTTCAGATTTCTTAAACTATTTTATAGTATCTTAATTTAATGTTCTCTAATTGTTCAAATATATATCTCAATTGCAGACTAATTAATAACTTCTCCAATCATGAGCTTTGTTTAATGGCGTTCTTAAAATTTTTTTTGCATGACTTTTTTGCTCATCTTAGTATATTAAATGAGAATTATCTAGACTACCTGAAAGATCTAAGTCAAAACTTCCACATGATTTGCCCACTAATGCATTTCCAAAATACATCGATATTGTTTTCTTATAAACTTTATACTTCTTAGTGATATTATTACTTAAATTAATTCATAAAAGACATCAGAATTTAAAATACTGACTGCTTTCTTCACTGTAACAGTGAAAAATGATTAAGTTATTTCAATTAAAGATGTTGTTTGTTTATATTTTTTACACACCAGAAAAAGCATCTAATAACATTAATGGCCAATTTTTGTTACAACTATAGCTTAGTCAAATATACTACCTCCTGAAACCATAAAGATACACACAATTTTATTGTTTTCTTATATTTTTAATACAGGATGGTCTAAAGTCCATATAAAGTATGTAATACAGTACTTAAAGTAATTACTTAATAATTTTTTTAAAAAACAAACTTTGTATATTGGAGTTATTTAAGAACAAAAAAGTGGAAATTTGCTGTTATAAATAGTAATCAGGTCAAGTGGTGGTAGAACTTATAAGCTGACACACAGGTTATTTGACTTGGCAAGATGACATTTACTATAGATAAATTTCTTTTGGCTTTTGACAACAGAATGACTGCTTCATTCTCTAACAGGTAGACTTAACAAAACTCATAGTTGTTGCTATAAAATCTATATTCTCAGATTATTAATATAAAACTTTAGGAAAATCAAACGTCCCTACGTTTTTCTGTGATACTTCAAAAAAACACTAGTTTCTGAGCCATGGAAACATATATACTATATAGCTTGTGTTTATATGAAATGTATGGTGGTTGTTTAGTAGTGAAGTCATGTCTGATTTTGGTGACCCCATGGACTGTACCATTAGTTTCCTCTATCCATGGAATTTCCCAGGCAAGAATACTGGATTGTATTGATACTTCTTTCTCCAGGGGATCTTCCCAACCCAGGGATTGAACCCATGTCTCCTGTATTGGCAGGTAGATTCTTTGCCACTAAGCCACCAGGGAAGCCCTTATAAAATGTATAGAAACATATATACTATATAGTATGTTTATTTAGAATAGAAACAGCCTCATGCACTGTAAAACTTACATCTGAAGTCATTTGCTTGGTCAAATTCTCTGATCAAAATGGTTAATAAAACTTCTCAGTCCCTTTCCGTGACACCCAGAGGGAGGTACATAGGTTAAAACCAGGTCCCTAAAAGACTGGAACGATATCTGTCCAGTATTTACATGTCAAAAAATCAGAGACTCCAAGCCCCGTATGAGTCCTGTATATAAATATACACCAAATAGACAGAGCAAGAATTTGTGCTATTTATATTTCCTAGGAGATCCTTTAAGAAGGAAGAACAGTTGCTGTCCTCTAATTTAAAAGAAAAGAGAAATTCCTTTCTCTTTCTTAGACTGTGTGGCATCTGGGGACTCCTGTAGTTGATTTTGCTCTCATGACACCACATTAGGCATAACCACTAGGGCAAGAGGAGCCAATACACTTATAATTTATTTGCAAGATTTCATTGGAAACCTTACAATTATGGCATAACCTATCAGAGGGGCCTCCAAGAACAAAAAGTGGAAATTTGCTGTTATAAATAGTAATCAGGTCAAGTGGTGGTAGAACTTATAAGCTGACACACAGGTTATTTGACTTGGCAAGATGACATTTACTATAGATAAATTTCTTTTGGCTTTTGACAACAGAATGACTGCTTCATTCTCTAACAGGTAGACTTAACAAAACTCATAGTTGTTGCTATAAAATCTATATTCTCAGATTATTAATATAAAACTTTAGGAAAATCAAACGTCCCTACGTTTTCTGTGATACTTCAAAAAAACACTAGTTTCTGAGCCATGGAAACATATATACTATATAGCTTGTGTTTATATGAAATGTATGGTGGTTGTTTAGTAGTGAAGTCATGTCTGATTTTGGTGACCCCATGGACTGTACCATTAGTTTCCTCTATCCATGGAATTTCCCAGGCAAGAATACTGGATTGTATTGATACTTCTTTCTCCAGGGGATCTTCCCAACCCAGGGATTGAACCCATGTCTCCTGTATTGGCAGGTAGATTCTTTGCCACTAAGCCACCAGGGAAGCCCTTATAAAATGTATAGAAACATATATACTATATAGTATGTTTATTTAGAATAGAAACAGCCTCATGCACTGTAAAACTTACATCTGAAGTCATTTGCTTGGTCAAATTCTCTGATCAAAATGGTTAATAAAACTTCTCAGTCCCTTTCCGTGACACCCAGAGGGAGGTACATAGGTTAAAACCAGGTCCCTAAAAGACTGGAACGATATCTGTCCAGTATTTACATGTCAAAAAATCAGAGACTCCAAGCCCCGTATGAGTCCTGTATATAAATATACACCAAATAGACAGAGCAAGAATTTGTGCTATTTATATTTCCTAGGAGATCCTTTAAGAAGGAAGAACAGTTGCTGTCCTCTAATTTAAAAGAAAAGAGAAATTCCTTTCTCTTTCTTAGACTGTGTGGCATCTGGGGACTCCTGTAGTTGATTTTGCTCTCATGACACCACATTAGGCATAACCACTAGGGCAAGAGGAGCCAATACACTTATAATTTATTTGCAAGATTTCATTGGAAACCTCTTTGATTCAGAACTTCTCATGTTACAAAGATATAAATCATAAAGATAAATATTAAAAATGTGGTCATATGCAGAAATTTTGTTGTTCAGTTGCTAAGACGTGCCATCCTCTTTGCTACTCCATGGGCTGTAGCACCCTGGGCTCCTCTGACCTCCACTGTCTCCTGGAGCTTGTCCAGACTCATGTCCACTGAGTTTGTGATGCTGTCTAAGAATCTCATCCTTTTCCATTCCCTTCTTTTTTTGCCCTCAATCTTTCTCGGCCTCACAGTCTTTTCCAATTGGTCGACTCTTCATATCAGGTGACTAGAGTATTGGAGCTTCAGATTCACCAATACTCCTGCCAATGAATCTTCAGGGTTGATTTCCTTTATTTTTTTGGGGGGGGGTAGGCGGGTGGGGGAGGGGGGGGAGCGGGCAGGCCACTTCTATTGGTCTTTCATTTATCTATTTTCATCCATCTTTGTTCTTTGGCCCATGTGGGCCTCCCTTCGCAGTGGCCTCTATTGTCGCAGAGCACTCACTCTGGGCGCATGCGCTCCAGAACTCCAGCTCGGTAATTGGACACATCGGTCCAGGTGCTGCGTGGCACATGGGATCTTCCCAGGCCAGGTATCAAACCGGCTCCCCTTGCACTGCAAGGCAGTGTCCTTATCCACTGGACCACCAGGGAAGCCCGATTTCCTTTAGGATTGACCGGTTTGATTTCCTTACAGTTCAAGGAACTCTGATCCCCTTGTAGACCAAGGGATGCTCAAGAGTCTTCTCTAGCTCCACAGGTTGAAAACATATATTCTTTAGTAGTCAGAAACAGGGCTAGAGCATTTGTGCACTCAGTTGAATAGTCAAGCAAGGTGAACTAATTTTAAATTTTAATGACATCAATACTCATTGCCAGAGATTTTATCTCCATGATGGAGATGTATCTGATATAGAGATGTCAGTGTCTAAACTGATGGGACAGATACCTCCTACACATTAATTTTGTTTATTTTGTCCAGTTTGTTTTCTTGACTAGTCTTAGGTAAATACATATTGATTAAATCTTAGGATTCAAATTTTTTTCTTGCTTCAGAGTTTTGTATTATTATGAGATAAAATAAGACATTTTTAAAAATTCTGTCTTCTCTTGTGGGCTTCCCCAGTGGCTTAACAGTAAAGAATCTACCTTCAATGCAGGAGACACTTGAGGTATGGGTTCAATCCCTGGGCCTCTGGAAGAGAAAATTGCAACCCACTCCAATATTCCTGCCAGGAAAAGCCTCACTGTCCAGCTTGTCCAGACTCATGTCCACTGAGTTTGTGATGCTGTCTAAGAATCTCATCCTTTTCCATTCCCTTCTTTTTTTGCCCTCAATCTTTCTCGGCCTCACAGTCTTTTCCAATTGGTCGACTCTTCATATCAGGTGACTAGAGTATTGGAGCTTCAGATTCACCAATACTCCTGCCAATGAATCTTCAGGGTTGATTTCCTTTAATTTTTTTGGGGGGGGTCGGGTGGGGGGGGGGAGGGAGAGGGGCTGGCAGGCCACTTCTATTGCTCTTTCATTTATCTATTTTCATCCATCTTTGTTCTTTGGCCCATGTGGGCCTCCCTTCGCAGTGGCCTCTATTGTCGCAGAGCACTCACTCTGGGCGCATGCGCTCCAGAACTCCAGCTCGGTAATTGGACACATCGGTCCAGGTGCTGCGTGGCACATGGGATCTTCCCAGGCCAGGTATCAAACCGGCTCCCCTTGCACTGCAAGGCAGTGTCCTTATCCACTGGACCACCAGGGAAGCCCGATTTCCTTTAGGATTGACCGGTTTGATTTCCTTACAGTTCAAGGAACTCTGATCCCCTTGTAGACCAAGGGATGCTCAAGAGTCTTCTCTAGCTCCACAGGTTGAAAACATATATTCTTTAGTAGTCAGAAACAGGGCTAGAGCATTTGTGCACTCAGTTGAATAGTCAAGCAAGGTGAACTAATTTTAAATTTTAATGACATCAATACTCATTGCCAGAGATTTTATCTCCATGATGGAGATGTATCTGATATAGAGATGTCAGTGTCTAAACTGATGGGACAGATACCTCCTACACATTAATTTTGTTTATTTTGTCCAGTTTGTTTTCTTGACTAGTCTTAGGTAAATACATATTGATTAAATCTTAGGATTCAAATTTTTTTCTTGCTTCAGAGTTTTGTATTATTATGAGATAAAATAAGACATTTTTAAAAATTCTGTCTTCTCTTGTGGGCTTCCCCAGTGGCTTAACAGTAAAGAATCTACCTTCAATGCAGGAGACACTTGAGGTATGGGTTCAATCCCTGGGCCTCTGGAAGAGAAAATTGCAACCCACTCCAATATTCCTGCCAGGAAAAGCCCATGGACAGAGGAACCTGGTAGGCTACAGTCCATCACTCTGCAAAGAGTATACACGACTGAGCAACTGAACACATTTTCTCTCATGTATCCCTTACAAACTCCTTTCTTAAATTTTCTTATTGACAAATAGGCCTGAGTGACATCTGTATCATGGTGGCCTCCTTTTTCTTCCCCTTATAACAACTTGCATTCACCTATGAGCAAAAGTACCTCACTAGAGGCTGTGGGATTTGGCACCATTAACCAACAGGCCTAGCAGGAGTCTTGCCCACCTGTGTACCAGGTAATAGAAAAAACATGGATAAAAGTTATAGCAATACTAATGACAGTAACTATATCTATCTTACTCATTTCAGTTTGTATTTTCTCATGTAATTATTCCTAAAATTGATGCAATATTCACAGCTATAATCATTATGTAATAAAGAGATTAAAGTTTTTCTTGATTCACATGTATTTCTTCAAGTAATTTGTTTAGAAACTGAAGGTTTCAATTATCTTTTTTCAGGAAAAAAAAGAGTGAAATTATAACATAGATTAGAATTCTAGAGACCTAGGTTTTATCAACAACCATTTGTGTTATTTAAAAATTCACCAAAACACTTAAAATTTATCTTCCTTTATAAAATGCTGTATGGTTATCACTCTCTAAATCATTTCCTTTGGCACTGTCATTGACTCATGTATACTAACACACATTCTTTTTGTCAATCAGTACATATTTTTTTAATATAATTATTTTTAGGGGGACTTCCTTGGTGATTCAGACTGTAAAGAGACTGCCTGTAATTTGGGAGAACTCGGTTCAATCCCTGGGTCTGGAAGATCCCCTGGAGAAAGAAATCCTTAATTCAATCCCTGGGTGAGGAATATCCTCTGGAGAAGGAAATGGTAACACACTCCAGTATTCTTGCCTGGGAAATCCCATGGACATAGGAGACTGGAAAGCTACAGTTCAAGGATGGCAAAATGTAGACCTTACTGAGTGGCTAACACACACATAATTATTTTTTAAAAAACTTTTATTTTGCTTTTAACTTTTACAGAGTTTTGTTGTTCACAGATATGCACATACTTATTTTTAATTAGTTATTGTTAGAGTTTAGTTGTTGGGATATTACTTTGATGACAAAGGTCTGTATAGTCAAAGTTATGTTTTTTCCAGTAGTATGGATATGAGTTTGACCATAAAGTAAGCTGAGTGCCAGAGAATTGATGCTTTCAAACTGGTGCTGGAGAAGACTCTTGATAGTCCCAGATTGGAGATACAACCAGTCAATCCTGAAAGAAATCAACCCTGAATATTCTTTGGAAGCACTTTTGCTGAAACTGAAGCTATAATACTTTGGCTATCTGATGCAAAGAGACAACTCATTGGAGAAGAACTTGATGCTGGGTAAGATTGAAAGTAGGAGGATAAGGGGCAAACAGAGGATGAGGTGGTTGGATAGCATCACTGACACAATGGACGTGAGTTTGAGCAAACTCCTGGAGGTGGTGAGGGACAGGGAAGCCTAGTGTGCTGCAGTCCATGGGGTCACAAATTGTTGAACACAACTTAGAAACTGAACAGTGACAAAAAGTTGCGTTTAGTTCCTGTATACAGCAAAGTGTTTCAGCTATACATACACATATATCCTCTCCTTTTATGGATTTCCCTCACATCTAGGTCACCACATAGCATTAAGTAGAGTTTCCTGTGTTATACATTATGTTCTCATTATTTACAATAGCATTGATAGTGTATATACATCAATTCCAATATCCCAATTCTTTGTTCCCACCCTTTTCCTCTTGGTACCTTTATGATTGTTATCAGTACTTCTTTGTATTCAGAAAAGTATATGCTCTCTCTCACTTTGGTATGGATATGTTTGTTCTATATGTCTGTATTTCTATTTCTGTTTTGCAAATAAAATAATTTATATAATTTACTAGATTCCTGTATATATGTTGATATAAGATATTCATTTTTCCCTTTCTGACTTACTTCACTCTGGCCTATGACATTCCCTAGCTATATCCCACAACTCTAGAAATGATCCACATTCATTCCGTTTTAGGGATGAGTGATATTCCATTTTATATATGTATCACATTTTCTTCATCCTGCTCTCTGTCAATGGCTATTTCAGTTGCTTCTATGCCCTGACTGTTTTAAGTAGTGCTGCAATGAACATTGGGGTGTATGTGTCTTTTTGAATTATCGTATTCTCTGGATATATGCACAATAGTGGAATTGCTGGTTCCTATTATAATTCTTATGCAAACAGACAACTCATTGGAAAAATCCCTGATGCTGAGAAAGATTGAAGGCAGAAGGAAAAGAGGACATCAGAGGAAGAGATGGCTGGACAGCATCACCGATGCAGTTGGGCATGAACTTGGTCTAACTCCAAGAGATGGTGAGGTACAGGGGACCTGACATGCTGCAGTCCATGGGGTCACAAAAAGTGGAACACAACTGGGTGACTGAACAACAACACTAATGATACATCTATTCTTTATTATGATTACAGTTTATTTTTTTACTAGAAAATAATATCGATCCAGTTAAAACATCCTTTTCTACTATAATATTTTTCTATAGTTATTCCACTTGTTTTATATTTGAATAATTTTAATACTATATAACCTGGTGATTTAACATGTCTCTGCTAACTTACTATTTTAGAGTTACTTTGACTTCATTTAAGCTTTTACTTATACTCTTAAAGAAGAAAAGAGTGCAAAATGCAATCCAAATTAAGAGAACATTTCCAGTCACCATCTGAATGTCATTCATCGTATAAACACAGAAATTTTCAATTGAAGCAGCAAAACACAGGTCCTGGATAAAATACTATTTCCTGCTGGGCAGATTCTTAGAAACACTGAAAGTCTTGAAAGAAAAATAAAGGGAGCTGACTTTGAAATAAGTATGATGTTTCATGCTGAGACAAACCACATTCACAGGGTATATGAGCAGTGAAAATAGAATTGCATACCAGAAACAGGAGATACTATAACACTAGCTAGAGTTTCTACCTCCAAAAAATGAAAAGCAAAATTTTAGCATTTAGAGGAATTTAATACATGAAGTTAAGACAAATAGAATGACAACAACAACTACCCCTAAGGGTTATAAATGATTCCTTTAAAAAGAAGTAAGTAAATTCTGTGTTGACAAGTGTACTTTTATAAAATATGGATGCCAAAAGTGTAACAGTTGCAAACCTAATTAGATGAACCAGATGTGAATATGGTGAAAGTCATTTAAGCAAAAGCTGGCTTGGGCATGCTGGCTTTTAATTTTTCTAACCTCCTCTTTCTAAAGTGAGTGTCAATGAAAGCATTTCTAATATAAACTTTTCTTTCTCGTACATCTTTAGAACACATTTTTTTTTATGTTTTGCCCAAAGCATCAGTGTTCATTTAGGTGACAGCAGTTTCATAAAATGTTGTCTGCCCAGAATTCCATGTACTTTATATTAATATTACACACACACACTCCTACAAGCCAAGATGAAAAAGAAGTAAATCAAAATAGCTTGAAAATCAATCACCACATAGTAGTTTCCAAACAATGGTCAAATGAAAAAAAAAAAGATGTTTAAGGATACATTTATTTTCATCATAAGTCTACTTAAAGTGAGATAATATTCTCATTCTATTTTTGTTTTTCTACTCCTTTCATAAGTATATCAGACTTCATTATAGAATGGACTAATAGGTTGAAGAAATAAAATCTAAATGTAAGTGTTTAATATGTTATGTGAGATATTAAAGCTGTGAGAAATTAGTTGTTGTGCTATGCCTTATCTCGGAAGTGTTTAAAAAACTGCACATTTGAGTCAGTTGTTAGAAATGTCTAATTTGTAAAAAATTAAAACAAAAAGTGAAAATTATATAATTATGGTTTATATTTATGATTATATTTATGGTTTAAATTTAAGCTACAGAAGTAGAGTAACTTATTTTCCATTTTAATTGTACTATGTCATTCTTTTAGGGTTATAGAAGTAAAGCAATAAAATTAAGATAAAAAAGAAAAAATTAAGATTATCTAGAAAATATTTCAAGATACAAATATTCAAAATATTTCAATATTTTGCAATATTTGTTATATTTTTCTAACAGAGTATAAGAACATCTTATATATAAGTTAGGTGCCTTTAAGGTATTCCTAACAGAGAATCTTTCACATAACAGAGTTCAATCAAATGAATGATGATAATAAATACGATTACATAGCAAAAAGTTTATTGCTTGGTAGTTTCTTAAGAATTGTGTATTCACTCATCCAGGGATTCCTAGGTGGTTCAATGGTAAAGAGTCTGCCTGCACTGCAGGAGATCCAGGTTCGGCCTTGGGGATTGGGAAGATCCCCTGGAGAAAGGAATGGAAATCTGTATTATTGCCTGGAAAATCCCATGAAGAGAGGAGCCTGGTGGGCTACAGTCCATGATATGCAAACAAACAGTCATACATGACTAAACAACTATACAACACTTATCAAATCTTTACAGAACCTATAAGGCATAATTTCTTCTAGAAACCATGAGAGATAAGATACAATCTTATCCTCAACATTTAGGATAAAGTTGAAAATACACAATTTAAAACTTTATAATTTTTAAATAATGTTATATGGATTGCTATGAATAAACATTCTCTTTAAATCACACAATGTTTTGGAAAATCCTAAAGAAACTATAGGCTTCAAGGTACATGAGTAAGAATAGCTAATACTTACAAAGACAGTGCTGTTGATGAGATAAGGCATGAAAAAAGGCATCAAAGACCAGCATGATGGTCTGAAGTTGAGTGAATTGGATGACACTAGAGATTACATTAAACTGAACACCACGTGCCTGAAAGATCAGTTTGAAAGCTGTGTATGAAGATAGAAAATAGATAATGGTTAGTTGCATGGAGACTGGAAATATATTTTTTGGTTTCCTATCTGGCTTTACAACTTATTCGCTGTTGAACATCAGACAACTAGCTCGAGCTTTCTGTGGCTCAGTTTTCCCAAACATAAAATAGGTGTAATGATTCTTTCTAGCCCATAGGATTATTGTGAGGGTTAAATAAATTTGTCTATGTGAAGTACTTTAAACAGTATTTGGCATTAAGAAAGATAAGTACTAGTTATTGTAATTATTTGTCATTCTATCTATACGTACAGTTGATTCACTCAGTTGTACAGCAGAAAACTGTGGGAGACAAGACAGCAGAAGTCTTCCAAGCCTTGGCCAAGCCATGAGAAAGATGGTTGGGAAGGAGAAAAACAATTGAAGAGTCATATAACAGGGAGGATTGAGACAAAATATGGCCTCATTAGCTGGGGTAATACTAGCCTGGAAGAACAGATAGGAATGCTACTGTGGACTTAGGAATGCCAGGTAAGAACGCTGCATGCACACACAGACGAAACTCCTCTGAACTTCTTACAGTTCTAGTTGCCCCCCACTCCCACCCCACCCCAGCTGCAGCAAACCCTTTTCCTTAAAGAAGTAGCATAAACAACATAGAGTCTCAAGGATAGTTGTTGACTGGGGACGTGACTAAGTCCCAGTCTGTGCTGACTGGAAACATTTCCTGGATGCTTAAGCTATAAATAAAAGAGAATCGAGTGAATGTGTTTAGGGTTCTTGATGCACGAGGTCAGGTGTCCCCTATTCCCATCCTTTCTGCTTATCTCTGTCTATGTGTGTATTTCTTAATGTTTTGCTACACCCACTATTCTTCCTGCACTTGACTGAGATGCTATGGCAGAAAGTAACAACATTGTAAAGCAACTATATCCCCCCACCAAAAAAAAAGATCTACTATTATACCAGGAAAAAATTAAATACATATGCTTAGGGGGAGGCAGAATATATGGGAAAATAAAAATTAAAACTACAATTTGATAACAATTTAACCTGTACTAAAATATCTGTAATAAATAAGGCAGATTATAGTCAAAGAGGATGAGAATATGGAGAAATAAAAATTTCCATATTATTTTTTTGTAGGAATGTAAAATGGTACTGTCACTAGAAAACAAGTCTGGTAGTTTCTAGAATAATTAAACATGAAATGACTACATGACCGAGCATTTTGACAAATAAGTATCTAACCGACAGAAGTTTTGTCCATACAAAATATTGTGTAATGGCCCATAGGATTATTGTGAGGGTTAAATAAATTTGTCTATGTGAAGTACTTTAAACAGTATTTGGCATTAAGAAAGATAAGTACTAGTTATTGTAATTATTTGTCATTCTATCTATACGTACAGTTGATTCACTCAGTTGTACAGCAGAAAACTGTGGGAGACAAGACAGCAGAAGTCTTCCAAGCCTTGGCCAAGCCATGAGAAAGATGGTTGGGAAGGAGAAAAACAATTGAAGAGTCATATAACAGGGAGGATTGAGACAAAATATGGCCTCATTAGCTGGGGTAATACTAGCCTGGAAGAACAGATAGGAATGCTACTGTGGACTTAGGAATGCCAGGTAAGAACGCTGCATGCACACACAGACGAAACTCCTCTGAACTTCTTACAGTTCTAGTTGCCCCCCACTCCCACCCCACCCCAGCTGCAGCAAACCCTTTTCCTTAAAGAAGTAGCATAAACAACATAGAGTCTCAAGGATAGTTGTTGACTGGGGACGTGACTAAGTCCCAGTCTGTGCTGACTGGAAACATTTCCTGGATGCTTAAGCTATAAATAAAAGAGAATCGAGTGAATGTGTTTAGGGTTCTTGATGCACGAGGTCAGGTGTCCCCTATTCCCATCCTTTCTGCTTATCTCTGTCTATGTGTGTATTTCTTAATGTTTTGCTACACCCACTATTCTTCCTGCACTTGACTGAGATGCTATGGCAGAAAGTAACAACATTGTAAAGCAACTATATCCCCCCACCAAAAAAAAAGATCTACTATTATACCAGGAAAAAATTAAATACATATGCTTAGGGGGAGGCAGAATATATGGGAAAATAAAAATTAAAACTACAATTTGATAACAATTTAACCTGTACTAAAATATCTGTAATAAATAAGGCAGATTATAGTCAAAGAGGATGAGAATATGGAGAAATAAAAATTTCCATATTATTTTTTTGTAGGAATGTAAAATGGTACTGTCACTAGAAAACAAGTCTGGTAGTTTCTAGAATAATTAAACATGAAATGACTACATGACCGAGCATTTTGACAAATAAGTATCTAACCGACAGAAGTTTTTGTCCATACAAAATATTGCAGGTGATTATTAAGAAAAGCAATATCATAATAGCTAATAACTGGAAAAAATCTTAATGAAATGGAGAGATAAAATGTCATTTATCTATAAAATGGGAAACTATTCATCAATAAAAGAAATTATTTCATGAACTTCAGCAATGTTAAGTGACCATGTACAAGGTACCACATAATATATAATTTTATCTATGTGGATATATTCTGAAAAAAGCCAATGTATAGTGACAGAAAGTAGATTAGTGATAGCCTGAGGCTGGGGGTAGGGTAAGAGCTAACTGTATATAGACATATTGTTGTGTAGTTGTAAATCGCATTCAACATTTTGCAATCCCATGGACTGTAGCCCACCAGGCTCCAATGTCCATGGGGTTTTCCATGCAAGAATACAGGAGTGGGTTGTCATTTCCTTCTCCAGGAAAACTTTCTGACACAGGGATAGAATCTGTATCTCTGGTTCAGCAGGTGGATTTTTTTTTACCACTGCGTCATATATGGACATGAAGGATATATATGTGTGTGTGTGTATATATATATATATATATATATATATATATATATATTTGGAGGGATAAAAATGTTCTTTTTGTAACAGATGACATACATAGTAAAGGTAATAAAAGTTACAGAATTGTACACTCAAAATAGATGTATTTATGTTAAGAATACTTCAATATATCTGCTTATAAAAATAATGTTTTAATAATGTTTGCGGAATGACATGGGACCAAATGTAAGTTTTAATTATATCTATCCTTATTTTGATACTATTTTAGAATGTCACAACATTATGATTTAGTTTATCATATTTCATCTCACATTGCCCAATAATATAGAAAATAGCAGCTAACCAAATATCCTTCAACTGATTATTAAAGGGAAAATAAATATATACTCCAATAGTTGAAAGCAGCTGCCTATCTGTACTTGAGTTTGTGTTATCTAGATGAATTGGATTGAGTTACAGCAAAATGCAATATGTAAATTAAGAGAATATTATAGTAATTCATATTTCCTGTGTCAACAACACCAAGGAAAATGGCAATACTCCAAGGGCACTGCCTTAATAATTAATAAAAACGACAACCTAAAGTCAATACTTGTATAATTAGTTGTATGAAGTATTCTAATATTTATAGCTCTCCTTAGCACTCTCTGACTCTTTGCTGGACATGATTTGCTCACAAATGAATAAGGATTTACCCTGATGGCTCAGCAGGTAAAGAATTTCCTTGTAATGCAGGAGACGCATGAGAAGACGTGGTCTTGATTCCTGGATCAGAGGAACTCCATAGAGAAGGAAATTGTCACTCTACTTCAAAATGCTTGCCTCAAAAATCTCATGAACAGAGCAGCATGGCAAGCTACTGTCCAAAGGGCTGCAAAGAGTTGGACATGACCAAGCACAGCTCTCTCTCTCTTTCAACAACATAGAAAAGAGCAATAGAACAACTGTCTGCATACAGTGTTCCAGAATGAGTATTACATAAATCCCAACATATTTAATTTGTTTGCTGAATTCAAAATGTTCAATTATTGCTTTGACACAATTCTGATCATCATTAATTCTGTAAAATTTAATGAATGCACTGCTGATAACCAAAGCTTCTAAATGGAAGTAATATTTAGAAGCTACCTAAAATTTCAGCTGGAGATTAAGCAGAGATAAACATTCATGCAAAAGTTCAGTGGCACTAGGAGATGGGGTGGCGATAGGCCTGGAACATAGTAGGCGCACAGTTGTACTACCCACAGGAGGTGTATGAATGACCAGGAAAATAAAATAAAATAAGAATAATGAGCAGGAAAATTCTATTAGTTTCTAGCATTATTTCATAGTGACTACAGTTCAGTGAATCAGATTTTTTTTCTGTGCCATTTGACAGAACTTGCTGAGTGCAAAACGTATCTAAGAAATTGAAAGGTCAAACTTAAGTGAGTTTAATGACTTTATAATTGGACTATAAATAATATGCCTAACATGCTAACATAAAATTAAAAGCAAACTAAATATCCCCAACTCTTTGATTTTTCTCAAGGTAGAAACCTT
Organism: Tragulus kanchil; assembly: GCA_022376925.1. Taxonomy (NCBI): domain Eukaryota; kingdom Metazoa; phylum Chordata; class Mammalia; order Artiodactyla; family Tragulidae; genus Tragulus; species Tragulus kanchil. The sequence goes on from JAIOJX010000024.1 coordinate 65,473,109, forward strand.
ATCATTCATTATATTACTATTTGGAGAACTCACCAGTCTATTTTGGATTTCAAATACGGTCAACAGTTTTACAAAAAGATAACTCAAATTTCATTTATTTATTAAAATATGAAAAGTACTGTGTGTGTGTTTTATTGTGTCCAGCTCAAAAGAATACTCAAGGGCACTGCCTTAATAATTAATAAAAAGACAACCTAAAGTCAATACTTGTATAATTAGTTGTATGAAGTATTCTAATATTTATAGCTCTCCTTAGCACTCTCTGACTCTTTGCTGGACATGATTTGCTCACAAATGAATAAGGATTTACCCTGATGGCTCAGCAGGTAAAGAATTTCCTTGTAATGCAGGAGACGCATGAGAAGACGTGGTCTTGATTCCTGGATCAGAGGAACTCCATAGAGAAGGAAATTGTCACTCTACTTCAAAATGCTTGCCTCAAAAATCTCATGAACAGAGCAGCATGGCAAGCTACTGTCCAAAGGGCTGCAAAGAGTTGGACATGACCAAGCACAGCTCTCTCTCTCTTTCAACAACATAGAAAAGAGCAATAGAACAACTGTCTGCATACAGTGTTCCAGAATGAGTATTACATAAATCCCAACATATTTAATTTGTTTGCTGAATTCAAAATGTTCAATTATTGCTTTGACACAATTCTGATCATCATTAATTCTGTAAAATTTAATGAATGCACTGCTGATAACCAAAGCTTCTAAATGGAAGTAATATTTAGAAGCTACCTAAAATTTCAGCTGGAGATTAAGCAGAGATAAACATTCATGCAAAAGTTCAGTGGCACTAGGAGATGGGGTGGCGATAGGCCTGGAACATAGTAGGCGCACAGTTGTACTACCCACAGGAGGTGTATGAATGACCAGGAAAATAAAATAAAATAAGAATAATGAGCAGGAAAATTCTATTAGTTTCTAGCATTATTTCATAGTGACTACAGTTCAGTGAATCAGATTTTTTTTCTGTGCCATTTGACAGAACTTGCTGAGTGCAAAACGTATCTAAGAAATTGAAAGGTCAAACTTAAGTGAGTTTAATGACTTTATAATTGGACTATAAATAATATGCCTAACATGCTAACATAAAATTAAAAGCAAACTAAATATCCCCAACTCTTTGATTTTTCTCAAGGTAGAAACCTTATCATTCATTATATTACTATTTGGAGAACTCACCAGTCTATTTTGGATTTCAAATACGGTCAACAGTTTTACAAAAAGATAACTCAAATTTCATTTATTTATTAAAATATGAAAAGTACTGTGTGTGTGCTATTCACTCAATTGTGTCCAGCTCAAAAGTACTGTCTTTCTTAAATATTTTTATGAATATAATAATAGCATGTATAAAGAAGTAATCAGATGATAGGACAAACTTTTTTGTCTCTAGACTAAATACTTAACACAAAATGTATTAAAATCATTTCCAGATGTTCTTTAGGATTACTGTTACAACAACCAATGTTCACTGAATATTTGCTATGGAATGAAGCATTATAATTGTTCTTTGTTAATCTATAAATTCATTGAACAGATATTTATTTGATTTCTCCTATGTACCAGAAATTATTCCAGGGTTTGGGAATGCATGAGCAAAGAAAAAAAGAAAAGAAAAACTGTATTCCTGAAGGAGAAAGGCAGCCACAGGAAAAATAAGCATAATTTGAAATCTAGACTATTCTAATGCTGCTGCTTTTATGCTATTAGAACATATAAGTGGGATATTTTTCACACTGCTGAGTCACTAATGATATTGAGCTGACAGTGATTATTAGATACATTAGGACTTCCGGAATGATAAATGTGAAAAACAAAAACCCACAGAACTGTATACCTCAGACACATTGAAATAGTAAATAGGTCTATAGAATCAGAATGTAGCAAATGTGGTAGGAAATAAAACTGGACATTGTGACAGGCCTTAAGACTGCTGGAGTACTTGGAACTTCAGATGGAACTCTTAGTAGAAGCATCGTTCAATAGATCATGCTCAGGAGGAGAGAAAGTGAACCATGAAGTTTTGCGGGGGAAAACGGGAAAAATAGGAAGAAAACTTGGTTTCAGAAAGCAGGAAGAATCAGTTCAAAACCCTTTTATGGGGCTTCCCCTGGTGGTCCAGTGGGTAGGTAGGATCACTTTATAATGGACTATAAATAATATGCCTAACATGCTAACATAAAATTAAAAGCAAACTAAATATCCCCAACTCTTTGATTTTTCTCAAGGTAGAAACCTTATCATTCATTATATTACTATTTGGAGAACTCACCAGTCTATTTTGGATTTCAAATACGGTCAACAGTTTTACAAAAAGATAACTCAAATTTCATTTATTTATTAAAATATGAAAAGTACTGTGTGTGTGCTATTCACTCAATTGTGTCCAGCTCAAAAGTACTGTCTTTCTTAAATATTTTTATGAATATAATAATAGCATGTATAAAGAAGTAATCAGATGATAGGACAAACTTTTTTGTCTCTAGACTAAATACTTAACACAAAATGTATTAAAATCATTTCCAGATGTTCTTTAGGATTACTGTTACAACAACCAATGTTCACTGAATATTTGCTATGGAATGAAGCATTATAATTGTTCTTTGTTAATCTATAAATTCATTGAACAGATATTTATTTGATTTCTCCTATGTACCAGAAATTATTCCAGGGTTTGGGAATGCATGAGCAAAGAAAAAAAGAAAAGAAAAACTGTATTCCTGAAGGAGAAAGGCAGCCACAGGAAAAATAAGCATAATTTGAAATCTAGACTATTCTAATGCTGCTGCTTTTATGCTATTAGAACATATAAGTGGGATATTTTTCACACTGCTGAGTCACTAATGATATTGAGCTGACAGTGATTATTAGATACATTAGGACTTCCGGAATGATAAATGTGAAAAACAAAAACCCACAGAACTGTATACCTCAGACACATTGAAATAGTAAATAGGTCTATAGAATCAGAATGTAGCAAATGTGGTAGGAAATAAAACTGGACATTGTGACAGGCCTTAAGACTGCTGGAGTACTTGGAACTTCAGATGGAACTCTTAGTAGAAGCATCGTTCAATAGATCATGCTCAGGAGGAGAGAAAGTGAACCATGAAGTTTTGCGGGGGAAAACGGGAAAAATAGGAAGAAAACTTGGTTTCAGAAAGCAGGAAGAATCAGTTCAAAACCCTTTTATGGGGCTTCCCCTGGTGGTCCAGTGGGTAGGGATACCGCCTTGCAGTGCAAGGGGCGCCGGTTCGATCCCTGGCCTGGGAAGATCCCACGTGCCGCGGAGCAGCTGGACCGATGTGTCCAATTACCGACCCGGAGCTCTGGAGCGCATGTGCCCAGAGCCAGCGCTCTGCAACAGAGGCCACCGCGATGGGAGGCCCACACGTGTCAAAGAACAAAGACGGATGAAAATAGAGAAATGAAAGACCAATAGAAGTGGCCTGCCCGCTCCCCTCCCTCCCCAACCCGACTCCCGCCCAAAATAAATTAAATAAATAAATAAATAAATAAATAAATCTTTAAAAAAAAAAAAAAAAAAAACCTTTTATGTCAGAGCAAGCCTAGAGTGTTCAAGAATGATGAGGAGCTGAAAATGTCTGGAATGGAGTGACTGAGGCTGAGAATAACAGGAAATAAAATTAAAAAAAAAAATCAAGAGAGGATGAGTGTGGAGTTATGTAGGGCTTCAAAGGTCATTGGAAAGAACCACAGAATGATTACATCCCACAGAATTTGTTGTTCAGTCACTAAATCATCCCAGTCTTTGTGACTCCGTGGACTGCAGCATGCCAGGTTTTCCTGTCCTTTACTATCTCCCAGAATTTATTCAAACTCATGTGCATTGAGTTGACAATGCCATTCAACCATCTCATCCTCTGTTGCCCCCCTTCTCCTCCTGTGCTTAATCTTTCCCAGGATCAGATTCTTTTCCAGTGAGTCAGCTGTCCACATTAGGTGACCAAAGTATTGTACCTTGAGCTTCAGTCATTCCAATGAATATTCAGGATTGATTCCCTTTGAGATTGACTGGATTAATCTCCTTGCTGTACAAGGGGCACCTCTAAGGAGAGATATGGTCATCACAGGGCTGCTTTGACTTTCATATTGTGATTGAACAGTGATAATTTGAAGATCAAAGCAGGAGATAAGTTAGGATGCTGGGGGAAAAAACTATTGTGACAGGCCTTAAGACTGCTGGAGTACTTGGAACTTCAGATGGAACTCTTAGTAGAAGCATCGTTCAATAGATCATGCTCAGGAGGAGAGAAAGTGAACCATGAAGTTTTGCGGGGGAAAACGGGAAAAATAGGAAGAAAACTTGGTTTCAGAAAGCAGGAAGAATCAGTTCAAAACCCTTTTATGGGGCTTCCCCTGGTGGTCCAGTGGGTAGGGATACCGCCTTGCAGTGCAAGGGGCGCCGGTTCGATCCCTGGCCTGGGAAGATCCCACGTGCCGCGGAGCAGCTGGACCGATGTGTCCAATTACCGACCCGGAGCTCTGGAGCGCATGTGCCCAGAGCCAGCGCTCTGCAACAGAGGCCACCGCGATGGGAGGCCCACACGTGTCAAAGAACAAAGACGGATGAAAATAGAGAAATGAAAGACCAATAGAAGTGGCCTGCCCGCTCCCCTCCCTCCCCAACCCGACTCCCGCCCAAAATAAATTAAATAAATAAATAAATAAATAAATAAATCTTTAAAAAAAAAAAAAAAAAACCTTTTATGTCAGAGCAAGCCTAGAGTGTTCAAGAATGATGAGGAGCTGAAAATGTCTGGAATGGAGTGACTGAGGCTGAGAATAACAGGAAATAAAATTAAAAAAAAAAATCAAGAGAGGATGAGTGTGGAGTTATGTAGGGCTTCAAAGGTCATTGGAAAGAACCACAGAATGATTACATCCCACAGAATTTGTTGTTCAGTCACTAAATCATCCCAGTCTTTGTGACTCCGTGGACTGCAGCATGCCAGGTTTTCCTGTCCTTTACTATCTCCCAGAATTTATTCAAACTCATGTGCATTGAGTTGACAATGCCATTCAACCATCTCATCCTCTGTTGCCCCCCTTCTCCTCCTGTGCTTAATCTTTCCCAGGATCAGATTCTTTTCCAGTGAGTCAGCTGTCCACATTAGGTGACCAAAGTATTGTACCTTGAGCTTCAGTCATTCCAATGAATATTCAGGATTGATTCCCTTTGAGATTGACTGGATTAATCTCCTTGCTGTACAAGGGGCACCTCTAAGGAGAGATATGGTCATCACAGGGCTGCTTTGACTTTCATATTGTGATTGAACAGTGATAATTTGAAGATCAAAGCAGGGAGATAAGTTAGGATGCTACTGCAAAAACTTTAGGCATAATGATGGATATGTAGACCAAGGTTGTAGAGGAAGTGATAAATTTTGAAAGTAGAGCCAAGCAGATTTCTTAGAGGAACAATTCAGGGCATGAGAGAAATATAGGACTCAGACTGATTGCAAGACTTTGGAAATTATTAATATCAATAAGAAGTGTGGAGAAATTTGAAGATGACAGTGCAAAGAACTAAACTGAGTTACTTGTTGGACAGTAATTCCAATATAAACTTGCTGGAGATTTTACAAATAAATTATTTCAAATTATTATAAATATATCATTGAAGATGGTTCAATATATGCCATTTTGACAGAATTAAAAATGTTTTCCCTTGCTACTTAAATTTGTAACTCTCTGATAACCAGAATGACTTTATTATCATTTAATAATTATTTACATGCCTTGTATTAAGAACTACAAGCTTAATAGCTTATAAGATATTCTGGTTGTTTTTTTTTTTTCCTTAAGTTATGGAACTGTTCATGACCACATAGAAAACTCATTTTTTAAAAAAATTATTATGGTTTTTTATAGACTTTTGTTGTTTATTCCCCATATCTACCTGAATCTGCCATAGACATACATATGTTCCCTCGCTCTTGAACATCCCTCCCAACTCTCTCCCCATTCCACCCCTCTAGGTTGTTGTAGAGCCCCTCTTTGGGAAACTCATTCTTTAATCCAAAAAAATGTAGCTGCATATATTTTATTAGTTTATATTAATTCATACTAATTTATAAATATATATAAAATTATGTAATGAACTAATGAACACATTTATAAAATCATTCCATTAATTTCCTATGGTGACTATAGCAAATTAGGACAGATTTTGTGGCTTAAATACACACATGTATTATCTTATGGACAGGAAGTCTGTATGTGTTCACTGGAGTGGCATCAGTGTCAGCAAACCATGCTCCCTCTGCAGACTCCAGGGGCGAATACATTTTCTTACCTTTTTAGTTTCTGGAGGTTTGTTCTCTATTGGTCAGATTATGGTGCCACATCACACCACTTTTTCCCCCAACTTCCATGGCCACGTAGTCTTCTCATTCTTCTGTCTTCAAATGTCCCTCTGCCTCCCTCTCATAAGGACATTTGTGAGCATGATGACCCACTCTGAAAATTCAAGGTGATCTCCCTTTTTTATCCCTCTGCAAAGTCCTAGCTATGATTTAAAATCACACTCACAGGAGTTAGATCCTGGTAGATCAGAGAAATTTAGAGGAACAATTCAGGGCATGAGAGAAATATAGGACTCAGACTGATTGCAAGACTTTGGAAATTATTAATATCAATAAGAAGTGTGGAGAAATTTGAAGATGACAGTGCAAAGAACTAAACTGAGTTACTTGTTGGACAGTAATTCCAATATAAACTTGCTGGAGATTTTACAAATAAATTATTTCAAATTATTATAAATATATCATTGAAGATGGTTCAATATATGCCATTTTGACAGAATTAAAAATGTTTTCCCTTGCTACTTAAATTTGTAACTCTCTGATAACCAGAATGACTTTATTATCATTTAATAATTATTTACATGCCTTGTATTAAGAACTACAAGCTTAATAGCTTATAAGATATTCTGGTTGTTTTTTTTTTTTCCTTAAGTTATGGAACTGTTCATGACCACATAGAAAACTCATTTTTTAAAAAAATTATTATGGTTTTTTATAGACTTTTGTTGTTTATTCCCCATATCTACCTGAATCTGCCATAGACATACATATGTTCCCTCGCTCTTGAACATCCCTCCCAACTCTCTCCCCATTCCACCCCTCTAGGTTGTTGTAGAGCCCCTCTTTGGGAAACTCATTCTTTAATCCAAAAAAATGTAGCTGCATATATTTTATTAGTTTATATTAATTCATACTAATTTATAAATATATATAAAATTATGTAATGAACTAATGAACACATTTATAAAATCATTCCATTAATTTCCTATGGTGACTATAGCAAATTAGGACAGATTTTGTGGCTTAAATACACACATGTATTATCTTATGGACAGGAAGTCTGTATGTGTTCACTGGAGTGGCATCAGTGTCAGCAAACCATGCTCCCTCTGCAGACTCCAGGGGCGAATACATTTTCTTACCTTTTTAGTTTCTGGAGGTTTGTTCTCTATTGGTCAGATTATGGTGCCACATCACACCACTTTTTCCCCCAACTTCCATGGCCACGTAGTCTTCTCATTCTTCTGTCTTCAAATGTCCCTCTGCCTCCCTCTCATAAGGACATTTGTGAGCATATGTATGACCCACTCTGAAAATTCAAGGTGATCTCCTCACATTAAGATCCTTAATCACATCTGCAAAGTCCTAGCTATGATTTAAAATCACACTCACAGGAGTTAGATCCTGGGAAACCAAATTAGAGAATAAAAAATTATCAATAGACTGGAAGAAATCTCTACCAGTCATTTCTAACTTTATAATTCAAATTTAACAATTTAGTGGATTATACAAGGTAGGCATATAAATGAATTATTTTTTGATATCATGAAATAATTTTCCAGCAATCTTAATAATTACTTATTACTGACACAAGCATATATCCTTGCGTGTGTGCTAAGTTGTTTCAGTGTGTTCCACTCTTTGTGACCCTATGGACTATAGCCCACCAGGCTCCTCTGTTCATGGAATTCTCTAGGCAAGAATACTGGAGTGGGTTGCTGTGTCCTCTTTCAGGGGATCTTCCCAATCCTGGGATCGGACTCATGTTCCTTATGTCTCCTGCACCGGCGGGTGAGTTCTTTATCACTGAGTCACCAAGAAAGCAGTCTTTTATTTGTGTCATTTCATTTTGGTTTAGAATTTAAAGTCAAGGATAGGAATGCAATACTCTTTCCAGGCTAGATTTCCTTCAAATATTCTTTCTCAAGTTTATGTTCCAGACAGTCTACAAAACTTGTTATTACAAAGAAGAAGCTCTTTCATCCTTACTTGCCTTTTCTCATAATGGCATGATGAAAATTTCCTTTACCCTGTTCCAACTAGAAGAAATTTTACCCCTCCTTTAGTTGTAACTGACATCCTTCTCCAGGTGCCTCAGCATTCTTTTTTGTGGCACTTGATGCTTAAATATCTAGCGTGCCTTGCTTTTTATTAGTCTAAGGGGAAAAATGCTTCTTCTAGACAAATATGGGTTCAGATTCCACCACTTACTAAGTGTGAGATCTTGGAAAAATTATTTTTGCTTATTATGTCTTATTTTCTCCACCATAAAAAGATGCAATAAATGAGCCCCACCCCCACCCCCACTTTACGGGGGCTTTCACAATGGCTCAGCAGCTGCAGACTCTGCCTGCAATCCAGGAGACATATGACCCACTCTAAAAATTGCTCCTCACATTAAGATCCTTAATCACATCTGCAAAGTCCTAGCTATGATTTAAAATCACACTCACAGGAGTTAGATCCTGGGAAACCAAATTAGAGAATAAAAAATTATCAATAGACTGGAAGAAATCTCTACCAGTCATTTCTAACTTTATAATTCAAATTTAACAATTTAGTGGATTATACAAGGTAGGCATATAAATGAATTATTTTTTGATATCATGAAATAATTTTCCAGCAATCTTAATAATTACTTATTACTGACACAAGCATATATCCTTGCGTGTGTGCTAAGTTGTTTCAGTGTGTTCCACTCTTTGTGACCCTATGGACTATAGCCCACCAGGCTCCTCTGTTCATGGAATTCTCTAGGCAAGAATACTGGAGTGGGTTGCTGTGTCCTCTTTCAGGGGATCTTCCCAATCCTGGGATCGGACTCATGTTCCTTATGTCTCCTGCACCGGCGGGTGAGTTCTTTATCACTGAGTCACCAAGAAAGCAGTCTTTTATTTGTGTCATTTCATTTTGGTTTAGAATTTAAAGTCAAGGATAGGAATGCAATACTCTTTCCAGGCTAGATTTCCTTCAAATATTCTTTCTCAAGTTTATGTTCCAGACAGTCTACAAAACTTGTTATTACAAAGAAGAAGCTCTTTCATCCTTACTTGCCTTTTCTCATAATGGCATGATGAAAATTTCCTTTACCCTGTTCCAACTAGAAGAAATTTTACCCCTCCTTTAGTTGTAACTGACATCCTTCTCCAGGTGCCTCAGCATTCTTTTTTGTGGCACTTGATGCTTAAATATCTAGCGTGCCTTGCTTTTTATTAGTCTAAGGGGAAAAATGCTTCTTCTAGACAAATATGGGTTCAGATTCCACCACTTACTAAGTGTGAGATCTTGGAAAAATTATTTTTGCTTATTATGTCTTATTTTCTCCACCATAAAAAGATGCAATAAATGAGCCCCACCCCCACCCCCACTTTACGGGGGCTTTCACAATGGCTCAGCAGCTGCAGACTCTGCCTGCAATCCAGGAGACACTTATTCAATTCCTGGGTTGGGAAGATCCCCTGGAGAAAGGAATGGCTGCCCATTCCAGTATTCTTGCCTGAAGAATTAGGAGCCTGGGGACTACAGTCCATGAGGTTGCAAAGAGTTGGATATGAATGAGCTACTAACAGACTCTTCATATAGGTGTTGTAAGTAAAAAGTAAAATAATATACTTAAATTAAATCTTAATTCTACCTAGTAACTATAAATGCAAGTTTTTGATAAACATTTGCAATTCTTTTATTATTTTCTATATTAACTTTCATTATCATTTAGATTATGAAATTCATGATGTAAGTGGCCAATGGGAATGGCCTGCAATACTCTGAGACACCAATTAGTTAATGAGCTTATATTTCACTAATAATTCATATCCCTTTAATATGTCCATCTTATAAAATAATCATAAACTTTAAAAAGCACAATCTTTCTCTATTGTTAGTTTCTCGTCATAATCTAAAGTCATACCTACTTTGTTTAATTTTTTGAAGTTATATTATGTGAACCATTTTTAAAGTCTTTATTGAATTTGTTACAGTATTACTTGGTTTTATATTTTGGCTTTTTGATGGCAAGGCCTATGTGATTTTAGCTTCCTGACTTCAGAACAGACTCACAACCCCTGCTTTGAAAGGTGAAATCTTTACCTTTGGATCATAAGGAAAGTCTCATAACTTCTCTAAGTGTCTCACTGCTAATACATCTTCCTGACCCATAATGTAACCTGTCCACAATAGTATTCATCAAGGAAAAATGTGTAATTGCATCGGTGAGAATTTAGCTTATCACACAAATCTTTTGTCTACCCAAACACCCTTTACAACTGACTACCCTGTTTATGTTAAAATACATGCTTTCAGAAAATGAGTAAGATTGTGTTCTATCTTAAGACATACTTTTGCAAGCAAGTCTTCTGCTGGATGAACATAATATGTTGACTGGTTGAATTTGCACTTTGAAAAATTGTGATTTTTTTTCCTAAGATAATTCTGAATTAATTTCCTATTTTAGTGTTATAATCATATCCATCACCTGCCATACTCCTTCATCTGAAGCTTCCCTAACTTGTTATATTTTTTTCACAAGTATACCACTTGGCATATTTCTTTTTAATTAATTTTCTGGCAAAAGCATATTTTTTCCAAAATTTCCTGTCATCTATAATTTCCTTTTGCTTTTCTAGTATAGGTTAAAAGAGAAAAAAAAAAAAAAATCCTTGGACTGAATAGCCAGCTCCAGGTATCATATAATTCCTATAACTAAAAAGTGCAGGTTATTTGCTTGTTTTTCCAAGGAAGTGGGCAGGCAGCCAAACCTCACAACAGAAATTAGTTCCCAATTTAGCGTTCGATGTCATTTCACAAGGACTAGAATGAAAAATGAGACATTGGACATGTTAACTCTGAGGAAAATTATCGCTTCACCTTGTATAGGGCATCTTTACTGGATGAAATCAGAGAAGATAAATCATCTCTCCCCATGACAGATCTGCCTGTCATCAAGGGAAAGATGTCCCATAGCGAAAAGGCAGGTGCTGTCTGAGATTCCCTGTGGTTACAATCACATATATTTTGTGCCTCAAAATAATTATAGAAATGTGAAAACGGGGATGATGTATGCAGGACACACTTCCCAAGTCGATTTTTCCAAATGACATTTTAAGCATATGTATATAAGTACAAATAGGAATGCATTCACATTTTTGAACGGCATATACCCTTGAAAGGGTTACAGGGTAAAGAAAACATTTACCAAATACTTACTGTGATCAGCTATCCTAGTGTCCATGGTGATCACCACAAGTAAGATTAAGCCCAAGTAAGATTCATGAGGTGTTTTGTCCCTCAAATTTTCCTTCATAAAGCAGGAAATCAGATTAAATTCAAGTATCTACAAAGGTGATGGTCAAATTTCTCACATCATTTATTTTGAAATCTAAAGCGGTTTTAGGAAAAGGGACATTAACTAGAAATGATATCACTCCTCATCAAAATTTGGATGCATTGAGAGGTGACCTTATGGAAATACAAACAATGGAGACAAAGATATTTCATTCAGACTTTATGTGTGATCCTGTGCCATGGCACTGCAGTTGAGAGTTTCATTTGCAGTTTTTAAAGAGGATTTTTAAAAAGTAGTAGAGAACATGTTGAATGCTAAGATGGATGCATGCCTTCAGAAATAAGTATCATTCCAAATGTTCAATAAATGAGTCTTTGTGACTGCAGATAAAATGCTAAGTGGCAACAAAATGAAACTTTTAAAAGCACTCTCATTTTTGAAGGAAGTCAGAGTCTAAGCTGCTAGATAACTCAAAATTATCTCTAGATTTTAATAAAGTTAAAGCTCTATTAACTAGAAACTTAAAAACTGGACTATACAATTTTAAAGTTAAAGATATGCTGTAGGAGGTCCAAATAAAATATGCATTTTCTTCTAAAAGTCTATCCTGGTTCCACCACCAAATATCTTTTGGAATCGTCCTATAAAATAGGAACTCAGTCACCTTATGCTTTCGTCTGCCTGATATTTATATAAACAAAAATTTAAAAATAAATATCGGGCTTCCCTGGTGGTCCAGTGGGTAAGGACTCTGCCTTGCAGTGCAAGGGGCTCCGGTTCAATCCTTGGCCTGGGAAGATCCCACATGCCGCGGAGTGGCTGGACCGATGTGTCCAATTACCGAGCTGGAGCTCTGGAGTGCATGCGCCCAGAGCCGGTGCTCTGCAACAACAGAGGTCACTGCGATGGGAGGCCCACACAGGCCAGAGAACAAAGATGAGTGAAACTGAATAAATGAAAGACCAATAGAAGTGGCCCATCCGTCCCACTCCCTCCCCAACCCCCCTTCCCCGCCAAAAAATAAAAATAAAAAAAATAAAGTAAAAATAAATCTCCTATGCAAAACTTCATGTAATTCTTTAAAAATTATGCTATCTCTACTATCTAATACTGTATTTAAATTAAACAATTAAAATAATTCAGAATAATTATTTGGATTTACTCTTGCAAAAAGAAACTAAGTGTTATAAGCCTGTCTGTGATTTTCTATAAGGTTTTATTAACTCTCTTTTTTAGCACATAATAATAATATATCAGGACTCACTGGTCACTTTTTTGTTGATCACACAAGTATTGAGCTTATGCTCTTGTCTGCTCTTGTACTGGACAGAGATGTACAAAGGTAAAAAAACCATACTTGTCTTCTCAGATTTGAGTTCTTGATCACAGATTTAGTTCATATTGTTGAAGACTGTTTTAACTGGAATATGTTAGGATCATGTGAACCAGACTGAAGAAAGTACAGACTGGAACTAATCTGATCAGCAGGAAAGAGGAAATCATAAATATGCTCAAAGCTAAGACCAGTTAGGACGTCAACACAGAAAGAACTGCATATTTCAAACAAAATAATCTAGGTTTAGGGGATTATGATTTAGAATGTATATTAATTTCACTAAAGCTAATAGAAGCTGTAATTTAGGAACTGACTCATAAATAAACTAAGAAAAAATACTTTTGTTGGCTCTCTGTTTACTAAAGGTAATGCAAAACCTCCATCTGATATCATTTACACATTCATCTTTTTTTCATTCTCTTGTCCATTTATTTATCAAAAATGTAAACAGTCCCTAGCCTCATGGAATTTAAAGCTGACTAGAGAAATAAAAGGAAATAAAATATGCCATATATTTATAACATGCTAATTGTATGTAAATTATTAATGTACTAAATTATATGTATATAGATACTGGTATATTTATATACTAATAGATATGCATTTTGCATAGTGTGCCTCTTATACCGAGGTATAGATGACATTATCTATATTAATACTTCTATCTTTATTTAGAGAAATATAGAGAAATAATTTAAAAAAGGAAATCTGAGATATAAAGTGAAAGGAAATGAAATAGAGAGTTAGAAGATTTTACAAGTCATTCAGACTTGTTTTGACTAAGCTTTCTTTCTGGAAATCTTGAACATGATACTATATATATATTCCCAGTTTTTTAAGCACCCTACTGTCCCCCTCCTCCAGGCCTTAAATATCCTGCTTTATCTACTTGGATGCTCTTCCCAAATTTCTTAAGATTAAAACTGAAAACTTGACGTTTGCTTCAAAACCTTAATTATGTGACCTCTCATACACAACGTGTTCTTTCACCCCAGCAGAGTTACGTGCTCTTCCCTCCGTGGTGCCAGAGAGCCCGAAGACACATCCTCCAGTCCCGGTACTTCACTGTCACCAGGATTCTCCAACTCGTCCTTCAGCACAAAAGCAAAATAGCTTTTGAATGTGACTAGATATTTATTGATTTCCCATCATCATCAAGCTTTCTATTAGGTGATTCTTTCAAAATTTCTGTTATGTGACTTCTTATTTTAACGTCAATTATTTGAAAAAATGGGCTTTTTTAAAGAACAGTGATATTTATCCCAGAAATTGTCATAGCTAAACATTATACTTCCCAAACCTGTGACAAGGAAGAAGAATTCATGATACAGAAGACTCCCTTAACGAAAAGTTACATTCTTTATTTGTTAAAAGTAGTTGTATGATTATGTATTTATGTTGTTGTTTTTCAGTCACTAAGTCATGTCTGACTCTTTGCAACCCCTGGGCTACTGCACATCAGGCCTGTAATTGTAAGGGACAGAGGTCCCTCACTGTGTCCTGAAATTTGCCCAAGTTCGTGTCAAATGAATCAGTGATGCTATCCTACCATCTCATCCTCTGCTGCCCTCTTCCTTTGTGTTCAATTTTTCCTAGCATCAGGGTCTTTTCCAATGTTTTGACTCCTTGCATCAGGGGAACAAATTATTGGAGTAAATCATCTTATGAATATTGACAAGAAGTTTTGACAGAGAAAGAAAACTATAAAATTCCCTCTTACCTGAAAGATAATGAATATATGGCAAAATCAAACTATCAATTACCATTATGGGCAAAGTTAATTATTAGTAGAAGTTAGGAATTGGTAGAATTCAGGCAGCATTTGCTCATATACAGAAAAGAAAATGATTGCTGTTAATTCCAATAGCAACTTTAGCAAATGGGACTAGAGTTAACATAGGGTAAGTCATGTGTGGTTGTACAAGTGTTTTTTACACATAATAGTAAGCCAAAATCATACACCTTCACACCACTATGCAAGTAGTGTTTTGCTGGCACTTTATATCCCTGGTTTCAGAAACATACTGTCCAAATTTAAAATCTGTTAGAAGACTGATCTAAAATGCAAATTTTATAATTGTATGATTTTGTGTAAAAACCATCTCTGGTTTTCCTAAATTTCAGAAAAAAAAAGATCAAAACTTCTTCCCTTGAATGCCTCTCAATGTCACATCTGTGTAGTTACCATGCACCGGCATTTCTTTTCTGTCAGAGAAGCTATTCTATTTCCAAAACTGCTATAGTTTTGTAACTACATCAACTTCAGAAATTTTGGCTTTTGCATATAGTATGCCCTAGTCTCATAAAACTTGTTCCTCCTTCTTACTACTTTGCCTCCAACCTTTTTTATATTTTTTTTTCAATTTATCCCAGAAATTGTCATAGCTAAACATTATACTTCCCAAACCTGTGACAAGGAAGAAGAATTCATGATACAGAAGACTCCCTTAACGAAAAGTTACATTCTTTATTTGTTAAAAGTAGTTGTATGATTATGTATTTATGTTGTTGTTTTTCAGTCACTAAGTCATGTCTGACTCTTTGCAACCCCTGGGCTACTGCACATCAGGCCTGTAATTGTAAGGGACAGAGGTCCCTCACTGTGTCCTGAAATTTGCCCAAGTTCGTGTCAAATGAATCAGTGATGCTATCCTACCATCTCATCCTCTGCTGCCCTCTTCCTTTGTGTTCAATTTTTCCTAGCATCAGGGTCTTTTCCAATGTTTTGACTCCTTGCATCAGGGGAACAAATTATTGGAGTAAATCATCTTATGAATATTGACAAGAAGTTTTGACAGAGAAAGAAAACTATAAAATTCCCTCTTACCTGAAAGATAATGAATATATGGCAAAATCAAACTATCAATTACCATTATGGGCAAAGTTAATTATTAGTAGAAGTTAGGAATTGGTAGAATTCAGGCAGCATTTGCTCATATACAGAAAAGAAAATGATTGCTGTTAATTCCAATAGCAACTTTAGCAAATGGGACTAGAGTTAACATAGGGTAAGTCATGTGTGGTTGTACAAGTGTTTTTTACACATAATAGTAAGCCAAAATCATACACCTTCACACCACTATGCAAGTAGTGTTTTGCTGGCACTTTATATCCCTGGTTTCAGAAACATACTGTCCAAATTTAAAATCTGTTAGAAGACTGATCTAAAATGCAAATTTTATAATTGTATGATTTTGTGTAAAAACCATCTCTGGTTTTCCTAAATTTCAGAAAAAAAAAGATCAAAACTTCTTCCCTTGAATGCCTCTCAATGTCACATCTGTGTAGTTACCATGCACCGGCATTTCTTTTCTGTCAGAGAAGCTATTCTATTTCCAAAACTGCTATAGTTTTGTAACTACATCAACTTCAGAAATTTTGGCTTTTGCATATAGTATGCCCTAGTCTCATAAAACTTGTTCCCTCCTTCTTACTACTTTGCCTCCAACTCTATATATTTCAATATCAGCTGACACTTTATTTCCTTCAGGATTAGCAATCTGCTTTCCACACTAGCAATCTGTTATTTCCATGATGGGAGAAGTAATTAAGCTCCCCACATATCTTGTGTGTAATCTCAGTTTAATTGTTGTCACGAGTACCATTCCCATGTTATGCTTGCATATTTCTCCATCTGTTTCCAGCATTGTTGTGTGACATTACATAGCCTTAGTTTTTGATTTTTAGCATACATATTTTTTAGAATTCATGACTCAGTCCCTTCCCCAGAGATTTTGCTTAACCAAGTCTTAAATTAGTCCTGAGTCATGAATTTAAAGAAGAAAGGAAAGAAGAACCAAAAAAGTATTTAAATACACTTAATTGTATAAAATATTATAACCATTGTCCTGAAAGGAATTCTGTAATCCCAGTTTTGTTCCTGGAACAGTATAAGAAGAGAAAAACAAAATTGAAAAAAAGAAAAAAAATAAAAGAAACCTTCTACAGCACAAGCATCAGCAAGAAAAATAAATGTGCTTCAGTTGAATTATTCAAAATATTGGATAAGCATATTTCCATCTATTCAAAGCTCTGTTACCAAGCATGCCTACAATCTTTGTTGTTTTCAAATGTATCTTAAAAAGCCATGATAACAAAGGCAATATAATTTTTGATAAGGTCATTCTAAGGCAAACTGCTCATATGGGCTTAGGGGATCTTAGACAATTTCAGGCTTAAGCTTCTACTCTGCTCAAGAGACCACAAAGTCTCTAGTTCCATTATCACAAGCCATTAAAAAATTGTCATATCTATTCATGGACTTCCCAAATTGCACAGGGGCAAAGAATCTACCAGCCAATGCAAGTGAAGCAAGAGAAGCAGGAGATCCATGGGTCAGGAAGGTCCTCTGGAGTAGGAAATGGCAAGCCACTCCTGTATTCTTGCCTGGAAAATTCCATGGAGAGAGGAGTCAAATAGGCTATAGTCCATGGTATTATGAAGACCTGAACACAACTGAGCATGCCCTCACATAACTTCTCACCAAAGTTCACCTGTCATAAGCCCATTCCTCCTGGTCCTTTCTTGGCTTAGACAAACAACTTATGTAACTATAAATACAGAGATAGAATATATCAAAGTTTATGTAGGACACATTTCTAATCCTACTTTATTATTTCCCATTTATACTATAACAAGGAATTTTTTGGACTTAGACTAATGATGAAAATCAGCAATATCTATGATAATAATTCAAGAGTGAGATAAGCTCTTGAGTTTTTTTTTTTTTTTTTTTAATTTTGATTTTCTGTTGGAGTATAGTTGATTAACAATGCTGTGTTACTTTCACGGAAAACAGCAAATTGATTCAGTTATGCATACACATGTGTCTATTCTTTTTCAAATTCTTTTCCCCTTTAGGTTTTTACAAAATAGTGAACAGAGTTCCCTGTGGTATACAGTAAGTCAATGTTTCTTATTTCTTAATATTTTAAATATAGTAGTGTGTAATTTGAAAGGAAAACCTTTCAGGTCAATAGGTAGATAGATAGATAGATAGACAGATAGATCGATCTAGCTAAAATGTGATTGAATGTTCATAATTATTATATTTGCAATAAATGAGATTAAATTTAAATCATGTATTTATATCTTCTAGATGATTTAGTGTTTCATGCAGCTACATTTTGATTCTTATTGCATGGCATCATTTCTGGGTATTTGGTTTGGTGGAAAAGTAGCATAGCACAGTAGATACTACAATGAAATGCTAGTGACCTTTTTTAACTTCGATCTAGGGAACACTAAAATGTCTCAATTAGCTTAGTATTGAGTAATTAAAAATATGAATATTTTTAATATAGAAATCACCAGGATCCATTTTATAAAAGTTGTTTAAATATAATAACAATAAACATTATAGCAAATTATTGCATAGAAGACATGCAGAGTATACTAATAAAGTATAAAATATAGTGATAATGTAATGACCATTATGTTGTAGAGCTAAAATTTAAAATTAGGAATATGAATTTATTTTCTAACATAATATCAAATTAATGTATTCCACGATACTGTCACTGGCATATCTTTTACTTTTGCTCAAAAGTGAATTATAGCATTTAATTACAATGATCAAGGAAATGTTAAAACAGAAAAATAAACTGACTTAATTTTCTTTTGATAAAGTCCTCATATTAAACAAATATGGCATCTCTCTTAAAGATGGAAAATGAAAAACAACAAACATTGCATTAAATCATGAAATAAAATACAAACTCCTTGTATCAAAATACATTTGTCAGAACTTGAGCAATTCATTACTTTGTTAAAAACTTATGAAATTGAGAGGAAGCTGCCTAACTCTAGTGCTAGATGTTTTTACTGTTAATCTTTCACTATTCACCTTAAAAGAGATTTTTTTTTCCTGATTTTGCTTGCTGTTGATTTGCTTTTTAGTATTCTCCAAAGTACTATAGCCAGGTTATTGCAATTTCCTTTGGCATCTGGTAATCACATACTAGATCACTAAGGTCAAATTTTGCCACTGCCAGCTCTTATTAACTCTTAATTTTTTTTCTTCAAACATCTCAGTTCATATCCTGCAATAAACTGCTGCAATTTAAAACTATCACCTAATGACTCTCCTGTGATACAGGCCACTTTGCCCAAACACAAAATATCTCTTGGAATCAGATACAAATTTGTTAAAATTATTAAAAGAAAATAGCTTTCAGTCACTTAAATGTCAGTCAGTAACCTGAATTCCCTAACCAAACACTGCATTAAATAATTATGTCTTCCACTTGCAGCTACATTTTGATTCTTATTGCATGGCATCATTTCTGGGTATTTGGTTTGGTGGAAAAGTAGCATAGCACAGTAGATACTACAATGAAATGCTAGTGACCTTTTTTAACTTCGATCTAGGGAACACTAAAATGTCTCAATTAGCTTAGTATTGAGTAATTAAAAATATGAATATTTTTAATATAGAAATCACCAGGATCCATTTTATAAAAGTTGTTTAAATATAATAACAATAAACATTATAGCAAATTATTGCATAGAAGACATGCAGAGTATACTAATAAAGTATAAAATATAGTGATAATGTAATGACCATTATGTTGTAGAGCTAAAATTTAAAATTAGGAATATGAATTTATTTTCTAACATAATATCAAATTAATGTATTCCACGATACTGTCACTGGCATATCTTTTACTTTTGCTCAAAAAGTGAATTATAGCATTTAATTACAATGATCAAGGAAATGTTAAAACAGAAAAATAAACTGACTTAATTTTCTTTTGATAAAGTCCTCATATTAAACAAATATGGCATCTCTCTTAAAGATGGAAAATGAAAAACAACAAACATTGCATTAAATCATGAAATAAAATACAAACTCCTTGTATCAAAATACATTTGTCAGAACTTGAGCAATTCATTACTTTGTTAAAAACTTATGAAATTGAGAGGAAGCTGCCTAACTCTAGTGCTAGATGTTTTTACTGTTAATCTTTCACTATTCACCTTAAAAGAGATTTTTTTCCTGATTTTGCTTGCTGTTGATTTGCTTTTTAGTATTCTCCAAAGTACTATAGCCAGGTTATTGCAATTTCCTTTGGCATCTGGTAATCACATACTAGATCACTAAGGTCAAATTTTGCCACTGCCAGCTCTTATTAACTCTTAATTTTTTTTCTTCAAACATCTCAGTTCATATCCTGCAATAAACTGCTGCAATTTAAAACTATCACCTAATGACTCTCCTGTGATACAGGCCACTTTGCCCAAACACAAAATATCTCTTGGAATCAGATACAAATTTGTTAAAATTATTAAAAGAAAATAGCTTTCAGTCACTTAAATGTCAGTCAGTAACCTGAATTCCCTAACCAAACACTGCATTAAATAATTATGTCTTCCACTTGCCACATCACTCCCAATATCCCACTCTGCATTCAAAAATTCAACAACAATTTCATATCAAAAATTCTTATCAAATAAAAACCCATCCTTAATATTTACAGTATATATGCTGTATAAAAACAACCTATACAGAAATTTCCTATATATCTGGACAGAGAACTCTCTGGGTATTTCAGAAAATGCATGGTTGTACCAGTGGTTTCCTCTGATAGCTTTTATATGTTGCTTGCATGACACATTTCAACTTCTTTCCTCTTATCACTCCAGATTTTTAAGTAATATGCACACCTGAACATTGTCTTAGAGTTTGCATTTAGCCACTACTTTTTAATTCAACAACTTTACAATTAAATATTTTAGCTGGGACCTTTTGAATTTTAAATGTCAGAAATTAACACGAGCTGGCTCAAGAAAAACAGGGCATTTTTTTTAAGTACCAAAGGATGTGTGATATCTGGACAGCTGGTCTTCAGAAGGAATGTGAACAAAACAAGGAGCACTATCAGAAACATGGAACATGGGAATTTTCTTCTTCTTCTTTTTGTAATTATTTTTAGTTGGCATCATTTGGCTTTTCTAACACAGCAGTATTCTCTGTTATTTAATCCACATGACTAGAAAATTAAAAAAAAACAGAATCATCGAACTCTAAATAAGTAAAAGAACTATATTTTGACTCTTTTCCCCCTTGATCCCAATGCTAAATTTCCATGGAAGAAGCTCTGAGCAGCCAGTTTTGAGCCAGAGACTCATTCACTGCATGGACTCAAGGGGACACATTTCACAGCAAAACAAAAACCGCCTCAAAAATCAAGGAATGCTGAAACATCTGGTAATCACATACTTCTAAGGTCAAATTTTGCCACTGCCAGCTCTTATTAACTCTTAATTTTTTTTCTTCAAACATCTCAGTTCATATCCTGCAATAAACTGCTGCAATTTAAAACTATCACCTAATGACTCTCCTGTGATACAGGCCACTTTGCCCAAACACAAAATATCTCTTGGAATCAGATACAAATTTGTTAAAATTATTAAAAGAAAATAGCTTTCAGTCACTTAAATGTCAGTCAGTAACCTGAATTCCCTAACCAAACACTGCATTAAATAATTATGTCTTCCACTTGCCACATCACTCCCAATATCCCACTCTGCATTCAAAAATTCAACAACAATTTCATATCAAAAATTCTTATCAAATAAAAACCCATCCTTAATATTTACAGTATATATGCTGTATAAAAACAACCTATACAGAAATTTCCTATATATCTGGACAGAGAACTCTCTGGGTATTTCAGAAAATGCATGGTTGTACCAGTGGTTTCCTCTGATAGCTTTTATATGTTGCTTGCATGACACATTTCAACTTCTTTCCTCTTATCACTCCAGATTTTTAAGTAATATGCACACCTGAACATTGTCTTAGAGTTTGCATTTAGCCACTACTTTTTAATTCAACAACTTTACAATTAAATATTTTAGCTGGGACCTTTTGAATTTTAAATGTCAGAAATTAACACGAGCTGGCTCAAGAAAAACAGGGCATTTTTTTTAAGTACCAAAGGATGTGTGATATCTGGACAGCTGGTCTTCAGAAGGAATGTGAACAAAACAAGGAGCACTATCAGAAACATGGAACATGGGAATTTTCTTCTTCTTCTTTTTTTGTAATTATTTTTAGTTGGCATCATTTGGCTTTTCTAACACAGCAGTATTCTCTGTTATTTAATCCACATGACTAGAAAATTAAAAAAAAAAAACAGAATCATCCAACTCTAAATAAGTAAAAGAACTATATTTTGACTCTTTTCCCCCTTGATCCCAATGCTAAATTTCCATGGAAGAAGCTCTGAGCAGCCAGTTTTGAGCCAGAGACTCATTCACTGCATGGACTCCAAGGGGGACACATTTCACAGCAACAAAAAACGCCTCATTCAAGATGTAAACTTCTGTTGGTAGACTGGCCTTGCCTCTTGACCAGAATAAAGCTGGCAAAATGGGGGTCAATTTTTGCACTGAAATTTGTTTTCAGATAATGAAAGTAAATTGAAAAGTAGAACAGTTATTAAAGAATAAAAGAGGAAATGTGACCACAGGAAACAGGCCAATGTATAAACAGCAGACTACCATCAGTTAAACAGATGTTCACATCCTGGTTAGCTATTTTATAGTTGCATGTTGTGTGGCATTTAATTTATCTGAGTGTCATTTCATCAACTATACAACTGTGGATAAAAAAGCATGATGTATATAAGTCTTAGGTTGATAGAGTGCATCAATTCAATGCATAAGTATGGCTGGTCTTGCTAATGGTTCAGGTCTTTAAGTCTATGAATCTCTTTAGAAAAGCATTCCCAGGTTATCTGATGTCTTCGCTTTATGTTTCTCACTGCATATTTCATTCTTTAAAATGTCATCTCTGTGCATCTTTACTTATTAGCTGTCTTTTCCATCAGATTGTAAAGTTCATGAAAAAGGGTCTCAGTCCAAATTGTTCACTATTGTAGCCCCACTTTCTGGAACAATGTCTAGTAAATATGATTTTTTAATGAAGGGAATATGTACTAAATGTGTGATGGTCATTATATTTCAGAGAAATTGTAGAGCATGTAGCTCACTTTACAGATCTTTGAATATATTGCGGCATGACATAGAAATACACTTTAATAATATTCTGATAACTTTCAAGGAACTTCTTAAGGTTTTAAATGTAAAGAGACTGCTAATAAAAAAAGGAAACAAAGCACTATTAGACTAGAAATGGGGTTATTATGATCAGCATTATCTCAAAGATGCAAGAAGTCCAATAAAGTATCTTTATTTTATTAAATTATCTTTACCAATAAAGTATGTTTTCTTTTTTATATTTTCTAACCCAATGAAGATATTTCTGGATGTTGATTTCATGTAAAAATTTTAACCAGTTTTATAGTTTTCTGAACTCTCTATAATCCCAATATGGAATATGTAGTGCTAATTTACTTTGGAGTAAACATGATTTTAAATATATATATATATTTAAAATAATGTTATAATCCATATAAAGCTACTAAATCAAGAAATCAATAAATTGGAAGGGATTAACTGAGATTCTATGAGTTCTTGCCCACCAGATGAGACAAAACAAGTATAAAAATAGGAAGAACATTTATCATTAAGGAATGAATGAGTCAGCATTTTTTGAATGCCATGAAAAAACAGTTGTATGGCCTTCCCTGGTGGTCCAGTAGGTAGAGTCCACCTTGCAGTGCAGGCAGCACCGGTTCAATCCTGGCTTGGGAAGATCCCACGTGCCACAGAGCAACTGGACCGCTGTGTCCAATTGCGAGTTGGCTCTCTGTAGCACATGCACACAGAGCCGGTGCTCTGCAATGAAAGAGCCCACTTCAATGGGAGACCCACAGTGGCCAAAGAATAAAGATGGATGAAAATAAATAAATAAACATTAAGAGAGGCCAAAATTAAAAAATAAATAAATAAATAAACAAACATATGTATTAGATTGGAGGTAAAAATAAAAGCTAAGTTAAATAAGTCACATACAAGCATACCAGGTAGATAATATTGCCTATCATATAATTGCATGAAACACTAGTTGTCCTGACTTGAAATGTGAAATGCCCATTCCAGAATCTTCTCTAAGTTTCTCTTTTGGTTACTCAATTATTCTATATTTTTAAGGGTCACAAAAGGTTGATGCAATTAGAAAATGCACAAATACCTGACAAACAATAAGAGAATGTGAGAAATTAGTGAAGCAAGTATTTCTTCATGTGAAAGTGAATAATTCAAAATATTATTGCAAAGCAATTTTATAGTTACATCATGATGTCCAACTTTATTCTTTCTGAATCTGATCTTCAAACACCATTCTTCTTCTTTCATGTTCAAAATGGTTGTCCTGAAATGTTTCCGTGTACTGAGAGAAGTAAGGCTTTAAGATAAAATTCATTGGATTTCCATCTGCAATATCCAAAAGCCAATGAGAAAGAGAAAGATATGGTAGAATCAGCTTTCAGAAATATATGACCTAAGTGGGATGGAATAAATATACACTACATGAAAAACATATAATGCACAAATAGACACAAAATATAGGCACAGTTTTTGAAGTTACATGTAATCATATACTAAGGCCACTTCATGATAAAGTTCAACTTATTCTAATTGTGTAAAGGAAAGAAGAACAACAGTGTTAAAATACTTTATAATGAGCAATGCCTTGACTTTATTAAAAAGGTAAGTTAAGTTATTTAAAACTATATCTTATCCATGTGATATATATTATAAAATGTGTATAAAGCAACACATTTTTCTCATGCCACCTTGTAGTGCAGGCAGCACCGGTTCAATCCTGGCTTGGGAAGATCCCACGTGCCACAGAGCAACTGGACCGCTGTGTCCAATTGCGAGTTGGCTCTCTGTAGCACATGCACACAGAGCCGGTGCTCTGCAATGAAAGAGCCCACTTCAATGGGAGACCCACAGTGGCCAAAGAATAAAGATGGATGAAAATAAATAAATAAACATTAAGAGAGGCCAAAATTAAAAAATAAATAAATAAATAAACAAACATATGTATTAGATTGGAGGTAAAAATAAAAGCTAAGTTAAATAAGTCACATACAAGCATACCAGGTAGATAATATTGCCTATCATATAATTGCATGAAACACTAGTTGTCCTGACTTGAAATGTGAAATGCCCATTCCAGAATCTTCTCTAAGTTTCTCTTTTGGTTACTCAATTATTCTATATTTTTAAGGGTCACAAAAGGTTGATGCAATTAGAAAATGCACAAATACCTGACAAACAATAAGAGAATGTGAGAAATTAGTGAAGCAAGTATTTCTTCATGTGAAAGTGAATAATTCAAAATATTATTGCAAAGCAATTTTATAGTTACATCATGATGTCCAACTTTATTCTTTCTGAATCTGATCTTCAAACACCATTCTTCTTCTTTCATGTTCAAAATGGTTGTCCTGAAATGTTTCCGTGTACTGAGAGAAGTAAGGCTTTAAGATAAAATTCATTGGATTTCCATCTGCAATATCCAAAAGCCAATGAGAAAGAGAAAGATATGGTAGAATCAGCTTTCAGAAATATATGACCTAAGTGGGATGGAATAAATATACACTACATGAAAAACATATAATGCACAAATAGACACAAAATATAGGCACAGTTTTTGAAGTTACATGTAATCATATACTAAGGCCACTTCATGATAAAGTTCAACTTATTCTAATTGTGTAAAGGAAAGAAGAACAACAGTGTTAAAATACTTTATAATGAGCAATGCCTTGACTTTATTAAAAAGGTAAGTTAAGTTATTTAAAACTATATCTTATCCATGTGATATATATTATAAAATGTGTATAAAGCAACACATTTTTCTCATGGCTGTAGAATATTTTTTTGTTTAATTATATAACATAGTCTCTCCTAAACAGAGAACAGATAATGTTACTGAGATTCTTTCAAAACTATTTGCCATTGTGCCTGTACAGAATGACAATGTATGCTAAGGTATGAATATTAAAATGTGTAATGCATAGGAACATTCCCTGAAAAATATGGTTTGTCTTTATAAGTGTTGGAGGAGACCATCAAAAAGATAGGATCACTAGTTAACCCAAGTGCTGGACCTTGTGAATTGGAGGTTCCACAACCTGCCCTCCTGTCCTCCAATGTTGCATTTTGTTTATTTTTCCCACTCCTGGAAGCTGTTCAACAATACATCCTTGAAACAGAAATGTGATGTTGAGCTCATCTAGACTGAGTACCTGGCTGAGCCCAGTTAAATTCTCTATATAAACTTGTAAGATGTGGTGGGCAGGTGGAGAAATCTTCTCATCCTGACCACAGCTATGGTGGGGTCCCTGACCTGAGGGATCTAGTGCCTGAGGATCAGAGGTGGAACTGCTGTAATAATAATAGAAATAAGGTACATAATAAAGGTAATGCACTTGAATCACCCTGAAACTATCCTAGCTCCAATTCATAGAAAAATGTTCTTCCATGAAACTGGTCCCCAGTGTCAAAATCTTGAGGACCAGTGACGTAAGAGGAGCCTGGTAAGTTCCTCTACTTATTAGACTACTACCTATATCTGAAGCCTGACTCTTCAGTCTCTCCTTGCAGCAGAGAGAAGATATGGTAGAATCAAGCTTTCAGAAATATATGACCTAAGTGGGATGGAATAAATATACACTACATGAAAAACATATAATGCACAAATAGACACAAAATATAGGCACAGTTTTTGAAGTTACATGTAATCATATACTAAGGCCACTTCATGATAAAGTTCAACTTATTCTAATTGTGTAAAGGAAAGAAGAACAACAGTGTTAAAATACTTTATAATGAGCAATGCCTTGACTTTATTAAAAAGGTAAGTTAAGTTATTTAAAACTATATCTTATCCATGTGATATATATTATAAAATGTGTATAAAGCAACACATTTTTCTCATGGCTGTAGAATATTTTTTTGTTTAATTATATAACATAGTCTCTCCTAAACAGAGAACAGATAATGTTACTGAGATTCTTTCAAAACTATTTGCCATTGTGCCTGTACAGAATGACAATGTATGCTAAGGTATGAATATTAAAATGTGTAATGCATAGGAACATTCCCTGAAAAAATATGGTTTGTCTTTATAAGTGTTGGAGGAGACCATCAAAAAGATAGGATCACTAGTTAACCCAAGTGCTGGACCTTGTGAATTGGAGGTTCCACAACCTGCCCTCCTGTCCTCCAATGTTGCATTTTGTTTATTTTTCCCACTCCTGGAAGCTGTTCAACAATACATCCTTGAAACAGAAATGTGATGTTGAGCTCATCTAGACTGAGTACCTGGCTGAGCCCAGTTAAATTCTCTATATAAACTTGTAAGATGTGGTGGGCAGGTGGAGAAATCTTCTCATCCTGACCACAGCTATGGTGGGGTCCCTGACCTGAGGGATCTAGTGCCTGAGGATCAGAGGTGGAACTGCTGTAATAATAATAGAAATAAGGTACATAATAAAGGTAATGCACTTGAATCACCCTGAAACTATCCTAGCTCCAATTCATAGAAAAATGTTCTTCCATGAAACTGGTCCCCAGTGTCAAAAATCTTGAGGACCAGTGACGTAAGAGGAGCCTGGTAAGTTCCTCTACTTATTAAAAACTACTACCTAATGATCTGAGGAGCCTGACTCTTCAGTCTCTCCTTGCCCTCCACTGCACACCCTCACCATCTCTCCCCGCCTCAATAAGAGGGCCAGTTTCAGATTACACTGAGGCAGAGCCCAGGAAGATACAAACCAACACGAAGCAATGCGGATTCACTGAGTTAGATATGAAACAGCTAAATGTTGATGACAGAAGAAAGTTACACTGTGTTTGAAAAAATGATAAACTCCTTTTGAATATCTATGCCTACATTCATCTTAAGCATAGAAACATTTGTCAAGCTTATCTCTGTTCTACCAGTATTATTTTTCCAGAAATAATAATTAGCAAGCCCCAAACTATATTTACGCTAACCAGCCTTTTATTTAAGTGTTTTACAAAGATAGTATTAGAATAAAAGAAGCTTCAGGCACTTCTAGTATAGTAATAGATGTCTCCTGACATGTGATGATGTGCAGTTTATACCATTCTGATCATAATTTTTAATGCATTACAGGAGAGTATGGACTCTTGAGAATCGGATGAAATTCTCTGTCATCTAGATTACATTTTCTCACTGTCCCAACGTGTGTGATATGAACTGACACAGCCATAAATATGTTTATATGAATAGCATGCTGTCATAGTTAGATAGAGAAATATATAGCCCTGTGTGAAAATAATTTCAAATACTTTCAAGTGTTTTCTTTGTTGTTGTAACAGTAATTCTTGCAAATCATATAGTAGACTATGTAAAATAACAATCCTGCCTACAGATTTAGTGAATTGCATATTCTTCAGGTACATGGCCCCGAATCACCGGCGGGAAACTCATCGTAAGATGTGGTGGGCAGGTGGAGAAATCTTCTCATCCTGACCACAGCTATGGTGGGGTCCCTGACCTGAGGGATCTAGTGCCTGAGGATCAGAGGTGGAACTGCTGTAATAATAATAGAAATAAGGTACATAATAAAGGTAATGCACTTGAATCACCCTGAAACTATCCTAGCTCCAATTCATAGAAAAATGTTCTTCCATGAAACTGGTCCCCAGTGTCAAAATCTTGAGGACCAGTGACGTAAGAGGAGCCTGGTAAGTTCCTCTACTTATTAAAAACTACTACCTAATGATCTGAGGAGCCTGACTCTTCAGTCTCTCCTTGCCCTCCACTGCACACCCTCACCATCTCTCCCCGCCTCAATAAGAGGGCCAGTTTCAGATTACACTGAGGCAGAGCCCAGGAAGATACAAACCAACACGAAGCAATGCGGATTCACTGAGTTAGATATGAAACAGCTAAATGTTGATGACAGAAGAAAGTTACACTGTGTTTGAAAAAATGATAAACTCCTTTTGAATATCTATGCCTACATTCATCTTAAGCATAGAAACATTTGTCAAGCTTATCTCTGTTCTACCAGTATTATTTTTCCAGAAATAATAATTAGCAAGCCCCAAACTATATTTACGCTAACCAGCCTTTTATTTAAGTGTTTTACAAAGATAGTATTAGAATAAAAGAAGCTTCAGGCACTTCTAGTATAGTAATAGATGTCTCCTGACATGTGATGATGTGCAGTTTATACCATTCTGATCATAATTTTTAATGCATTACAGGAGAGTATGGACTCTTGAGAATCGGATGAAATTCTCTGTCATCTAGATTACATTTTCTCACTGTCCCAACGTGTGTGATATGAACTGACACAGCCATAAATATGTTTATATGAATAGCATGCTGTCATAGTTAGATAGAGAAATATATAGCCCTGTGTGAAAATAATTTCAAATACTTTCAAGTGTTTTCTTTGTTGTTGTAACAGTAATTCTTGCAAATCATATAGTAGACTATGTAAAATAACAATCCTGCCTACAGATTTAGTGAATTGCATATTCTTCAGAAAGGTTGAAAATTTCTGTTCAGATAGTATGCAAGGGTAGGATGTAGGATAATTTAATTTTCTGGAGGTTTATAGATCTCCAAAATGCCTGCACTAACTCTTGAAAAAGAAACCAAGTGTTCTTGCCCTTCTAATAAATTGTGAGTGTACCAATGATTGCTGAATAGTATACGCAATTAACTAGAGGGATAGGTTTATAATATTCTAAATATATGCACAAAGGAGATGCATACACTACCTGTTTTGTGGGTTGAGGAAATACAGATTTCAGTAACCCTCATTGCATTGTTATCAACACTAATGAAGTTAAAATGTATCAAGACTTTAACACAGTGATGGAATTAAGAGGTCTCAAAGACTTGAGGCAATCCCATCATCCCATGGGGCCACAACTTCCTGGAGTCTCCACTCCCACAAAGCTCTCACCACCCTTTCCCCTCCTTCAGCTTCCACTCCTTACCCGCCCCCTCATCCAGCTGCTTAAAACACCCTTCCCCCGGTGCCATGTTCTCTTTGGACTCGATCATCTCTCTTCGCACAATTCAAATAAACCTTTATTCTGCCTGTCCGAGGTCAGTGTTTCTCTCTCTTTTATCAACACTTTTCTTAGACACAGTGCCTGGCACATAGTACAGCACAAGTTGTTGAAAATTTGAAAAAAAAAAAAAGACTGCTACATAAAAGTTACAAATACCCTCAAAAATATTATGTCGTTTGTACAAATAATTGCATAAAATTTATTTTGTATTTTGGTATGACTTTCCTTTTGCTCTTTTTTTTTAATTTGAAGGAAAATTAATTTACTTTTTTAAAGACTTTTTGATGTGGATAGTTTCTAAAGTCTTTATTAAATTTGTTACAATACTGTTTCTCTTTTGGTTTATGACCACTAGGCATATGGGACCTTAGCTCTCTGATCTGGGATTGAACCTACACCCTTTGCATTGGAAGGTGATGTCTTAACCACAGGATCATAAGGGAAATCTCCATTTGTTGTTTTTCTTTCTCTGAATAACTAGTATTGTTAAGCCCTATGATTAATTTGATTCACCAAATAACATGTATTGGGTAACTTGTAAATCAAAATTTGAGAAGTAAAACTATAAAACTTCTGGAAACTCACATGTGAAATTTTCTTCATGTCTTTTGGGTAGGAAAAATTTTCTTAAAACAGAATGAAAATATTACTTATTAGTAAAAGCTATAAATAATTAGATGGTATCAAATAAAAATTCAGTCTATCAAATGACACCGTTGACAATGAAATGCAAAAAAAGATGTGTAGGCACAGAGTAGGCAAGAAGGGGGTGGGATGAATTGGGAGATTGGGATTGACATATATATACTACCATGTGTAAAACAGATAGTGAGTGGGAAGTTGCTGTCTAGCACAGTGAGCTCAACTCTCTGGTGGCATAAAGGGACGGAATGGTGGGATGAGAGGTCTCAAAGACTTGAGGCAATCCCATCATCCCATGGGGCCACAACTTCCTGGAGTCTCCACTCCCACAAAGCTCTCACCACCCTTTCCCCTCCTTCAGCTTCCACTCCTTACCCGCCCCCTCATCCAGCTGCTTAAAACACCCTTCCCCCGGTGCCATGTTCTCTTTGGACTCGATCATCTCTCTTCGCACAATTCAAATAAACCTTTATTCTGCCTGTCCGAGGTCAGTGTTTCTCTCTCTTTTATCAACACTTTTCTTAGACACAGTGCCTGGCACATAGTACAGCACAAGTTGTTGAAAATTTGAAAAAAAAAAAAAGACTGCTACATAAAAGTTACAAATACCCTCAAAAATATTATGTCGTTTGTACAAATAATTGCATAAAATTTATTTTGTATTTTGGTATGACTTTCCTTTTGCTCTTTTTTTTTAATTTGAAGGAAAATTAATTTACTTTTTTAAAGACTTTTTGATGTGGATAGTTTCTAAAGTCTTTATTAAATTTGTTACAATACTGTTTCTCTTTTGGTTTATGACCACTAGGCATATGGGACCTTAGCTCTCTGATCTGGGATTGAACCTACACCCTTTGCATTGGAAGGTGATGTCTTAACCACAGGATCATAAGGGAAATCTCCATTTGTTTTTTTTCTTTCTCTGAATAACTAGTATTGTTAAGCCCTATGATTAATTTGATTCACCAAATAACATGTATTGGGTAACTTGTAAATCAAAATTTGAGAAGTAAAACTATAAAACTTCTGGAAACTCACATGTGAAATTTTCTTCATGTCTTTTGGGTAGGAAAAATTTTCTTAAAACAGAATGAAAATATTACTTATTAGTAAAAGCTATAAATAATTAGATGGTATCAAATAAAAATTCAGTCTATCAAATGACACCGTTGACAATGAAATGCAAAAAAAGATGTGTAGGCACAGAGTAGGCAAGAAGGGGGTGGGATGAATTGGGAGATTGGGATTGACATATATATACTACCATGTGTAAAACAGATAGTGAGTGGGAAGTTGCTGTCTAGCACAGTGAGCTCAACTCTCTGGTGGCATAAAGGGACGGAATGGTGGGATGAGAGGGAAGCTCAAGAGAGAAGGGATATATGTATACATATGGCTGATAGACTTGTTTGTACATCAGAAACTAACACAAGATTGTAAATCAACTATACAAGAATAAAATAAATAAGTAAAAACTTTTAAAAGTGAATGAGAGAGAAAAGTTAGAATGGGAGAACAAATTTGTAATACATATAATTAACAATGAGCAAATCTCTAGAATATAAAAGAAATTCTAAAAAATGAGAAGACAAACAGTTCAGGAGAAAAATAGAAGGGACTATGGGATGCTATTAAAAAGGGCAATATGGGGGGCTTCTTTGGTGGTCCAGTGGGTACAGTCCACTTTGCACTGCATGGGGCACTGGTTCAATCCATGGCCCTGGAAGATTCCACCTGCTGAAGAGTAGCTGGACCGGTGTGTCCAATTAAGAGCCAGCACTCTGGAGCAAATGCACCCAGAGCTACTGCTCTGCTACAGGAGGGGCTACAGCAATGGGAGGCCCACACGGGCCAAACAACAAAGATGGATGAAAATAAATAAATGAAAGACCAATAAAAGTAGCCAAAAGTTAAAAAAAGGGCAATCTGGGCTTCCCTAGTGGTCCAGTGGGCAAAGCGTACAGCTTGTGGTGCAGGGGGCACTGGTTCGATTCCTGGCCCAGGAGGATCCCTCATGCCACAGAGTGACTGGGCCGGTGTGTCCTGTTGAGCTGGTGCTCTGGAGGGCCTGCATCCAGAGTCAGTGCTCTGCAAGGAGAGAGGCCACTGCAATGGGAGGCCCACACAGGGTGAAGAAAAAAGATGGATGTAAATTTTAAAAAATAAAATAAAAATAAGAAAAAAAAATTTTCTTTAAGCAATCTGCATAGCCAATATCCACACACAAAATGTTGATAGGAGTCAGGGAAATGCTGTACTAAATATACAGTGAGATACTATCATACACCTGTGTAAGAAAAACAGAGTAGGCAAGAAGGGGGTGGGATGAATTGGGAGATTGGGATTGACATATATATACTACCATGTGTAAAACAGATAGTGAGTGGGAAGTTGCTGTCTAGCACAGTGAGCTCAACTCTCTGGTGGCATAAAGGGACGGAATGGTGGGATGAGAGGGAAGCTCAAGAGAGAAGGGATATATGTATACATATGGCTGATAGACTTGTTTGTACATCAGAAACTAACACAAGATTGTAAATCAACTATACAAGAATAAAATAAATAAGTAAAAACTTTTAAAAGTGAATGAGAGAGAAAAGTTAGAATGGGAGAACAAATTTGTAATACATATAATTAACAATGAGCAAATCTCTAGAATATAAAAGAAATTCTAAAAAATGAGAAGACAAACAGTTCAGGAGAAAAATAGAAGGGACTATGGGATGCTATTAAAAAGGGCAATATGGGGGGCTTCTTTGGTGGTCCAGTGGGTACAGTCCACTTTGCACTGCATGGGGCACTGGTTCAATCCATGGCCCTGGAAGATTCCACCTGCTGAAGAGTAGCTGGACCGGTGTGTCCAATTAAGAGCCAGCACTCTGGAGCAAATGCACCCAGAGCTACTGCTCTGCTACAGGAGGGGCTACAGCAATGGGAGGCCCACACGGGCCAAACAACAAAGATGGATGAAAATAAATAAATGAAAGACCAATAAAAGTAGCCAAAAGTTAAAAAAAGGGCAATCTGGGCTTCCCTAGTGGTCCAGTGGGCAAAGCGTACAGCTTGTGGTGCAGGGGGCACTGGTTCGATTCCTGGCCCAGGAGGATCCCTCATGCCACAGAGTGACTGGGCCGGTGTGTCCTGTTGAGCTGGTGCTCTGGAGGGCCTGCATCCAGAGTCAGTGCTCTGCAAGGAGAGAGGCCACTGCAATGGGAGGCCCACACAGGGTGAAGAAAAAAGATGGATGTAAATTTTAAAAAATAAAATAAAAATAAGAAAAAAAAATTTTCTTTAAGCAATCTGCATAGCCAATATCCACACACAAAATGTTGATAGGAGTCAGGGAAATGCTGTACTAAATATACAGTGAGATACTATCATACACCACTATTAAATTAAGATAAATTAAGAACAATAAGTATTGGTGAGAAAGTAAAACTACTGGAAGTCTCATACATGCTGGAAAGATTGCAAATGTCTCAAATGATGCTTACAAAGTCTTTGACCTCATTTTCCATGTTAAACAAATACATATGTATGTGTGTGTGTGCATGTGTGTGCACTCAGTTACTAAGTCATGTCTGATCCTTTGTTGTCATATGGACTGTAGCTTACTAGGCTCCTCTGTCCATAGGATTTCCCAGGCAAAAATATTGGATTAGGTTGCTATTTCCTTCTCGAGGGAATCTTTCTATCTCAGGGATCAAACCCACTTCTCCTGAATTACAGGTGGATTCTTTACAACTGAGCCACCAGGAAAGCTACGATGACCCAATAATTCCTCCCCTGGGAATGTTAGTGACAGAATCGCACTGATGCGCATCCAAAGAAATGTACAAGAATATTTATTACAGCATTGTCATTAATAGCCCACACCTTGTAATAGAAGGATGAATTCTAATATTATTTCTCTAGTACCAACTTCATATTTTGCTATAGCAGTGAGATACAGAATAATATATTATTTATTTTTACATATACGGTTTACTAGAGAGGGAACTAATTTACACTATTAGAAGCCCCAATGGAGGTTTCTTACAAGCTAGAGAAGCATATGGATTTGGGAAGCTTGCATATGTGGCAGGGAGGAAACCTAATTCTGATCCCATGATGAAACTGTTTCTCTGACTTGATTTTTATTGTTTTGTTTTATTATAATTTCCCTGGTTCGATTCCTGGCCCAGGAGGATCCCTCATGCCACAGAGTGACTGGGCCGGTGTGTCCTGTTGAGCTGGTGCTCTG
Organism: Tragulus kanchil; assembly: GCA_022376925.1. NCBI lineage: Eukaryota > Metazoa > Chordata > Mammalia > Artiodactyla > Tragulidae > Tragulus > Tragulus kanchil. The sequence goes on from JAIOJX010000024.1 coordinate 65,507,937, forward strand.
GAGGGCCTGCATCCAGAGTCAGTGCTCTGCAAGGAGAGAGCCACTGCAATGGGAGGCCCACACAGGGTGAAGAAAAAAGATGGATGTAAATTTTAAAAAATAAAATAAAAATAAGAAAAAAAAATTTTCTTTAAGCAATCTGCATAGCCAATATCCACACACAAAATGTTGATAGGAGTCAGGGAAATGCTGTACTAAATATACAGTGAGATACTATCATACACCACTATTAAATTAAGATAAATTAAGAACAATAAGTATTGGTGAGAAAGTAAAACTACTGGAAGTCTCATACATGCTGGAAAGATTGCAAATGTCTCAAATGATGCTTACAAAGTCTTTGACCTCATTTTCCATGTTAAACAAATACATATGTATGTGTGTGTGTGCATGTGTGTGCACTCAGTTACTAAGTCATGTCTGATCCTTTGTTGTCATATGGACTGTAGCTTACTAGGCTCCTCTGTCCATAGGATTTCCCAGGCAAAAATATTGGATTAGGTTGCTATTTCCTTCTCGAGGGAATCTTTCTATCTCAGGGATCAAACCCACTTCTCCTGAATTACAGGTGGATTCTTTACAACTGAGCCACCAGGAAAGCTACGATGACCCAATAATTCCTCCCCTGGGAATGTTAGTGACAGAATCGCACTGATGCGCATCCAAAGAAATGTACAAGAATATTTATTACAGCATTGTCATTAATAGCCCACACCTTGTAATAGAAGGATGAATTCTAATATTATTTCTCTAGTACCAACTTCATATTTTGCTATAGCAGTGAGATACAGAATAATATATTATTTATTTTTACATATACGGTTTACTAGAGAGGGAACTAATTTACACTATTAGAAGCCCCAATGGAGGTTTCTTACAAGCTAGAGAAGCATATGGATTTGGGAAGCTTGCATATGTGGCAGGGAGGAAACCTAATTCTGATCCCATGATGAAACTGTTTCTCTGACTTGATTTTTATTGTTTTTGTTATTATAATCATTTATAATTGTTTGCCTTAGAGAATCCTGCCCCTCTGCCTGACTGTTAAACTAAAGTGCCATTGCTCAGAACCCTGTTTACTTGTGAATGACAGGAAGGGAGGAATTAGCACATCCCCTGCCTGAGGCTTGCCATTCTGGGGGATGTTTGCAAAAGATTAATAGCACTTTTGCTTTGCTTCCTCACTTCTCTCCATCTCTGACCTATAAAAAAAAGTTGGCATCCAGACCCTGATAAGAAGGTTATTTTGAGGGAGCAGCCTGTCATCTTCTGGGTCAGGTGCTTTCCGGGTAAAGTCATTTCCCTTGCCTCAATACCTCCTCTCTCAGATTCATTGGTCTGTCGTGCGGTGAGCAAACTGAGCTTTGACTCAATAATATATATTATATGCTATATATTTCTGGTTCTATGCTATTTCCTAATCTGAGGGTAGTTATAAAATATGTTTGCATTATGATAATTCATCAAGCCATGCACATGATTAAATGGGTCTTTTTATGATGCAGAGCATTCTCTGATAAAAATGATCTTAAAATCTTATAGTCTAAGTTGCTTCTCTGGTGGCTCAAATGATGAAACATTTGCCTGGAGTGAGGGAGACTCAGCTTGAATCCCTAGGTTGGGAAGATTTCCCCGGAGAAGGAAATGGCAACCTGCTCCAGTATTCTTACGTAGAAAATTAAAAGGAGTGTAACACCGGTTGAATGATAATCATTCATATTCTGAGAGATACTGGTCCAATTTTAACCTGTTAAAATAAAGTGAAACAAAAAGAAAAGTGAAACAAAATGATTCTGGATAACCTTAACAAATAAAACTAACAGTTAATTATTAATAATAAGGACTGGAAAATTTAAGAAACCTTAATAAATTGTTTAATCGGTTCAAACTAAATTTAAACTAAGTGTTGCTTACCTAATTTATTAATTCATTCAGCCAGTTATTTACTGAACAACCACTAAATGCTACTTACTGATCATTACAAGCTAGAGAAGCATATGGATTTGGGAAGCTTGCATATGTGGCAGGGAGGAAACCTAATTCTGATCCCATGATGAAACTGTTTCTCTGACTTGATTTTTATTTTTTTTGTTATTATAATCATTTATAATGGTTTGCCTTAGAGAATCCTGCCCCTCTGCCTGACTGCTAAACTAAAGTGCCATTGCTCAGAACCCTGTTTACTTGTGAATGACAGGAAGGGAGGAATTAGCACATCCCCTGCCTGAGGCTTGCCATTCTGGGGGATGTTTGCAAAAGATTAATAGCACTTTTGCTTTGCTTCCTCACTTCTCTCCATCTCTGACCTATAAAAAAAAGTTGGCATCCAGACCCTGATAAGAAGGTTATTTTGAGGGAGCAGCCTGTCATCTTCTGGGTCAGGTGCTTTCCGGGTAAAGTCATTTCCCTTGCCTCAATACCTCCTCTCTCAGATTCATTGGTCTGTCGTGCGGTGAGCAAACTGAGCTTTGACTCAATAATATATATTATATGCTATATATTTCTGGTTCTATGCTATTTCCTAATCTGAGGGTAGTTATAAAATATGTTTGCATTATGATAATTCATCAAGCCATGCACATGATTAAATGGGTCTTTTTATGATGCAGAGCATTCTCTGATAAAAATGATCTTAAAATCTTATAGTCTAAGTTGCTTCTCTGGTGGCTCAAATGATGAAACATTTGCCTGGAGTGAGGGAGACTCAGCTTGAATCCCTAGGTTGGGAAGATTTCCCCGGAGAAGGAAATGGCAACCTGCTCCAGTATTCTTACGTAGAAAATTAAAAGGAGTGTAACACCGGTTGAATGATAATCATTCATATTCTGAGAGATACTGGTCCAATTTTAACCTGTTAAAATAAAGTGAAACAAAAAGAAAAGTGAAACAAAATGATTCTGGATAACCTTAACAAATAAAACTAACAGTTAATTATTAATAATAAGGACTGGAAAATTTAAGAAACCTTAATAAATTGTTTAATCGGTTCAAACTAAATTTAAACTAAGTGTTGCTTACCTAATTTATTAATTCATTCAGCCAGTTATTTACTGAACAACCACTAAATGCTACTTACTGATCATTATACAGAGTAAAATAATACATTAGACCGACACTTTGCACATTTTAATGATTTAATAATATCGACTAAAAAAGATGAACTTGAGAGTAGTGGGTTAAGTTTTATTTGGGGCATGCTTAGGACTGCAGCCCGGGAGGCAGCACCCCAGATAGCTCTGAGAGACTGCTCCAAAGAGGCAGCAGGAAGAGGAGCAATATTTAAGAATTTTGGTGAGGGGGTTTTATATCATTTAACAGTCATTTTACAAAGGGTCCCCAGTTAGTCACAAGGATCTGATCTCACCATGAGGAGATTTAGTGCTTTTCTAAATACGAGGACATGCAAAGATTGTGATAATAAAATCTGTTCCTAAAAGCATCCACTGATCTAAAGACCTGGCCCACCAGATTCCTTGGAACACAGAGTGCCTCTATCCCACCCTGATTCCCATCAGGATCTCCATCAGGGGGTATTGAAGGTCAGCACCTCTCAACAGCATGGTGTCTGGTCTCTGCAGAGGCAGGGGGCAAATGTCCTTGTTGTCCAGTAATTGGCAGTGTAATTGGTAAATGCCAGTTTGTAGTTGACAATAATATAGAGGAAATATGAGAAAATTTTAGCTCCTTTCATTTCTTCATGAACATTATTATAAATCCACCATGTTTATCAACATTTTATTGATATATATAAGAAAGACATAAGCCATTATTTGCTCTGGTAAAAAATTTAAAAATTCATTATTTCAGACATACCAATTTCAACTTGAGCAGTAAAATGATGCAACCTGGCTCAAATGATGAAACATTTGCCTGGAGTGAGAGACTCAGCTTGAATCCCTAGGTTGGGAAGATTTCCCCGGAGAAGGAAATGGCAACCTGCTCCAGTATTCTTACGTAGAAAATTAAAAGGAGTGTAACACCGGTTGAATGATAATCATTCATATTCTGAGAGATACTGGTCCAATTTTAACCTGTTAAAATAAAGTGAAACAAAAAGAAAAGTGAAACAAAATGATTCTGGATAACCTTAACAAATAAAACTAACAGTTAATTATTAATAATAAGGACTGGAAAATTTAAGAAACCTTAATAAATTGTTTAATCGGTTCAAACTAAATTTAAACTAAGTGTTGCTTACCTAATTTATTAATTCATTCAGCCAGTTATTTACTGAACAACCACTAAATGCTACTTACTGATCATTATACAGAGTAAAATAATACATTAGACCGACACTTTGCACATTTTAATGATTTAATAATATCGACTAAAAAAGATGAACTTGAGAGTAGTGGGTTAAGTTTTATTTGGGGCATGCTTAGGACTGCAGCCCGGGAGGCAGCACCCCAGATAGCTCTGAGAGACTGCTCCAAAGAGGCAGCAGGAAGAGGAGCAATATTTAAGAATTTTGGTGAGGGGTTTCATATCATTTAACAGTCATTTTACAAAGGGTCCCCAGTTAGTCACAAGGATCTGATCTCACCATGAGGAGATTTAGTGCTTTTCTAAATACGAGGACATGCAAAGATTGTGATAATAAAATCTGTTCCTAAAAGCATCCACTGATCTAAAGACCTGGCCCACCAGATTCCTTGGAACACAGAGTGCCTCTATCCCACCCTGATTCCCATCAGGATCTCCATCAGGGGGTATTGAAGGTCAGCACCTCTCAACAGCATGGTGTCTGGTCTCTGCAGAGGCAGGGGGCAAATGTCCTTGTTGTCCAGTAATTGGCAGTGTAATTGGTAAATGCCAGTTTGTAGTTGACAATAATATAGAGGAAATATGAGAAAATTTTAGCTCCTTTCATTTCTTCATGAACATTATTATAAATCCACCATGTTTATCAACATTTTATTGATATATATAAGAAAGACATAAGCCATTATTTGCTCTGGTAAAAAATTTAAAAATTCATTATTTCAGACATACCAATTTCAACTTGAGCAGTAAAGTTTTTGTGGCTCAATAAGGACAGCTCATGACCTAAGATAAATGATAGGTATGGGTTTACTGTGTCAGCCACTGAATTGATGGCCAAAGACAAAGGACTGAATGAAACATTCCATGATCCTCATGGGATTTACAACCTGGTAGCTTATATACACATTTGACAAAAATAATAAACAGAAATATAAAACTACAATAGTGATAAATGTTATCAAACAGAGGTTTGCTATAAAAGCCCATAGCAGGAACATGTACTGAGACTCTGCTAAGACTAATTGTGAGAAAAACAAAACTGAATTTCTCAGTGTTCTTATAAGAAGCCCCAGATTCCTCCAACATTTTCATGTGCCATGAGATGTGTGGACATTTGTCTAGTTAATTGCTCTGATCCAAAAATGTAGTAAATTGTCTCTATTTTTCCTGGAGAGGTCCTAACTGTTACAGCCATGAACTAGGTCCTAAAGTTAAATACATGAGGGACCCAGGGAGACTGGTACTTTATCTTCTTAGGATTTATATATAAATGAGGAATGAGGCCCAGACACTTGGAGATAACTCTAGGTCTTAAAGGCTGAGACACAGAGAGCTATCAGACACCTGCAGAGATTCTATTCCCATCTGAAGGGGTTCAAGGAAGGAGGAGAGCTTTTCTAGTAGAGAGGAAACTTTATAAGCAGAGGGAAATAATTTACTCATGGTTTGCTACAGGATTTCCAGTCACTCGTGCAAGAAAATTCCCACTAATGGCTCATGTGACTTCCCTTTGAGGTAAAGAATGGCAGAGGAAAGGGGAACACATATATATTTGCTGTGCAGTAATAATAAATCTGTCTTTGATCTGATACAGCTTGTGTATGCATTCTGAATAAAATTAATAAAGGTGAGTATTAAAAGTCCAATTGGGTCATTTATGCTGGTGTGGATGGACCTAGACTCTGTCATACAGAATGAAGTAAATCAGGAAGGGAAAAGCCAGTCTTGCATATTAATATATCTCCATGGAACCTAGAAAAAATGGTACAGATGAACCTGTTTGAGGGCAGGAATAAAGACGCAGACATAGAGAATGGATGTGTGTGTGTGAAGGGAGGGGGATGGGATGAACTGAGAGGGTTGCATTGACATATATATACTATTGTTTAAAACAGATAGTGGGAAGTTGCTCTGTAGCACAGGGAGCTCAGATTATTGCTCTGTGATGACCTAGAGGGGTAGGATGGGACAGTGAGAGGGAGACTCAAGAGGAAGTGTTTATATATATAAATACATCCAAACACATACATCACACATAGCTGGTTCAATCTGTTGTACAGCAGTAACTATTAATAACAACATTTATAAAGCAACTATATGCCACTAATCAAATTTTGTATAGTTGGAGGAAAAAATGTTCAATACTAAAACTAAAATGTTGTGAATGCTTTTTTAAAGATTTATTTATTTATTTATTTTTGGGCGGGGGTCAGGTTGGGGAGTGAGGGGAGCGGGCGGGCCACTTCTTTTGGTCTTTCATTTCTCCATTTTCATCCGTCTTTGTTCTTTGGCTCCTGCGGGCCTCCCATCGCGGTGGCGTATAGCGCCGGCTCAGGGCGCATGTGCTCCAGAGCTCCGGCTCGGTGATTGGACACATCAGTCCAGCCACTCCGCAGCACGTGGGATCTTCCCAGGCCAGGGATCAAACCGGCACCCCTTGCACTGCAAGGCGGTGTCCTTATCCACTGGACCACCAGGGGAAGCCCTTGTGAATGCCTTAAATGTGTCAGGCACACATATTCTTTACATGTATTAAATCACTGAATTATCCACAGCAACAATTATAGTTAGCATTTATATTCCCCAATTTACCTATGAAGAAATAGAGGCATAGAAAAGAAAAATGTCTTGCCTAACTAATGTGAGCATTTCATAAACTGACTTAAAAAAAAAAAAAGATTCTGATTTCAGAGTCCACATGATTAAAACTGATGATGTCAGTTGAAAAGACCTTCATAACAAAATTTCAATGAAGATGGTACTTGAAGAAATAAAAAAGATTTAAGCAGTATAAATGTTGGCCCCAGCAAACAGAACATCATCTACAAGACAATAAGGTCATAAGATTTTAAGATATTTTTAAAAAAAAAATTAAAATGGTTAAAAAAAAAAAAACTGAGGAAGAAAACTGAATTATTATAGACCTACTGACAAGTTAACATCACATTTCTTATTTTCAGCTCTCTCCTAAAAATCATGTACAAAGGTTTTTTCTCTTATTCTATATAGGTATTCCTGAATAACCTCACATTCTGCTAAGTTGCCTGCTAAAGTCAGAAGGCTCATGACAAAAAGACCAAGTTCTAAACAGGCCGCTACAAACTCATGCAACTCTACAACTGTAGAGGCCTATAGATACAATGAGAATTCAAAGGGAAACAGCAGCACCGGTAGCACCATGCTGGCATTCACAACAAGCAACACATGGCTGTGAACTTGCTAAACTGCTTCAGTAGTGTCTGACTCTTTGTGACCCTAGAGACTAGCCTGCCAGCCTCCTTTGTCTGTGCAGATTTTTCAGGCCAGAAAAATGGGATGGGCTGCCATGTCCTCCTCCAGGGTATCTTCCTAACCAAGAGATCTTCCCTACCCAGAGATCAGCCCTAGTCTCTTCTGTCTCCTGCATTTGCAAGCAGGTTCTTTATCATTAGTGCCACCTGGGAAGCCCCATCACATCCTTAGTAGACTTAAAACCTGAATTCTGTTTCCTTCATTAAACCGGGATCTTCCCAGGCCAGGGGACCCCAAACGGGCACCCCCTGCACTGCAAGGCGGTGTCCTTATCCACTGGACCACCAGGGGAAGCCCTTGTGAATGCCTTAAATGTGTCAGGCACACATATTCTTTACATGTATTAAATCACTGAATTATCCACAGCAACAATTATAGTTAGCATTTATATTCCCCAATTTACCTATGAAGAAATAGAGGCATAGAAAAGAAAAATGTCTTGCCTAACTAATGTGAGCATTTCATAAACTGACTTAAAAAAAAAAAAAGATTCTGATTTCAGAGTCCACATGATTAAAACTGATGATGTCAGTTGAAAAGACCTTCATAACAAAATTTCAATGAAGATGGTACTTGAAGAAATAAAAAAGATTTAAGCAGTATAAATGTTGGCCCCAGCAAACAGAACATCATCTACAAGACAATAAGGTCATAAGATTTTAAGATATTTTTAAAAAAAAAATTAAAATGGTTAAAAAAAAAAAAACTGAGGAAGAAAACTGAATTATTATAGACCTACTGACAAGTTAACATCACATTTCTTATTTTCAGCTCTCTCCTAAAAATCATGTACAAAGGTTTTTGCTCTAATACTATATAGGTATTCCTGAATAACCTCACATTCTGCTAAGTTGCCTGCTAAAGTCAGAAGGCTCATGACAAAAAAAGACCAAGTTCTAAACAGGCCGCTACAAACTCATGCAACTCTACAACTGTAGAGGCCTATAGATACAATGAGAATTCAAAGGGAAACAGCAGCACCGGTAGCACCATGCTGGCATTCACAACAAGCAACACATGGCTGTGAACTTGCTAAACTGCTTCAGTAGTGTCTGACTCTTTGTGACCCTAGAGACTAGCCTGCCAGCCTCCTTTGTCTGTGCAGATTTTTCAGGCCAGAAAAATGGGATGGGCTGCCATGTCCTCCTCCAGGGTATCTTCCTAACCAAGAGATCTTCCCTACCCAGAGATCAGCCCTAGTCTCTTCTGTCTCCTGCATTTGCAAGCAGGTTCTTTATCATTAGTGCCACCTGGGAAGCCCCATCACATCCTTAGTAGACTTAAAACCTGAATTCTGTTTCCTTCATTAAACCTGGGGCCTCAAGAAAATTTGCTTCTAAAATGGATCAGCATCATCAACATTGGAAACTATCAGATCCCAGATATATATGACTCTTTCTTGGTATTTTTTTGACATGGAGTAAATAGTTTCACATGATCCTCATCTGTGTTCTCAGCTTCCCCAAGTAATTTAACAGAATCAAAGAGGATCCTAAATCAATAAAATAGCTAAGATTTCTATGAAACAGACATTGTTGTAGGATTTTTAGCTTATTCTTAAGGTTTTCTTGTTATATACTTGATCTGTCTTTTTAAGAAACATTAACCTCAATTTTAGAACATCAATGTCCCTTAAAGAATTCCTGTTCTACAACTTGACTTTTGATTTATACCAATATTATTCCCTATTTACCAATCATGTATGAGCTAATTTGCCAGAGAGTAATATACTTTGTGGCAGAAAAGGTTTGACTCAGAATAAGTCTTAAATGTTATTATCTTCTCTAAAATAATTTATGTATTAGGAAATTACAACCTTTTAAATTTTTATGACTGACAATTTATTTTTCAGATAAAATTTATGTTATTACTCAGTAATGGATCTTTCCTCAGCCAGATGAGAACTTTTATAAACAACTTCAAGACTTTGTCCTTATTCTGGACTGTGACTACTTCTCTATGTTTTCAGAGGTAAATTCAATGTACTTCTCAGAGCCTCTATTTGTTCATATGTACATTGAGGAGGTTAAAATTGATACGTATCTTCTGTATTTTGGTCCAAGCTAAGAATGCAAATGTACATTTAGCATTTGAACTCACATACACAAGGAAATAAAGATAAATGTTCAAGCTATATATGTTCAATACAGATATTCTAAATTTTATATATATATATATATGTATATGTATATATGCTGTGCTGTGCTTAGTCACTCAGTCATGTCTGACTCATATATTTAAATTAGAAGGATGGTACCATATGCTCAATTTGGTAAATCATCTCTAATATTACTATGTCACCTTTTCCTTATATTTTTGCTTTTAGTGTGTACAGAGGAACATTTCCTGTTAGATTGCTGAGCTCCTGAGCAGGAAGTGTCATACCACCATTCTTGCATTGTTTGAGGGTGTGTCCCATGCTTCTCTTGCATGGTTTTCATGCTAAACAAGTCTGATTGGTTTTATGGTTAAGCAAACCTGCTTTCTTGCGTGATCATTAACTTACAGAAGTCTCCCATACCTTTTTCCTTGATTTACACTCTCCTTTTGGAATTAGCTATTCAGTCTCCTCCTTTGTCCCCTTACTATGTCCCTATCAAACTTGCTTAGAACATTTTAACGTCCTCCCATTTAAGTTATCTTATAATCCACTCTCTTCATCTTGACCTTCTTACTTTGTAGACAGTGAAAACTATTTTAAGAAATTAGTACTTACTGAATGAACCACAAGAAAGTAAGGAATTTGCTGTATAAGTAGCCTTAAAATAATATGATATAAAGTATGCTTAATTGGAAACTATCTCTTGAGTTACTAACAGTCAAGGAACTCTGTACCAAAAGTTAAGCAGAGCTCCCTCTTGTCCAAGTCAGTAGTAGTACCATCAACTTATACAAACCAAAGCTCACTGGAAGATCAAGTTTTATATGCATTTTTTTATCCTTAAAGACGGAAACTTCTGTTTTAACTTGTTAAGTAACTTAATTTTTTAAAGAATATACTGATAAGTTTTAGTTAATAAAAATATTATTAATTAAAAATGTACTGAACTTTATGAGATATTTGATGTTTTGAAGATACCTTAGAGATCACATGTATGTTTCCTCCTAAATTAAAATTTAAAATATTCAGAAATATTCTGACCTTTTCTTGATTAAAATGCTGATATATTCCTTAATCTAGTAGAGCTTTCCTTCTAATGCTGATGTATCTCAAAGCACCAGTAATGACTTGTAAATCCCAGAAGGAAAAACAAGAATGAAATGGTGCTGTAAACACCTATCCTATTATAAAATGCATAAGACACATGCTATGAAAATGCATGCAGACTTTTTAATGTCCTTTTCAATTACACTGTACATCATTTAATATATTCATGAAATGCCATTCAATTATAAATAATGAAAAGCAAAGAAGTGCTTATTTTTATTATTCTATGATATAATTTTATGCCGATATAGATGTATGTATTATAGCTTAACCAAAAATTTACAATATAAATATACTGCTGAATTTCTAATAACATAAGTCAAGGAAATTTGTCATTTGCCACATAATATGATGGCATTTGCTATATTATACCAATGGTTACAGAAATTTTTTAAAATCTAATGTTAACATTCCATTGACACTATGGCTTTTGTAGTATTAAAATAATAATGTAAAAATTTTAATTTACTTTAATGAAATTTTGTATTGAAGCAGTTTCTGGATACTTCTTAGAGGAATAAAGCACTCCAAAGTAATAAACATATTATGTTGCTAATGCAAAACACTGGAAAAATTACCATCTATCTAGGAAAGTGGCAACGGCCCTGGTTTCTACTTTTTCACACAATAATTGATTATGCATTCATTCAATACTGTTGAATTCAGGTTGAGCTCAGGAACTCCTTTGAATTTAGAAGCCCCTAAGGTGAGATCCCCTAAAACACTACAGAGCTCCCTCTCAGCCCTTGTACTTGATTCATTATGCCTTTAATTTTCTTTCTTTCTAGAATCTAAAGTTCTAGATGGTAAAGAAGATGCTTACAGTAACTGATTATTAAAGATGCCCTTGAGAAGAAAATGGTGATTCATTCCAATATTCTTGCTTGGAAAATCCCATGGACTGAGGAACCCGGTGGGCTACAGTTTATACGGTTGCAAGAGTCAAACACGATTTAGCAACTAAGCTACCACTGCTGGTACCTTAATTCTCTGTGTCTTTCAAAGAGTACTCTCTCACCACACACATGCCAACAGGGACCTTCTATGTATCACACAGAACTATATGTATTATTTGTTAATAACCTATAAGGCAAAAGAGTGACACAGACAGCAAAAGAATCTGCCTGCAATGCGGGAGACCTGGGTTTGGTCTCTGAGTTTAGAAATCCCCTGGAGAAGGGAATAACAACGGACTCCAGTATTTTGCTTGGAGAATTCTATGGACAAAGTAGCCATGTGGGCTACACTCCATGGGACAAAGACTTGGACACAACTGAGCAGCTAACACTTTTTTTCAATTTAATAGACTATAAGAGAAACTAATCTGATACATACATGCATATATGCACACACACATATATTTTATGCATAAATATATATAACTGAATCACTTTGATGTAAACTCAAAACTAAGACAAGCAATTCATCTATACTTTGTTGACTGAAAGAAAAAAAAAAAAACAACACAATGTGAGAATTGTGAACTAACTTATTTGGGGCAAAATAAGGACTATAATCTGGGAGACAGCATTTCAGATAACTCTGAGGAACTGCTCCAAATAGGTAGAGGGAGAGGCAACAATCCCACATCAAAGAACAAAGGAGAAGCTGCAATAAGATGGTAGGAGGAGCACAACTGCACTTTTAAAAGTCAAACCTCATACCCACCATTGAGGCTGGGTGGGCCAAATATGCAAAGCCTGTTACACATCAAAACCCAGGAAAGGAGCAGTGACCCCCACAAGGGACTGAGCCATACCTGCTTTAGAGGGTCCAATTGCCCTCTTAAGCTAGAAGTGCCCTTGAGAAGTCCTCGTAAAGATTGTGTTGCACTCAGTTCCATTTAAAGGAGGTGTCATTAACCCAATCATAGAGCTGCCAAATAGTACTGGAGACTATGCGCACCAAGATCCGGGAGAGGGGAATAGTGATCCTGCATGAGACTGAGCCAGACTCACCTCTGTGTATTCTGAAGTCCCCAGTGGAGCCGGGGGTCGATGGTGGCCTGCAGTAGGGTTGGGAACACTGTGGAAATGCTTGTCATAAAGCATGTGGGAATAAATCCTTTGTGAGAGAGACATCATTATCCCTACTGTATTTTGGCTGCAGGTCAAAGCACAGGGAGGAAACGGAGCTCCACCCAGCAACAAAGGTACCTGGATTAATGATTAAGAAACTACCAGGGCCAACCTGAGCAGGCCTTTTACTTCTGGAATAGGAGGAAGCAAACAAACAATATAAACAGGCCTTCAGATTCAACCACTGCCAGAGGCAAGAAAAAGACTGATAATTCCTGAATAGTCAGAAAGAGACAGAAGAACATAAACATTCACTATTTACGTGTTTTGACTGGAGCTCGATTTACTGCTGGATTTTATTTTATTTTTTATTCTTTTTTCTTTCTTTCTTTTTTTTTCACTCTTTTTTTTCCATTTTTTCCTCATTCCCCCAGTCCCCCTCCCACTTTTATTTCTTTCCTCCATTGAACTCTATTGAAGTTACCAACCTTATTAGTAAGATAGAATATATTAAACTTTACACAATTTTTTTTAAACCACAAATTATATTTTAGTATATACCTGTAATTCCACATTGGCCTTTTATGGTTCTGTGGGGGGTTTGTTTGTTCTAACTGTTTTTGTTTGTTTTTCTATATTATTCTATATACTTATATCTATTTTAATTTTTAAATCTTTTGTGTGTATTATTACACCCTCTACAACTATTTCTTTGCTTTCCCTGATGCTATTTTCCTACAGCACCAAATTCTAATAGATACAAATCTTTATCTCTCTGTATTTAACTTTACATTATTGTTTTATATTTCTCTTCTATCTATCCTTTCTCTTTTTCCCTTTCCCCACCACATTTCGTAGTCTGTTATGTCCTCATTGCCTTATCGCTGACAGGGAATCTGCTCTAGCATTCTCCAATTTGTGCTCTAGTTAGTTTGGTTGTTAACTGGTGGATATCATTCTTGGTTTTCTCTATTCAGTGTGTTAACATATTGTACTGTATTTTTGGTTGGAATGATCAGGTTATGTTATGCCTGTATATGTTGGTGTGTATAAACCAGTACACTAGATAGTATTAGCATGATAGTTAAAATGCCATTTGTCAAAGATATACCTTCTGATTCTCATTCACATATATATGTTTTCATACCATTTAATGCCATAACAAATCAGCCATGAAATATTCATTCCCTGGTCAGGAAACAAGCCCATGGGCTTTAGGGAGTGAACACTGACTCCAAAACCCTACAATACCAGAGAACCCCTAATACTAGAGAGCACTAAACAGCGAGAACTTCAACAAAGGCAAGTACTTGTATGCAAGTCCTGACATCACCCAACCAAGCCTTCAGATTCAACCACTGCCAGAGGCAAGAAAAAGACTGATATTCCTATATCCTAAACATTCACTATTTACGTGTTTTGACTGGAGCTCGATTTACTGCTGGATTTTATTTTATTTTTATTCTTTTTCTTTTTTTTTCACTCTTTTTTTTCCATTTTTTCCTCATTCCCCCAGTCCCCCTCCCACTTTTATTTCTTTCCTCCATTGAACTCTATTGAAGTTACCAACCTTATTAGTAAGATAGAATATATTAAACTTTACACAATTTTTTTTAAACCACAAATTATATTTTAGTATATACCTGTAATTCCACATTGGCCTTTTATGGTTCTGTGGGGGGTTTGTTTGTTCTAACTGTTTTTGTTTGTTTTTCTATATTATTCTATATACTTATATCTATTTTAATTTTTAAATCTTTTGTGTGTATTATTACACCCTCTACAACTATTTCTTTGCTTTCCCTGATGCTATTTTCCTACAGCACCAAATTCTAATAGATACAAATCTTTATCTCTCTGTATTTAACTTTACATTATTGTTTTATATTTCTCTTCTATCTATCCTTTCTCTTTTTCCCTTTCCCCACCACATTTCGTAGTCTGTTATGTCCTCATTGCCTTATCGCTGACAGGGAATCTGCTCTAGCATTCTCCAATTTGTGCTCTAGTTAGTTTGGTTGTTAACTGGTGGATATCATTCTTGGTTTTCTCTATTCAGTGTGTTAACATATTGTACTGTATTTTTGGTTGGAATGATCAGGTTATGTTATGCCTGTATATGTTGGTGTGTATAAACCAGTACACTAGATAGTATTAGCATGATAGTTAAAATGCCATTTGTCAAAGATATACCTTCTGATTCTCATTCACATATATATGTTTTCATACCATTTAATGCCATAACAAATCAGCCATGAAATATTCATTCCCTGGTCAGGAAACAAGCCCATGGGCTTTAGGGAGTGAACACTGACTCCAAAACCCTACAATACCAGAGAACCCCTAATACTAGAGAGCACTAAACAGCGAGAACTTCAACAAAGGCAAGTACTTGTATGCAAGTCCTGACATCACCCAACCAACAGCATCACCCAGAACAGATGCCTCATCCAAAAAACAAACACTGATAGATGTAACTCAAAGTCTGAGGAAATGAAACTCAAAAAATAGTTAGATAAAAAATTAATAATAACATTGAAATAGCAGAGAAATACCACACAAATGAAGGAAAAACCTACAATTGCACAAGTCAAAATAAATCAAATGGAATTAGACAAACTTTCTGACAGCAAATTCAGAAGAATGAGAGTACTGATGATCCAAAACACTGAAAACAGAATTTTAGAGAAATTGAAAGAAGCAACTAACACACTGAATAAAGAAATACAAGAACTTAAATAACACCAAACAGAGACAAACAACTCAATTGCTGAACTTAAAATCACTGTAGAAGGAATCAAGAGCAGAGTGAGACAGAAGACCGGATAAGTGAACTGGAACATAGAATGGTGGAAGTCACTGCTGAAAAACAGAATCAAGCTCAAAGAAAGAAGAGCAGAGGATAGCCTCAGAGACCTCTGGGATACTATCAAAGGCAACAATATTCGAATTATAGGGGTTCCAGGAGAAGAAGAAAAAAAGAAAGGATATGAAAACGTTTTGGAAGAGATTATAGTTGAAAATTTCCACACAAATGGAAATCAAAAGAAAGATGTAGTAGCAATCCTCATATCAGACAAAATAGACATCAAAATAAAAAAAGTTATAAGAGACAAGGCAGGACACTGCATAATGATCAAGGGATTGATCCAAAAGAAAGACATAACAATCATAAACATCTATGTACCCAACACAGGAGCACCACAGTACATAAGACAAACACTTTCAGACATAAAAGAAGACATTGGCACTAACACAATAATAGTAGGAGATTTTAAGAATCATCTCACACCAATGGACAGATCATCAAAACAGAAAATGAATAAAGAAACACAAGCCTTAAAAATGTAACCACAAAATCATCCAAAACAGAAGAATACACTTTCTTCTCAAGTGCTCATGGATACCAAAATAGCAAACAATCAGTCAATTAAAGACAATTGAAATTACATCCACCATCTTCTCTGAACAATGCAAAAGAAACCCATGGGCTTTAGGGAGTGAACACTGACTCCAAAACCCTACAATACCAGAGAACCCCTAATACTAGAGAGCACTAAACAGCGAGAACTTCAACAAAGGCAAGTACTTGTATGCAAGTCCTGACATCACCCAACCAACAGCATCACCCAGAACAGATGCCTCATCCAAAAAACAAACACTGATAGATGTAACTCAAAGTCTGAGGAAATGAAACTCAAAAAATAGTTAGATAAAAAATTAATAATAACATTGAAATAGCAGAGAAATACCACACAAATGAAGGAAAAACCTACAATTGCACAAGTCAAAATAAATCAAATGGAATTAGACAAACTTTCTGACAGCAAATTCAGAAGAATGAGAGTACTGATGATCCAAAACACTGAAAACAGAATTTTAGAGAAATTGAAAGAAGCAACTAACACACTGAATAAAGAAATACAAGAACTTAAATAACACCAAACAGAGACAAACAACTCAATTGCTGAACTTAAAATCACTGTAGAAGGAATCAAGAGCAGAGTGAGACAGAAGACCGGATAAGTGAACTGGAACATAGAATGGTGGAAGTCACTGCTGAAAAACAGAATCAAGCTCAAAGAAAGAAGAGCAGAGGATAGCCTCAGAGACCTCTGGGATACTATCAAAGGCAACAATATTCGAATTATAGGGGTTCCAGGAGAAGAAGAAAAAAAGAAAGGATATGAAAACGTTTTGGAAGAGATTATAGTTGAAAATTTCCACACAAATGGAAATCAAAAGAAAGATGTAGTAGCAATCCTCATATCAGACAAAATAGACATCAAAATAAAAAAAGTTATAAGAGACAAGGCAGGACACTGCATAATGATCAAGGGATTGATCCAAAAGAAAGACATAACAATCATAAACATCTATGTACCCAACACAGGAGCACCACAGTACATAAGACAAACACTTTCAGACATAAAAGAAGACATTGGCACTAACACAATAATAGTAGGAGATTTTAAGAATCATCTCACACCAATGGACAGATCATCAAAACAGAAAATGAATAAAGAAACACAAGCCTTAAATGACACACTAGAAGAAATGAACCTCGTGGACATATTTAGAACCTTCCATCCAAAAGCAGAAGAATACACTTTCTTCTCAAGTGCTCATGGATCATTCTCCAGGATATACCATATCTTGGGCCACAAATCAAACCTCAGTCAATTAAAGACAATTGAAATTACATCCACCATCTTCTCTGACCACAATGCAATGAGACTAGAGATCAACTACAGAAAAAAAAAAAAAAAAAGCTAAAAACAAAAGCCCAAGGAGATTAAACAACACACTCCTACAAAACAAAGTGATTACAGAGCAAATCAAAGGAGAAATAAAAAGAATTCCTAGAAGATAACGACAATAAACACACAACAGTGTGAAACTTATGGGATACTGCAAAAACAGATCTAAGAGGGAATTTATGGCAATACAGTCCTACCTCAAGAAACAAGAAACATCAAAAAGACAAATTAACCCTATGTTTAAAACAACTGAAGAAAAAAGAACAAAAGTACCCTCAATGTTAGCAGAAGAAGAGAAATCATAAAGATCAGAGCAGAAATAAATGAAAAAGAAATGAAAGAAACAATAGTAAAGATAAATAAAACGAGAAGCTGATTCTTCAAAAAGGAAAACAAAATCGACAAACCACTGACCAGATTCATCAAGAAAAAAAGAGAGAGAAGAACCAAATCAATGAAATCGAACATGGAAAAGGAGAGATTGCAACAAATAATGTAGAGATCCAAAGGATTGTAAGAGACTATTATGAACAACTATATGACAACAAACTAGAAAACCTGGAAGAAATGGACAGTTTCTTGGAGAAGATTAATCTCCCAAGAATGAACCAGGAAGAAGTAGAAACTACGAACAACCCAATCACAAGCTCAGAAATCGAATTTTTGATTTAAAATCTACCCAAAAATAAAAGCCCAGGGCCAGATTGCTTTACAGATGAATTCGACCAAACATTTAAAGAAGAGCTAATGCCTGTCCTAAAACTCTTCCCAAAAATGGCATAGGAAGGAAAATTTCCGAACACATTCTACGAGGCCACTATCACCCTGATACCAAAACCAGGCAAAGACAACACAAAGAAAGAAAATTATAAGCCAATTTCACTGATGAACTTAGATATCAAAATCCTCAACAAAATCGTAACAAAGAGAATTCAACAACACATCAGCAAACTCATACATCATGATCAAGTTGGCTTCGTCCCAGGCATGCAAGGATTCTTCCATATCTGCAAATCAATCAATGTGACTGATTTATCAACAAATTGAGAGACAAAAGTCACATGATAATCTCAATAGATGCAAAAAAAGCCTTTGACAAAATCCAACACCCATTTTCGACAAAAACTCTTTAAAAAATGGACAGAGAAGGATCCTATCTCAACATAGTGAAAGCCATATATGAGATGCCCACAGCAAACATTATCATCAATGGTGAAAATCTGAAAACATTCCCTCTAAGATCAGGAACAAGAAAAGGGTGTCTACTTTCACCGCTAGCATTCAACATAGTCCTGGAAGTTCTAGCAACAGCAATTAAGAAAAGAGAAAGAAATTAAAGGAATCCAGATTGGAAAGGAAGAAATCACTTTCTCTATTTGCAGATGACATGATATTATACACAGAAAACCCCAAAAACACTATTATAAAACTCCTAGAGCTAATCAATGAATTCAGCAAAGTTGCAGAATATAAAAACAATACACAGAAATCACTGGCATTCCTACATGCAAACATGAAAAATCAGAAAACAAAATCAAAGAGGCAATCCCCTTCACCATTGCAACCAAAAGAATCAAATATCTAGGAATAAACCTACCCAAAGAAACAAAAGAAATGTACACAGAAAATTGCCAGACACTGGTGAAAGAAATTAAAGAAGACTTAAACAAATGGAAAGATATCCATGTTCCTGGGTCGGAAGAATCAATATTGTGAAAATGACCATACTGCCAAATATCATCTATAGATTCAATGCGATCCCTATCAAACTACCAATGACATTCTTCACAGAATTAGACCACAGAATAATGCAGTTCATATGGAAACACAAAAGACCTCAAATAGCCTAAGCAATCCTGAGGAAGAAGAATGGAGTTGGAGGAATCAGCCTCCCCAACTTCAGACTATAGTACAAAGCAACCGTCATCAAGACAGTATGGTCCTGGCACAAAAACAGAAATATCAACCAATGGAACAAGATAGAGAACCCAGAGATAGGCCCATGCACCTATGGATACTTTATTTTTAACAAATCAGACAAAAGTATAAAATGGGACAAAGACAGCCTCTTTAACAAATGGTGCCGGGAAAATTGGACAGCTACATGAAGAAAAATGAAGTTGGAACATTCCCTGCCACCATACACAAAATGGCACAAATTGAGAGACAAAAGTCACATGATAATCTCAATAGATGCAAAAAGCCTTTGACAAAATCCAACACCCATTTTCGACAAAAACTCTTTAAAAAATGGACAGAGAAGGATCCTATCTCAACATAGTGAAAGCCATATATGAGATGCCCACAGCAAACATTATCATCAATGGTGAAAATCTGAAAACATTCCCTCTAAGATCAGGAACAAGAAAAGGGTGTCTACTTTCACCGCTAGCATTCAACATAGTCCTGGAAGTTCTAGCAACAGCAATTAAGAAAAGAGAAAGAAATTAAAGGAATCCAGATTGGAAAGGAAGAAATCACTTTCTCTATTTGCAGATGACATGATATTATACACAGAAAACCCCAAAAACACTATTATAAAACTCCTAGAGCTAATCAATGAATTCAGCAAAGTTGCAGAATATAAAAACAATACACAGAAATCACTGGCATTCCTACATGCAAACATGAAAAATCAGAAAACAAAATCAAAGAGGCAATCCCCTTCACCATTGCAACCAAAAGAATCAAATATCTAGGAATAAACCTACCCAAAGAAACAAAAGAAATGTACACAGAAAATTGCCAGACACTGGTGAAAGAAATTAAAGAAGACTTAAACAAATGGAAAGATATCCATGTTCCTGGGTCGGAAGAATCAATATTGTGAAAATGACCATACTGCCAAATATCATCTATAGATTCAATGCGATCCCTATCAAACTACCAATGACATTCTTCACAGAATTAGACCACAGAATAATGCAGTTCATATGGAAACACAAAAGACCTCAAATAGCCTAAGCAATCCTGAGGAAGAAGAATGGAGTTGGAGGAATCAGCCTCCCCAACTTCAGACTATAGTACAAAGCAACCGTCATCAAGACAGTATGGTCCTGGCACAAAAACAGAAATATCAACCAATGGAACAAGATAGAGAACCCAGAGATAGGCCCATGCACCTATGGATACTTTATTTTTAACAAATCAGACAAAAGTATAAAATGGGACAAAGACAGCCTCTTTAACAAATGGTGCCGGGAAAATTGGACAGCTACATGAAGAAAAATGAAGTTGGAACATTCCCTGCCACCATACACAAAGACCAAATCAAAATAGATTAAAGATCTAAATGTAAGACAAGAAACGCTAAAACTCTTAGAGGAAAATATAGACAAAACACTCGAGGACATAAATCAAAGCAAGATCTTCCATGACCCACCTACTTGAATAGCAGAACTAAAAAGAAAAATTAACACGTGGGACCTAATGAAACTTAAAAGCTTTTGTACAGCAAAAGAAATTACAAAAAAGGTGAACAGACAACCCACAGAGTGGGAGAAAATCATAGCAAATGAAACAACAGACAAAGAATTAATCTCCAAACTCGACAAGCAACTCAGACAACTCAGCACAGAAAAAATGAACAACGCATTCAAAAAATGGAAAAAGGACCTAAACAGACACCTCTCCAAAGAGGACATAAAGATGGCTAAAAAGCACATGAAACAATGCTTAACCTTTCTTATTAATAGAGAAATGCAGATCAAAACTACAATGAGATATCATCTCACACACGTCAGAATGGCCATCATCAACAAATCGATAGGCAATAAATGCTGGAGAGGGTGTGGAGAAAAGGGAACACTGGCATTGCTGGTGTGAATGTAAATTGTTACAGCCTCTATGGAAGACAGTATGGAGATTTCTTAAAAACCTAAAAATAGAAGCACCATATGACCCAGCAATCCCTCTCTTAGACTTATACCCTGATGAAATCAAAACTGAAAGAAGCACCTGTACCCCAATGTTCATTGAAACTTTCTATAAAATAGCTTCAATGCGATCCCTATCAAACTACCAATGACATTCTTCACAGAATTAGACCACAGAATAATGCAGTTCATATGGAAACACAAAAGACCTCAAATAGCCTAAGCAATCCTGAGGAAGAAGAATGGAGTTGGAGGAATCAGCCTCCCCAACTTCAGACTATAGTACAAAGCAACCGTCATCAAGACAGTATGGTCCTGGCACAAAAACAGAAATATCAACCAATGGAACAAGATAGAGAACCCAGAGATAGGCCCATGCACCTATGGATACTTTATTTTTAACAAATCAGACAAAAGTATAAAATGGGACAAAGACAGCCTCTTTAACAAATGGTGCCGGGAAAATTGGACAGCTACATGAAGAAAAATGAAGTTGGAACATTCCCTGCCACCATACACAAAGACCAAATCAAAATAGATTAAAGATCTAAATGTAAGACAAGAAACGCTAAAACTCTTAGAGGAAAATATAGACAAAACACTCGAGGACATAAATCAAAGCAAGATCTTCCATGACCCACCTACTTGAATAGCAGAACTAAAAAGAAAAATTAACACGTGGGACCTAATGAAACTTAAAAGCTTTTGTACAGCAAAAGAAATTACAAAAAAGGTGAACAGACAACCCACAGAGTGGGAGAAAATCATAGCAAATGAAACAACAGACAAAGAATTAATCTCCAAACTCGACAAGCAACTCAGACAACTCAGCACAGAAAAAATGAACAACGCAATCAAAAAATGGAAAAAGGACCTAAACAGACACCTCTCCAAAGAGGACATAAAGATGGCTAAAAAGCACATGAAACAATGCTTAACCTTTCTTATTAATAGAGAAATGCAGATCAAAACTACAATGAGATATCATCTCACACACGTCAGAATGGCCATCATCAACAAATCGATAGGCAATAAATGCTGGAGAGGGTGTGGAGAAAAGGGAACACTGGCATTGCTGGTGTGAATGTAAATTGTTACAGCCTCTATGGAAGACAGTATGGAGATTTCTTAAAAACCTAAAAATAGAAGCACCATATGACCCAGCAATCCCTCTCTTAGACTTATACCCTGATGAAATCAAAACTGAAAGAAGCACCTGTACCCCAATGTTCATTGAAACTTTCTATAAAATAGCTAGAGCATGGAAGCAACCTAGATGTCCATAGATAAATGAATGGATAAGGAAGCTCTGGTACATACATTCAATCAAATACTACACAGCTGTAAACAGAAATGCAGAAGAATCAGTCCTAATGAGGTGGCTGGATCTAGAATCTATCATAAAAAGTGAAGTAAGTCAAAAAGAGAAAGACAAGTACAATATACTAACATATATGGAATCTAGTAGGATGGTAATGATAACACACACAGTGAAGTGATGAAAAAACACAACTGGAACATAGACATATGGACACTGTACGGATTGAAAAATGGGTAGGAGGTGTAAAGGAAGTAACATGAACACATATACTATCATATGTGAAAAAAAAAGCTATTGTCATTGCGTTGTGAGAAAGGGGGCTCCTACAGGGGTGCTGTGTGATGGCCTGGAGTGGTGGGATGGGGATGTGCATATGACTAATCTGGGGTCATACATACCTGTAAACAACAGAATTCTGTAAAAGTAAAAAGTAAAATAAAAATTTTTTAAATATATAAAATAAAATTTAAAAAGAATATGTAAGAATTAGGCTCATAAAATCTCCTGAAAATACTTAACTATCAGAAGACCTTTTCTGCCAATTTCTCCCAGAAAGTAGTGTTCCTCAATCTTGATTTACACTCTGAATTCTGTTTAGGGGGCGTTGAAAGTCAGCAGCTGCAGCAGTTCATAATTTGATTCTTTTAGAGGTATATGACAAGTGTCAATTTGTAGGAGATATCGTCAATTAAAAAGAAAACATTTAAAGTCAAAACCAAAACAAACAAATAAGAAAAACAAAGGGACTGCTCTTTTCAAATAGCGCATAAATAGATATGTATGGTTTTTTTAATATTCCATTATAATAGTTATTAAATGCTGGAGAGGGTGTGGAGAAAAGGGAACACTGGCATTGCTGGTGTGAATGTAAATTGTTACAGCCTCTATGGAAGACAGTATGGAGATTTCTTAAAAACCTAAAAATAGAAGCACCATATGACCCAGCAATCCCTCTCTTAGACTTATACCCTGATGAAATCAAAACTGAAAGAAGCACCTGTACCCCAATGTTCATTGAAACTTTCTATAAAATAGCTAGAGCATGGAAGCAACCTAGATGTCCATAGATAAATGAATGGATAAGGAAGCTCTGGTACATACATTCAATCAAATACTACACAGCTGTAAACAGAAATGCAGAAGAATCAGTCCTAATGAGGTGGCTGGATCTAGAATCTATCATAAAAAGTGAAGTAAGTCAAAAAGAGAAAGACAAGTACAATATACTAACATATATGGAATCTAGTAGGATGGTAATGATAACACACACAGTGAAGTGATGAAAAAACACAACTGGAACATAGACATATGGACACTGTACGGATTGAAAAATGGGTAGGAGGTGTAAAGGAAGTAACATGAACACATATACTATCATATGTGAAAAAAAAAGCTATTGTCATTGCGTTGTGAGAAAGGGGGCTCCTACAGGGGTGCTGTGTGATGGCCTGGAGTGGTGGGATGGGGATGTGCATATGACTAATCTGGGGTCATACATACCTGTAAACAACAGAATTCTGTAAAAGTAAAAAGTAAAATAAAAATTTTTTAAATATATAAAATAAAATTTAAAAAGAATATGTAAGAATTAGGCTCATAAAATCTCCTGAAAATACTTAACTATCAGAAGACCTTTTCTGCCAATTTCTCCCAGAAAGTAGTGTTCCTCAATCTTGATTTACACTCTGAATTCTGTTTAGGGGGCGTTGAAAGTCAGCAGCTGCAGCAGTTCATAATTTGATTCTTTTAGAGGTATATGACAAGTGTCAATTTGTAGGAGATATCGTCAATTAAAAAGAAAACATTTAAAGTCAAAACCAAAACAAACAAATAAGAAAAACAAAGGGGACTGCTCTTTTCAAATAGCGCATAAATAGATATGTATGGTATTAATACATATATATTAATAGATATGTGTGCCATTACTGAATAGTTTATTGCCGTGAAAAGGGGTATTATCCAGTGTGTACCTTGTGTCATTTCTGCATATTTCAATACAATTGTTCAGTATGGTCCTCATCAAGTTACTTTACTTTTCATGATTGAATTTCCTCATTTGTAAATTAGGCATAATAGTACTGACCTCGTTTTGTTTTTGCAAAGATTAAATCATATGCTAATCATGTAAATACTTGTACTTCCTGACATACATTAAGTCATTTAAAAAATGTTTCAATAGTCCATTATTCAGATTATTTCTGACCCTTTTTCTTTGTTCTAAGTTTACTCTTTGTGTCTTATGACTAGGAGAGTTCACAGTTTTACACATTCTGTCAGTTGCTCATTGATTAAGATCTCACTCCTGGTCTTGATATCACTTACCCAAAGGTCTATGTGACATCCCCTTTAATGTAGATTGGGCTTCTGTAGTGGCTCAGTCAGTAAAGCATTTATCTGCAACCATGAGATCCAGGTTCAATCCTTGGTTCAGGAAGATCCCTTGGAGAAGGGAATGGCTATCCACTCCAGTGTTCTTACCTGGAGAATCCCATGGACTGAGAATCCTGGTGGGTTACAGTCAATGGGATGGCAAAGAGTCAGACTTGACTCAGTGACTGACACTTTCACTTCACTTTAATAGAGATTACTCAGGGCTTCAGATTGCTCCCCTCTGTTCTCCAGTTAAACCCACACCTACTTTTAGCTTCTTCAACCTGAACAGACTGGTCTCTACCATCTATGTAGAAATTTAAATAAATACAAAGATTTGTCTTGCCTCATTTACCATATCCAACTAATTTAAAAACCTTGGAGTTTCTTCAAAATATAGCTTATATCCATTTATTTCTATAAAGATTTCATCTCATTTTGAAACATCCATAAAATTTTGAAGTATTTCATGTATTGCATCAAATTGTGTATATGTTAATTCTAAAAAACATAAGTTATTCAAGTCATCCTCTGCTCCTAAGATAATACAATTAAATTAAGTAATAAAACTCACAAGAATATATTTAGCAATTTTAGTATTTCCAACTAAGTTAGATTTAGCCATAACAAAAAGTTATGATAAAAACCCATAATGCCATATCAAATTGCTAAGGAAAGTCAAATGAAAATTTGAATAAGAAATCCAAAGATGCTTTAAATATTTTTGCTCTCATTTCCAATTTTAACCATTTTCTAAAAAGTGAAGTTTTGGAAAGTTTTAAAGTTTACTTTTGACTTTGACTTAATCTGTTACAATAAAATATATTTAAGGCGACTTCTTAAAATTAACAATCTACCTTATTTTTTCTATTATGTAATATTATAATGAGCAGTGTGAGATTATTGATATGACAAGAAGAACACCTAGGGCATAGTATAGTTAACTGTGGAAAGGACAATGCAAGGTTGTTCATGATGGTAGACGTGGTTTATTTGCTAAATCTTGTCTGACCTTTCTTTGTTCTAAGTTTACTCTTTGTGTCTTATGACAAAATTGAAATTTAAGTTTTCTCACTCCTGGTCTTGATATCACTTACCCAAAGGTCTATGTGACATCCCCTTTAATGTAGATTGGGCTTCTGTAGTGGCTCAGTCAGTAAAGCATTTATCTGCAACCATGAGATCCAGGTTCAATCCTTGGTTCAGGAAGATCCCTTGGAGAAGGGAATGGCTATCCACTCCAGTGTTCTTACCTGGAGAATCCCATGGACTGAGAATCCTGGTGGGTTACAGTCAATGGGATGGCAAAGAGTCAGACTTGACTCAGTGACTGACACTTTCACTTCACTTTAATAGAGATTACTCAGGGCTTCAGATTGCTCCCCTCTGTTCTCCAGTTAAACCCACACCTACTTTTAGCTTCTTCAACCTGAACAGACTGGTCTCTACCATCTATGTAGAAATTTAAATAAATACAAAGATTTGTCTTGCCTCATTTACCATATCCAACTAATTTAAAAACCTTGGAGTTTCTTCAAAATATAGCTTATATCCATTTATTTCTATAAAGATTTCATCTCATTTTGAAACATCCATAAAATTTTGAAGTATTTCATGTATTGCATCAAATTGTGTATATGTTAATTCTAAAAAACATAAGTTATTCAAGTCATCCTCTGCTCCTAAGATAATACAATTAAATTAAGTAATAAAACTCACAAGAATATATTTAGCAATTTTAGTATTTCCAACTAAGTTAGATTTAGCCATAACAAAAAGTTATGATAAAAACCCATAATGCCATATCAAATTGCTAAGGAAAGTCAAATGAAAATTTGAATAAGAAATCCAAAGATGCTTTAAATATTTTGCTCTCATTTCCAATTTTAACCATTTTCTAAAAAGTGAAGTTTTGGAAAGTTTTAAAGTTTACTTTTGACTTTGACTTAATCTGTTACAATAAAATATATTTAAGGCGACTTCTTAAAATTAACAATCTACCTTATTTTTTCTATTATGTAATATTATAATGAGCAGTGTGAGATTATTGATATGACAAGAAGAACACCTAGGGCATAGTATAGTTAACTGTGGAAAGGACAATGCAAGGTTGTTCATGATGGTAGACGTGGTTTATTTGCTAAATCTTGTCTGACACTTGCAACCCCATACACTGTAGTCCATCAGGATATTCAGGATATTATTGTCCATGAGATTTCCCAGGCAAGCATACTAGAATGGGTAGCCCTTCCCTTCTCCAGGGGATCTTCCTGATTCAGAAATTGAACATGCATTGCAAGCGGATTCTTTAGCAAGTGAGCCAGCAGGGAATCCCAAGGTTATCTATATTCATGAGAAAGAACTACAATTGATAGGCTGCTAAGATTGATAGCTTCCTCTTCAAAATAAGCAATATTAACTCAGGGAATTATTTACCCCTCTCCTCTCAGTTTCTACTGATATAACCAAAGACACATACAAATAAGAGTGAACCTGTACTTGCACTAAAAATTAGAACAACACACACAAAGAAAATTATGATTTGAACAACATTAAAACCATAAGGACTAATGGTTCCAAATGTAGAAGATAAATAGAACCATTTGGAAAGTTTCATGAAAATAGACTAGAATTAGAGTACATTTTAAGTTTTGTTTTATTTTTGCACTTCTTATACACTCTGACAGGGACTTCCCAGGTGGTGCTTGCTGGTGGTAAAGGACCCACCTGACAATGCAGGAGATGTGAGAGGCAAGATTTCTATCCCTGGATCAGAAAGATCCCCTGGAGAAGTAAATGGCAATGCACTCCAGTATTCTTGCCAGGAAAATTCCTTGGACAGAGGAGCCTGGAAGTCTACAGTCTAAAGGATCCCAAAGACTTGGACATGACTGAACATGCAGATACGCAGCTTGGAAATATATTAGTCTCTTAATCTATAGCAATGAACTAGACACAATCTTGATTTGATGTCAGAGGAGTGTGCAACTTTGTGAAGGGTACAAAAACAAGTAAATAAGTTGCTGTGTTTTAAAGTTTACTTTTGACTTTGACTTAATCTGTTACAATAAAATATATTTAAGGCGACTTCTTAAAATTAACAATCTACCTTATTTTTTCTATTATGTAATATTATAATGAGCAGTGTGAGATTATTGATATGACAAGAAGAACACCTAGGGCATAGTATAGTTAACTGTGGAAAGGACAATGCAAGGTTGTTCATGATGGTAGACGTGGTTTATTTGCTAAATCTTGTCTGACACTTGCAACCCCATACACTGTAGTCCATCAGGATATTCAGGATATTATTGTCCATGAGATTTCCCAGGCAAGCATACTAGAATGGGTAGCCCTTCCCTTCTCCAGGGGATCTTCCTGATTCAGAAATTGAACATGCATTGCAAGCGGATTCTTTAGCAAGTGAGCCAGCAGGGAATCCCAAGGTTATCTATATTCATGAGAAAGAACTACAATTGATAGGCTGCTAAGATTGATAGCTTCCTCTTCAAAATAAGCAATATTAACTCAGGGAATTATTTACCCTCTCCTCTCAGTTTCTACTGATATAACCAAAGACACATACAAATAAGAGTGAACCTGTACTTGCACTAAAAATTAGAACAACACACACAAAGAAAATTATGATTTGAACAACATTAAAACCATAAGGACTAATGGTTCCAAATGTAGAAGATAAATAGAACCATTTGGAAAGTTTCATGAAAATAGACTAGAATTAGAGTACATTTTAAGTTTTGTTTTATTTTTGCACTTCTTATACACTCTGACAGGGACTTCCCAGGTGGTGCTTGCTGGTGGTAAAGGACCCACCTGACAATGCAGGAGATGTGAGAGGCAAGATTTCTATCCCTGGATCAGAAAGATCCCCTGGAGAAGTAAATGGCAATGCACTCCAGTATTCTTGCCAGGAAAATTCCTTGGACAGAGGAGCCTGGAAGTCTACAGTCTAAAGGATCCCAAAGACTTGGACATGACTGAACATGCAGATACGCAGCTTGGAAATATATTAGTCTCTTAATCTATAGCAATGAACTAGACACAATCTTGATTTGATGTCAGAGGGAGTGTGCAACTTTGTGAAGGGTACAAAAAACAAGTAAATAAGTTGCTGTGCCAATTGACAGCTGTCTAACTTTGAGCAAGTGGCTTAATGTTTCTGTTATTTCCTCATTTTCAAAATAAGATAATTTAATTTCTACTTGTGATGGGACGACTACTGTCAACTTGGCATCATTACCACATCTATCTAAGGTCTCCTCTGCATTTTCCAAAACTCCTTTCTGCATATGTTTCCTTGTTAGAGTTTGCCAAGGACAGACACTTGTGTGAGATTTGAAAGACAGAGCAGCCTGAAAAGCCATTATCCTCTGGAGGTTGTCACAACCAGACAAATAAGCAGCTGGGAGATTTCACTGCATCATTTCAAACAACACTGGGGAACTACCTGTTTGCCTGTTGCATACTAAGACAAGGAGTGAGAGTTTCACATAGATTCTTAGCACTGAAGTCATTTCCAGGACAGTTCTTGGGAGCTTCCAACTGAGATCTCTGGTAGCTTTATGAAATTTGTTGCTGGACTCCTTATCTTTCAGAATCAGCTTTCTTGATCTTTTTTTTTTTTTCCCTTAGCAGTTCTGCTAGCTTTTCTGTAAGCATTTAATTTTTGTATTAACACTTTTATACTTGGAAAACCTAGTCTGACTACTGTTGGCTGTTGGGTCTTCAATTGTTACAACCTTGGTAACAAGATTGAGCTTGATTGCTCACTTCTGGCACACATGAATACTGTTACCAAATATCTGGGGGATTTAAAACTTTCAGTTTTCAAGTCCAATCATGCAATTGTCAACTATCGTACCAAGTGCTGCACACCAGAGTTTAGAGGCTACAGAGATGTATTCTAGCAAAGGAACCAGATTTTGAATTATTACTATTCAATTGGAAACCCACATGATAACCCACTCATGTTCTCCAAGGTCTTTCTTTTAGCTTCTGCACTTGTCCAAACAGGCTAGCTCTAAAGGGGTATGATAGGAGTCTTCACCCTCCATCTTTCACAAATCTACTGTAGCACTAAGCTTATCAGTTCCTCTAGAAATGTGATATTACTTTGGTTTAAGATTTTGAAGAAAGAGACAAGTCTAGGAGGCTCACTTGGTTTTATGATCAAATAGGCCTATTCTGAAACAGACCTGAGTCAAACTTCGAGCATCGCATTTAAAACAGGTCATTTCATATGACAAAAAATTAAATTTACCTTTAAAAAATATGAATCACAATATATTTTAGGTCTCTTGAAAATAGTATCAGTCCACAGCCAGTGTACAGTAATCTCTCTCTCTCTCTCTCTCTCTATATATATATATATATATATATATGACAAACCTAAACAGCATATTCAAAAACAGAGAAAGGACTTTGCCAACAAATTTCCACTAGTCAAACTATGGTTTTTGCAAGTCATGCATGGATGGGAGAGTTGGTGCATAAAGAAGACTGAGCACTAAAGAACTGATGTTTTCAAATTGTGAAGACTCTTGAGAGTCACTTAGAAAGCAAGGGTATCCAACCAGCCAAGCCTAAAGGAATCCACCCTGAACATTCATTTGGAGGACTGGTGCTAAAACTGAAGCTCTAATACTTCTGCCATATGATACACGCAGTTGACTCATTGGAAAAGACCCTGGAGCTGGGAAAGATTGAAACAGAAAGAGAAGGGAATGGCAGAGGATGAAATGGTCAGATGGCATCATCAACTCAATGAACATGAGTATGAGCAAATTGTAGGAGGATAGTGAAGGACAGGGAAGCCTGATGCGCTGCAGTTCATGGGGTTGCAGAGTCAGACACAGCTTACAATATACAGCAACATTTTTAAATAATTGAATTTAAATGTCAAAAATATATAGAGTTTTTCTATAAAATTGTATTTATGCTTAAAATATTTTCTAAGCTCAAAATGTTTTAAACTTGGCAATCAAAAAATGAAAATTTTACATGCAAATGTATATGTATATATATTTATGAAATATATGAAAATTAAGGGATTAATTTTTGTAAGTCAAGGAAATCTAATGTAATCTGTCTATCCAAAAGCCCAGTACATATTATATTTGGATTTAAAAATATTATTTTTGTAGAAAACAGTATGTCTAATCAAAAAATTAAAAGTACAATTTTGAAAATTAAATATATAGCCATTATTTAGCTTGTCTTCTGAAAATGATGATACACCCTGCCAGGCTGATCAAAAAAGCATTGTGAAAATTGAGAAAACAAATTATCAATATCCAGAAGAGGGGAGGAACACATAATCACAGCCCAAATGTGGTTTATCTTTGAAAGTCAAAGTTGGACTAACATTTGAAAATTAATCTCTAAGTTAAGAGACTACAGGAAAAGGTAATCTCATTTTTCTCAATATTTTTTAAGCCACATGTAAGAAAAATTACCAGTTTATTAGGGAAAAAAGTCTTCAGTTTGGTAAGAAAATGTTTATGAAGTCTGTAGCTAGCATAATATGTCATGATGAAATGCTTTGTCACTCAGGACAAAAGTCAACATGTCTTTCCTTTTCCATTTAATATTGCAGTAAGAAAAATTAATAGAAATAGGTACCATAATGATTGGGGAGGAAGAATAAGCATTCTTTCGTTCATAGATAAATGGTTGTTTTATACAAAAATCTAATGGAGTTTACTAAAATAGTACTTAGAACTAAATCTTTTTAGCAAAATCATAAGGCCAATATAAAATAACAATTGCATTTATAAGTTACAAAATATTGCTGAAATTGCTATGAGTATTAGTGAATGTAGATTTTTATTCTAAAAATCTCTTTGAAATTCTGTTTTTATTTAAGTTTGCTATTGGTAAAAACAAACTATAGCTGAAAATATGAAACATTTTTGTGTATATTTATTATCAACGTTTGGTGTTAACATTGTTAAGATGTCAAGTGTTCCCAACCGATCAATAGATTCAACAGTATCCTGATAATTCTGGAAGACTCTTTGTTGAAATAAGAAAGTCAAATGTGGAGATACAGCTGCACTCACAGAGGGTTCAGGATCACTGAATGCACAAAGGTATCTAGAGTGCCAGCATGGCTATGTGAAGCCCAGAATCCACAGTGGCCTAAAGAGAATGAGCTTGAAATGACATAAGGGACATCCTGGAAGAAGTGTAAAGTTAAGAAGGTAAAAGTGAATGAAAATACTGAAAATTTTGATAAAAAAAATAGCATCAAAAATTAAAAGTACAATTTTGAAAATTAAATATATAGCCATTATTTAGCTTGTCTTCTGAAAATGATGATACACCCTGCCAGGCTGATCAAAAAAGCATTGTGAAAATTGAGAAAACAAATTATCAATATCCAGAAGAGGGGAGGAACACATAATCACAGCCCAAATGTGGTTTATCTTTGAAAGTCAAAGTTGGACTAACATTTGAAAATTAATCTCTAAGTTAAGAGACTACAGGAAAAGGTAATCTCATTTTTCTCAATATTTTTTAAGCCACATGTAAGAAAAATTACCAGTTTATTAGGGAAAAAAAAGTCTTCAGTTTGGTAAGAAAATGTTTATGAAGTCTGTAGCTAGCATAATATGTCATGATGAAATGCTTTGTCACTCAGGACAAAAGTCAACATGTCTTTCCTTTTCCATTTAATATTGCAGTAAGAAAAATTAATAGAAATAGGTACCATAATGATTGGGGAGGAAGAATAAGCATTCTTTCGTTCATAGATAAATGGTTGTTTTATACAAAAATCTAATGGAGTTTACTAAAATAGTACTTAGAACTAAATCTTTTTAGCAAAATCATAAGGCCAATATAAAATAACAATTGCATTTATAAGTTACAAAATATTGCTGAAATTGCTATGAGTATTAGTGAATGTAGATTTTTATTCTAAAAATCTCTTTGAAATTCTGTTTTTATTTAAGTTTGCTATTGGTAAAAACAAACTATAGCTGAAAATATGAAACATTTTTGTGTATATTTATTATCAACGTTTGGTGTTAACATTGTTAAGATGTCAAGTGTTCCCAACCGATCAATAGATTCAACAGTATCCTGATAATTCTGGAAGACTCTTTGTTGAAATAAGAAAGTCAAATGTGGAGATACAGCTGCACTCACAGAGGGTTCAGGATCACTGAATGCACAAAGGTATCTAGAGTGCCAGCATGGCTATGTGAAGCCCAGAATCCACAGTGGCCTAAAGAGAATGAGCTTGAAATGACATAAGGGACATCCTGGAAGAAGTGTAAAGTCTTAAGAAGGTAAGAATAGTGTAATGAAGATACTAAGACTTCAGAATCCTGCAATGCTACTATACATATATAACATGAAGGAAAACTGAGAAGATTTATTTTGAAAGTTATTACTGAGTAGGAGCCTCCTTCCTAGTTCTGCAAGTGATTATTCTCTATAGTTCAGAGATTATGCTAGGATGCTGTAAAGGATTTAGGTATTGTGATATCAGTAGAAATAATACAATCTTATAATTTTAATTATTGGTTTATTTTTGGCTGTACTGAGTCTATGCTGCTACTTTCTAGTTGTGGTGTGTGGGCTTCTCATTGCAGTGACTTCTCTTGCTGCGGAGCACAGGTGCACAGGCTTCAGTAGTTGCAGTACATGGGCTCAGTATCTTCAGCTCCTGGCTCTGGAGCACAGGCTCAGTAGTTATAGCACATGGTTTAGATGCACTGTGGAATGTGGAATATTCCCTCACTAGGGATCGAGCCCACATCTCCTGCATTGGCAGGTGGATTCTTTACCACTGAATCACCAGGGAAGCCTTGTAATGGAATCTTATAGCTGTAGATGGTAAGTGGTGATGCCTAAGAGTCAAACGCAAAGTATAGTTAATTACTTTATCCAGCTATAGGATGGAAGGGTAAAGGAGAGAGTTTTCAAACCTGCAGAAATTTGTGTTAATGGTTGAATTGTTATTGGATGTGTAGTAGTGGAGTAGTTTGTCCTAATGTGTGCAGAAATTGTATGCCTATAGTGAAAAATAAAAGCTAAATTGTATCATCAAGCAGGCATTCAAATTCTCTCATCCCATCCCCCTACTTATTCAAATTTATTCAAGCATACCTTTAATTGAAGGGAAGCAATAAATGTTCGAGGAAGGAGGCTGAGGTCCTGCAATAGTCTCACAGCATGACTCATCCCCAAAACCTCTTCTCAGTGAAACTTGGTGCGATTTACTTTTGTGCTTGGGGGAAAATGAATTCCTCTTCCATTTCAAGAGTTATATAAGATGCTAGATTTTAAAATGACATTTATTTTTGAAGAAAATAAAGTGATCAGAAACATCGCCTTCTTCCAGTCAGGTTGAAGCTTATAAAACATCTGGTGATGGTACAGTCTTGGGACAAATACATATCACTGTGAGTTTAGAAAACCCGCGGTTATTTCTCCATGTTTAGAATGCATGGTAGGACTACATAATCTTAGTGACTGACCAAATCCTTGCAACTATACCAATGAACTCGATAAGGAATTAAGGAGAGACACCTAAATAACATCCTCCCCAGCGACCCAAGAGCCAAATTAATAAATAAACTAAAAACAATTACTGAGTAGGAGCCTCCTTCCTAGTTCTGCAAGTGATTATTCTCTATAGTTCAGAGATTATGCTAGGATGCTGTAAAGGATTTAGGTATTGTGATATCAGTAGAAATAATACAATCTTATAATTTTAATTATTGGTTTATTTTTGGCTGTACTGAGTCTATGCTGCTACTTTCTAGTTGTGGTGTGTGGGCTTCTCATTGCAGTGACTTCTCTTGCTGCGGAGCACAGGTGCACAGGCTTCAGTAGTTGCAGTACATGGGCTCAGTATCTTCAGCTCCTGGCTCTGGAGCACAGGCTCAGTAGTTATAGCACATGGTTTAGATGCACTGTGGAATGTGGAATATTCCCTCACTAGGGATCGAGCCCACATCTCCTGCATTGGCAGGTGGATTCTTTACCACTGAATCACCAGGGAAGCCTTGTAATGGAATCTTATAGCTGTAGATGGTAAGTGGTGATGCCTAAGAGTCAAACGCAAAGTATAGTTAATTACTTTATCCAGCTATAGGATGGAAGGGTAAAGGAGAGAGTTTTCAAACCTGCAGAAATTTGTGTTAATGGTTGAATTGTTATTGGATGTGTAGTAGTGGAGTAGTTTGTCCTAATGTGTGCAGAAATTGTATGCCTATAGTGAAAAATAAAAGCTAAATTGTATCATCAAGCAGGCATTCAAATTCTCTCATCCCATCCCCCTACTTATTCAAATTTATTCAAGCATACCTTTAATTGAAGGGAAGCAATAAATGTTCGAGGAAGGAGGCTGAGGTCCTGCAATAGTCTCACAGCATGACTCATCCCCAAAACCTCTTCTCAGTGAAACTTGGTGCGATTTACTTTTGTGCTTGGGGGAAAATGAATTCCTCTTCCATTTCAAGAGTTATATAAGATGCTAGATTTTAAAATGACATTTATTTTTGAAGAAAATAAAGTGATCAGAAACATCGCCTTCTTCCAGTCAGGTTGAAGCTTATAAAACATCTGGTGATGGTACAGTCTTGGGACAAATACATATCACTGTGAGTTTAGAAAACCCGCGGTTATTTCTCCATGTTTAGAATGCATGGTAGGACTACATAATCTTAGTGACTGACCAAATCCTTGCAACTTTACCAATGAACTCGAGAAGTAATTAAGGAGAGACTCCTAAATAACATCCTCCACAGCTCCCCAAGAGCCAAATTAATAAATAAACTAAAAACAATACCATAGCCCTGGGTGAAGCACAGTGATCAGTTTCATCAGGAAATACTTTAAAAATGCAATGACAATGATTAGAATAATATTAGAATATGGCTCACAGAAGTGAGCCAAAGACCTAGTTGATGAGATAGTTGTGTCAGCTATCTCTAGTTGAGGTGAATGAGGGCTATTCTTCATCACAGTGCATGAGCTTCTCATTGCAGTAGCCTTTCTTGTTGCAGAACATAGACTCTAGGTGCCCAGGCTTCAGTAGTTGCAGCTTGCAGACCCTAGAGCTTGGGTTCAGTGGTTGTGGTATTTTGTTCTTCCATGACATGTGGGCTATTCCCAGATCAGGGATCAAACCCATGTCTGCTGCATTGGTAAGCAGATTCTTATCCACTACACTCCCAGGGAAGTCCAGAATGCTTTTAATTTAGGAGGCAAAGTGGAATATATTTTAGTATAAGTCTATAAACCATCTTCTGGGTAAACACAAGAGACTCTTTAGTGGCAAGTCCAAACTACCATACTTTTCATTTAACCAACCCATAACATTGAAAATGTCTATGTTTCTATGTAGAATCTTGAACAGTAGGAAACTCATAGCTCAGATCCTTAAAGATTTTATGTAGTACGACTGTTTTCCATTTGAAAAGCAGTTTCTGGTTTACTGCTGTGCTTCAATAGAAAGTACATACATGTCTGAGGGACATCAATCATAAAACAAACTAAATTTCCCCTCATGAAATGAATTTTACCCAGTCTACAATATCACGAAATTGGTCATGGACAGCAGTGATTTATTGAAAATTGAAATTATGTATGCACCACCATGTCTGATAAAATGAAACATTTATTTTGAAGAAAATAAAGTGATCAGAAACATCGCCTTCTTCCAGTCAGGTTGAAGCTTATAAAACATCTGGTGATGGTACAGTCTTGGGACAAATACATATCACTGTGAGTTTAGAAAACCCGCGGTTATTTCTCCATGTTTAGAATGCATGGTAGGACTACATAATCTTAGTGACTGACCAAATCCTTGCAACTTTACCAATGAACTCGAGAAGTAATTAAGGAGAGACTCCTAAATAACATCCTCCACAGCTCCCCAAGAGCCAAATTAATAAATAAACTAAAAACAATACCATAGCCCTGGGTGAAGCACAGTGATCAGTTTCATCAGGAAATACTTTAAAAATGCAATGACAATGATTAGAATAATATTAGAATATGGCTCACAGAAGTGAGCCAAAGACCTAGTTGATGAGATAGTTGTGTCAGCTATCTCTAGTTGAGGTGAATGAGGGCTATTCTTCATCACAGTGCATGAGCTTCTCATTGCAGTAGCCTTTCTTGTTGCAGAACATAGACTCTAGGTGCCCAGGCTTCAGTAGTTGCAGCTTGCAGACCCTAGAGCTTGGGTTCAGTGGTTGTGGTATTTTGTTCTTCCATGACATGTGGGCTATTCCCAGATCAGGGATCAAACCCATGTCTGCTGCATTGGTAAGCAGATTCTTATCCACTACACTCCCAGGGAAGTCCAGAATGCTTTTAATTTAGGAGGCAAAGTGGAATATATTTTAGTATAAGTCTATAAACCATCTTCTGGGTAAACACAAGAGACTCTTTAGTGGCAAGTCCAAACTACCATACTTTTCATTTAACCAACCCATAACATTGAAAATGTCTATGTTTCTATGTAGAATCTTGAACAGTAGGAAACTCATAGCTCAGATCCTTAAAGATTTTATGTAGTACGACTGTTTTCCATTTGAAAAGCAGTTTCTGGTTTACTGCTGTGCTTCAATAGAAAGTACATACATGTCTGAGGGACATCAATCATAAAACAAACTAAATTTCCCCTCATGAAATGAATTTTACCCAGTCTACAATATCACGAAATTGGTCATGGACAGCAGTGATTTATTGGAAAATTGAAATTATGTATGCACCACCATGTCTGGAAGGAAACAACTTTACAACTGCTGGTCTAGAATTCAATGGTATCTACCTCTGCTGTTTGCCAACATTCCCTCCAAGGCACATGCATCCCTATGACCAGGTAATTGAGGAGAAAAAAGATAATTCTGGTTTATGGATGAATGTTCATTGTGTGTTGGTGGTAGTGAAAATTGTTTGACTGGTACAATGCACACACAGTGAGAAGTGAGGAGGGTCCCTAAAAGACAGTGGAGAAAGAAGTAAATTTACTGGACAGAATTTCCTGCAGAACTTTTAGTTGTGTGCTACATTTGGGATGATAGGTGGCTTTAAGCACATATGCGTATGCTGAGTTGCTTTAGTTACATCCAACTCTTTGCAATTCCATGGACTATAGTTGCCAGGTTCCTCTGTCCATGGGATTCTGCATGCAAGAATATTCTCTTTAAGTTGGAATCCACATTAATTCATTAGCAGTGGCTAAGAGTTTTTCAGCTGATGGTTGGCAGGATGTCTTTGTGAGAAGTGTGTGGTTGAACGTTTCTGGATGGGAATGTAAAGATATGCAAATCTGTGCTAGCAGCTGCCAAGTCTGCATCACTACCAGGCTCATCTAAGGACTTCATTGATTGCAAAGGAGAAGTCAGAAAGGACTTTTTTTCCTTTCAAGATTCTATACTAGAGAGGAATGCACATCAGGTTTGGGGGTAAAAGTGAGGAGACAGCATTGTTAAGAGATCACAGTGGAACTTCCTGGTGGTCCAGCAGTTAAAAGTCTGCCTGCCAATGTAGAGGACAGGGGTTCCATCTCTGGTCCAGGAAGATCAGGATGCCTGAGGCCAACTTAACCTGGGTGCCATAACTACTGAAGTCCATGCATCCTAGAACCCAGGCTCAGCAAAAAGAGAAGCACCACAATGAGAAGCCCACATGTCACAACAAAGAGTATCCCCTGCTTCCTGCAACTATAGAAAGCCTGCAAGGACCCAACACAGTAAAAAAAAAAAAAAAAAAGAAAGAATTAATTAATCTTAAAAAAAGAGAGATCACAAGGATCAGAAAATGAGCAACCACAAGCTATCAAGCAACTTCTCCTGTTAACACTTTCCAGAGACTTGAAAATTAGTTTTCCAGTGAAGTTTTGCAAACTACCATCTCATCTCAGTGTGCTGATGTTGAAAAAAAAGAAGAGTGTTACATTCATGTCAATCATGTTCAACTATTTGCAACTATATTGACTGTAGTCCTTCAGGATTCTCTGTCCATGAAATTCTCCAGGCAAGAATACTGGAGTGAGTAGCCATTCCTTTCTTTAGGGGAACTTCCTGATCCAAAGATTGAACCTGGGTCTCCTGCATTGCAGGCAGATTCTTTACTGCTGAGTCATCAAGAAAGCCCAAGCTCTAACCATATTTTTATAAGTTCTAATTCCTTTATTAAATGTCTTTGTTACTTTAATATGTAGAGTATCTCTGCTTTTCCAGCCAAACACAGATACAAATTTAGTACTGGAAAGAGATCCAAGGAAATAGAACATTGATAATGGGAACTTGAAATTGTTCTCTGATGTGATAGATTTAAAATCAGTAAGGATTCTATTGTCATAAGTAAATGGGATAGTCCTGACCCATGAAATGTCCCAGCAAATCATGACATATTTGTTCAATTAAATATTACTTAGATTTGAAGACCTATAGAAAACTAGGCTTTGGGAGATGAAGTAACTGCTGAAATAGAAT
Organism: Tragulus kanchil; assembly: GCA_022376925.1. Taxonomy (NCBI): domain Eukaryota; kingdom Metazoa; phylum Chordata; class Mammalia; order Artiodactyla; family Tragulidae; genus Tragulus; species Tragulus kanchil. The sequence continues at coordinate 65,547,529 of JAIOJX010000024.1, forward strand.
ATTGCAGTGAAAATATTGATACAAAATAATGTAAAATGCTTTTCTGCTCCTATATATGCTTAACAACTTACAAAAATTACTAGTTTAGGGCTTTATATTCCCAGCTCAAAGCCTAGATAAGGAATGAGAAATTTTCTGTGGCTTTCCTAGAAAAATCCTCTTTTCTTTTGAACCTGCAATATTGACACTTTTAAAAACCACACCTAATGCCTGATACAGTTGTAACTTGAATTATAATTACAATACATATTGTTAAGATAATGCTAAAGCATATCTTATATGTGGTCTTAAGATAAAGCTAGAGCAATAATTAAGAGAAAATGGGGACCTCAAATGGGCATACTTTGACAGATGCTCATAATTTGCATGCCTCAAACCTTCCCGGGCAGCCAAACCCCTCTTGCTAGCAGAAGCAGCCCTTCTCAAAGAGATTAAGGTCTTCTTGCTTGAAAAATTTATCAGGACGTTTATCCCCAAGTCTTCCATCATTGTAAGGAACCATTCCTCCACAAGGTGAGTTCTGCCAATCTCTTTCCTTCCAATCTAGAAGGAAAATGTATAACTTGTTTCATGCCTTGACATCCTCTAGTTGACTGAATATCATCTGGTCTCAAAAGAATTACCATAGGGCTTCCCTGGTGGTCCAGTGGGTAAGGACACTGCCTTGCAGTGCAAAGGTACCAGTTCAATCCCTGGCCTGGAAAGATCTCATGTGCTGCGGAACAGCTGGACCGATGTGTCCAACTACCGAGACAGAGCTCTGGAGTGCATGCGCCCAGAGCTGGTGCTCTGCAATTAGACAGGCCACTATGATGAGAGGCCCATTCAGGCCAAAGAACAAAGAAATAAGTGAAAGACCAATAGAAGTGGCAAACAAAAAAAGAGAGAGAGAGAGAGAGTTACCATACATACAAACATATTTTTTTCTCAAGGTGACAAACATGTTTCAAAAGTAGAAGGTGAGAAATCCCCAATTTGTCACCATCTCACCAGCCTAACTAAATCAGACCAGCCCAGATCTACGGAAAGAAAAAATAGACTCCATTTGTGAGATCCATCTCTCGAAGTCAAGGGAACATTCATGTGTGTATTGGAAAAACTGGCCATAATCTCTTTCAATTAGTCACAAGGTTCAAATTTTAATTTACCTCAAGGCTCCACCTGCCAACATAAGCTGCCAGTGTAGAAATACTCACTTGAGGAAAAAGTGAGCCACCTGGTGGCAAGTTGACTACATTGGACCAGTATTACTAAGAAAAGAGGACACAAATTTTCCTTCCTTAGAAGACAGCATGTTCCCCAAAAGCACTTTAATGCCTGATACAGTTGTAACTTGAATTATAATTACAATACATATTGTTAAGATAATGCTAAAGCATATCTTATATGTGGTCTTAAGATAAAGCTAGAGCAATAATTAAGAGAAAATGGGGACCTCAAATGGGCATACTTTGACAGATGCTCATAATTTGCATGCCTCAAACCTTCCCGGGCAGCCAAACCCCTCTTGCTAGCAGAAGCAGCCCTTCTCAAAGAGATTAAGGTCTTCTTGCTTGAAAAATTTATCAGGACGTTTATCCCCAAGTCTTCCATCATTGTAAGGAACCATTCCTCCACAAGGTGAGTTCTGCCAATCTCTTTCCTTCCAATCTAGAAGGAAAATGTATAACTTGTTTCATGCCTTGACATCCTCTAGTTGACTGAATATCATCTGGTCTCAAAAGAATTACCATAGGGCTTCCCTGGTGGTCCAGTGGGTAAGGACACTGCCTTGCAGTGCAAAGGTACCAGTTCAATCCCTGGCCTGGAAAGATCTCATGTGCTGCGGAACAGCTGGACCGATGTGTCCAACTACCGAGACAGAGCTCTGGAGTGCATGCGCCCAGAGCTGGTGCTCTGCAATTAGACAGGCCACTATGATGAGAGGCCCATTCAGGCCAAAGAACAAAGAAATAAGTGAAAGACCAATAGAAGTGGCAAAAAAAAGAGAGAGAGAGAGAGAGTTACCATACATACAAACATATTTTTTTCTCAAGGTGACAAACATGTTTCAAAAGTAGAAGGTGAGAAATCCCCAATTTGTCACCATCTCACCAGCCTAACTAAATCAGACCAGCCCAGATCTACGGAAAGAAAAAATAGACTCCATTTGTGAGATCCATCTCTCGAAGTCAAGGGAACATTCATGTGTGTATTGGAAAAACTGGCCATAATCTCTTTCAATTAGTCACAAGGTTCAAATTTTAATTTACCTCAAGGCTCCACCTGCCAACATAAGCTGCCAGTGTAGAAATACTCACTTGAGGAAAAAGTGAGCCACCTGGTGGCAAGTTGACTACATTGGACCAGTATTACTAAGAAAAGAGGACACAAATTTTCCTTCCTTAGAAGACAGCATGTTCTGTGTGTGTGTGTGTGTGAACTTGCCGTCTTGTCCACATACTTTATTTAAACCTCATCGTTGAACTTACAGAATGACTTATTTTTATGACCAAGAAACTTAATTTTACATAAAATAAAGCCATAGGTTTATGTCTATGGAATTCACTGATCTTACTATGTGTCCCATTACCTTTAAAGAAGCTGAAATCCTGATTTTATTGGAATTTCAATGGCTCTTTGTCAACAGTGGCCTGCTATTGAATTCTAAGGCAGTTGGTGAATGTTTCATAAGACTCTTGCAACTTGCATATTTTTTGTTACTCTTTGAGAACTATCTATTATAGTGCTTTAGGTTTTTAGTTAGACTGGATCTAAAATGACTTAGTGCCCTGCTAAATGAAAATGGACAGTTATAAAGTAGACAAGGCTCTCAGTAAGCAGATGGAAAATGTAACTGCCCACTCTTTCCCCAGTTATATTGGTACTTCCTCAATGGATATAGACCCAGTGGCCATCAGAACAAAGATGAAAGCCATGCATGGGCTCAACTTTATAATATTTTTGTACCAAGACTGATCTGGCCACTGTCACTGCTGAGAGCCCAATCTGTGAATAACAGGCCAATGGTGAAATCTCCATGGCACATTTTGCAAAGTTCCAGTGAAGCATCTCCTGAAAGACTGATAGTTTTGGACTCCTGTCATAATGGAGAAAGCAATAGTTTGGCATATATACCCACGGAGATACAGCATTTCCTTACTGCCCCTGGTGTTTCTGCCAGCACCACCATGCATAAACTTAGAGCAAGCCATATCCATTTACCTCAGCATTTCCACCTACGAAAGAACATGTTTTATAATGAAGGAATTAGATCAGTTGGCTCATAGCCACAAATTCACTGGTGTAACATGTTTCATCAACCAGAAGCAGTTGCTTGAGAACACTGTGAGATAGGCTGCCGTAGTCTTAGTTATGGAACCATCTTGAAGAAATACAATCTTGAGGATTACAGTCGAACCCTGATGGTGTCCTATATGTCTTCAGCTAGCACTTGGTACGTGACAGTCTTTTTCTCATAATTAGAATGTATGAATCCCATAATCCAGTTGGGGTATGGCTCTCTCACTCCAAAGCCAAACGATCTGCTGTCATAGTTTCCCTTCCCCCCATTCCTGCAATATTGGGCTCAGTGAGTTCTGTTCCCAAGGGAGAAAAGCTGCCACCAGGAAACAAGTCATGGTTCCATTAAATTGGATGCCAAGACTGCCTCTGGCCATGTTTGTCTCCTTATACTGCTAAATCAGCAGGAAGTAAAGAGGGTAATTGTAAAAGTTAGGGTGATTGATCAATCACTTTCAGAGAGTTCATCGATTCAACCTAGTAGCTAGCCAAATTGCCCTTCAGCTGTGTTGATTCTACTATTCAGCTCACTTATTGAGTTTTCTTTTCCAACAGACAGACTGCCATCTTAGGCCAATGTTGGTCGTAAATTTTTCACTGCTTTGAACAGATGTTTGTAAGTTTATTCTTCATTGCTAGATAGCAGTTCTGACAAATTGAGAATCACAAATCTTCCATTTGTAGTTGGAATGGCATGTACTATAAGACTGAATTCTAGTTTAAAAAGTCAAACTATAGCTTATGACCAAGTAGATGTATGCAAAATAGAAAATGCAGTTTTAAAATATAAGCAGAATCAGTTCCTGCTAAAGAAGAAAGTATTACTCATGGTCTTTTTGTATTTAGAAGCACTTCGGAAAGATCATTTCAAGCATTTGTTTAATTGCAGAAACTTTCTTCATGGAAATACTACCTAAATTGTTTATGGAAGGAATCCCCTGATGGTACAGTGGCTAAGGCTCCTCATTTCCAATGTAGGTAGTGTGGGTTCGATTCCTGACTGGAAAACTAAGATCTCACATGCCTTGCAGTGTTGTCAGAAGAAAGGAAAAAATGGAAGAGGCAAACTATTTGAAAAGTGATAACTAATTTTTTTTTTCTTTTCCAACCACTAAAGAGTGACAAAAATGAATCTGAAGACTCAAGAGATTCCACTGTCAGTTTAAACCTGAATGTTAACAATATTACTTCTTTTTTTAAAAAAAAAAATATTTGTTTGTGTTTGGCTGTGATATTTTTATGGCTTTGTGGGTTTAAATACAATCTTGAGGATTACAGTCGAACCCTGATGGTGTCCTATATGTCTTCAGCTAGCACTTGGTACGTGACAGTCTTTTTCTCATAATTAGAATGTATGAATCCCATAATCCAGTTGGGGTATGGCTCTCTCACTCCAAAGCCAAACGATCTGCTGTCATAGTTTCCCTTCCCCCCATTCCTGCAATATTGGGCTCAGTGAGTTCTGTTCCCAAGGGAGAAAAGCTGCCACCAGGAAACAAGTCATGGTTCCATTAAATTGGATGCCAAGACTGCCTCTGGCCATGTTTGTCTCCTTATACTGCTAAATCAGCAGGAAGTAAAGAGGGTAATTGTAAAAGTTAGGGTGATTGATCAATCACTTTCAGAGAGTTCATCGATTCAACCTAGTAGCTAGCCAAATTGCCCTTCAGCTGTGTTGATTCTACTATTCAGCTCACTTATTGAGTTTTCTTTTCCAACAGACAGACTGCCATCTTAGGCCAATGTTGGTCGTAAATTTTTCACTGCTTTGAACAGATGTTTGTAAGTTTATTCTTCATTGCTAGATAGCAGTTCTGACAAATTGAGAATCACAAATCTTCCATTTGTAGTTGGAATGGCATGTACTATAAGACTGAATTCTAGTTTAAAAAGTCAAACTATAGCTTATGACCAAGTAGATGTATGCAAAATAGAAAATGCAGTTTTAAAATATAAGCAGAATCAGTTCCTGCTAAAGAAGAAAGTATTACTCATGGTCTTTTTGTATTTAGAAGCACTTCGGAAAGATCATTTCAAGCATTTGTTTAATTGCAGAAACTTTCTTCATGGAAATACTACCTAAATTGTTTATGGAAGGAATCCCCTGATGGTACAGTGGCTAAGGCTCCTCATTTCCAATGTAGGTAGTGTGGGTTCGATTCCTGACTGGAAAACTAAGATCTCACATGCCTTGCAGTGTTGTCAGAAGAAAGGAAAAAATGGAAGAGGCAAACTATTTGAAAAGTGATAACTAATTTTTTTTTTCTTTTCCAACCACTAAAGAGTGACAAAAATGAATCTGAAGACTCAAGAGATTCCACTGTCAGTTTAAACCTGAATGTTAACAATATTACTTCTTTTTTTAAAAAAAAAAATATTTGTTTGTGTTTGGCTGTGATGTATCTTGTTGCTGTGCATGGGCTTTCTTTAGTTGAGGTATGTGGAAGCTATTTTAACCATATTACTTCTAAGGTTTTATAACTGGGTACGTTTTCTGCCTCCTTTTGTAGTTATTAAATAAAAATTCCTCACAACGCAAAATTAAGTACTGTTATCATTGAGTCTATTGAAGTAATATATACTGTCATTTATTATTCAGCTTTTCATTGTCGACTGTATAGCAGGCACTTTTCTAGTAAATACAACTATAGCATACCTGGAGCTTATAGTCTACTGAGGAAGGAATGGACAACATATATAAATATAAAAGGAAATGATAAATAACTAAAATATATAGTGTATTGAAATGTGCTATATGCAATGGGTAAAAGAAATAACAGAATAATTTAAGGGGGGATCAGGAATTTTCTCCTCTCTCAATAAGAACAAGAAAACTTGGCTAGCATCAGGCTGGTGAATTTTTTATTTACTGAAAAAAAAATGTCAATCAAAAATATTCTATCCAAAAAAAAAAAAAAATTCTATCTGTGATAATGTTCTTCACGTCTTGAGACTACAGAGAAATTTGCCAGAACTCAAGGAATGTTGTACACTGTGTCTTTCACAAGGAATCAAAGACAAGATGACATTTACCTCCACAAAAAGTGGGAAACTCATGCTGAACATTTCATATGTTCAACTGTAGAGCTAAGATTAATATATAGTGAGGTAAACAGTTGATAATGTGTTGAGCATTAAATGTCTGACTAAGATAATGCAAATAAAAGTGAATAAAGGTGGATAGTTAAAAGGGGAAAGCAAATGACATTATTGACTATACTTTAGATTATGTATGACAAAGGATTGTTTTTAAAATTTATAGATAGTAAAAGATTAAGTTAGAAAAATAAGAGACTAGGATAATTATAAAAAATATTTAAAAATCCAGAAAACTAGTAGAATAAAAATATAAAGCCTCCCAAATAACAAATACAATTCTCTGAAAATTATAAAATAATTTTAAAGTTCTATTGCCTCTTATTTCACAAGTTGGTTCATATTTAATATGATCAAGAAATATTGAAATGTGAAAGGAAGGCAGATGTTAGAATGGATTTTAAAAAAGGAAGACTTTAAATTACACAACAGATATATTTTTGTAGATACTCAAGAGAGACCATTTTGCAGAACGTTAAAAAAAGAGTTCACCCTCATATAACTCACTGTGACTATTATAATATGGATACAAAAGAGAAACAAGTGAAAAACTTACGTTTCTTGTGATTGCTTGTCATTTCAAACTAGTATTTTCCGTATGTGATTCTATTATTAATTAATGGTATTACCATTGATGAGGCAGTCATTTATTGTTGAATCATAAATTATTCAGTTAAGGTAGTTCATATATGTTTTTGGTAGATATTTTGGGAGCAAAAAACAAATATACACTTATAAGTATACACTTATACACTTACCTTAAAACATTTTTTAAATATAATGCCACTTAGCAGCAGTTGTGGCATTAATGCTTGGATATTTTAATTTTCATCTCTCTCTTGACTTCATTTGGCCTACTCATCATTTTCTGGAGGCACCATCACAGGTCACAGGAAGCTCTGCTTAGGTTAAGTGTCCACTTGTGGTTCAGTCAGACCAGGAATTATGTGGGATTTGTGTTATTGTTGCATTACTCATGTCTAAATCTTCCTGGCATTTATCTTAATTCAACAAAAATTTGGAACTACGACCTAAACATTTATTAGACTGCAGTTCTTTCAAGTTTGAAAACCAAAGAGAAAAAATCAATTAATAATACAATATTATAAAAGTTTAAACAGTTCTAAGGAATCAAAATGCAAATGTAGCAAGAATCCTAAGGATATTTTGCATATTTGAACCTACATAATGGAAAGACCAATAAAATATTAGCATCATTCTTAGAGAAAATAAGTTGCTTTAGAGAGTTTAATATAGTTGAGAAAGGTTGGAGGGATTTTTCCAAATTCACTGATTAGTAAAATTAAAATTTATAGATAGTAAAAGATTAAGTTAGAAAAATAGAGACTAGGATAATTATAAAAAATATTTAAAAATCCAGAAAACTAGTAGAATAAAAATATAAAGCCTCCCAAATAACAAATACAATTCTCTGAAAATTATAAAATAATTTTAAAGTTCTATTGCCTCTTATTTCACAAGTTGGTTCATATTTAATATGATCAAGAAATATTGAAATGTGAAAGGAAGGCAGATGTTAGAATGGATTTTAAAAAAGGAAGACTTTAAATTACACAACAGATATATTTTTGTAGATACTCAAGAGAGACCATTTTGCAGAACGTTAAAAAAAGAGTTCACCCTCATATAACTCACTGTGACTATTATAATATGGATACAAAAGAGAAACAAGTGAAAAACTTACGTTTCTTGTGATTGCTTGTCATTTCAAACTAGTATTTTCCGTATGTGATTCTATTATTAATTAATGGTATTACCATTGATGAGGCAGTCATTTATTGTTGAATCATAAATTATTCAGTTAAGGTAGTTCATATATGTTTTTGGTAGATATTTTGGGAGCAAAAAACAAATATACACTTATAAGTATACACTTATACACTTACCTTAAAACATTTTTTAAATATAATGCCACTTAGCAGCAGTTGTGGCATTAATGCTTGGATATTTTAATTTTCATCTCTCTCTTGACTTCATTTGGCCTACTCATCATTTTCTGGAGGCACCATCACAGGTCACAGGAAGCTCTGCTTAGGTTAAGTGTCCACTTGTGGTTCAGTCAGACCAGGAATTATGTGGGATTTGTGTTATTGTTGCATTACTCATGTCTAAATCTTCCTGGCATTTATCTTAATTCAACAAAAATTTGGAACTACGACCTAAACATTTATTAGACTGCAGTTCTTTCAAGTTTGAAAACCAAAGAGAAAAAATCAATTAATAATACAATATTATAAAAGTTTAAACAGTTCTAAGGAATCAAAATGCAAATGTAGCAAGAATCCTAAGGATATTTTGCATATTTGAACCTACATAATGGAAAGACCAATAAAATATTAGCATCATTCTTAGAGAAAATAAGTTGCTTTAGAGAGTTTAATATAGTTGAGAAAGGTTGGAGGGATTTTTCCAAATTCACTGATTAGTAAAATTAAAACCGAAATGGTCTATATCAAATAGATACTAAGCTTAAGGGTAAAGTTCCCAATTGAAAAATGTACCCTTAAGAGAAATGTAACACCAAATTAAGGAGAACAAAAACAGCACAAAATCCTTAAGATGCTCAGAAACTTATGAAGAAATTTTAATATGCTTAAAAATGAAACTAAAGAAGAATCTTAACCATAGGAACCACTGGACTTATATTCCTCTTTTTATAAAATGTGATCAAAACAGTATATAGGTTTAGAATGAGTGATCGAAAAACTAATCTTATTTCAAAACACTTTTTTTGTTGTTGACTTGCTTGTCTTTGCTGTTGTTCCCAAATGATCTTTATAATCCATCTGATTAAGCTGTATCATTTATTTTAAATCATTATGCTATAACTAAGATCAAATAAGATAAATTTATAATACTACATACATTGCATTTTATTTTACAAGTTCTTTCATATATATCACCCAAAGTGCTCAAATGAAGCAAGGTTAGCAGAAAGGTGATCTTTATTAGATCAAAAAAAGAAAGAAAAAAATAAAAAACAAGAAAGAAATGACAATTCATAGAGATCATTCAATAAATGTGATCTAGATATTCCATTTTTAAAGGATTCTATATATGTTTGTATTCTTTATAAATAAGAGCATTTAAATTTGATATCTATATACTTCAGTCGCTAAAAATCACTTTTTGATATTACATATGTTTGCAACAAAGAAAAATCAAGGATAGGAAAAAAAAATTCACCATGCATAAGGTCTCATAGCATGGAGCCTGCAAAAATAACTCTATTAGGCAACATTCTTAATTCTTTTTAATTTGGAAGTCTGTTAGCTTTCAAGTAGATAAATGTGCTAACACATTGTTACAAAATAATGCTAATACTACCTTTGATGAAAATCCTTTATAATTTATAAAAGGTTTTCTTTCAAAATAGTAACTTTTACAGCCTCTGATAATTAGTCTCAACCACTAGCATGTAGAAAAAATACCAATAGTGTTATGAACAGAGGCATTTAGCACATTAAAATTCTGAGAGAATACACTTAAATGGTCTACTTTTAATTTCTTTTTACTTGTTTGGTGTCTAATTGCGTTCATATTCTTTTTAAAGTTTATAATATGCATCTGTTTTTTCTAGATTCTTTGAAGCTTCTTTGAGGTGCCACAATCTTAGAAAAAAGAAAAAAAATGACTTTTCAAAGTTTTCAGCATGAAAATTCAAACAGTATATTCTTCAGGTCCAGCAAGCACAAGTGATAGAACCAAAACAACTTATATTTTAGTGGCAAATATTCCTTATTTGATTAAAAGTTAATATCTGTTACTTTACCCAAATCTTCCAAAATTGGTTCACAGACTGGCTTCTCAAAGGATAATTTCACTTTTGAACTGTTAACAAAAGTTGTTGACTTGCTTGTCTTTGCTGTTGTTCCCAAATGATCTTTATAATCCATCTGATTAAGCTGTATCATTTATTTTAAATCATTATGCTATAACTAAGATCAAATAAGATAAATTTATAATACTACATACATTGCATTTTATTTTACAAGTTCTTTCATATATATCACCCAAAGTGCTCAAATGAAGCAAGGTTAGCAGAAAGGTGATCTTTATTAGATCAAAAAAAGAAAGAAAAAAATAAAAAACAAGAAAGAAATGACAATTCATAGAGATCATTCAATAAATGTGATCTAGATATTCCATTTTTAAAGGATTCTATATATGTTTGTATTCTTTATAAATAAGAGCATTTAAATTTGATATCTATATACTTCAGTCGCTAAAAATCACTTTTTGATATTACATATGTTTGCAACAAAGAAAAATCAAGGATAGGAAAAAAAAATTCACCATGCATAAGGTCTCATAGCATGGAGCCTGCAAAAATAACTCTATTAGGCAACATTCTTAATTCTTTTTAATTTGGAAGTCTGTTAGCTTTCAAGTAGATAAATGTGCTAACACATTGTTACAAAATAATGCTAATACTACCTTTGATGAAAATCCTTTATAATTTATAAAAGGTTTTCTTTCAAAATAGTAACTTTTACAGCCTCTGATAATTAGTCTCAACCACTAGCATGTAGAAAAAATACCAATAGTGTTATGAACAGAGGCATTTAGCACATTAAAATTCTGAGAGAATACACTTAAATGGTCTACTTTTAATTTCTTTTTACTTGTTTGGTGTCTAATTGCGTTCATATTCTTTTTAAAGTTTATAATATGCATCTGTTTTTTCTAGATTCTTTGAAGCTTCTTTGAGGTGCCACAATCTTAGAAAAAAGAAAAAAAATGACTTTTCAAAGTTTTCAGCATGAAAATTCAAACAGTATATTCTTCAGGTCCAGCAAGCACAAGTGATAGAACCAAAACAACTTATATTTTAGTGGCAAATATTCCTTATTTGATTAAAAGTTAATATCTGTTACTTTACCCAAATCTTCCAAAATTGGTTCACAGACTGGCTTCTCAAAGGATAATTTACACTTTTGAACTGTTAACAAAACTGTGATCCTAAAATTCAAGCTTCTAGGTGTTTCTTTGCTTATGTCTATAAATATTTATGAGCTGTTGGACATATATCTATTCAACAAGAATGTTCACCTTTGACTAGACTAAGTAAATGCTTGTTTCTTTGTACTTAAAACATGATTAATCTTAACAAAGAATTATTTTTATATAAATAATGTAAGATAAAAAATGCCAGTAACTCCAGAGCAAATAATATTCTTTAAATTTTCTATTGAATTATAGTTAATTTACAATGCTGCATTAAATGTTTCAAGTGTACAGCAAAGTGATCCCTATACATATGTAGGACTTCCTGCTGGCTAGTGGTAAAGAATCCACCTGCAAATGTAGGAGACACAGGACTGGACCATGGGAGGACAAAATCCTCTGGAGAAGGAAATGGTAACCCACTTCAGTAAACTTGCCTGGGAAATCCCACGGACTGATGAGCCTGGCAGACTACAGTTCATGAGGTCGCATATGTATACACACACACACACACAAACATAAATATGTGTGTGTTCTTTTTAAGATTCTTTTTTGTTATGTTATTACAAAATATTGAATAGAATTCCCTTTGCTATACAATAGGTTCTTATTGCTATCTATTTTATAAACTAAGCATATTTATGTTAATCACAAACTCCTCATTTATCTCCTACATATTGCTATACCCTTTGGGAACCATAAGTTTGCTTTCTATATGGACTCACAGACAGTTGCATTTAAAATTTGAGTAAAGTAAATCATGAAAAGGTTGTTTAATTCTGAGAAAATATATTATGCATTTATGTATTTAACAAATTATTTTTATCTGGACCATACTACAGAGTTAATTTTCTCTTTTGTAAAAGAAGAAATAGGCATTAAGAAGAAAATATCTTTATGTACTATAAATAATTATCATATGGATATGAGTTTTCACCCATACTATTTATTAAAACATCATTTTGGGTAAAATATGCAGTATTTAAAATATAAACAGCTAAACAAATTGTAAAATTTCAAAAAAGCCTTCTAAGGATAATTTACACTTTTGAACTGTTAACAAAACTGTGATCCTAAAATTCAAGCTTCTAGGTGTTTCTTTGCTTATGTCTATAAATATTTATGAGCTGTTGGACATATATCTATTCAACAAGAATGTTCACCTTTGACTAGACTAAGTAAATGCTTGTTTCTTTGTACTTAAAACATGATTAATCTTAACAAAGAATTATTTTTATATAAATAATGTAAGATAAAAAATGCCAGTAACTCCAGAGCAAATAATATTCTTTAAATTTTCTATTGAATTATAGTTAATTTACAATGCTGCATTAAATGTTTCAAGTGTACAGCAAAGTGATCCCTATACATATGTAGGACTTCCTGCTGGCTAGTGGTAAAGAATCCACCTGCAAATGTAGGAGACACAGGACTGGACCATGGGAGGACAAAATCCTCTGGAGAAGGAAATGGTAACCCACTTCAGTAAACTTGCCTGGGAAATCCCACGGACTGATGAGCCTGGCAGACTACAGTTCATGAGGTCGCATATGTATACACACACACAAAACCAAACATAAATATGTGTGTGTTCTTTTTAAGATTCTTTTTTGTTATGTTATTACAAAATATTGAATAGAATTCCCTTTGCTATACAATAGGTTCTTATTGCTATCTATTTTATAAACTAAGCATATTTATGTTAATCACAAACTCCTCATTTATCTCCTACATATTGCTATACCCTTTGGGAACCATAAGTTTGCTTTCTATATGGACTCACAGACAGTTGCATTTAAAATTTGAGTAAAGTAAATCATGAAAAGGTTGTTTAATTCTGAGAAAATATATTATGCATTTATGTATTTAACAAATTATTTTTATCTGGACCATACTACAGAGTTAATTTTCTCTTTTGTAAAAGAAGAAATAGGCATTAAGAAGAAAATATCTTTATGTACTATAAATAATTATCATATGGATATGAGTTTTCACCCATACTATTTATTAAAACATCATTTTGGGTAAAATATGCAGTATTTAAAATATAAACAGCTAAAAACAAATTGTAAAATTGTAGGGTTTATTTTCATTCACAGACTAAAATATCTTTTGCAATGTTCTAATATTAAAGAAATCCATGTTGCTATGGTTAGAGTATATTAGAGTATAGAGTATATTAGAGTATATTAGATTGAAAGTTTCAGCACATAAACACCATACGATAACTTTGACTATACGCACCTTTGTCAGAATGTGATATCTCTGCTTTTTAATATGCTGTCTAGATTTGTCATAGCTTTCTTTCCAAGGAGCTGTGCCATGTTTAGTCACTCAGTTGTGTCTGCCTCTGTGACACCATGGACAGTAGCCTGCCAAGCTCCTCTGTCCATGGGATTCTCCAGGCAAGAATCCTCTAGTGGGTTTCCATGCTATCCTCCAGGGAATCTTCCCACCTAGGAACTGAACCCAGGTCTCCTGAATGGCAGGCAAATTATTTACTGTCTGTGACACTAGGGAAGCCCTCCAAGGAGCAAGCCAACTCAGCAATATCCATGCATGTGGAAAAGGACAAACTGTATCAGAAAACAAACACATGGTTATTTTTAAAAGAACAAATCATCAATTTATAGACCAAATTGTGTCTATTATATACTATTGTTTTATTAAAAGGATGATTTGTCATATTTATTATAATCAGAAACTTTTTAAAGAATTCTATAAGCAGTATAACTCATAAACAACAAGGAGAGATCACTCAAATTTATAAATGGATTTTGCAGGAAAATTTCTGCACCCTCCAGTTTATGTTTATATTTTCATTGTCCTGTGGGAAGTTATAAAAAATTAATCACATCCACAAAGGCAAAAAAAATTCTCAGCAAAGAGATTTTGGAAGACCTTAATAAACATATTGACATGAAGCAAGATATAGAGCTCAAAATGATAAGAATAGACACACAGCCAAAATATATTATGCATTTATGTATTTAACAAATTATTTTTATCTGGACCATACTACAGAGTTAATTTTCTCTTTTGTAAAAGAAGAAATAGGCATTAAGAAGAAAATATCTTTATGTACTATAAATAATTATCATATGGATATGAGTTTTCACCCATACTATTTATTAAAACATCATTTTGGGTAAAATATGCAGTATTTAAAATATAAACAGCTAAAAACAAATTGTAAAATTGTAGGGTTTATTTTCATTCACAGACTAAAATATCTTTTGCAATGTTCTAATATTAAAGAAATCCATGTTGCTATGGTTAGAGTATATTAGAGTATAGAGTATATTAGAGTATATTAGATTGAAAGTTTCAGCACATAAACACCATACGTATAACTTTGACTATACGCACCTTTGTCAGAATGTGATATCTCTGCTTTTTAATATGCTGTCTAGATTTGTCATAGCTTTCTTTCCAAGGAGCTGTGCCATGTTTAGTCACTCAGTTGTGTCTGCCTCTGTGACACCATGGACAGTAGCCTGCCAAGCTCCTCTGTCCATGGGATTCTCCAGGCAAGAATCCTCTAGTGGGTTTCCATGCTATCCTCCAGGGAATCTTCCCACCTAGGAACTGAACCCAGGTCTCCTGAATGGCAGGCAAATTATTTACTGTCTGTGACACTAGGGAAGCCCTCCAAGGAGCAAGCCAACTCAGCAATATCCATGCATGTGGAAAAGGACAAACTGTATCAGAAAACAAACACATGGTTATTTTTAAAAGAACAAATCATCAATTTATAGACCAAATTGTGTCTATTATATACTATTGTTTTATTAAAAGGATGATTTGTCATATTTATTATAATCAGAAACTTTTTAAAGAATTCTATAAGCAGTATAACTCATAAACAACAAGGAGAGATCACTCAAATTTATAAATGGATTTTGCAGGAAAATTTCTGCACCCTCCAGTTTATGTTTATATTTTCATTGTCCTGTGGGAAGTTATAAAAAATTAATCACATCCACAAAGGCAAAAAAAATTCTCAGCAAAAGAGATTTTTGGAAGACCTTAATAAACATATTGACATGAAGCAAGATATAGAGCTCAAAATGATAAGAATAGACACACAGCCAACAAATATTCATTCATGTGAAAATTTTAGTAAATAATTTTCTACAGAATTCAGGCCAAAGCGTAATCACATCTAAAATGCCAAATTCATATTTGCTGAATATTTGTGTTGAATCATATTATCCCTTAGCCTGACTCTAATGATCTTGAGTGACTTCTGAGGTTGGGTTGTAGAAGGTGAGTTAGTGACTGCATAATTCAGAAATACTTGAACTTGAAGCCCTGAGCCACCATGTATAACGTTCAGTCGCTCTGAGTCTGCCATGCTACAAGGAAGTCAAGCTGCATAGAAAACAGTCATTCTTGCTTTGTCCTGTCTGAATTCCTGATCCACAAAACAGGCAAGCATAATAAGTGGTTAAGTCTGAGTTTTCAGGTAGTTTTTATTCAACACCAGGAACTGGGTTCTAATGTAACTGCCATTTTAATACTAGTACTTTTAATGGATTTTATTTTCAAGACCCACAGTCTTAAAAAACAACAGCTAAGAATTAGATTTAAATATAGGCAGAAACCTTTGGATTCCCAGATGTTTGCAACTCTCTAAGCATGTGGATAAGCCTGAATTAGAAATGGTAGGAGTTATTTTTAGAAGTCTGGCAGCAGTTCTGCTACGTGAGAACAGCTGCTGGCTCTAAAAGTAAGGGTTGCACATATTTAATAACAAAACTAATATCATCTTATCAAAAATTCATTATTGCATTGTTTATTCTGTTCAACAACAGCTGCAAAAGATGTATATCTTTGTTGAAAATTCAGAGTATCGAATTGTTTTAGACAAATGGGCTGTTCCTTCATGCACAACAGATAACAAAATAAAAATAGAAATTTCACAGATGTATGCAAGGCAAAATTCCATTTCCATGAAATATTTTTATTTTACCTTCCCATAGTCAGATGTATGCAATGACTTTAAAGAATTCTATAAGCAGTATAACTCATAAACAACAAGGAGAGATCACTCAAATTTATAAATGGATTTTGCAGGAAAATTTCTGCACCCTCCAGTTTATGTTTATATTTTCATTGTCCTGTGGGAAGTTATAAAAAATTAATCACATCCACAAAGGCAAAAAAAATTCTCAGCAAAAGAGATTTTTGGAAGACCTTAATAAACATATTGACATGAAGCAAGATATAGAGCTCAAAATGATAAGAATAGACACACAGCCAACAAATATTCATTCATGTGAAAATTTTAGTAAATAATTTTCTACAGAATTCAGGCCAAAGCGTAATCACATCTAAAATGCCAAATTCATATTTGCTGAATATTTGTGTTGAATCATATTATCCCTTAGCCTGACTCTAATGATCTTGAGTGACTTCTGAGGTTGGGTTGTAGAAGGTGAGTTAGTGACTGCATAATTCAGAAATACTTGAACTTGAAGCCCTGAGCCACCATGTATAACGTTCAGTCGCTCTGAGTCTGCCATGCTACAAGGAAGTCAAGCTGCATAGAAAACAGTCATTCTTGCTTTGTCCTGTCTGAATTCCTGATCCACAAAACAGGCAAGCATAATAAGTGGTTAAGTCTGAGTTTTCAGGTAGTTTTTATTCAACACCAGGAACTGGGTTCTAATGTAACTGCCATTTTAATACTAGTACTTTTAATGGATTTTATTTTCAAGACCCACAGTCTTAAAAAACAACAGCTAAGAATTAGATTTAAATATAGGCAGAAACCTTTGGATTCCCAGATGTTTGCAACTCTCTAAGCATGTGGATAAGCCTGAATTAGAAATGGTAGGAGTTATTTTTGTAAAGTCTGGCAGCAGTTCTGCTACGTGAGAACAGCTGCTGGCTCTAAAAGTAAGGGTTGCACATATTTAATAACAAAACTAATATCATCTTATCAAAAATTCATTATTGCATTGTTTATTCTGTTCAACAACAGCTGCAAAAGATGTATATCTTTATTGAAAATTCAGAGTATCGAATTGTTTTAGACAAATGGGCTGTTCCTTCATGCACAACAGATAACAAAATAAAAATAGAAATTTCACAGATGTATGCAAGGCAAAATTCCATTTCCATGAAATATTTTTATTTTTACCTTCCAATAGTCAAGAATGTCCTTAGTGACATTTATTTCCAGAAAAAAACTGAAACAAAGAACATCTGTGACAGGATATGCAGCTGATTCTACATCTCTCCATCAGTTAGGTGACATGCTGGTGGCTTAGCTACAGATTGATTATATAACAAATCAAAACACATTTTTTATAATTTAATTCATTAAGTGGCATCTGCCATACACTTTTATTAATAATCCTCTGGACATTGGTAAGTCAGACAATTCTTGAAACTAACAAAAACAGCTCCTAACTAGTTTCTTTAATTCTGCTAAAGACCAAAGTATAGAACTGTCTTCAGCTTCTGTTTACATAGCCATCAGAGAGTCTCTTCCCCTTTCGCTGCCATCATGTTTCACTTCTACTGAGGCTTGATTACTTATTTTATTCACCAGAATTGGCCCACAACTTTTTTGCCCCTTTATCAGACTTCAAATACAGTTTCAAGAGCTGAGGTTATGGAAACATTGCAAATGACTGAAAATAATTTGAAAACCATTTATTAATATCAGATTATCTTAAAAATAAATATAATATTTAGATGGATCTCCTCAAAGAAACAATTTTGAAGAGTAAGAACAAGTGTACTTTTTTTTTTTATAAGATTTATTTATTTATTTATTTTAGGCGGGGGTCGGGTTGGGGAGGGAGGGGAGCGGGCGGGCCACTTCTATTGGTCTTTCGTTTCTCTGTGTTCATCCATCTTTGCTCTTTGGCTCCTGTGGGCCTCCCATCGCGGTGGCGTCTGTCGTTGCAGAGCGCCAGCTCTGGGCGCATGCGCTCCAGAGCTCTGGCTCCGTAATTGGACACATCAGTCCAGCTGCTCCGCGGCACGTGGGATCTTCCCAGGCCAGGGCTCGAACCGGCGCCCCTTGCACTGCAAGGCGGTGTCCTTACCCACTGGACCACCAGGGGAAGCCCCACAAGTGTACTTTTAAACAAAAGCAGTTCTCTTACTATGCACAGCAACATTACTCATGGTATCTGTGTCCCAGTTTACACTGCTATGTAGAGAACCTTGAGAACATTAATACAATGTCTGTGATCTTTGCAATTTTACTTTGATTTCAACAAAGATATATAACAAAGATCAACAAGTTAAATCACATCAAACATGGCACCTGACTCAAACTTTTGGGAAAATATAGGGAAAGAGTAAATTAGCTAAGATGCATGGTCAGGCTCTCTCACTCTACGGTTTGTGAATAATGATTATGTAACAGCTGAGATCACTCATAGAACTGCACAAGCGCCTCATGAGGTACTCGCTGGGCCTTAGGCTACTTTTCTTCTGTGAGTATACATACGCTCACCTGAAAAACCCTTGCGGGGATTCTGTGGTGGCTGTCTTAGGCTGCATTAAGGCTACATTAAGGCTATGGTTACGTTATGCTGTATTGAAACTGCATAGAAGAGGTTATATTATTTGCTGCTATGGCTGCTGCACCAGCCAGGAGAGAATAAACACACCTGCAGTTCCTAAGACACCTTGAGTTTTCTTCTAGACTCAACTCGCGCCTTGCCTACCCTGGGTTCAACGAACAGTGAGCGCAGTGAGATACAGCAATACAATTGGTGCTGTGAGCGGGATTAGCAATACAGAAAAGAATGAAGATTAGTAGCCTTAAAGAATTTGCCTGCAATATAGGAGACCTGGGTTTGATCCCTGGGTTGGAAAGACCCCCTAGAGAAGGGCATGGCGACCCACTCCAGTACCATTGCCTGGTGAATCCCCATGGTTAGAGGAGCCTAGCAGGCTACAATCCATGGGGTTGCAAAGAATCAGCCCTGATTGAGCAGCTAAGCACATTATTACATAGTAGTATGAATGTAAACAGTGGAGATGGCCTCCCATCAATGCTGAATCCATAACAATCTCATCAACATCATTACATCAACATGGCAATTATCTTACCCAGCGCTCTTTGCTGTACTAAGTGATATATAACCTGTAGAACTGTTAAATTTCTAGGGAAGCTCACAAAATAATTATTACAATCAGATAATGATATTAGGGTGTTTTTTGAGGGGGAAGGACAGTCTTTTGAACCAAATACAAAAGAACATAGAAAAAAAAGATGTAGCATTATTATGACTATATTGATATGTCCTTTTTCCTTTTCAGTCAAAATCACAAAAATAATTTCTAAAAGGATTTTTTCTATCACTTTGCAGAAAGCAATGCAGACAGAGAAGCTAAATAACACCCTTCAAACTGAGGTTTATTTGATGTTTCAAACCCTGGAACACCTTTGGATTTGTACCTAAAACAGTGGTGTTGCATTTAATGTTAGGTTACTTTTCCTTTCTTTCTCATCTGTTTTTAAGTAGATTTATAGACTAGCACTCAAAGTTAATTGAATAGGGAGATGAAAGTTTACAGAGATACAGAAAGAAGGAAAGGAAGGCTTTGTTGATAGCAGTTATAAAGGGAAAAGATTGAAAGTAGTCAAACAGACTGAAGAAAAGACCATCAACCAGAAGCTGAAGTAAAAGACAGTAATCTTGAGAAAATACTAGTACTACTATAACAGTTCAATTTTTTGCTGAGAGTGTTTAAAATGAACTTAACATTGGCATATTAAGAAGTTTTAAGACAAGAAAAGAGGCTTTTTAAAAAATTGTTTTCGATATTGTATTCTCAAATAGTCAGTGGGACAGGGCTCTCTTTCCCTCCTGCTGTTTGCCTTCAGGCTATTTCACTGCTCATTAGCACCTTCACCAGAGTGTGGGCTGGAGGGAAAAATGAGCTGAAACATGAGTCAGTCAATTACAGTTCTCATTAGGGATGCTGGCAGAAAAAAAAAATATGGGTGGGTGGAGTCTGAAACTAACAGCTAAAGAAAGGTGTGGGGATTATCCAGGGTATTCTCTTAAAGAAAGGTTTTGTGCTAAAAAGATTATCCAGTAGTATGAATGTAAACAGTGGAGATGGCCTCCCATCAATGCTGAATCCATAACAATCTCATCAACATCATTACATCAACATGGCAATTATCTTACCCAGCGCTCTTTGCTGTACTAAGTGATATATAACCTGTAGAACTGTTAAATTTCTAGGGAAGCTCACAAAATAATTATTACAATCAGATAATGATATTAGGGTGTTTTTTGAGGGGGAAGGACAGTCTTTTGAACCAAATACAAAAGAACATAGAAAAAAAAGATGTAGCATTATTATGACTATATTGATATGTCCTTTTTCCTTTTCAGTCAAAATCACAAAAATAATTTCTAAAAGGATTTTTTCTATCACTTTGCAGAAAGCAATGCAGACAGAGAAGCTAAATAACACCCTTCAAACTGAGGTTTATTTGATGTTTCAAACCCTGGAACACCTTTGGATTTGTACCTAAAACAGTGGTGTTGCATTTAATGTTAGGTTACTTTTCCTTTCTTTCTCATCTGTTTTTAAGTAGATTTATAGACTAGCACTCAAAGTTAATTGAATAGGGAGATGAAAGTTTACAGAGATACAGAAAGAAGGAAAGGAAGGCTTTGTTGATAGCAGTTATAAAGGGAAAAGATTGAAAGTAGTCAAACAGACTGAAGAAAAGACCATCAACCAGAAGCTGAAGTAAAAGACAGTAATCTTGAGAAAATACTAGTACTACTATAACAGTTCAATTTTTTGCTGAGAGTGTTTAAAATGAACTTAACATTGGCATATTAAGAAGTTTTAAGACAAGAAAAGAGGCTTTTTAAAAAATTGTTTTCGATATTGTATTCTCAAATAGTCAGTGGGACAGGGCTCTCTTTCCCTCCTGCTGTTTGCCTTCAGGCTATTTCACTGCTCATTAGCACCTTCACCAGAGTGTGGGCTGGAGGGAAAAATGAGCTGAAACATGAGTCAGTCAATTACAGTTCTCATTAGGGATGCTGGCAGAAAAAAAAAATATGGGTGGGTGGAGTCTGAAACTAACAGCTAAAGAAAGGTGTGGGGATTATCCAGGGTATTCTCTTGTCCAAATCATTCTGCTCCCTGAATATCAGAGATAATTGTATGTTGACTATATTATAATACATTTCCATAGCAATTACTGACATGTTTGCAGAAGGGAAACAAAGCAAAATGGTGAAGTAATTATCTAGGTCAGTGGTTCTCAAATTTGAGTTTGCACTGAAATCACCTGCAGAGTTTTATGTGAAAAAGCAGATTGTCAGGCTTCATCCGCAGAGTTTCTGATGGAATAGGCACTGGTCCATGCCCAAGAAAATGACTTTCAAGCAAGTGCTCCAGTACTACTGCCACTGCTGCTGGTCCACGCAGATCATATTCCAAAGATTGCTGATCTAGATAATGCAGAAAACATGACACACTTGCTAACAAGGAATACAGTTGATTGATTTTAATTTTTCCTTCTTGTAGGGTTTATGAATCCTTCTAGGAATTCTTACAAGAGTTCTGGCACCCTTTGAACTAACCCTAACTTGGTAAGCAAAAAAAGAATATTGAGTTGCATCCAAAATCTACAATAATGTCCTAAAATATAATGATAAAAATAGATGTGATATTTAGATATTTACTTTAACATTTATTTCATGAATATGTATTATCGGTCAATTCAAACTGATAATTTTTCAAAGCAGTCTATAGTTTTCCTTTTCTTTTTCTGTTTTTAGGTTATCAAAATAGCATATAGTCATTGAAAAAGGAAAGTATAGAAATCTAAAAGAAAAAATGTAAAAATCTTAACTTTCTACTTCTACTTAATGCAGATTCTAAATCTGGAGACATATTGATACCTACAGCTACCTGAAAAGAAACACACATTTGCAAAATATAATTGCATATGCTGGTATTATTAATATATTTTATATGACTATTATATATATTCAGTTCAGTCACTTAGTCTTGTCCAGCTCTTTGCAACCCCATAGACTGCAGCACACCAGGCATTCTAGTCCTTCACCATCT
Source organism: Tragulus kanchil (assembly GCA_022376925.1). NCBI lineage: Eukaryota > Metazoa > Chordata > Mammalia > Artiodactyla > Tragulidae > Tragulus > Tragulus kanchil. The sequence goes on from JAIOJX010000024.1 coordinate 65,569,960, forward strand.
CCCAAAGCTTGCTCAAACTCATGTCCATTGACTCAGTGATGCCATCCAAGCATCTCATCCTCTATCATCCCCTTCTTCTCTGCCTTCTATTTGCCTCAGTATCAGGGTCTTTTCCAGTGAGTTGTCTCTTCTCATCAGATGGCAAAATACTAGAGATTCAGCTTCAGCATCATTCTCTCCAATGAATATTCAATGTTGATTTCCTTTAAGATTGACTAGTTTGATCTCCTTGTAGTCCAAGGGACTCTCAAGAGTCCTCTCCAACACCACAGTTGGAGAGCATCAATTCTTTGGCATTCAGCCTTCTTTATGGCCCAAATCTCACACCCATACATGACTACTGGGAAATCCATAGCTTTGACTATTCAGATCTTTGTCTGCAATGTGATGTCTCTGCTTTTGAATACATTGTCTAAGTTTGTAATAATTTTTCTTCCAAGAATCAAGTGACTTTTAATTTCAGGTCTAGAGTCACTGTCAGTACTGATTTTGGAGCCCAAGAAAATAAAGTCTGTTACTGTCATTGTTTGCCCACCTATTTGCCATGAAGTGATGGAACTGGTTGCCATGATCTTAGTTTTTTGTATGTTGAATTTTAGGCCAACTTTTTCACTATCTTTTCTGACCTTCATCTAGAGGCTCATTAGTTTCTTTTCATATCATTATATATTTCTCTGTGTGTAGTTTTGTTTTTTTGATTGACAGTCTACCGTGGAAATAGTAGAAGCTGTTTATTGCTTCCTGTATTCATTCATTTTTAACACAACTATAAGATTTTAGATTTTCTTATGACCACCTAGACTAGATTTTATTGTTCCCATTGTGATTTCTAGTTTTGTGTGACCATGTGATAAACTTAATAACTGTGATGTGTCACAATAAAATTGAATAGGACTCTGTGGGACCCTGTTAGAAATAAATTCTTTACCTGTTTTCCATTTCTTGTTTCTAGTAAATAGGCTTCATTGGCCTCCAAACCTTCCCTGAGTTCCAACAAGCAGTTTCAAATAGTTATGGGCATTCCAGGTGATACAGTGCTAAAGAATCTGTTGGACAGTGCAGGAGATGCAGGTTCAATCATTAGGTCACAGAGATCATCAGGAGAAGGAAATGAATATTCACTCCATATTCTTGTCTGGATAATTCCATGGACAGAGGAGACTGTTTGGTTATAGTCCATAGGGTTCCAAAGAGTTGGATACAACTGACTGAGTATACACAGAAGTGAGAAAATGCAGAAACAAAGGATGTGTAGTCAAGAAACTGTAATGCAGTATTAAAGTAGGGGTCTGGTTTCTCCTCAAGGGATATACATAACAATATCTTTGAGTTCATTGTCAGGAACTAAAGCCCTCACACAGATGGAGGATGGTAACCTCTGCCTTAGCACAAGATTCCTAGAACACCAACAACACATGCCCTGCAGTACTGACCCCAAATTTTGGCTATAAAAGCATCTTCCCCAAACCATCAGGGAGTCTGAGATTTTTTAGCACAGGCCACTCATTCTTCTTGCTTGACTCTGCAATAAATTTTTCTTTTCTGTTTCATTTTGTTTGACCTCACTGTTTTGGGGCACACAAAGTAGTGTTGTTAACAATTTTCTTCAGCTAACCAGGAGTTCATGTCCATGGTAGGTCATCCCTGGCAGAAGACAGTCCCTCCTCTGGGTCTCCAGCAGCTGCTTGAGCTGATTTCTCCCTAGAACTTGGAGCGACTCTCCTTGATAGTTGCCAGTCATTCAGACATGAAGCTGTTTAGAGCTGAGAAATTTCCTGAACTTTGGTCCACACTCAGCATTGCTTGGGGGTGAGTCACTCAAGCTTGTGAAGGATGGAAAAACTATGCACTCCATATGGCTTCACTTCCCTTTTAGGGAATAAGCCACTTCAGAGCTCATTAATTGGGCCAATCTATAAGGAGATCTTTGTCTTGGAGTAGACGTGGAATTGTGGGCTTAGTCCTCATCTCATCTCATAGAGATGCATCCGGTCCCTGAACTCTGATGACACCCAAGTGTCCATCCCTATTTTGGCTGCACCTATTGTCAAGTACTAATTGGGATTTTCCCTTTCTGGGGCTAAGGAACTGCTATACTGATAGATCATCCTGCATTGCATTGGTTTTCTTTTGACTGTGAATAATTAAATACAGGTGGCCAGAGCTCCGTTCTAATTTATAATCTCCCCCATAAGGAGGATATTTTGCAAAACTGGTTAATCTTCAACTTGTTGTCTGTTGCTCAGTCATGTCTGATCTTTACAACTCCGTGGACTGCATCACACCAGTCTTCCATCCTTCACTATCTCCAGGAGTTTGCTCAAACTCACGTCCATTGAGTCTAGTTGCTCAGCTTCATGTCCTGACTGAGTATACACAGAAGTGAGAAAATGCAGAAACAAAGGATGTGTAGTCAAGAAACTGTAATGCAGTATTAAAGTAGGGGTCTGGTTTCTCCTCAAGGGATATACATAACAATATCTTTGAGTTCATTGTCAGGAACTAAAGCCCTCACACAGATGGAGGATGGTAACCTCTGCCTTAGCACAAGATTCCTAGAACACCAACAACACATGCCCTGCAGTACTGACCCCAAATTTTGGCTATAAAAGCATCTTCCCCAAACCATCAGGGAGTCTGAGATTTTTTAGCACAGGCCACTCATTCTTCTTGCTTGACTCTGCAATAAATTTTTCTTTTCTGTTTCATTTTGTTTGACCTCACTGTTTTGGGGCACACAAAGTAGTGTTGTTAACAATTTTCTTCAGCTAACCAGGAGTTCATGTCCATGGTAGGTCATCCCTGGCAGAAGACAGTCCCTCCTCTGGGTCTCCAGCAGCTGCTTGAGCTGATTTCTCCCTAGAACTTGGAGCGACTCTCCTTGATAGTTGCCAGTCATTCAGACATGAAGCTGTTTAGAGCTGAGAAATTTCCTGAACTTTGGTCCACACTCAGCATTGCTTGGGGGTGAGTCACTCAAGCTTGTGAAGGATGGAAAAACTATGCACTCCATATGGCTTCACTTCCCTTTTAGGGAATAAGCCACTTCAGAGCTCATTAATTGGGCCAATCTATAAGGAGATCTTTGTCTTGGAGTAGACGTGGAATTGTGGGCTTAGTCCTCATCTCATCTCATAGAGATGCATCCGGTCCCTGAACTCTGATGACACCCAAGTGTCCATCCCTATTTTGGCTGCACCTATTGTCAAGTACTAATTGGGATTTTCCCTTTCTGGGGCTAAGGAACTGCTATACTGATAGATCATCCTGCATTGCATTGGTTTTCTTTTGACTGTGAATAATTAAATACAGGTGGCCAGAGCTCCGTTCTAATTTATAATCTCCCCCATAAGGAGGATATTTTGCAAAACTGGTTAATCTTCAACTTGTTGTCTGTTGCTCAGTCATGTCTGATCTTTACAACTCCGTGGACTGCATCACACCAGTCTTCCATCCCCTTCACTATCTCCAGGAGTTTGCTCAAACTCACGTCCATTGAGTCAGTGATAGCATTCAGTCATCTCATCCTTTGTGTCCGCTTCACCTCCTGCCTTCAGTCTTTCACAGCATCAGGGTCTTTTCCAATAAGTGGGCTCTTCACATTGGGTGGCAAAAGTATTGGTTCTTCAGTTTCAGCATCAGTCCTTCCAATGAATATTCAGGCTTTATTTCCTTTCAGATTGACTGGTTTGATGTCCTTTGAAAGAAAATGATATTTTTTTATTGTAACACTGTTTGGGATCATGACTCCTTGAAATCTGAAGACAAATGGCCCCTGATGATTCTGTTTTTGTATCAGAGTGAGCCTTTTGGAATGATTTGTCTTTCATTAATATCTTGGGTATGTGTATGACTATCTCAGTACATGAGTTCTGAAAGTGAAAGTGTTATTTGCTCAGTCATGTCTGACTCTTTATGACCCCCATGGACTGTAGCACACCAGGTTTCCCTGTCCTTCACTATCTCCTGGAGTTTACTCAAGCATATGTCTATTGAATCAGTGATGCCATCCAAACATCTCATTCTCTGTCACTCTCTTCCCTTTCTGCCTTCGATCTTTCCCAGCATCATGGTCTTTTTCCAATGGGTGGGTTCTTTGCATCAGGTGACCAAAATATTGGAATTTCAGCTTCAGCATCAGTCCTTCCAATGAATATTCAGGGTTGATTTCATTTAGGATTGCCTGATATCCTTATAGTCTAAGGAATTTTCACAAGTCATCTCTAGCACCACAGTTTGAAAACATCAACTTCTTTATGGTTCACCTCTCACATCAATATATGATGTGAAAACTATAGCATTGACTATATGGACCTTTGTCAGTAAAGTGATATCTCTACTTTTTTCATGAACCCTCTAAATTTGTCCTAGCTTTTCTTCCAAGGAGCAAGCATCTTTTAATTTTATCCAGCAGTTAACATCCAAAGTGATTTTGTAACCCAAGAAAATAAAGCTTGCCATTATTGCCTTTGTTTGCCCATCTATTCACCATGAAGTGATGGGACCAGATGCCATGATCTTAGTTTTATGAATGCTGTGTTTTAAACCAGTTTTCACTCTCCTCCTTTACCTTCATCAAGAGGCTCTTGAGTTTCTCTTGGCTTTCTACCATAAGGGCAGTGTCATCTGCATATCTGAGTTTGTTAATATTTCTCTCGGCCATCTTACCTCCAGCTTGTGCTTCATCCAGACCAGCATTTCCCATGATGTACTCTGCATTTAAGTTAAATAAACAAGGTGACACTATACAGCCTTGATGAACTTCTTTCCCAATTTGGAACCAGTTCATTATTTCATGTCCAGTTCTAGCTGTTGCTTCCCAACATTCATACAGGTTTCTGAGACAGATAAAGTGGTTTGGCATTCCCATTGCTTTCATAATTTTACACAGTTTGCTTGATCCACACAGTCAAACTTTTTAGTGTAGTCCATGAAGCAGAAGTAGAGAACTCCCTTGCTTTTTCTATGATCCAGTGAATGTTGGCAATTTGATCTCTGTTTCCTCTGACTTTTCTGGAAGTTCTCCATTCACATATTGTTGAAGTCTAGTTTAAAGGATTTTCAGCATGACTTTGCTAGCTGGAAATGAGTGCAATGGTGTGGTAGTTTGAGGATCTTTGTCACTGCCCTTCTCTGAGATTGCAATGATAACTGACCTTTTCAGTCCTGTGGTCAGGGCTGAGTTTTCCAAATTTACTTGCATATTGAGTGCAGCACTTTGACAACATCATCTTTTAGGATTTGATATAGCTCAACTGGAATTCCTTCACTTTCATGAACTTTGTTTGTAACAATGCTTCCTAAGGCCTCACACTTCACGGTGTCTGACTCTAGATGAGTGATTACACCATCATAGTTTTCTAGATCAGTAAGACTTTTTATGGGTCTTCTGTGTATTCTTGCTACCTCTTAGTATTTTCTGCTTTGGTTAGGTTCATGCAGTTTTTGTCCTTTATCATACCAATCTTTGCATGAAATGTCCCCTTGGTATTTCCAATTTTCTTGTAGAGATGTCTAGTCTTTCCCATTCTATCATTTTCCTCTATTTCTTTGAAGTGTTAACTTAAGAAGGCTTTTTTATTTCTCCTTACTATTCTTTGTAACTCTGCATTCAAATATCTATAACAATAAAAATGTTATCTTAATGTTAGGTATCCTTTTTTCCCCACAAACATACTTAGAGTAAATACTTAGCTTCTAATTTTTGACAATTTGATGGGTATGTATAATGCTCTTTCCTTGTTGTTTTACTTTGATTTTCCTAGTAATTAATAGAATCAGTTATCTTTTTTATGCTTAACATTCATTTATTTGTGCTTCTGCGAAATATCTGATTGAAATAGTTCCTTATTTTTCTTTTGAGAATAATCTTACTGATACCATTTGGCTATTATATTATTGTAAATATTTTCTCCTTGGCCAGTAGTCTTTAAAATTTTGCTTGTCATCATTTTTTCCCATTAGGAGATATACAATTTTTATATATTAAAATGTGTTTTATTATATTTCCCTTCATGGCTTTAGCTTTTCTTGTATTCTTGAGAAAATTACTCCTTGGCCAAAGGCATATATTTATTCTTCCCTAGTTCCCTTCATTTTTTTAAATAAAATATTTATAATTTTAATATAGCAGGAATCATGTTTGGAATAGTGTTAGTTAAAGCCTTAATGTATATGTTTTACAAAATATTTCTCAGAATCATTTACTGAACATCCTTTCTGATTTGAAATGTGATTTTTTATATCATAATAAATTATCATATCAAAATGGACCTTAAGGAAGTTTTTCTTTTTATCCTTCTATCATTGTTTTCTTAAAGGCCAAGTATAAGTTTTAAGATTCATGAAATTCCCTGTAATTTTACATAAAACTTTGTGAGTTCATATGTGCATCTCTCTGAAGTGAGTAACCTTAACTTTAATTAGATCCTTAAATAATTATACACACACACACATGCACAAACACACACCAGTGCAGTGTATTAAAACATATTGCACTAAATGAAGGAGCAAGTAGGTGAACTTTTCCACTAGAATTGTTACTGTGGAATCATATTTGTTCTACTAAGATATCAAAAAGCATGAGCTGATGTTGAAAGTTATTGTTTGTGGGGTAGACAGTAAATTGTTTAATCATATATTAAGTGATGGTTTTTAATGAGTTCACTTAAAATTTCCTTGAAAGTTTTATAGTTTGCCCTACAGCCATCTGGATTCAGGTTTTATTTCTTTGTAACTCTGCATTCAAATATCTATAACAATAAAAATGTTATCTTAATGTTAGGTATCCTTTTTTCCCCACAAACATACTTAGAGTAAATACTTAGCTTCTAATTTTTGACAATTTGATGGGTATGTATAATGCTCTTTCCTTGTTGTTTTACTTTGATTTTCCTAGTAATTAATAGAATCAGTTATCTTTTTTATGCTTAACATTCATTTATTTGTGCTTCTGCGAAATATCTGATTGAAATAGTTCCTTATTTTTCTTTTGAGAATAATCTTACTGATACCATTTGGCTATTATATTATTGTAAATATTTTCTCCTTGGCCAGTAGTCTTTAAAATTTTGCTTGTCATCATTTTTTCCCATTAGGAGATATACAATTTTTATATATTAAAATGTGTTTTATTATATTTCCCTTCATGGCTTTAGCTTTTCTTGTATTCTTGAGAAAATTACTCCTTGGCCAAAGGCATATATTTATTCTTCCCTAGTTCCCTTCATTTTTTTAAATAAAATATTTATAATTTTAATATAGCAGGAATCATGTTTGGAATAGTGTTAGTTAAAGCCTTAATGTATATGTTTTACAAAATATTTCTCAGAATCATTTACTGAACATCCTTTCTGATTTGAAATGTGATTTTTTATATCATAATAAATTATCATATCAAAATGGACCTTAAGGAAGTTTTTCTTTTTATCCTTCTATCATTGTTTTCTTAAAGGCCAAGTATAAGTTTTAAGATTCATGAAATTCCCTGTAATTTTACATAAAACTTTGTGAGTTCATATGTGCATCTCTCTGAAGTGAGTAACCTTAACTTTAATTAGATCCTTAAATAATTATACACACACAAAATGCACAAACACACACCAGTGCAGTGTATTAAAACATATTGCACTAAATGAAGGAGCAAGTAGGTGAACTTTTCCACTAGAATTGTTACTGTGGAATCATATTTGTTCTACTAAGATATCAAAAAGCATGAGCTGATGTTGAAAGTTATTGTTTGTGGGGTAGACAGTAAATTGTTTAATCATATATTAAGTGATGGTTTTTAATGAGTTCACTTAAAATTTCCTTGAAAGTTTTATAGTTTGCCCTACAGCCATCTGGATTCAGGTTTTATTTCTTTTGAATCACTGATCACTGCCTCTAGTTCTAGTACCATAAGGGCAAGTCTGTTGTCTGCTTGAGCTCTTGAGAGCTGAGGAAAATCTGAATTAATCAAAAATTGGCATATTCTCTCTGCTAAAATTTCAAGGGAGTTTCTTCTATATACAGTGTTTGATAATACTGAAAATAGCATCTGTTGCAGTTTTTGCTTTATTTGCTGCTTTGTTGAGATTGGATTGTTGGTTCTTTGTCACTATGCAGAGGCTTATTGTTTTCTTAATTGAAAGGCCAACAGCTGGCTCTTTTTGTTACTCTCTTTTCCCCACATGGTTTTAAAACACTCCTTGGTTTAAAATGCAATGGTGCAATTATAAATACCTAAAAATTATCACTCACATATACATAACAGAAGGTTCTCATGTAAAACCGGAAAAACCCATGACAAATTTTGAACACCTAAAGCTTAAGTACAGATGCTACTTATTTAAAATTTCTCAATAAATGAGTATCCTTCAAAATTAAAATATAATTTATTATATAAAATAGTTTAACTTGCATTATTCATTAACTTTGTACCTTCTGTGATATACGTGTGTTTACCTCTAAAGGAACTGTTCTATGTCATGACAAGCAGTCAGAAATCTACAAGGATGACAGACTGAATTAAAAACTAGATTTTCGACTCCATGGTTGGCTTTGTACAATACTTAAATTTATTGAATTAAACAACATAATCTCATGAAAAAGGTTCACTAGGGAAAGAGGAAACAGTGGAGCTTTGGGCAATCATGAGGATATAGAGTACAATTGGAAAATTTGAGAGGTCTCAAACATACAACTGTTTTTTTCTATGCGCTTCAAGGTCTTACAAGAACATATAGAACTAGATCAATACCCTCTAAAATGCAGAGTGAAGAGGCGTGGGATAAAGATTATTAAAATTGCACTAAATGAAGGAGCAAGTAGGTGAACTTTTCCACTAGAATTGTTACTGTGGAATCATATTTGTTCTACTAAGATATCAAAAAGCATGAGCTGATGTTGAAAGTTATTGTTTGTGGGGTAGACAGTAAATTGTTTAATCATATATTAAGTGATGGTTTTTAATGAGTTCACTTAAAATTTCCTTGAAAGTTTTATAGTTTGCCCTACAGCCATCTGGATTCAGGTTTTATTTCTTTTGAATCACTGATCACTGCCTCTAGTTCTAGTACCATAAGGGCAAGTCTGTTGTCTGCTTGAGCTCTTGAGAGCTGAGGAAAATCTGAATTAATCAAAAATTGGCATATTCTCTCTGCTAAAATTTCAAGGGAGTTTCTTCTATATACAGTGTTTGATAATACTGAAAATAGCATCTGTTGCAGTTTTTGCTTTATTTGCTGCTTTGTTGAGATTGGATTGTTGGTTCTTTGTCACTATGCAGAGGCTTATTGTTTTCTTAATTGAAAGGCCAACAGCTGGCTCTTTTTGTTACTCTCTTTTCCCCACATGGTTTTAAAACACTCCTTGGTTTAAAATGCAATGGTGCAATTATAAATACCTAAAAATTATCACTCACATATACATAACAGAAGGTTCTCATGTAAAACCGGAAAAACCCATGACAAATTTTGAACACCTAAAGCTTAAGTACAGATGCTACTTATTTAAAATTTCTCAATAAATGAGTATCCTTCAAAATTAAAATATAATTTATTATATAAAATAGTTTAACTTGCATTATTCATTAACTTTGTACCTTCTGTGATATACGTGTGTTTACCTCTAAAGGAACTGTTCTATGTCATGACAAGCAGTCAGAAATCTACAAGGATGACAGACTGAATTAAAAACTAGATTTTCGACTCCATGGTTGGCTTTGTACAATACTTAAATTTATTGAATTAAACAACATAATCTCATGAAAAAGGTTCACTAGGGAAAGAGGAAACAGTGGAGCTTTGGGCAATCATGAGGATATAGAGTACAATTGGAAAATTTGAGAGGTCTCAAACATACAACTGTTTTTTTCTATGCGCTTCAAGGTCTTACAAGAACATATAGAACTAGATCAATACCCTCTAAAATGCAGAGTGAAGAGGCGTGGGATAAAGCATGAAAGGGAGGCTCAAGAAGGAGGGGATTTATATATACATAACTGATTCACATCATTGTATGGCAGAAATAAACACAACATTGTGAAGCTATTATATTTCAATTTTTAAAAAATAAATAAAAAATAAAACTCAGTGAAAAACACCTCTGTACTGCAGCTGGGAAAAAAAAAAAAAGCCTTCTAGCAGGAGTGGGCATGTCCCAATCACTCCACTGCTCTCCTCTTCAAGACATTTGCTAAATTTTGAGGCTGCAGAGTAGGTAGTTGGAGAGCTGAGTTAGGAAACTCTGAAGGACAGACCAAGAATCCCCTCTATCTTTTAGTACTATTGACAAGGAGATCCAGGCCTCAATCAGAAATCAGAGGCACATTCATATGCAACCCAGATGTAGATGATATAGAGGAATTTTGCATTCACCAAAATGTAAATCAGCTCTAGGGCAGTCAAATTCCTGTCTGGACTAAGGTGAATGGACCTTACCCTGTCAATGTGACAGAGGAAAGAGAGGACAGCATGTAAACATAACCTTCCTGGAGCCTCTGTGATTTCTTTGTTATGATGTATTGTATATCATAGTAGTAGTAGTAGTTGTGTCCGACTCCTAAACCCCATTAACTGTAGCCAGTCATCTCCTCTGTTCATAGGATTCTTCAGGCAAGAATACTAGAGCAGGTTACCATATAAAGAGTCGACAATGAATGACCAGAAATGAAGAGAAAAATAAAACAGAAACAGACACATTATACAAAATTCAGTTTATTATTATTACACTTTATAATGTGCTTTTGATTTTCCTCTTTGATTTTTCAGTCATTAAATATATCCTACATGAATAGGGCACGTAGGAATTATAATCTTATCTATAAAGCATTTACTATGTACGCAATCATGAGAAAAAAAAGGTATGGGAAAGAGGAAACAGTGGAGCTTTGGGCAATCATGAGGATATAGAGTACAATTGGAAAATTTGAGAGGTCTCAAACATACAACTGTTTTTTTCTATGCGCTTCAAGGTCTTACAAGAACATATAGAACTAGATCAATACCCTCTAAAATGCAGAGTGAAGAGGCGTGGGATAAAGCATGAAAGGGAGGCTCAAGAAGGAGGGGATTTATATATACATAACTGATTCACATCATTGTATGGCAGAAATAAACACAACATTGTGAAGCTATTATATTTCAATTTTTAAAAAATAAATAAAAAATAAAACTCAGTGAAAAACACCTCTGTACTGCAGCTGGGAAAAAAAAAAAAAGCCTTCTAGCAGGAGTGGGCATGTCCCAATCACTCCACTGCTCTCCTCTTCAAGACATTTGCTAAATTTTGAGGCTGCAGAGTAGGTAGTTGGAGAGCTGAGTTAGGAAACTCTGAAGGACAGACCAAGAATCCCCTCTATCTTTTAGTACTATTGACAAGGAGATCCAGGCCTCAATCAGAAATCAGAGGCACATTCATATGCAACCCAGATGTAGATGATATAGAGGAATTTTGCATTCACCAAAATGTAAATCAGCTCTAGGGCAGTCAAATTCCTGTCTGGACTAAGGTGAATGGACCTTACCCTGTCAATGTGACAGAGGAAAGAGAGGACAGCATGTAAACATAACCTTCCTGGAGCCTCTGTGATTTCTTTGTTATGATGTATTGTATATCATAGTAGTAGTAGTAGTTGTGTCCGACTCCTAAACCCCATTAACTGTAGCCAGTCATCTCCTCTGTTCATAGGATTCTTCAGGCAAGAATACTAGAGCAGGTTACCATATAAAGAGTCGACAATGAATGACCAGAAATGAAGAGAAAAATAAAACAGAAACAGACACATTATACAAAATTCAGTTTATTATTATTACACTTTATAATGTGCTTTTGATTTTCCTCTTTTGATTTTTCAGTCATTAAATATATCCTACATGAATAGGGCACGTAGGAATTATAATCTTATCTATAAAGCATTTACTATGTACTTACGACCTAAATCCTGAATAGCTTTATTTTTATTAATTTCAATTCATAGTGACAATCTCAAGCATTGTTAAACTTATTAATTTGTAATTATCAATAATATTACAAATATTAATTTATATAAGACAATTTGGACTATGAGACGGAAAAATAAAATAGATGAATTTGCAGACACATTTTTTTTTCAATTGGCTAAATGTGTAGTTACTTTTCTTTTTCATATACAAAATTTGTGCAGGACTTTCAATGGATACAAAACATCCCTTTTTAAAACTGAGAGCATCTTTTAGGGACAAGAAATTTAACCTATGATTACCATTAATTACGGATGGTTCAATGTTGCTGCTGCTGTTGACCCCCCAAAGCGAAATATGATGGAGTGCAATCAGATAACAACTGAACTAAGAGAAGTCCTTTCAAATATTATATGTCAAGATTAATTAGAGCATTCCCCAAGCCCCTTAAGTAGCTAATTTTTCATGGATACAGTAGTAGAGAAATTATGTTCAGAGCACCTATCATCAAAAATGTGATTTTTGTAATTCCCTGCTCTTCATGAACAGTTATAATATAACATGAATTGACTTTTTCAAGTTAAAATTTAGGAGAATCTTAACTTACTATTTGCTTACTTTGTTTTAATACAAGTGTCAATTAACACATGGAGAAGGAAATGGCAACGCACTTCCTCCATTATTCTCGCCTGGAAAATTCTATGGAAAGAGGAGCCTGTGGGTTATGGTCCATGGGGGTCACAAGAATCAGACACGATGTAGTGAATAAATCATCAAGCATCCAATGCATTCATGATTTGGGTTTTAACACTGGGAAAAGAATTAGCAAAATATAACCCCAATGTATTTTTGGTACTAAAATCTTTATTTTCAGAGAAATCGTGTGAGTATAATTTATTTCTAAAATAAGAAAAATATTTTCTTCCATCAAATGTCATCAACTTTTTATGTCTCAGAATCTCTCTAATAGCTTAAATCCAATAGCTTTTTGATCCAAATATAATAATTGAGCATATATTTAATCAAAATCCTTATTAAATCAACTGTCTTTTTATAATACAGTTGTACATTATATTGTATGTAGTAGAAAGTAAAACAAAACCTTATTGACTGTTTTCCCTTCAATGCATTACTGTGAAACTCAAATGTATTTTAATGCTTCCTGGGAATCAAATCATGATATGATTTCCAGGAAGCATTTTATTTAACCTCTCACTGTTGTACACAACTGTTTTACATTTTCTCCTCTTGCCTCACATAGGCAAAAGTTTTCTGCCATCCTCACTTTTAAGTTCATAGTCCTCATTGATATGCCACTTCCTTTGTTTGTCCAACTGAATCTGCTCCTTACCAAACTACCAATAAGATTAATGTGAGTAAAATAAGTAGCCAATTCACAGCTTTCATCTTATTTGATAAAATATATCAGAGCCATTCATGTTATGCAGTGGCCAAAAATGTAGTAAACCAGTTGCCTATAATAGGATAACATTCTGGATCAGGATCAGGGGTTGACAAATTTTTCTTGAAAGAGAAGTCCTTTCAAATATTATATGTCAAGATTAATTAGAGCATTCCCCAAGCCCCTTAAGTAGCTAATTTTCATGGATACAGTAGTAGAGAAATTATGTTCAGAGCACCTATCATCAAAATGTGATTTTGTAATTACCTGCTCTTCATGAACAGTTATAATATAACATGAATTGACTTTTTCAAGTTAAAATTTAGGAGAATCTTAACTTACTATTTGCTTACTTTGTTTTAATACAAGTGTCAATTAACACATGGAGAAGGAAATGGCAACGCACTTCCTCCATTATTCTCGCCTGGAAAATTCTATGGAAAGAGGAGCCTGTGGGTTATGGTCCATGGGGGTCACAAGAATCAGACACGATGTAGTGAATAAATCATCAAGCATCCAATGCATTCATGATTTGGGTTTTAACACTGGGAAAAGAATTAGCAAAATATAACCCCAATGTATTTTTGGTACTAAAATCTTTATTTTCAGAGAAATCGTGTGAGTATAATTTATTTCTAAAATAAGAAAAATATTTTCTTCCATCAAATGTCATCAACTTTTTATGTCTCAGAATCTCTCTAATAGCTTAAATCCAATAGCTTTTTGATCCAAATATAATAATTGAGCATATATTTAATCAAAATCCTTATTAAATCAACTGTCTTTTTATAATACAGTTGTACATTATATTGTATGTAGTAGAAAGTAAAACAAAACCTTATTGACTGTTTTCCCTTCAATGCATTACTGTGAAACTCAAATGTATTTTAATGCTTCCTGGAAATCAAATCATGATATGATTTCCAGGAAGCATTTTTATTTAACCTCTCACTGTTGTACACAACTGTTTTACATTTTCTCCTCTTGCCTCACATAGGCAAAAGTTTTCTGCCATCCTCACTTTTAAGTTCATAGTCCTCATTGATATGCCACTTCCCTTTGTTTGTCCAACTGAATCTGCTCCTTACCAAACTACCAATAAGATTAATGTGAGTAAAATAAGTAGCCAATTCACAGCTTTCATCTTATTTGATAAAATATATCAGAGCCATTCATGTTATGCAGTGGCCAAAAATGTAGTAAACCAGTTGCCTATAATAGGATAACATTCTGGATCAGGATCAGGGGTTGACAAATTTTTTCTTGAAAGGACTAGAGTGTGTTGGGTTTTGTGGTTCATAAGGACTTTGTTACAACTACTCACTGTACCACCATAGCAAGAAATTGGCTATAAGTGATATGTGAATAAATAAGTGTGTCTGTATCCTAATAAAATGTAAAAACAGGTGAACTCCTGGGTGCAGAGACTGACAAAGAGAATTCCAGAGCACAGGCTTATAATTACTGGCTACATTACACAAATCACTACAAAGTAACAAGTTACCTCAGAAAAGAGTTGGCCATTCTGAAAGCTGAAATTCAGAGACTTACAGGTTGGAAGAGACAATTTCTTAAATATAAATAGCCAAAGATGTAATTTAAAAAATGTTTTTAGGAACTTCCCTGGTGGTCTCTGGTTATGAATCTGCCTTGCAGTGAAGGAGGTTTGGGTTCAATCCCTGCTGAGAGAACTGGGTCTCATAGGAGCAACTAAGTCCTCATGCCACAACTAGAGAGAATGAAGATCTGGCAAGCTGCTGTTGAGAAGCAAAACAGCCAAAACAACAACAACAACAAAAATGGTTTTAGCCACAAAGAGGTAATAAATCTCAGTTGCCTATTAAAGATAAAATAAAAGATATAGCTGCCAAACCCATGTTTTGAACCTGTGACTAGATTAATATGGTACCAAGAAAGTCTTTTCAATAAAGCAGTTTGTTTAGAAAAAAGAAAAGAAACCACAGCTTTGTCAGGGAGAGCTGACATGTAAAAGTTACACAAAATTTCATTGTTTAGTTATGTTTCCAAAGAACAGCACATGTAATTGTTGGCACATGCAACTGACTGAAACAAAATATAAATAATATGCATAGCAAGTTTCTGAGACAGTTGCACTGATGAATAAAGAACCGCAATCTACAGCTTCAGTACTTAAAATCCTTCCTAGAACTTCCTAGAATCTATGGTCAAGGACAGATTGAGGAAGATGCTAAGCCCAAAAACATGGAACTGAGAAGAACATGAAACTTATATTATCACATATAAAATAGATGACCAATGGGAAACTGCTGTTTCCTGACTCAGGGAATTCAAGTAGGGGTTCTGTAATAACCTGGAGGGGTGGATGGAGATGGAGAAGGGATGGAAGTTCAAGAGGGAAGGGACATATGTATACCTATGACTGATTCAGGTTGATGTTTGGCAGAAAATAATACAATTCTGTAAAGCAATTATTCATCAATTAAGAAATAAATTTTAAAAAGGGGTAAGCCCTTCATGAAGATAAAGTTGATGCAGAGAATGAATTAGGAAGCTACTTACTGTAAGTAGAATCTTTGTCTAATCAAATAAAAGTTTCTGTTTCTCTAGGACATGAGAGTAGCAACTGCACCTAATATTTATCAGCTGGAATTTTACTATTGCTATATAGAGGGATTGCTGTATGGTTCCAATGATCTCTTCTAAAAAGTTGAGCATTTACTACAGCTCTTTGTTCAATTATCTGACTCTTTACAATCCCATGGACTGTAACATGCCAGACTTGCCTGTCCTTCACTATCTCCCAGAGTTTGTTCAGTCATGCCTATTAAGTTGGTGATACCAGTGAACCATCTTATCCTCTGTTATTCCCTTTTCCTCCTGCCTTCAGTCTTTCCCAACATCAGGGTCTTTTCCAGTGAGTTGATTCTTCACATCAGGAGACCAAAGTCCTGGAGCTTCAGCTGATGCTGATGTTCTTCCAACACATATTCTAAAATAAAAGATAAATCTGCCAAACCCATGTTTTGAACCTGTGACTAGATTAATATGGTACCAAGAAAGTCTTTTCAATAAAGCAGTTTGTTTAGAAAAAAGAAAAGAAACCACAGCTTTGTCAGGGAGAGCTGACATGTAAAAGTTACACAAAATTTCATTGTTTAGTTATGTTTCCAAAGAACAGCACATGTAATTGTTGGCACATGCAACTGACTGAAACAAAATATAAATAATATGCATAGCAAGTTTCTGAGACAGTTGCACTGATGAATAAAGAACCGCAATCTACAGCTTCAGTACTTAAAATCCTTCCTAGAACTTCCTAGAATCTATGGTCAAGGACAGATTGAGGAAGATGCTAAGCCCAAAAACATGGAACTGAGAAGAACATGAAACTTATATTATCACATATAAAATAGATGACCAATGGGAAACTGCTGTTTCCTGACTCAGGGAATTCAAGTAGGGGTTCTGTAATAACCTGGAGGGGTGGATGGAGATGGAGAAGGGATGGAAGTTCAAGAGGGAAGGGACATATGTATACCTATGACTGATTCAGGTTGATGTTTGGCAGAAAATAATACAATTCTGTAAAGCAATTATTCATCAATTAAGAAATAAATTTTAAAAAGGGGTAAGCCCTTCATGAAGATAAAGTTGATGCAGAGAATGAATTAGGAAGCTACTTACTGTAAGTAGAATCTTTGTCTAATCAAATAAAAGTTTCTGTTTCTCTAGGACATGAGAGTAGCAACTGCACCTAATATTTATCAGCTGGAATTTTACTATTGCTATATAGAGGGATTGCTGTATGGTTCCAATGATCTCTTCTAAAAAGTTGAGCATTTACTACAGCTCTTTGTTCAATTATCTGACTCTTTACAATCCCATGGACTGTAACATGCCAGACTTGCCTGTCCTTCACTATCTCCCAGAGTTTGTTCAGTCATGCCTATTAAGTTGGTGATACCAGTGAACCATCTTATCCTCTGTTATTCCCTTTTCCTCCTGCCTTCAGTCTTTCCCAACATCAGGGTCTTTTCCAGTGAGTTGATTCTTCACATCAGGAGACCAAAGTCCTGGAGCTTCAGCTGATGCTGATGTTCTTCCAACACATATTCAGAGTTTGATTTTCCTGATTTGATCTCCCTGCAGTTCAAGGAACTTTCAAGAGTCTTCTCCAACACCACAATTAGAAAGCATCACTTCATGGGTGCTCAGCTTTCTTCATGGTCCAACTCTTACAAGGGTATCTTATCCTAAAGCTACCACATTTTACTGGATTTTGGAGATTATATTAGTTGTCTTAGTTCATGAGCTTCCAGACTTAGACTGTATATAAAGTCTAAGCCTAAATATGGAGTAGGGTAAATTACCATCATTGGTTTTTGGGTTGTCTTCCTTGAGTAAAAGTCAGTATATTATGTATGAGTGAGGGACAAAATATTCTACCCACTAGAATTACTTACAAAATGGAGTGTTGTCACTTCTGAAACATGGGATATCTCTTTTATTTTCTTATTTTGTTTATTTGGGACCTAATCTATTTCCAAAATCCAAAGAGATAAAGGCAAAAATAAACAAATGGGGCCTAATTAAACTTAAAAGCTTTTGCATAGCGAAGGAAATCACCAATAAAACAAAAACACAACCAAGCATACAAGAATCCCAGCAACTATGAGTGAAGTTCTTAAAGAAACAGTAAACAAATAGTTTGAACTCCAGGGATTATTTGTGTCTATAAAGTCATTCACTGAATATAACATATCTACATATAAAATATTTGAAGAAGCAAACTAGATAGTCTTGTAAATAAGCAATCAACAAAGAAAATGTGAGAAACAAATTTGGAAATAGATTTAAAATAAAACTTGTAGAAATAATGAAAAAAAAAACTTATACTCAAAAATCAATCTGTTGTTGAGACAATTACTAAATTATAACAGGATTTATGATAATTTCACTAAAATATTTTCAAAAATAAAATAAAATGAAATTTGACATCTAATCTTTTTTTGACATCTATCTTTTTTACAGATAGAAGTTTTTAGAATGCTTGACATACAGACTAAATTGTTTAACCTAATAGAGATAAGACGAAATGTGCTTTCCATAAGTATAACTCTAGATGACTATGGAATGTTAGTTACTCAGTCATAGCTGTAGCCTGCCAAGTCATGGTATTCTCCAAGCAAGAATACTGAAGTGGGTAGCCATTCCCTTCTCCAGGGGATTTCTTCCTAACCCAGGGTCTGAACCCAGGTATTCTGCACTGTAGGCAGATTCATTAGCATCTGAGTCAAGGAACTTTCAAGAGTTTTCAAAAGCTTTCTTCTTTTTGGTCCAACTCTTACAAGGGTATCTTATCCTAAAGCTACCACATTTTACTGGATTTTGGAGATTATATTAGTTGTCTTAGTTCATGAGCTTCCAGACTTAGACTGTATATAAAGTCTAAGCCTAAATATGGAGTAGGGTAAATTACCATCATTGGTTTTTGGGTTGTCTTCCTTGAGTAAAAGTCAGTATATTATGTATGAGTGAGGGACAAAATATTCTACCCACTAGAATTACTTACAAAATGGAGTGTTGTCACTTCTGAAACATGGGATATCTCTTTTATTTTCTTATTTTGTTTATTTGGGACCTAATCTATTTCCAAAATCCAAAGAGATAAAGGCAAAAATAAACAAATGGGGCCTAATTAAACTTAAAAGCTTTTGCATAGCGAAGGAAATCACCAATAAAACAAAAACACAACCAAGCATACAAGAATCCCAGCAACTATGAGTGAAGTTCTTAAAGAAACAGTAAACAAATAGTTTGAACTCCAGGGATTATTTGTGTCTATAAAGTCATTCACTGAATATAACATATCTACATATAAAATATTTGAAGAAGCAAACTAGATAGTCTTGTAAATAAGCAATCAACAAAGAAAATGTGAGAAACAAATTTGGAAATAGATTTAAAATAAAACTTGTAGAAATAATGAAAAAAAAAACTTATACTCAAAAATCAATCTGTTGTTGAGACAATTACTAAATTATAACAGGATTTATGATAATTTCACTAAAATATTTTCAAAAATAAAATAAAATGAAATTTGACATCTAATCTTTTTTTGACATCTATCTTTTTTACAGATAGAAGTTTTTAGAATGCTTGACATACAGACTAAATTGTTTAACCTAATAGAGATAAGACGAAATGTGCTTTCCATAAGTATAACTCTAGATGACTATGGAATGTTAGTTACTCAGTCATAGCTGTAGCCTGCCAAGTCATGGTATTCTCCAAGCAAGAATACTGAAGTGGGTAGCCATTCCCTTCTCCAGGGGATTTCTTCCTAACCCAGGGTCTGAACCCAGGTATTCTGCACTGTAGGCAGATTCATTAGCATCTGAGTCACCACAGTGAGAGGTCTTTCCTCTGTAAGCAGGAGCAGGTCCATTTTCACTACTTGTATTCAACAATGTAAGAGATGATAGAGTCAAAGGATTAGAGAACCACAAAAGCCTGAGGATTAGAAAGAGGTCAGTTAATTTTCATTTGCAGTTAATGAGATTGTTTCTGTGAGGAGAAGACAGAGTCACATTATCAGCATTAAAGAAAATAGGTTAAAATAGTAAGATGGAAAATAGGAAAAATATCCAAACAATTATTATTAAGGAATTCTGCTCAATACTCTGTAACAACCTACACGAGAAAATAATTTGAAAAAGAATAGATACATGTATATGTATAATGGCATGAGTCTTCTGTACACCTAAAACAAATACAATACTGTAAATCAGCTATACCCCAATAAAAAAAATGAAATAAAAATTTAATTTTTAAAAAAATTAAAGTAAAACAAATCAGTGTTTACCAATAACACTTAGAAGTTTAAATATCAAGATAAAATAAATACCTAGAAATTAGTATAACAAAATAAGCAAAATTACTATGCAGGAAGTTATAAATCTCTTAAAAAATCACTGAAACTCTGACACAATGAGATATAACCGGTATTGATTGATAGAATGAATGAATATCATAAAAATGTCATGACTTCTATACAAATTCAAATTGATCTACAGATTCAGTAGTTCTAAAATTTATATAAAATAGCAAAGAACTGTAAGTAGTTTAAATCATTCTGAAGAAGAAAAACTTGGAAGAAAAGCCTTTACAAAATCCAGAGACTTACTTTAAGTTATAGTAACTCAGACAGTGTCTTATGTGTAAAAGGAGAGGCAAATTAACATATAGAACAAAATAGTGAACACGGAAATAGATTCACACAAATATGCCACTTGACATACAGACTAAATTGTTTAACCTAATAGAGATAAGACGAAATGTGCTTTCCATAAGTATAACTCTAGATGACTATGGAATGTTAGTTACTCAGTCATAGCTGTAGCCTGCCAAGTCATGGTATTCTCCAAGCAAGAATACTGAAGTGGGTAGCCATTCCCTTCTCCAGGGATTTCTTCCTAACCCAGGGTCTGAACCCAGGTATTCTGCACTGTAGGCAGATTCATTAGCATCTGAGTCACCACAGTGAGAGGTCTTTCCTCTGTAAGCAGGAGCAGGTCCATTTTCACTACTTGTATTCAACAATGTAAGAGATGATAGAGTCAAAGGATTAGAGAACCACAAAAGCCTGAGGATTAGAAAGAGGTCAGTTAATTTTCATTTGCAGTTAATGAGATTGTTTCTGTGAGGAGAAGACAGAGTCACATTATCAGCATTAAAGAAAATAGGTTAAAATAGTAAGATGGAAAATAGGAAAAATATCCAAACAATTATTATTAAGGAATTCTGCTCAATACTCTGTAACAACCTACACGAGAAAATAATTTGAAAAAGAATAGATACATGTATATGTATAATGGCATGAGTCTTCTGTACACCTAAAACAAATACAATACTGTAAATCAGCTATACCCCAATAAAAAAAATGAAATAAAAATTTAATTTTTAAAAAAATTAAAGTAAAACAAATCAGTGTTTACCAATAACACTTAGAAGTTTAAATATCAAGATAAAATAAATACCTAGAAATTAGTATAACAAAAAATGTGCAAGATTCCTATGCAGGAAGTTATAAATCTCTTAAAAAATCACTGAAACTCTGACACAATGAGATATAACCGGTATTGATTGATAGAATGAATGAATATCATAAAAATGTCATGACTTCTATACAAATTCAAATTGATCTACAGATTCAGTAGTTCTAAAATTTATATAAAATAGCAAAGAACTGTAAGTAGTTTAAATCATTCTGAAGAAGAAAAACTTGGAAGAAAAGCCTTTACAAAATCCAGAGACTTACTTTAAGTTATAGTAACTCAGACAGTGTCTTATGTGTAAAAGGAGAGGCAAATTAACATATAGAACAAAATAGTGAACACGGAAATAGATTCACACAAATATGCCACTTTGATTTAGAGCTGAGGTGGCAAAATGAGCAGCAAATATTTGTTGTCTATATGGAAGGAAAAGTGAGATTGAATTCTTCCTCAAATTTTTCTTAACAAGACTCCTTGTTAAAGCAGAAAGATGATGCAAGAAAAGATACAGAACTAGAATGTTAGAATGTACAAATAATCCTGAGTTGAGATTATAGAGTCAGTAATATTTTGTTGATTTAAGCGTATGCTTTATTATTTCTGAAAGCTCTTGCAAGACATGGTTGAAATACATTTAAACTCTCTATAAATAACTCCTAATTCAGGGCTGCCCCTTAATACCCCTGTTATGTCAAACTAATGATTTAACTTTTCTTTGCCTCTGTTTCCTCATCACCTAGAACAATGAAAATGAGAATCTATAGTCCTATTATAATTACATAAAGTTATATATGTAAGGATCTGGCTTTACTCTAGTCATATCCAATGATTTGCAATCCCATGGACTGTAGCCTGTGAGATTCTCTGTCCATGGAATTCTCCAGGCAAGAACACAAGAGTTGATAGCCAATCCTCTTCTTCAGGACACCTTCCCAACCAGTGGATCAAGCCAAGGTCTCCTGCATTGCAGGCAGATCTTTTACCATCTGAGCCATGAGGAGAAAAAGCAGGACCTAAAGTTGATGCAGGTGATACCTCTCCCCTTTCCAGGAATCAGAGCAGAATCATTATCACTAGAGGTGGAGAGGACACTGGTCTTCAGACTGGATAAACAGAGTTCACTAAATTAACCCTTATTTACTACTAGTTTGACCCATATATTTACCTGTTCCCAATATATCACCTCCAGAAACCCAAATGCCTTTTCCTTTGTCTAGTGACTTCTTTCAGTGCATTTTGAGAAATGACGATAACTCCCTGAGTCTAACTGCTTCTTCAGGTTTTCTCAAATCATTCTGAAGAAGAAAAACTTGGAAGAAAAGCCTTTACAAAATCCAGAGACTTACTTTAAGTTATAGTAACTCAGACAGTGTCTTATGTGTAAAAGGAGAGGCAAATTAACATATAGAACAAAATAGTGAACACGGAAATAGATTCACACAAATATGCCACTTTGATTTAGAGCTGAGGTGGCAAAATGAGCAGCAAATATTTGTTGTCTATATGGAAGGAAAAGTGAGATTGAATTCTTCCTCAAATTTTTCTTAACAAGACTCCTTGTTAAAGCAGAAAGATGATGCAAGAAAAGATACAGAACTAGAATGTTAGAATGTACAAATAATCCTGAGTTGAGATTATAGAGTCAGTAATATTTTGTTGATTTAAGCGTATGCTTTATTATTTCTGAAAGCTCTTGCAAGACATGGTTGAAATACATTTAAACTCTCTATAAATAACTCCTAATTCAGGGCTCCCCCTTAATACCCCTGTTATGTCAAACTAATGATTTAACTTTTCTTTGCCTCTGTTTCCTCATCACCTAGAACAATGAAAATGAGAATCTATAGTCCTATTATAATTACATAAAGTTATATATGTAAGGATCTGGCTTTACTCTAGTCATATCCAATGATTTGCAATCCCATGGACTGTAGCCTGTGAGATTCTCTGTCCATGGAATTCTCCAGGCAAGAACACAAGAGTTGATAGCCAATCCTCTTCTTCAGGACACCTTCCCAACCAGTGGATCAAGCCAAGGTCTCCTGCATTGCAGGCAGATCTTTTACCATCTGAGCCATGAGGAGAAAAAGCAGGACCTAAAGTTGATGCAGGTGATACCTCTCCCTTACCAGGAATCAGAGCAGAATCATTATCACTAGAGGTGGAGAGGACACTGGTCTTCAGACTGGATAAACAGAGTTCACTAAATTAACCCTTATTTACTACTAGTTTGACCCATATATTTACCTGTTCCCAATATATCACCTCCAGAAACCCAAATGCCTTTTCCTTTGTCTAGTGACTTCTTTCAGTGCATTTTTGAGAAATGACGCATAACTCCCTGAGTCTAACTGCTTCTTCAGGTTCTCATTTCTTTACTGGGAAGCTCTGTGCAGATAAAAATATTAACATCAGTACCATTTACTGCCTTTTCTCTTGCTCATATGTCTTTTATCAGTTTAATTTTTAGGCCCAACTTACATATATTAAGAGTGTAGGGGAAAATTCTCTCCTTCCCTACAGGATGTTCTAGGGAAGCTGTTAAGTTTGAGGAGTGGGTTTGGGAAAGATATCATATTTCATAGAGGAAATTGTATTTGAACTGCTTACTAAAAGATGAAAGAGTTTTCCAAGATTGAAAAGAGACAACAGGTGATGGAAATATCATGGACACTATTCTATGCATAGTAGGGAACTGCTGCTGATTTGGGACTTTGGGAAGTGACATAACAGTGCGTGTGTATTCAATTGTGTCCACTTATTTGCG
This sequence comes from Tragulus kanchil, assembly GCA_022376925.1. NCBI lineage: Eukaryota > Metazoa > Chordata > Mammalia > Artiodactyla > Tragulidae > Tragulus > Tragulus kanchil. The sequence continues at coordinate 65,594,089 of JAIOJX010000024.1, forward strand.
ACCCCATAGACTGTAGCCCACAAGGTTCCTCCATCCATGGAATTTTCCAAGCAAGAATACTGGAGTGGGTTGCCATCTCCTTATCCAGGGCATCTTCCTGTCCTGCGGATCTAACCCAAGATATCTATGGATTCTTTACCACTGTACCACCTGGGAAGACCCTGATGTAATATTAGGCCCTGCATAATATTAGAAGAGAAATAGTTAAAAGGGAAAACCTGAACTTCTCATGTAGTGTAGAAGATGACACAGAGATATTTTAATAGCTTCAGCCTCTTCATGCCTTTGATTTTGACTAATGAGGATGTTTTTTTCCCTATTATTTAGGCAGAATATAACTCTTATTACCACATTATAGGCAAAAGACAGAAAATTTACAAACTAGAGAAAGAAAAAAAAGGTAAATCCAGATCAGTCATTTTCAGGTTAAAAAGCAAAAACAATATTCAAAAAGAGTACTAGAAGAAATATTTCTCATTCACAACAAAGTTGTGACACTGTGTTTAAAACTAACTTTGAACAATTGCAAAACAGAGTATGAATACCTTGCAAATAGCACTAAAAACTGACATAAATCATACCTACATTGTAACACAAATTTTCCCTTACATCTTTTCTGCCACTAGATTATAGCTTCCAGAACAGAAATTGTATTATTATCTATTTTATTATTCCTGTGTAACACTTAAGGATCTAGTTATTATTTGTTGAATGATTTACTGATTGAAAGACAGCAAAGGAGGGAGAAATTATGATATAAAATACTTCATTAACACAGGGAAGTAAAGATTTTCAGACCATATCAGAAAAGAAACTATTTTCACAGCTAAAATTAACTGAGTTTTCCTAGTTCTTGGTGAACAGAAACTAGAGATTTATATTTAAACTCAACTGTAAATTCTTCAGAAGTATGTATATTAAATATATACAGTTAAATGACTGGTAAGATGGAACTAGTTTTTCTTCTTCAGTTTGTTCATCCTGTTATGTCCACTATTCTCTTTTAATCTGCAAGTCCTAAGCAAAACTACCAGCAATATTTTCTGGATAGCTGTGTCAAATATATATGATATGACTATTATAGCAATTGTGTCCACTTATTTGCGACCCCATAGACTGTAGCCCACAAGGTTCCTCCATCCATGGAATTTTCCAAGCAAGAATACTGGAGTGGTTGCCATCTCCTTATCCAGGGCATCTTCCTGTCCTGCGGATCTAACCCAAGATATCTATGGATTCTTTACCACTGTACCACCTGGGAAGACCCTGATGTAATATTAGGCCCTGCATAATATTAGAAGAGAAATAGTTAAAAGGGAAAACCTGAACTTCTCATGTAGTGTAGAAGATGACACAGAGATATTTTAATAGCTTCAGCCTCTTCATGCCTTTGATTTTGACTAATGAGGATGTTTTTTTCCCTATTATTTAGGCAGAATATAACTCTTATTACCACATTATAGGCAAAAGACAGAAAATTTACAAACTAGAGAAAGAAAAAAAAGGTAAATCCAGATCAGTCATTTTCAGGTTAAAAGCAAAAACAATATTCAAAAAGAGTACTAGAAGAAATATTTCTCATTCACAACAAAGTTGTGACACTGTGTTTAAAACTAACTTTGAACAATTGCAAAACAGAGTATGAATACCTTGCAAATAGCACTAAAAACTGACATAAATCATACCTACATTGTAACACAAATTTTCCCTTACATCTTTTCTGCCACTAGATTATAGCTTCCAGAACAGAAATTGTATTATTATCTATTTTATTATTCCTGTGTAACACTTAAGGATCTAGTTATTATTTGTTGAATGATTTACTGATTGAAAGACAGCAAAGGAGGGAGAAATTATGATATAAAATACTTCATTAACACAGGGAAGTAAAGATTTTCAGACCATATCAGAAAAGAAACTATTTTCACAGCTAAAATTAACTGAGTTTTCCTAGTTCTTGGTGAACAGAAACTAGAGATTTATATTTAAACTCAACTGTAAATTCTTCAGAAGTATGTATATTAAATATATACAGTTAAATGACTGGTAAGATGGAACTAGTTTTTCTTCTTCAGTTTGTTCATCCTGTTATGTCCACTATTCTCTTTTAATCTGCAAGTCCTAAGCAAAAACTCCCAGCAATATTTTCTGGATAGCTGTGTCAAATATATATGATATGACTATTATAGTTAAATGCTGATGCCAAACAGTAGATGAAATGAAGAAATAAATATTCTCTTCTGAATGACACTTATTTATTTATTTATTTTTGGCCACTTCTATTGGTCTTTCATTTATTTATCTTTGTTCTTTGGCCTGTGTGGGCCTCCCATTGCAGTGGCCTCTCTAGTTGCAGAGCACTGGCTCTGGGCGCATGCACTCCAGAGCTCCGACTTGGTATTTGGACACATCAGTCCAACTGCTCCGCGGCACGTGGGATCTTCCCAGGCCAGGGATCAAACCGGCGCCCCTTGCATTGCAAGGCAGTGTCCTTACCAACTGGACCACCAGGCAAGCCCCTGAAAGAGACTTTTGTAAGACTTGTTTTTGTTTGTACGTGTCACCAGTGAACATAGACTTAAAATGTAATTAAAAAAAAAAAAAAGATTCACAAGAACTTCCCAGTGCTAAAGAATCCCCTGCCAATGCAGGTGATGTGGGTTTGATCCCTGGGTCAGGAAGAGCCCATAGAGGAGAAAATGGCAACCCACTGCAGTATTTTTGCCTGAAAAATTTTAGGGACAGCAAAGCCTGACAGCCTGCAATCCATGGAGCTACAAAGAGTTGGACATGATTGAGCAGTTGAACACAAAGATAATCACAAAGTATTTCAGATATTTAGTCAGTTGATTCAGTTTCACATTATTTCAAATATTTCATCAAAACAGTTTTAGTTACTCATCTTCATCTTAACTCAAATTTGATTTATATAACACTTGTATTCCCACTGTTCTTGGTGATTTAAGAATAAAATGATGCCTTTAATTCGTTTAAATTAGTAACTAATTCTACTTATCAAACTTTGATCTGTTAAACTTATTATTTATTGATTCTTTCTTGACTCTATAATTCTTCTGTATTTTTAGGTAATATTTTTAAGGAAGAGCTTTCCCTTTGCTTTCTTCGTTCATGTATTTATTCATTCATTTGTTCATTCATGTTAGTGAGAATTTAAATTATTTCCCACTATTATGTAGCAGAGTTTCCCCTTCAGACTGGCTGATTTGTCCTTTGTACAATGTTTCAACAGCATTTTGGATTCTTTTTACTTTGCTGTAGAAAAATAATCCAGGTTCAATGCATTCTTTTCCTGCCCCAGACCTGAAATCAGTTTCTTCACTAAGAACCCTAAATCTGTTTAGTAAAGAAAATGCATTATCTTGTTTCTTTTTTATTTATTTATTTATTTATTTTTATTTGCTATATGTCTCTATGGTCTTCCTTTGTGGCTCAGTGCTTAAAAATCAACCTGGCAACGCAGGAGATTCCGTTTGATCCCTGGGTTAAGAAGATCCCCTGGAGAAGGAAATGACAACCCATTCCAGCATTCTTCTATGGGAAATCCCTTGGACGGAGAAGCCTGTTGGGCTTCAATAAGATCATGAAAGAGTGGGACATGACCTAATGACTAAGCAACAATAGGTCTTTAGGTCTCAAAATAAAATAATAATAAAAAAAGAATCGGGCTTCCATGGTAGCATGGTAGTCCAGTGGGTAGAGCATCAGCCTTGTACTACAAAAAACATCAGTTCGATCCCTGGCCCAGGACGATTCCCTGTGCCACAGAGTGACTGAACCAGTGCATCCAGTCAAAAGCCAGTACTCTGGAGCTCATGCGCCCAGAGCCAGTGCTGTGCAACAAGAGAAGCCACAGTGATGAGAAGCCCACATGTATGAAAGAATAAAAGATGGATGAAAATAAATATAAAAATAAAAGAGGCATAATGGGGGAAATTATTTTTTAAAAAAGAATTGGAAGTAAAAGAAAAAATCAATTTTGTAGGTTTAAATTTACAGTTATATACAGAATAAGATCATGAACAATTACAATAACCAAATGTAAGTTACTGTCTGTTGTTTGGTTGATTTCGGGTTTGGGCTAGGGAAATTAGGCTTCAATTGTTTCTGACTGTTTGAGAACCCATGGACTGTAGCCTGGCAGGCTCCTCTGTCCATGGGATTTTCCAGGCAAGAAAACTGGAGTGGATTGCCGTTTCCTCCTCCAGTCTTTCCAGCCCAGGGATTGAGCCCACGACTCTTGGATCTGCTGCACTGACAGGGAAGTTCTTTACCACTAGTCCACCTGAGAAGCCCCCTTTTTTTCTGTTGGATATATACAAAATATTATTTTAATGATCACAAAATTCTGCTGAAAGTACTGTTTTAGAAAGATAAGTTTGTTCAATATGAAAAGCTCAATAGGTGTACATTTCTTTGTATTAAGCATGTATTATTTTAGACAAGACAATTAGGATTTCTGGGCACAACTCAGATTTGGTTCTACAGGAAAGCAAACCTAGGGGAAGAATCTTCAGCTTCCTTTATACATTTTTCAATTAACACTTACCCTTTGGATCAGACTGCCTCTTCCCAAGGTAATGCCATGGGCAGCTAAATGATGAACTTGCTCTCCCTCAAAAGAACTGAACTATTTTAATTGTTGATCCATGCGGAGAGATGATTGATGTGAGAAAGAAGCTAGGGCTGCTCACTATCACACTTTATAAAATTCCTTCCATTTATCATTCACTATATAAAGCCCAAAAGATTAGTTTTGTTTGAAGATTATTTGCATTTAAATTGTGAGGATATTGTAGAGTACTTGTGTTTATGGCTGAGGTTAAAAACTAAAGTCATCAGTGGTTTCATCTTTTTAGAAACAATATTCCCTAAAGCAACCCAAAGCACTGAACATGCTACAATGTCTTGTGGAAATTTCTTCAGCTAAGAAGATACTGTGGGGTTAAGTCAAAAGCCAGTACTCTGGAGCTCATGCGCCCAGAGCCAGTGCTGTGCAACAAGAGAAGCCACAGTGATGAGAAGCCCACATGTATGAAAGAATAAAAGATGGATGAAAATAAATATAAAAATAAAAGAGGCATAATGGGGGAAATTATTTTTTAAAAAAGAATTGGAAGTAAAAGAAAAAATCAATTTTGTAGGTTTAAATTTACAGTTATATACAGAATAAGATCATGAACAATTACAATAACCAAATGTAAGTTACTGTCTGTTGTTTGGTTGATTTCGGGTTTGGGCTAGGGAAATTAGGCTTCAATTGTTTCTGACTGTTTGAGAACCCATGGACTGTAGCCTGGCAGGCTCCTCTGTCCATGGGATTTTCCAGGCAAGAAAACTGGAGTGGATTGCCGTTTCCTCCTCCAGTCTTTCCAGCCCAGGGATTGAGCCCACGACTCTTGGATCTGCTGCACTGACAGGGAAGTTCTTTACCACTAGTCCACCTGAGAAGCCCCTTTCTTTCTGTTGGATATATACAAAATATTATTTTAATGATCACAAAATTCTGCTGAAAGTACTGTTTTAGAAAGATAAGTTTGTTCAATATGAAAAGCTCAATAGGTGTACATTTCTTTGTATTAAGCATGTATTATTTTAGACAAGACAATTAGGATTTCTGGGCACAACTCAGATTTGGTTCTACAGGAAAGCAAACCTAGGGGAAGAATCTTCAGCTTCCTTTATACATTTTTCAATTAACACTTACCCTTTGGATCAGACTGCCTCTTCCCAAGGTAATGCCATGGGCAGCTAAATGATGAACTTGCTCTCCCTCAAAAGAACTGAACTATTTTAATTGTTGATCCATGCGGAGAGATGATTGATGTGAGAAAGAAGCTAGGGCTGCTCACTATCACACTTTATAAAATTCCTTCCATTTATCATTCACTATATAAAGCCCAAAAGATTAGTTTTGTTTGAAGATTATTTGCATTTAAATTGTGAGGATATTGTAGAGTACTTGTGTTTATGGCTGAGGTTAAAAACTAAAGTCATCAGTGGTTTCATCTTTTTAGAAACAATATTCCCTAAAGCAACCCAAAGCACTGAACATGCTACAATGTCTTGTGGAAATTTCTTCAGCTAAGAAGATACTGTGGGGTTAACAGTGTAAAAGAGCAAAAAATTCATTTATTTTCTACTAGGTTGAAGCCAAAAGTGTATCCCAGTAGAATAATAGTCCTTGATGTGAGCTACTCTTTACAAACAAAAATGAATCTTTTTATTTTTTGAAATTGCAACTGTATAAGTCTGTTTTTTCTCAAGTATCATGCAGAGTTAATTGACTTCCAGTAACCTAAATTATGCTGTTACCTTACAGTTCAATTTAAAATTGTTAAGCAGAGAAATTTAGAAATGTTAGAATGAAAACACTAGGCGTAAAATAGACTATAATGTAACATCATAGCAGTTCTAAATAGACTGTACACAATGTGGGTTACAGCTGTGAATGTAAAACACAATTATATATATTCTTCTAATGATTTCAAAAGGTTCATGTGGTTAGTTCCATCAAGAAAACAGGCACAGTTTTTGAGTTTTACCAGTGAAGATACCTTATTGGAATTACTTCCAAAACATCTTTCAATTTAAAAGGTTTGAGATACTTATCAAATCACCTATACATAATACTTCAAAAAGGACCATTTTTATGTTAAAAGTCTTGCTTTTTCTCCTGATAAATGAAAGACTTGTTTTATATGTTTAAAAGGTTTATGAAACAAGACGATTTGCTTAAGGCTGAAATAGAACTGGAGACTATGTATATCTAAAATGAATTTGTTGAAGGAGCAAAATGTCATTTACTTTGGTTCATGCTGACCTATTCATCTTTATGTAAAATATATATCTAAAATCTAATATTTTATTTTACAGTTATATATCTGGTTTTTCATATTTGGTAGAATCTACTTAAGAATTATTTATGTGTTATCAGTGGCATACTATTTATTAAAGGTTTATTTTTGCTTTTTGTCTTGAAGGAGAAGACTTTTGGAAAGGATACATAGAATTAAAACAAAGCTCTTTTCTCATTTATGTATATTTGTTAAATATAATAACACAAATATGAAAATGAACCAGTTCTCCGTATCAGTTTATGTTCAGGGTTCTCATAGTTACATATTCATGAAAATTTTTTCAAGTTCCCTGGTATCTCAGATGGTAAGGAATCTGCCTACAATTCAAGAGACATAGGTTTGATCCCTGTGTCAGAAGATACCCTGGAGAAGGGAATGACAACCCACTCTAGTATTCTCGCCTAGAGAATTCCATGGACAGAGCCTGGTGGGCTACAGTCCACAGGATCAAAAATAGTAGGACATGATTGAGAGACTAACATTGTCACCTTTCATATCAGTTTATGTTCAGGGTGTTTATAGCTATATATTCATGAAAACCTTATCAAGTATTCACTCATAGCTTTAAAATTATACACACACACACACACACACACATACACACACACACACATATATATATGAAATCTGTCAGAACAAAGATACATAAAATATTTTGAACAAAACTCTAAAACAGATGTTTTTAGGTTCTATACCATATGCATCCTTTTTTGTTTCTTTTTTATTTTTGGGCGGGGGTCGGGTTGGGGAGGGAGGGGAGCTGGCAAGCCACTTCTATTGGTCTTTCATTTCTCTGTTTTCATCCATCTTTGTTCTTTGGCTCCTGCCGGCCTCCCATCGCGGTGGGGTCTGTTGTCGCAGAGCGCCAGCTCTGGGCGCATGCGCTCCATAGCTCCGGCTCGGCAATTGGACACATCAGTCCAGCCGCTCCGCGGCACGTGGGATCTTCCCAGGCCAGGGATCGAACCAGTGTCCCTTGCACTGCAAGCCAGTGTCCTTATCCACTGGACCACCAGGGGAAGCCCACCATATGCATTCTTATCTGACTTGAGGTCGAGGTACAGAGCAAATAAAATAAAATACAAATAAAAGCATATTTGTACATTGAGGCCAAAATTAACATGTAAGGGATATTCTTAGTTGGCCACTGTGGTCACCGCAATTCATTACATTCCTGATGTTCCAGATGTCAGGTAAAACCATTTTTAAGAGCATAATGCATTTAAATCTCACAAAAGCCCATTTTCTTCACTCAAAGATACACATTATATACTTAATCCTCAGATGCTGTCTGTGCTCAGCTCTTTTGCAACCCCATTGACTGTAGTCTGCCAAGCTCCCCTGTCCGTGGAGCTTTCCAGACAAGAATACTAGAGATGTTTATTAATTTTAACTAGCCTTCACTAGACCCAAGAAGGTGAATAAAGCAGTGCTGGATTGCAGGTCCTGGAAATGGCTTGATATAAATAGAAATAAACCCACTCTAGTATTCTCGCCTAGAGAATTCCATGGACAGAGCCTGGTGGGCTACAGTCCACAGGATCAAAAATAGTAGGACATGATTGAGAGACTAACATTGTCACCTTTCATATCAGTTTATGTTCAGGGTGTTTATAGCTATATATTCATGAAAACCTTATCAAGTATTCACTCATAGCTTTAAAATTATACACACACACACACACACACACACATACACACACACACACATATATATATGAAATCTGTCAGAACAAAGATACATAAAATATTTTGAACAAAACTCTAAAACAGATGTTTTTAGGTTCTATACCATATGCATCCTTTTTTGTTTCTTTTTTATTTTTGGGCGGGGGTCGGGTTGGGGAGGGAGGGGAGCTGGCAAGCCACTTCTATTGGTCTTTCATTTCTCTGTTTTCATCCATCTTTGTTCTTTGGCTCCTGCCGGCCTCCCATCGCGGTGGGGTCTGTTGTCGCAGAGCGCCAGCTCTGGGCGCATGCGCTCCATAGCTCCGGCTCGGCAATTGGACACATCAGTCCAGCCGCTCCGCGGCACGTGGGATCTTCCCAGGCCAGGGATCGAACCAGTGTCCCTTGCACTGCAAGCCAGTGTCCTTATCCACTGGACCACCAGGGGAAGCCCACCATATGCATTCTTATCTGACTTGAGGTCGAGGTACAGAGCAAATAAAATAAAATACAAATAAAAGCATATTTGTACATTGAGGCCAAAATTAACATGTAAGGGATATTCTTAGTTGGCCACTGTGGTCACCGCAATTCATTACATTCCTGATGTTCCAGATGTCAGGTAAAACCATTTTTAAGAGCATAATGCATTTAAATCTCACAAAAGCCCATTTTCTTCACTCAAAGATACACATTATATACTTAATCCTCAGATGCTGTCTGTGCTCAGCTCTTTTGCAACCCCATTGACTGTAGTCTGCCAAGCTCCCCTGTCCGTGGAGCTTTCCAGACAAGAATACTAGAGATGTTTATTAATTTTAACTAGCCTTCACTAGACCCAAGAAGGTGAATAAAGCAGTGCTGGATTGCAGGTCCTGGATCTTATAACAGTGGACCAATATTTCAGAACTAGGAGGCTTCTAAATAGAAATAAACTCTTTTATGTGATTACATCCTCTCCATTTCATAAAGTTTTGAGCCAGAATATGTCCCGACCTGCGGGCTTCGTCAGCGCAGACCTAGGATTCGTCAACGCAGGCCCTAAAGGGGGGGGAGTGGGAATTGAGAGGACAAGAGACACAAGAAATGGAGACAAGACAGGCGTCTGATCAAGTCTCGTTTTATTGCGGAAACAAGGGGGTATTTATGCTACACAGAAACAGGAAGGAGCTACTCATAAGCCAATCGTGTAAAAGGTCAGATGCACACGCGCTTCCGACCCCATAGGAATGCAAGGGAAGCATGCACTGATCACGAGGCACGGAAACTAGGAACCACCTATCAGAGCAATGTGCACACGCCTTAAACCACACCCCCCTACATCCACCAAGCGCCATCTTTGTGCAAACATGACGATGCTCCTAAACTGGAGGCTGTAAAGTGCGGCCAGGGCTCATGTGTGAAAGGCTTCGCTAGGCGCCATCCCAAGCGGCGCACCCCCGCAGCATTCATGCGCGGGAGGCTACAGAGTATGGCCGGTCCGCCCCGCGGTCCCGGACAGGTCCCCCTTTTTTATCAAAGCCAAGAGGAACCCCTCGGGAACTGCGCCTGTCTTAGGTTAGGACATAACATTATACAGGCATTACCCGTCATAGGATCAGGCAGCAGCTATGGCGGCCCTCCTGGCTTAGGTTTGCTCTGTAATGATGTCCTCTTACCCATCTCTGGCTGACCAGTTCAACTCACAAGGGGAGGTGACTAATCTCTGTTAACAGAGAGATTAAGTGTCACCTTGTTCTGCCATCTCAAGGCGATGATAGTGGACCTGGATTGGTTTAGCCAGAATAGCCTCAATCTGCCGCTTGATGAATGCAATGAGCCTATTAAATAGCATGGGGCCAAAAGCCAATACAAGGAGCAAAGTGATTAAAGGTCCAAGTCGGGGCATTAGGTAAGGCAATAGTCCATTTAACCCCGTCAGGAAAGGGTTGGCAGCGAGGTCCCGTCTTCGTTGTTCCAGTTCTTCCTGTAGTTGCTTCACCTTGTCTCTGACTATGCCAGACTTGTTGACATAGAAACAGCATTTCTCCTGTAAAGCCAAACAGATACCTCCCTGCTCTGCAGTTAGTAGATCTAGACCCTTCTGTTTTGCAGTACCACCTCCGCTAGGAGTCAACCTGGTCCTGGATATCTTGTATAGTTTCCGATATTGCTTGCACATCGGAAATTAACTGTTGGGACAGCTTGGTATATTGAGTAAGAGAGATGCCCATACCTGCTGACCCCGTGGCCACCGCAGTGGTAATACCTAAAACTGCCAACAGAGGGACAAACAGTACTGCTCTTTTTGGCCTATTTATAAAATGATCAATACTAGGGGTAGCAACTTCCTGATCTCCCATGATTATCTCTACATCTGGAAGGAGATAGGTTAATAAACATTGTCCTGTCCAATTTTGATGCAAGTAGGTATACGCAAGGCTATTCCCGCACACAAATGCTGCACCATTAAATGCGCACAAGGCGTTGGTGATGTTTGCTACTGTGGTGCATTTGTTTCCTTCGATTCCTACATCCATATCATAGCCATCATTTTTTCCTTCCTTAGCAACTGACATACAATTATCAGTATTTAGCATCAGGGATACAGTAATAGGAAGGGTAGGTGTGCATGTCGAGCGATTAGTATAGAAACTTAGATTGGTTTGGCTGAAATAGGGCACAGCAACAGGACGAGGGGCGCTCTGACGCAAACAGAGCCAGCAGTCCTTAGCTATATCTGGTTGGGTATCGTTAAGCAATCTATAGGTAGCATTCAAAATATCTAAAGTTTGTGGGTCGAGTTGTAACTCACTTCTCACTTTTGGTAGTGCTATGGGGTGATATTTCAGTGTCACCTTGTTCTGCCATCTCAAGGCGATCATGGTGGACCTGGATTGGTTTAGCCAGAATAGCCTCAATCTGCCGCTTGATGAATGCAATGAGCCTATTAAATAGCATGGGGCCAAAAGCCAATACAAGGAGCAAAGTGATTAAAGGTCCAAGTCGGGGCATTAGGTAAGGCAATAGTCCATTTAACCCCGTCAGGAAAGGGTTGGCAGCGAGGTCCCGTCTTCGTTGTTCCAGTTCTTCCTGTAGTTGCTTCACCTTGTCTCTGACTATGCCAGACTTGTTGACATAGAAACAGCATTTCTCCTGTAAAGCCAAACAGATACCTCCCTGCTCTGCAGTTAGTAGATCTAGACCCCTTCTGTTTTGCAGTACCACCTCCGCTAGGGAGTCAACCTGGTCCTGGATATCTTGTATAGTTTCCGATATTGCTTGCACATCGGAAATTAACTGTTGGGACAGCTTGGTATATTGAGTAAGAGAGATGCCCATACCTGCTGACCCCGTGGCCACCGCAGTGGTAATACCTAAAACTGCCAACAGAGGGACAAACAGTACTGCTCTTTTTGGCCTATTTATAAAATGATCAATACTAGGGATAGGAACTTCCTGATCTCCCATGATTATCTCTACATCTGGAAGGAGATAGGTTAATAAACATTGTCCTGTCCAATTTTGATGCAAGTAGGTATACGCAAGGCTATTCCCGCACACAAATGCTGCACCATTAAATGCGCACAAGGCGTTGGTGATGTTTGCTACTGTGGTGCATTTGTTTCCTTCGATTCCTACATCCATATCATAGCCATCATTTTTTCCTTCCTTAGCAACTGACATACAATTATCAGTATTTAGCATCAGGGATACAGTAATAGGAAGGGTAGGTGTGCATGTCGAGCGATTAGTATAGAAACTTAGATTGGTTTGGCTGAAATAGGGCACAGCAACAGGACGAGGGGCGCTCTGACGCAAACAGAGCCAGCAGTCCTTAGCTATATCTGGTTGGGTATCGTTAAGCAATCTATAGGTAGCATTCAAAATATCTAAAGTTTGTGGGTCGAGTTGTAACTCACTTCTCACTTTTGGTAGTGCTATGGGGTGATATTTCAGTTCAGGTGGAAGCTCTTGTCGGAGCCTCTTTATCTGACCCTTTATCACCTCTTCCCTGTACAAGTCTTGTGGTCCTCCTCCATCTGACACATGTATGGGGGCTTTCATTCGCGAGCATACTCGATCTCTCCATGTGCCAGGACATCCTGCTATAACTAACCCTCCCGGGCCCTTTATATCTTTAATGGGGCCGTGCATTAGGGTAGCACTAAAAACAGTTTCACTGCCAAACCGGCACAGTTTGTATTGAAAGTAGCAGGAGCTATGTACCGCATTATGCACCTGTTTGCATTGGTCACACAAGAGGCCTGGATGAGTTGTTTCTACCCTAGGACTGGTGTTGCATACCCATCGGTTATCGAATTGTAGGTATGCTATATGACCCCCGCAGTTCACGGTGGTGACATATTGACCCAACTTAGGAAGGCTATATCCTCCCCAGCACTGACAGGGTCGTCCATACCTTCGTTGCAACAGCTTATGGGCGTCCGACGGATCGCCAAAACCCGCTTCCGTTTCTGTCAGTCGCTTATACAGCATCAGGAATAAGGCCAGCACCTTGACAGCAAGCATCCTGCAGAAAAGAGAAGAGAAAGCTTCTCAGGGAGACACTTCTTCCCTGGTTTATTAATTATCTACTTGTCTCACAAGACGTTCCGGCAGCCATCGTGCGGCATCATATTCACACGCAAACACGCAGACTGATCCTCGTCCCCAGGTTAACAGTGGATCTGGACCATGCCAGGAATTGTCAAGAGGATCCTTCCACCTGACCATAGCAAAATTTTTATTTGTTGTTGAATGCCAGAATCGATCAGCCGCAGATTTTCCTTGGGCATCCAAATTTAGAAAATTTAAACTAAAGAGGGCATGGTTTAGTATATTTCTTGGGGTACCCTTCGTAGTGTACCAATCCCCCTTTTTTATTTTTTCAATGGTAATTTTGATGGATAAATGAGCACGCTCTACCATGCCTTGGCCTTGAGGATTATAGGGGATGCCTGTGGTATGTTTAATGCGTAAAGCATTACAGAAATCTTGAAAAGCTTTCGAAGTATATCCAGGGCCATTATCTGTTTTGATTTGTGTGGGTATACCTGCAAGAGTAAAGCAATGTAAAAGGTGTGCCTTAACATGTTTAGCGGCTTCTCCTGACTGAAGTGAGCCCATAAGAAAGCCGCTGTACGTATCAATACAGACATGAATATATTTCATAGTAACAAAGTCTTTATAGTGGGTAACACCCATCTGCCATAACACATTAGGTAGGAGTCCTCTTGGGTTTACGCCCAAGTGAGATGTAGGCAAATGTTGGACACAGGTAGTACAACTCTTAACAATCTGGCGAGCTTGTTCTCTGGTAATTTTATATAGAAGTCTTAAAGTTTGAGCATTACAATGATGTAAAGCATGAGCACATTGCGCTTGTTGTAAATTGTCCACAGTTACAGTTGCTGCCAGTTTGGTAGCCATGCCAGCTATGGCATTACCAAACCTGGTATGGTATGCTATATGACCCCCGCAGTTCATGGTGGTGACATATTGACCCAACTTAGGAAGGCTATATCCTCCCCAGTACTGACAGGGTCGTCCATACCTTCGTTGCAACAGCTTACGGGCGTCCGATGGATCGCCAAAACCCGCTTCCGTTTCTTTCAGTCGCTTATACAGCATCAGGAATAAGGCCAGCACCTTGACAGCAAGCATCCTGTAGAAAAGAGAAGAGAAAGCTTCTCATGGAGACACTTCTTCCCTGGTTTATTAATTATCTACTTGTCTCACAAGACGTTCAGGCAGCCATCGTGCGGCATCATATTCACACGCAAACACGCAGACTGATCCTCGTCCCCAGGTTAACAGTGGATCTGGACCATGCCAGGAATTGTCAAGAGGATCCTTCCACCTGACCATAGCAAAATTTTTATTTGTTGTTGAATGCCAGAATCGATCAGCCGCAGATTTTCCTTGGGCATCCAAATTTAGAAAATTTAAACTAAAGAGGGCATGGTTTAGTATATTTCTTGGGGTACCCTTCGTAGTGTACCAATCCCCCTTTTTTATTTTTTCAATGGTAATTTTGATGGATAAATGAGCACGCTCTACCATGCCTTGGCCTTGAGGATTATAGGGGATGCCTGTGGTATGTTTAATGCGTAAAGCATTACAGAAATCTTGAAAAGCTTTCGAAGTATATCGAGGGCCATTATCTGTTTTGATTTGTGTGGGTATACCTGCAAGGGTAAAGCAATGTAAAAGGTGTGCCTTAACATGTTTAGCGGCTTCTCCTGACTGAAGTGAGCCCATAAGAAAGCCACTGTACGTATCAATACAGACATGAATATATTTCATAGTAACAAAGTCTTTATAGTGGGTAACACCCATCTGCCATAACACATTAGGTAGGAGTCCTCTTGGGTTTACGCCCAAGTGAGATGTAGGCAAATGTTGGACACAGGTAGTACAACTCTTAACAATCTGGCGAGCTTGTTCTCTGGTAATTTTATATAGAAGTCTTAAAGTTTGAGCATTACAATGATGTAAAGCATGAGCACATTGCGCTTGTTGTAAATTGTCCACAGTTACAGTTGCTGCCAGTTTGGTAGCCATGCCAGCTATGGCATTACCAAAATGCTGGACACAGGTAGTACAACTCTTAACAATCTGGCGAGCTTGTTCTCTGGTAATTTTATATAGAAGTCTTAAAGTTTGAGCATTACAATGATGTAAAGCATGAGCACATTGCGCTTGTTGTAAATTGTCCACAGTTACAGTTGCTGCCAGTTTGGTAGCCATGCCAGCTATGGCATTACCGAAATGCTGGACACAGGTAGTACAACTCTTAACAATCTGGCGAGCTTGTTCTCTGGTAATTTTATATAGAAGTCTTAAAGTTTGAGCATTACAATGATGTAAAGCATGAGCACATTGCGCTTGTTGTAAATTGTCCACAGTTACAGTTGCTGCCAGTTTGGTAGCCATGTCAGCTATGGCATTACCGTTGGCCAATGGTCCTGGAAGACCAGAATGAGCTCTGACATGACCTAAAAAGAAAGGGTGTGACCTACGTTGAATGGTTTGTTGGCATTGTAAGAATAACGTGGCAGCTTCTGATATTGATTTGATCTGGGCAACTGTCTCTAAAAGAGGCACCGAATGAGCTACATAAGCACTATCAGGGAAACCATCGACGAAAGGAGGCTGGATCTGATCACAGAAAGGACACCCCACATCGAAGAACAAAGGAGAAGCCGCATCAAGACGGTAGGAGGGGCGCAATCGCACTTTTAAAAGTCAAACCTCATACCCGCCGGAGAGGCTGGGCGGGCCAAAGCCGCAAAGCCTGTTGCAGATCAAAACCCGGTGAGGAGCACTAACACCCACAAGGGACTGAGCCAGACCCGCTTTGGAGGGTCCAGGTGCCCCCTTGAGCTAGAAGTGCCCTTGAGCAGGCCTCGGAAGGGCGGCACTCAGTTCCCTTTGGAGGAGGTTACCATTAACCCGATCACAGAGCCGCCGAGGAGGACTGGAAAGTCTCTGCGCACTGTGATCAGGGAGAGAGGAATAGTGATCCTGCATGTGACTGAACCAGACTCACCTCTAAGTAACCTGACGTCTCCCGCGGTGGCGGGGGTCGACGGTGGCCTGCAGCAGGGTCGGGGGCACTGTGGAAGTACTTCCCATAGAGCGTGTGGGAATAAATCCTCTGTGAGACAGACGCCATTTTCCCTCCTGTAGTTTGGCTGCTGGTCAAACTGCAGGGCTGCTGGTCAAGCTACAGGGAGGGAACTTAGCTCCACCCAGCAAGAAAAGGGATTTGGATTAAGAAACTCCCAGGGCCAGCCTGGGCGGACCTTTAATTCTGGAATAGGCCGAAACAAGCAGTCAAAGAGGTCTTCAGATCCAACCACTGCCAGAGGCAAGAAAAAGACTGATAATTCCTGAATAGTCAGCAAGAGACAGAAGAACATAAACACTATTTTCACGTTTTGTCTGAAGCTGGAGTTACTGCTGGACTTTAAAATTTCATTTTTTGTATTGTATTACTTTGTTTCAATTTTTTTTCTCTTTTTCCAAATCCACTCAGCGCCTTGGAAGACCAGGAATGACCAGAATGAGCTCTGACATGACCTAAAAAGAAAGGGTGTGACCTACGTTGAATGGTTTGTTGGCATTGTAAGAATAACGTGGCAGCTTCTGATATTGATTTGATCTGGGCAACTGTCTCTAAAAGAGGCACCGAATGAGCTACATAAGCACTATCAGGGAAACCATCGACGAAAGGAGGCTGGATCTGATCACAGAAAGGACACCCCACATCGAAGAACAAAGGAGAAGCCGCATCAAGACGGTAGGAGGGGCGCAATCGCACTTTTAAAAGTCAAACCTCATACCCGCCGGAGAGGCTGGGCGGGCCAAAGCCGCAAAGCCTGTTGCAGATCAAAACCCGGTGAGGAGCACTAACACCCACAAGGGACTGAGCCAGACCCGCTTTGGAGGGTCCAGGTGCCCCCTTGAGCTAGAAGTGCCCTTGAGCAGGCCTCGGAAGGGCGGCACTCAGTTCCCTTTGGAGGAGGTTACCATTAACCCGATCACAGAGCCGCCGAGGAGGACTGGAAAGTCTCTGCGCACTGTGATCAGGGAGAGAGGAATAGTGATCCTGCATGTGACTGAACCAGACTCACCTCTAAGTAACCTGACGTCTCCCGCGGTGGCGGGGGTCGACGGTGGCCTGCAGCAGGGTCGGGGGCACTGTGGAAGTACTTCCCATAGAGCGTGTGGGAATAAATCCTCTGTGAGACAGACGCCATTTTCCCTCCTGTAGTTTGGCTGCTGGTCAAACTGCAGGGCTGCTGGTCAAGCTACAGGGAGGGAACTTAGCTCCACCCAGCAAGAAAAGGGATTTGGATTAAGAAACTCCCAGGGCCAGCCTGGGCGGACCTTTTAATTCTGGAATAGGCCGAAACAAGCAGTCAAAGAGGTCTTCAGATCCAACCACTGCCAGAGGCAAGAAAAAGACTGATAATTCCTGAATAGTCAGCAAGAGACAGAAGAACATAAACACTATTTTCACGTTTTGTCTGAAGCTGGAGTTACTGCTGGACTTTAAAATTTCATTTTTTGTATTGTATTACTTTGTTTCAATTTTTTTTTTTTCTCTTTTTTCCAAATCCACTCAGCGCACCCACCGATTTTTTTTTTTTTCTTTTCTTGGGGGTGTGTGTGAGATAGTGGGTGTGTTCATTTCCTTCACTGAATTCTATTGAAGCTACTAATCTTATCAGTAAGACTGAATATATTCAAGTTTACATAATTTTTTTTTTCTTTTTCCTTTTAAACCACACATTTTATTTTGGTATAAACTTTTGGTTCCCCATTGGCCTTTTAAGGTTCTGTGGGGGTTTTGTTTGTTTTTATTATTTTTGCTTTGTTTTTCTATATTTTTCTATAAAATTTAGATCTTTTAATTTTTAATATTTTTTTCATTTGTACTACTACCTCCTCTATAATTCTTTGCTTTCTCTGAAGCTCCTTTCCTATACCACTAAATTCTAATACATACACATCTTTATCTCCCTATATTTAACTTTGCAATATTATTCTATATTTCTCTTCTATCCTCCCTTTCTCTTTTTCTCTTTCCCCACTGCATTTCTTAGTCTGTTCTGTCCTCATTGCCTTATCCCCAACGGGGATCCTGCCCGAGCATTATTCTCCAATTGGTTCTCTACTTAGTTTGCTTATTAACTTGTGGATATCATTCTTGGATTTCTCTATTCACCGTGCTAACGTATTGTACTGTATTTTTGATTGGAATGCTTGGGTTATGTTATAGCTGTATATGTTTATGTGTATAATTCAATACGCTAGATAGTACTTGCATAATTTTTAAATTGCCATTTGTCAAAGGTATACCTTCTGTTTCTCACTTGCATATATATGTTTTAATATCATTTAATGCCATAACAAACCAGCCGTGAAATCTTCATTCCCTGGTCAGGCAACAAACCCCGGGGTTTTAAGGAGGGTGCACTGACTCCAAAATTACAATACTAGAGAACATATAACACTAAAGAGCAGTATACAAGTGAGAACGCCAGCAAAGGTAATCATTTGTATACAAGTCCTGACATCACCCAATCACCAGCATCACCCAGAATAGAAGCCCCATCCAAACAACAAACACCAACAGACGTAACTCAAAGTCTGGGAAAAGGAAATCCCAAACAGAATCAGTTTTAAAAAATTAATAATAACAATGAAACGGCAGAGAAATACCACACAAGCGAAGGAACAATCCACAAACACACAAGATAAAATCAATGAAGAGAATTTGGACAAACTTTCTGAAAGTGATTTCAGAAGATGATAGTAAAGATGATCAAAGACACTGAAAACAGAATTTCAGAGAAATTGCAAGATACAACTAGCACACTGAATAAAGAAATACAAGAAAATAAAAACTTACAATTGATTTTTTCTTTTACTACTACCTTTTGTCGGGGTTTTGTTTGTTTTATTATTTGCTTTGTTTTTCTATATTTTCTATAAAATTTAGATCTTTTAATTTTAATAATTTTTTCATTTGTACTACTACCTCCTCTATAATTCTTTGCTTTCTCTGAAGCTCCTTTCCTATACCACTAAATTCTAATACATACACATCTTTATCTCCCTATATTTAACTTTGCAATATTATTCTATATTTCTCTTCTATCCTCCCTTTCTCTTTTTCTCTTTCCCCACTGCATTTCTTAGTCTGTTCTGTCCTCATTGCCTTATCCCCAACGGGGATCCTGCCCGAGCATTATTCTCCAATTGGTTCTCTACTTAGTTTGCTTATTAACTTGTGGATATCATTCTTGGATTTCTCTATTCACCGTGCTAACGTATTGTACTGTATTTTTGATTGGAATGCTTGGGTTATGTTATAGCTGTATATGTTTATGTGTATAATTCAATACGCTAGATAGTACTTGCATAATTTTTAAATTGCCATTTGTCAAAGGTATACCTTCTGTTTCTCACTTGCATATATATGTTTTAATATCATTTAATGCCATAACAAACCAGCCGTGAAATCTTCATTCCCTGGTCAGGCAACAAACCCCGGGGTTTTAAGGAGGGTGCACTGACTCCAAAATTACAATACTAGAGAACATATAACACTAAAGAGCAGTATACAAGTGAGAACGCCAGCAAAGGTAATCATTTGTATACAAGTCCTGACATCACCCAATCACCAGCATCACCCAGAATAGAAGCCCCATCCAAACAACAAACACCAACAGACGTAACTCAAAGTCTGGGAAAAGGAAATCCCAAACAGAATCAGTTTTAAAAAATTAATAATAACAATGAAACGGCAGAGAAATACCACACAAGCGAAGGAACAATCCACAAACACACAAGATAAAATCAATGAAGAGAATTTGGACAAACTTTCTGAAAGTGATTTCAGAAGATGATAGTAAAGATGATCAAAGACACTGAAAACAGAATTTCAGAGAAATTGCAAGATACAACTAGCACACTGAATAAAGAAATACAAGAACTTACCAAAAAAGTAACAGAGACAAACAACTCAATTGCTGAACTGAAAAACACTGTAGAAGGAATCAAGAGCAGAGTATCTGAGACAGAAGACCGGATAAGTGAGCTGGAAGATAAAATGGTGGAAGTAATTGCTGAAAAACAGACTCTAGCTCAAAGAATGAAAAGAGCAGAGGACAGCCTCAGAGACCTCTGGGATAATATCAAATGCATCAATATTCGAATTATAGGGATTCCAGAAGAAGAAGAAAGAAAGAAAGGCTATGAGAAAATTTTTGAAGAGATTATAGTTGAAAATTTCCCCACCATGGGAAAAGAAATAGTCAATCAAGTCCAAGAAGCACAAAGAGTACCTAACAGAATCAATCCGAGAAGAAACACACCAAGACACATATTAATGAAGTTAACACAAATTAAACACAAAGATAGAATTCTCAAAGCAGCAAGGGAAAAGCAACTAGTGACATACAAGGGAAAGCCCATCCGTTTAACAGCTGATCTTTCAACAGAAACTCTGCAGGCCAGAAGGGAATGGCAGGACACATTTAAACGGCTGAAAGAGAATAATCTGCAACCAAGAATCCTCTACCCTGAAAGGATCTCCTTCAAAATTGATGGGAGAAATCAAAAGCTTTACAGACAAGCAAAAATTAAAAGAATTTAGTCACACCAAACCAGCCTTACAACAAATGTTAAAGGGACTTATATAGAAAACAAGTATAAAAGGAGAAGATCCACGAAACAAATCCATCATAACATCTAAGAAGATGACAATAGGATCATTTGTATCAATAATTACTTTGAATGTCAATGGACTAAATGCTCCAACCAAAAGACACAGAGTGGCTGAATGGATCCAAAAACACGACCCATACATATGCTGCCTCCAGGAAACACATTTCAGATCTAGAGACACTCATAGACTGAAAGTGAGAGGCTGGAAAAAGATATTCCATGCAAATGGAAATCAAAAGAAAGCTGGAGTAGCAATCCTCATATCAGATAAAATAGATTTTAAAGTAAAGAAGATTCTAAGAGACAAGGCAGGTCACTATATCATGATTAAGGGATCCATCCAAGAAGAAGACATAACAATCATAAATATCTACGCTTCCAATACAGGAGCACCCCAATACATAAGGCAAACACTTTCAGACATAAAAGAAGACATTGACAGCAACACAATCATAGTAGGAGACTTTAACACTCCTCTCACACCAAAGGACAGATCATCCAAACAGAAAATTAATAAAGAAACACAAGCCTTAAATGCCACACTAGAAGAAATGGACCTCATTGATATCTTTAGGACTTTCCATCCAAAAGCAGAAGAATACACTTTCTTCTCAAGTGCTCACGGAACATTCTCCAGGATAGACCACATCTTGGGCCACAAATCAATCCTCAGTCAATTCAAGAAAACTGAAATTCTATCAACCATCTTCTCGGACCACAGTGCAGTGAGACTAGAGATCAACTACAGGAAAAAAAACTGTTAAAAACACAAACACATGGAGATTAAACAACACATACCTAAAAAACCAACTGATCATTGAAGAAATCAAAGGAGAAATAAAAAAATTCCTAGAAGAAAATGACAATGAACACACGACCGTGCAAAACCTATGGGATACTGCAAAAGCAGTTCTAAGAGGGAAATTTATAGCAATACAATCCCACCTCAAGAAACTAGGAAAATCTCAAACAGATGACCTTACCTTACGCTTAAAACAACTGGAGAAAGAAGAACAAAAACACCCCAAAGCCAGCAGAAGAAGAGAAATCATAAAGATCAGAGCAGCAATAAATGAGAAAGAAACAAAAGAAACAATAGTAAAGAGGGGAATCAAAAAATAGATCAGAGACAGTAACCAAAAATTACAACAGATAGGATCATTTGTATCAATAATTACTTTGAATGTCAATGGACTAAATGCTCCAACCAAAAGACACAGAGTGGCTGAATGGATCCAAAAACACGACCCATACATATGCTGCCTCCAGGAAACACATTTCAGATCTAGAGACACTCATAGACTGAAAGTGAGAGGCTGGAAAAAGATATTCCATGCAAATGGAAATCAAAAGAAAGCTGGAGTAGCAATCCTCATATCAGATAAAATAGATTTTAAAGTAAAGAAGATTCTAAGAGACAAGGCAGGTCACTATATCATGATTAAGGGATCCATCCAAGAAGAAGACATAACAATCATAAATATCTACGCTTCCAATACAGGAGCACCCCAATACATAAGGCAAACACTTTCAGACATAAAAGAAGACATTGACAGCAACACAATCATAGTAGGAGACTTTAACACTCCTCTCACACCAAAGGACAGATCATCCAAACAGAAAATTAATAAAGAAACACAAGCCTTAAATGCCACACTAGAAGAAATGGACCTCATTGATATCTTTAGGACTTTCCATCCAAAAGCAGAAGAATACACTTTCTTCTCAAGTGCTCACGGAACATTCTCCAGGATAGACCACATCTTGGGCCACAAATCAATCCTCAGTCAATTCAAGAAAACTGAAATTCTATCAACCATCTTCTCGGACCACAGTGCAGTGAGACTAGAGATCAACTACAGGAAAAAAAACTGTTAAAAACACAAACACATGGAGATTAAACAACACATACCTAAAAAACCAACTGATCATTGAAGAAATCAAAGGAGAAATAAAAAAATTCCTAGAAGAAAATGACAATGAACACACGACCGTGCAAAACCTATGGGATACTGCAAAAGCAGTTCTAAGAGGGAAGTTTATAGCAATACAATCCCACCTCAAGAAACTAGGAAAATCTCAAACAGATGACCTTACCTTACGCTTAAAACAACTGGAGAAAGAAGAACAAAAACACCCCAAAGCCAGCAGAAGAAGAGAAATCATAAAGATCAGAGCAGCAATAAATGAGAAAGAAACAAAAGAAACAATAGTAAAGATAAATAAAACAAAAAGCTGGTTCTTTGAAAAGGTAAACAAAATTGACAAGCCACTGGCCAGACTCATTAAGAAAAAGAGAGAGAAGAACCAGATCAACAAAATCAAAAACGAAAAAGGAGAGATTACAACAGATAATGCAGAAATCCAAAGGATTCTAAGAGACTATTATGAGCAACTCTATGGCAACAAACTGGACAACTTGGAAGAAATGGACAGTTTCTTGGACAGGATTAATCTCCCAAGACTGAGCCAGGAAGAAATAGAAACTTTGAACAACCCAATCACAAGCTCAGAAATCGAATTTGTGATTAAAAATCTACCCAAAAATAAAAGCCCAGGACCAGATGGCTTCACAGGCGAATTCTCCCAAACATTTAAAGAAGAGCTAATGCCTGTCCTTCTAAAACTCTTCCAAAAAATTGCACAGGAAGGAAAACTCCCAAACACATTCTACGAGGCCACCATCACCCTGATACCAAAGCCAGGCAAAGACATCACTAAAAAAGAAAATTATAGGCCAGTTTCACTGATGAACTTAGATGCCAAGATCCTCAACAAAATCCTAGCAAACAGAATTCAACGACACATCAAAAAACTCATACATCATGATCAAGTTGGGTTCATCCCGGGCATGCAAGGCTTCTTCAACATCCGCAAATCAATCAACGTGATACACCATATCAACAAGTTGAAAGACAAAAACCACATGATCATTTCAATAGATGCAGAAAAAGCCTTCGACAAAGTACAACATCCATTTATGATCAAAACTCTTCAGAAAATGGGCATAGAAGGAACCTATCTCAACATAATAAAAGCCATCTATGAGAAGCCTACAGCGAACATTATTCTTAATGGTGAAAAACTGAAAGCATTCCCTCTAAGATCAGGAACAAGACAGGGGTGCCCACTTTCACCACTGCTATTCAACATAGTCCTGGAAGTCCTAGCAACAGCAATAAGAGAAGAGAAAGAAATCAAAAGAATCCAGATTGGAAAGGAAGAAGTCAAGCTCTCTCTTTTTGCAGACGACATGATATTATATATAGAAAATCCCAAAGACACGGTTACAAAGCTACTAGAACTAATCAATGAATTCAGCAAAGTTGCAGGATATAAAGTCAACACACAGAAGTCACTGGCATTCCTATACACAAACAATGAAAAATCAGAAAATGAAATCAAAGAGGCAATCCCCTTCACCATTGCAACCAAAAGAATCAAATATCTAGGAATAAACCAACCCAAAGAAACAAAAGAACTGTACACAGAAAATTACAAGACACTCATGAGAGACATTAAAGAAGACTTAAACAGATGGAGAGATATTCCATGTTCCTGGATTGAAAGAATCAATATTGTGAAAATGACCATACTTCCAAATATCATCTACAGATTCAATGCAATACCTATTCAACTACCACTGACATTTTTGACAGAACTAGACCAAATAATAACACAGTTCATATGGAAACACAGAAGACCTCGAATAGCCAAAGCAATCCTGAGGAAGAAGAATGGAGTTGGAGGAATCAGCCTCCCTAACTTCAGACTCTACTACAAAGCCACAGTTATCAAGACAGTATGGTACTGGCACAAAAACAGAACTATAGATCAATGGAACAAGATTGAGAACCCAGAGATCAACCCACACACCTATGGGTACCTTATTTTTGATAAAGGAGGAGAAACTATAAAATGGGATAAAGACAGCCTCTTCAACAAGTGGTGTTGGGAGAATTGGACAGCTACATGCAAAAAAATGAAATTGGAACATTCCCTGACACCATACACTAAGATCAACTCAAAATGGATTAAAGACCTCAATGTAAGACCAGAAACCATCAAACTCTTAGAGGAGAATATAGGCAAAACCCTCAAGGACATCAATCAAAGCAAGATCTTCTCTGACCCACCAACTAAAATAGCAGAACTGAAAAGAAAAATGAACATATGGGACCTCATGAAACTTAAAAGCTTTTGTACAGCAAAAGAAATTACAAAAAAGTTCAACAGACACCCCACAGAGTGGGAGAAAATCATAGCAAATGAAACTACAGACAAAGAATTAATCTCCAAAATCTGCAAGCAACTCAGACAACTCAGCACAGGGAAAATGAGCAGCACAATCAAAAAATGGGAAAAAGATCTAAAGAGACGCCTCTCCAAAGAGGACATACAGATGGCCCAAAAATACATGAAACGATGCTCAACCTCGCTTATTATCAGAGAAATACAAATTAAAACCACAATGAGATACCACCTCACACCTGTCAGAATGGCCATCATCAACAAATCGACAGACAACAAATGCTGGAGAGGGTGTGGAGAAAAGGGAACCCTCTTGCATTGCTGGTGGGAATGTAAATTAATACAACCTCTATGGAAGACAATATGGAGATTCCTTAAAAAACTAAAAATAGAAGCACCCTATGACCCAGCAATCCCACTATTAGGCCTATATCCTGATGAAATCAAAACTGAAAGAGGCACCTGTACCCCAATGTTCATTGCAGCTCTCTATACAATAGCCAGAACATGGAAGCAACCTAGATGTCCATCAACAAATGAATGGATCCAGAAGCCCTGGTACATATATACAATGGAATACTACTCAGCTGTTAAAAGAAACGCAGAAGACTCAGTCCTAATGAAGTGGCTGGCTCTAGAACCTATCATAAAAAGTGAAGTAAGTCAAAAAGAGAAAGACAAGTATAGTATACTAACTCATATATATGGGATCTAGTAAGATGGTAATGATAACACACGCAGTGAACTCATGAAAAAACAGAGAATAGACATAAAGACATTGTGGAGACCGAACAGTGGGAGGGAGTAACATGGAAATCTATACTGTCATGTGTAGAAAAGATAGCTATTGTCATTGTGCTAGGGGAATAGGAGTACCTACAACCACTTGGAGCGATGGTCTGGAGGGATGGAAGGGGGGGAACTGGGTGGGGGGAGGGTCAAGGGATATGCATATGAATGATCTGGGAACATATATGTACAAAAATAAATAAATAAATAAATAAAAGAAAAAAAAACTAAATACACAATGTGTATGTATGCAAAAGAGAAATAGAGACAGAGAAAAGAAGATGACAGTGAAGGAGAAGAAGGAGGCCAGAAAAAAAGAGAAAGAGATGGAGGAAGAAACAAGTCAATCAGACATATAGTCAGTCTGATCTGAATCTGTTTTTTATCGACAAGCCCCAGATGGCTTGTAAGCTCATCATCATGTTTTTATGTTCTCTCAACTATAACCCAACATCTTATATCTCATCCTTAACCTCGCACCATGGATGGTTTGTGGCAGATTGATTGCAAATATAGACCATTTATTCTCACCATACTGTACCTGTGCCCTTATATAGTGCCCTCTTTCACTGACTCTTGGGGCTCCCCAGCTGACGTTAGTGGTAAAGAACCCACCTGCCAATGCAGGAGACATAAGAGACTCAGGTTTGATCTGGATTAGGAAGATCCCCTGGAGGAAGACAGGGCAGCCTACTGCAGTATTCTTGACTGCAAGGATCAGGGCAGTGGCATGGGCTACAGTTCACGGAGTCAAAAAGAGTTGTACACGACTGAAGTGACTTAGCATGCACACACACTGACTCTACACTTCACTTGACCACAGTTGCAAACTTGAACAGTTGCACACAGAGATTTGAAAAGATATTTTTGCATTTTTTTCTTCCCCTCTTGGAACACTGTCACTGCCACCAAGACTAACCTCTGGAAGGATGTGAGACCTATGTGGGGAGAGCAGAGTTATCTACTGACACATTTTGAAACTGGGAAGCACCTGGACAACAGCCAATGGAGATACACAAGCTTAGCCCAGAGGAGCAGAACTGCTCAGCCAACACATACACTAGTGAGAACTAATAAATGGTTGCTTAAGTCATTACATTTTGCAGTGCTTCATTACCAGCAGTAACTAACTCATGTAGGGAATGATCATTGTAAAGTGTTAAAGTGTTAATTTTCATGGACTCAGTCACTGGAGCTCCAGACTCAGAGGTAGTACCTAGGCACTTCCACTCATTCTGGGTGATGGCTAATAACAGTACTGTTCTGCTATTACAGTAGCTATTAACCTCCTAAAAGCCCTCTGTGACAGCAGCATTTGACTCTTGTCAAATATACATATACACACATATATATGACTTCCCAGGTGCCTTCAGTGGTGGTGTGTGGGGCTCTGAATTGAAAGAGGACTGTTTTAAGCATAAAGCAGCTTAAGCACATGTTTGCAGTTTGGAGCTAAGATGGCGCCTACAGGGAGGGGTGTGGGAGTGAAAAGAAGCTTAAGCACATTGTTTTAGTTTGCAGCTAAGATGGCGCCTGTAGGAAGGGACATGGAAATGAAGGGAAGCTTAAGTGTATTGTTTAAAGAAGTTTAAGCACATGTTTGTAGTTAAGATGGTGCCTACAGGAAGAGACAGGGCGTGATCTAAATTGTTAATTGATGGTCACAACTAAAAAAGTGCTAAAATCCTTCCTGAAGATATCACATCCTCAGGTAGGGCACAAGCCATTTGTAAAACAAAAGGCTTTTAAAAAAAAAAAAAAAAAACCCTTTCTTTGACATTTAAATTTCCCCCACACTGAAACCATTGTGTTGACTTTCTTCCTCTAACTCTTTGGAACAGTCTCAGAGCTATCTGGGGTGCTGCCTCCGGGGCTACAGTCCTAATTGTACCTCAAATAAAACTTAACCCACAGATCGCCATCAAAAATTTAAAGAAAATTGTGCATACTTACAAGTCTTGCCTCCCTCACTTACAAGTTCCTCCCTTACAGTCACCGGGAGTAAACCCTCGGGGACTGAAGCCTAATATATTATGACAGACAGATGTCACTCACTTTTCTCCCTTTAAAAAACTCAAGTACATCTTTGTATCCATTGATACTTATTCCCATGCCTGCTGGGCTACAGCCCACTCAGGAGAAAAAACAAAACATGCCGAGAGTCATTTCTTACAATGCTTTGCAACTTTGGGTCTACCTTATCAGATAAAAACAGACAATGGTCCCTGCTTTGTTAGCAAAAATTTACAAAACTTTTTTCAACTATGGCACATCCGCCACACCACAGAGATCCCATACAACCCTCAAGGACAGGCCATAATTGAACGTCATCATCAAAACTTAAAGGCCCAATTACAAAAACAAAAAGGGAGAATAAGCCCTCACCAACAACTTGGAATGGCACTTTTTACCCTAAACATTTTAAATTTTTCAAAAAAAGAACTGATGACACCCTTTCAAAAACACTGGTCCAGCCAAGAAATAAAGCCTGAAATACAAGTGAGATGGAAGGACCCCATCACTGGCCAGTGGAAGGGGCCTGATCCACTCCTTACTATAGAGAGAGGATTTGGGGTACATATTCCCCATTGGGGAACCCAGCCCTATATGGGTACCGGTGAAAAATCTTAAATTTATGCCACAAAACAAGGATCAAACCTTAAATTCTGCTACAGATAACAAATGACCATATATCAGGCCCAAGAACAAAAAATTCTTGAGACATCTCTTTCTCTCTTTTTCTCTCCTTAATAGGTACAACAGTAATAACATCTGTGCTCAGAGTTCAGCGAGTGCACACCATCACAACAGTAAACAACATCCACCGCCTCTGCCCAGGGACTTCAGACCAGCCTACACCAACTTGAACACCTGAAGACTGCCATAACAGGACTCCAACAACAACTTGATCTACACGCCAGAACTATCGAGATATTAAACATTCTGGCACGCTTAGACTGTGACGTGAGATATCCCCGCTTTTGCCTGACAAAAGGGGGTTAATGACTTTTGGCTATAGATACAAAGCCCTTTCACCTGGTTTAAAAATGTTTTCTATCTGCTTGTTCTTGCTGTCTTACTAACTATACTGTTTAAGGTCAGGGGCGTTATGGGTCACAATAGACAGTTACAACAAAATAATTATACTTGCTCAGGTCCTAAAAAAAGAGCCCTACGTTGGACACCCACAAAACCCCTGGGTCTATATGGCCCCTCAAAAAATCACTTGAGACATATAATGAGGCCTTTAAATAAAAAACGCTCTAAAAACTCCGTCCAGCCCCACGAGATGGCTGGTTAGCCAGTGACGAGTAAGAGGACACCACTGCAAAACAGGCCTAAGACAGGAGGGCCGCACCCCCCATCAACCCTCAAGGACAGGCCATAATTGAACGTCATCATCAAAACTTAAAGGCCCAATTACAAAAACAAAAAGGGAGAATAAGCCCTCACCAACAACTTGGAATGGCACTTTTTACCCTAAACATTTTAAATTTTTCAAAAAAAGAACTGATGACACCCTTTAAAAAACACTGGTCCAGCCAAGAAATAAAGCCTGAAATACAAGTGAGATGGAAGGACCCCATCACTGGCCAGTGGAAGGGGCCTGATCCACTCCTTACTATAGAGAGAGGATTTGGGGTACATATTCCCCATTGGGGAACCCAGCCCTATATGGGTACCGGTGAAAAATCTTAAATTTATGCCACAAAACAAGGATCAAACCTTAAATTCTGCTACAGATAACAAATGACCATATATCAGGCCCAAGAACAAAAAATTCTTGAGACATCTCTTTCTCTCTTTTTCTCTCCTTAATAGGTACAACAGTAATAACATCTGTGCTCAGAGTTCAGCGAGTGCACACCATCACAACAGTAAACAACATCCACCGCCTCTGCCCAGGGACTTCAGACCAGCCTACACCAACTTGAACACCTGAAGACTGCCATAACAGGACTCCAACAACAACTTGATCTACACGCCAGAACTATCGAGATATTAAACATTCTGGCACGCTTAGACTGTGACGTGAGATATCCCCGCTTTTGCCTGACAAAAGGGGGTTAATGACTTTTGGCTATAGATACAAAGCCCTTTCACCTGGTTTAAAAATGTTTTCTATCTGCTTGTTCTTGCTGTCTTACTAACTATACTGTTTAAGGTCAGGGGCGTTATGGGTCACAATAGACAGTTACAACAAAATAATTATACTTGCTCAGGTCCTAAAAAAAGAGCCCTACGTTGGACACCCACAAAACCCCTGGGTCTATATGGCCCCTCAAAAAATCACTTGAGACATATAATGAGGCCTTTAAATAAAAAACGCTCTAAAAACTCCGTCCAGCCCCCACGAGATGGCTGGTTAGCCAGTGACGAGTAAGAGGACACCACTGCAAAACAGGCCTAAGACAGGAGGGCCGCCGCAGCTGCTGCCTGATCCAATGACGGGCTCTGCCTGAATAGTGCTCTGTCCCGACCTAAGACAGGCACAGCCACAGGGGAGAGCGGACGAGGCTAGAGGCTGGCCACCTCTTAGCTCTACACGTTGCCTCAACAAAAATCTCTTAATTTTAAAATAAAAGAGGGGCAGATGTGGGGCTCTGAATTGAAAGAGGACTGTTTTAAGCATAAAGCAGCTTAAGCACATGTTTGCAGTTTGGAGCTAAGATGGCGCCTACAGGGAGGGGTGTGGGAGTGAAAAGAAGCTTAAGCACATTGTTTCAGCTCGCAGCTAAGATGGCGCCTGCAGGAAGGGACATGGAAATGAAGGGAAGCTTAAGTGCATTGTTTAAAGAAGTTTAAGCACATGTTTGCAGTTAAGATGGCGCCTACAGGA
The DNA here is from genome assembly GCA_022376925.1 of Tragulus kanchil. NCBI lineage: Eukaryota > Metazoa > Chordata > Mammalia > Artiodactyla > Tragulidae > Tragulus > Tragulus kanchil. The sequence goes on from JAIOJX010000024.1 coordinate 65,624,740, forward strand.
AGAGGCAGGGCGTAATCTAAATTGTTAATTGATGGTCAAAATTTCTGATTGGCTCCCCTGGCTTCCGCGCTTGTGAATGATTGCTTGGTCTTTAGCTTGATTGGTGTAATCTATAGGAAGTCCCGTGCAAAACCCCCTTCACTTGCCTATAAAAGCTGTGGATCTTCATTAATAAAGCGGAACTACTTCGATGGAACCCCTGTCGCGTCTGATTGTCCCTTGCCTCAGCCGAGGGGCTGCGGGGCGGACAGTTCAAGGTTTGCCTCTCTCCGAGATCTCCCGGTTCCGCCGAGAGTAATCCCTGCTGCCTTCCCTTTCTGCGGAAGGTCCCCGCAGTGGTGTATCACCAGGGAGATGGAAGAGACAAGAGTTTGATCCTTGAGTTGGATGATCCCTTGGAGGAAGACATGACAACCCACTCCAGTGGAGAATCTCATGAATAGAGGAGCCTGGAGGGCTAGAGTAAATTGGGCATCTGTTTTGTACCATTTCCCAGAACTTCTCCATAGAGTTAGCACGAAGAGCCAACAGAAGTCACTCTGATCCTATGGTTCCCAAAGAAAGAACTGCTTCCTCTCAAATGCTGGTCTCAAGAAATTCTTGGAGACTGTAAGACAATAGTGACCTTTACCAGGATTAGAAAAAAAGGGAAAACCTATCTATTAAAATAATTACAAAACTTCCCTGGTGGTCCAGTTTTTAAGAACCCATGTTTTCACTGTAGTGGGTGCAGGTTCAATTCCTGATCAGAGAGCTAAGATCTCACATGCCATACTGTTTTGTCAAAAAATACATAAATTAAATAGTTATACTAATTTGAGAAGTAAATGAAGTTATATGCATAGCATGAATAAAAACAATCCACCAGAAATAGTGAAAGTTCAAATTTACAATTAGCTGATTAAGGAAAAAAAATTATTAAACTATCTTTGAAAATATAGAAAATCTGTGGCTATGTTAAAAAGTAGCTGCAATTGCATGTCGGGAATAGGAGTTCCTACAAGGGCTCAGTGTGACAGCTTGGAGGGGTGGGATGGAGAAACTGGGAGGGGGAGGGGATGAGGGGTATGCATATGACTGATCTGAGGACATACATGTCTGTGAACAACAAAACTCTGTAAAAATTTTTAAAAATAATATAACAAAAAGAAATAAATAAATAAGCTAGTTGCAAAGAATACATATCCTTATAAAATACTGTTTTAATTGTATTTAATTATTAACTTAATAAATTCACTAGTAAGTAAATACGCCTGGTATATAGCCATGGTATTGATATTTCTTATAGAGAAATAATGTTATTGATAATTCATCCAAGCTTCCAATATGTTATAGTTCAGAATAATATAAATCATTTCACTAGTTCAGACATCTATAGAGTTAAATCAATGACTCCATTTCAAAATACATGAAATCTGGTTTACAGTCAACTGTAAATGTAACAATTCACTTAAAGAGTAATCATTTTTAAGGAGACAATTGTTATTTCACAGATAATAAGCACATAGAGAAAAATCTCTGATAAAAGTTTCTAAACCAACCCACAGCATTGGAACTGAAACTTTTTTTTTTTTTAGAAATAAAGCAATTATATTGTCAAAATTGCTCCTTTAAAAGAATGACAAAGCAATATTTTTCCCACTTCAAGATTTCATGTTACATACATACTATTTTGTATTTTCTCTTTAACTCTATTCTGTATTTAATGGAAACTTTCTGAAATAATCAAGTATAAAAGGGAAAATACAGGTTGCATCAGTTTTTGTATATTTTCTTCCCCCAAAGAGCTCCAAACAAGGTTATCTTGAAGTCATCCATGGATGTTCCACTTTTGGAGTTTCCATCTACGCTTGACTCTTGTCTTTCTTTGTTATTCCAAAATAGAGTTCTTAGTCTGCATCACAACTCACTCAATTGATTCCTACCATTGTGGGTCAGATACTGAAATAGCTACCGTGCATTTTTAAATGTGCTTTTCATAGATACACTTGAGTGAAATCTAAGCTGATTAAGGAAAAAAATTATTAAACTATCTTTGAAAATATAGAAAATCTGTGGCTATGTTAAAAGTAGCTGCAATTGCATGTCGGGAATAGGAGTTCCTACAAGGGCTCAGTGTGACAGCTTGGAGGGGTGGGATGGAGAAACTGGGAGGGGGAGGGGATGAGGGGTATGCATATGACTGATCTGAGGACATACATGTCTGTGAACAACAAAACTCTGTAAAAATTTTTAAAAATAATATAACAAAAAGAAATAAATAAATAAGCTAGTTGCAAAGAATACATATCCTTATAAAATACTGTTTTAATTGTATTTAATTATTAACTTAATAAATTCACTAGTAAGTAAATACGCCTGGTATATAGCCATGGTATTGATATTTCTTATAGAGAAATAATGTTATTGATAATTCATCCAAGCTTCCAATATGTTATAGTTCAGAATAATATAAATCATTTCACTAGTTCAGACATCTATAGAGTTAAATCAATGACTCCATTTCAAAATACATGAAATCTGGTTTACAGTCAACTGTAAATGTAACAATTCACTTAAAGAGTAATCATTTTTAAGGAGACAATTGTTATTTCACAGATAATAAGCACATAGAGAAAAATCTCTGATAAAAGTTTCTAAACCAACCCACAGCATTGGAACTGAAACTTTTTTTTTTTTTAGAAATAAAGCAATTATATTGTCAAAATTGCTCCTTTAAAAGAATGACAAAGCAATATTTTTCCCACTTCAAGATTTCATGTTACATACATACTATTTTGTATTTTCTCTTTAACTCTATTCTGTATTTAATGGAAACTTTCTGAAATAATCAAGTATAAAAGGGAAAATACAGGTTGCATCAGTTTTTGTATATTTTCTTCCCCCAAAGAGCTCCAAACAAGGTTATCTTGAAGTCATCCATGGATGTTCCACTTTTGGAGTTTCCATCTACGCTTGACTCTTGTCTTTCTTTGTTATTCCAAAATAGAGTTCTTAGTCTGCATCACAACTCACTCAATTGATTCCTACCATTGTGGGTCAGATACTGAAATAGCTACCGTGCATTTTTTTAAAATGTGCTTTTCATAGATACACTTCCAGAAGAAAAGTGGAAAGAGATACTCTATCATTTGTGCTTGCTCGAAGTCTATCCAGATGGAAAACTCTGAAATAGCCATGTGAAATGCAGTCTTGGCTTGGCCTGGCCTCTCTATGGTGTCAGCAGCTCAGTCAGGAGAACTCATAAGCAGGAGTCATACACAATGCTTTCTGAAACAATCTTACCCATCTAGAGTAATTTCTGAACCAATTTGCCAAACTAATTTCCAAAATATTTCTGCCAACTTAGATTTTGACTTTGCAGTTTTTAATTTATTATTTTTTATCTGACATGTGCAAAGCATATCACTTATTGGTTTTAAAACATATCCCAAAATATCTGCTTCTGTGATGAACTGATATTATTTTAAAATCCAGCTTAATATTCTTCTCTAATTATGTAACTAAACCTTGATTATCACATTTAACATCATTGAACTTTTTTACGTGGTGAAAGCAAACTGCACCTAACTCACCTGGGTGATTCATATCCTGGTTGTTTGTCCTCTGCCTTACATTTGCTCCTGGTTTCAGTTAATAATGGCTTTTCTTTCAGTTTGTGGGTCAGGGAGGCTTAAAGCTTCATTTCCCTTTATCTTCTCCACTGAATAGTTTCCTGCCATGCTTTACCCCTGTGTCTGTAATGCAAAAAAATCCGTCCTACCTAAATTACCATTCAAGTGTAATACCTTTTTTATTTAACCCTGAGTGCATGACTGCTCCCTTTAATCCTACACAATCTACAATCTACCCTGGACAGTGAATTATCTAAAGGAAATTTATGGTCTCAAGCTTCAAATGCTATTCCTCCATGTACTTGGAAATGGTTTCAAAATTGATGTTCACTGAAGTTTTAGATCAAAAATTAAGCATAGATAAAGCCAAGGTCATGACTAGTCAGCTCACAATTATTTCTGTAAAAGCTTACCTAGGGAGAGTAACCCTGCTGTGCTTTATATCTCAAATGATGAATTGCCATGAGACGCCAAAATCAAGTATTATGGAAGATGGGCCCATGCTCTGGCCAAAAAAGAATTCAGGCATGACCTCACTAATTAAGCCACTGAAGTGATGTGACAGACAGATCAGATTGCTTTAAAGGGTGTCCAGAACTCAAATAGTAACCAGGCTCAGGTGAGCCTGCACAGAGGAACACAACAGACTAGAGCAACCATTAACATATTTTTAAATAAAAAGTCAATACCACTTGCAAGGGCTCTCTAGAGAGTTCTCAACAATTATGCTCCCGAATACACTAAGATATTGTCCTCTTTTGTAGGCATTTGATAAGCACTGACTAGTACTCATTTTTTGCCTCCCAGTTCACAATTTCCAATGCTTCAAAGTAGCTGTAGTAATGTATGAATTTATATTATCAGTGGTTACAGAGGAAATACTTTCCATGACACCTTCTGTAATATGCAAAAGACCAACCAAAAAGGATTGGAAATTGTTAGTGATATTCTCTATGTATTGTATTTTACCTTTTACCTTTTCTATACTATAGTGTATCTATCGAGTTCTAATTAACTCACATTAATATTAACATCAACATTTTTGTGAACTTACAGAATTTATGCCCAGATTTTAGTGAAATGACAAAGGATCACATGTGCCAAGACTTCAAATACATATAATTTGTGGAAATAGAGAAATTTGGATACTAGTAATAAAACTGATATTTTTTAGTTATCGCATTATTTCTTACTTCAGCATCTCCATGCAGAAAACAAAACAAACAAACAAAAAGCTCATTTATTTTTAAAAAGACCACATGGTATCAGTTTTCATTATTCTTCACCACAGTTTTTTTCCTCAGAGCATGGCTTACAGCTGCCTTATCTGTGCGTTCCTTGACTCATTGTGAAAACTTACCCAGCACATATTTGACCCATGAACTGTGAAGAATCATTTCTGACTTTTTAAACCCAGGTTTGAGATATGGATCGAGCAGGGACAAGATATAGGCAAGCCCATAAGTAGAGCAGTGAAAAGCTTGAGGGGCAGAACCAAGATGAGAAAATGATCAAAGCTGTCTAACTCTCAATATTGTTCTCCTGCTTTATATCTCAAATGATGAATTGCCATGAGACGCCAAAATCAAGTATTATGGAAGATGGGCCCATGCTCTGGCCAAAAAAGAATTCAGGCATGACCTCACTAATTAAGCCACTGAAGTGATGTGACAGACAGATCAGATTGCTTTAAAGGGTGTCCAGAACTCAAATAGTAACCAGGCTCAGGTGAGCCTGCACAGAGGAACACAACAGACTAGAGCAACCATTAACATATTTTTAAATAAAAAGTCAATACCACTTGCAAGGGCTCTCTAGAGAGTTCTCAACAATTATGCTCCCGAATACACTAAGATATTGTCCTCTTTTGTAGGCATTTGATAAGCACTGACTAGTACTCATTTTTTGCCTCCCAGTTCACAATTTCCAATGCTTCAAAGTAGCTGTAGTAATGTATGAATTTATATTATCAGTGGTTACAGAGGAAATACTTTCCATGACACCTTCTGTAATATGCAAAAGACCAACCAAAAAGGATTGGAAATTGTTAGTGATATTCTCTATGTATTGTATTTTACCTTTTACCTTTTCTATACTATAGTGTATCTATCGAGTTCTAATTAACTCACATTAATATTAACATCAACATTTTGTGAACTTACAGAATTTATGCCCAGATTTTAGTGAAATGACAAAGGATCACATGTGCCAAGACTTCAAATACATATAATTTGTGGAAATAGAGAAATTTGGATACTAGTAATAAAACTGATATTTTTTAGTTATCGCATTATTTCTTACTTCAGCATCTCCATGCAGAAAACAAAACAAACAAACAAAAAGCTCATTTATTTTTAAAAAGACCACATGGTATCAGTTTTCATTATTCTTCACCACAGTTTTTTTCCTCAGAGCATGGCTTACAGCTGCCTTATCTGTGCGTTCCTTGACTCATTGTGAAAACTTACCCAGCACATATTTGACCCATGAACTGTGAAGAATCATTTCTGACTTTTTAAACCCAGGTTTGAGATATGGATCGAGCAGGGACAAGATATAGGCAAGCCCATAAGTAGAGCAGTGAAAAGCTTGAGGGGCAGAACCAAGATGAGAAAATGATCAAAGCTGTCTAACTCTCAATATTGTTCTCCTGTATCAGATGTCTTCACATTAAAGTGAGAGAAAACATGAATGTAAAATATTCACAAGACAGGTGTAAGGGTGATGTTACTGATGCAAGTTAATTTATCTAACATAACTAAATAACCATGCTGTGTATGCTGAAAAATAAAACAATTTTCTAATTTTCTTTATAAACCCATACTTTACTGCGGGGGCCTTCCGCAGAAAGGAAGGCAGCAGGATTGCCCCCAGCTGAACCTGGCGATCTCGAGAGAGGTGAGTCTTCTGCCCGCCATCCAGCCCCCGGCAAGCGGGAGACAATCAGACGCGACAGGGATTCCGTCAAAGCAGTTCCGTTTTATTAGTGCAGACTCCCAACTTTTATAGGCAAGTGAAGGGGGTTTTGCACGGGACTTCCTAGAGATTACACTAATCAAGCTAAAGGTCAAGCAATCATCCATGACCGCGGAAGCCAGGGGAACCAATCAGAAATTTTGACCATCACTTAACAATTTAGATCACGCCCTCATCTCTTCCTGTAGGCGCCATCTTAGCTCCAAACCGCAAACATGTGCATAAGCTTCTTTAAACAATGCGTTTAAGCTTTCTTTCACGCCCACATCCCTTCCTGTAGGCACCATATTAGCTCCAAACTGAAACAATGTGCTTAAGCTTCCTTATGCTTGCAACTGTCCTCTTTCAATTCAGAGTCCCACACTTTACCCAGTCAGCTGGAATAAATGAGACGTAAGAAAGGCAGGATTCTAGCCCTCACATCATGTGAGTTCATAAATGAACTGATAAGGATAAAGTCACCTTAAAAAGTATAAAATGGGGCTTCCCTGATAGTCCAGTGGTTAAGGACACCACCTTGCAGTTCAAGAGACGCCAGTTTGATCCCTGGTCTGGGGAGATTCCATGTGCCACAGAGAGGCTGGACTGATGTGTCCAACTACCAGCCAGAGGTCTGGAGCACATGTGCCCCAGAGCCAGTGCTCAGCAGCGAGAGAGGCCACTGCGATGGGAAGCCCACACAGGCCAAAGAAGAAAAGATGAATAAAAATAAATGAAAGAACATTAGAAGTGGCCAAAAAAAAAAAAGGAAAAAGTGGGACTTCCCTGGGGGTCCAATGGGTAAAGAGGCCACTTTGCAGTGCAAGAGGCACTGGTTTGATCCCTGGCTCGGGAAGATCCCACGTGCCACAGAGCGGCTGAACCGGTGTGTCAAATTAGGAGCCAGAACTCTAGAACGCATGCACCCAGAGTCAATGCTCTGCAACCAGAGAAGCCACTGCAATGGGAGGCCCACACAGGCCAAATAGTAAAGATGGATGGAAATGAATGGATAAAAAAATCAATGAAAAAAGGCCAAAATTTAAAAAAAAAAAAAGTATAAAGTGACTGCTACTCAGGCTTGGGTTGTTTCTTCAGTTGCAAAATAAATATATTAGCCAACATAGCAACGCTTTCATGAGTTGACCATGACTTTTCCAAAAATGTGAATGTCATCAAGGCCTTTACCATGTCGGCATGAACAGCCTCAGAGACCCCATTGTTCCTGGGATGCATTCCAGACTCCTAAGAATGTTGACCCCTGTGCACTCCAGCCTCATGGCCTACCATTCTGCAACTGATTTAGAATTTATCTGCAGGCCTTTTGAGGTCTTTAATAATCTTAAGGGATGCTGGAATATCTCAGTGCCTTTGCCAAATGGTTCTAGTTCTATCATGAGTATGTATGCTATTTTCATGCTTACCTGCATGCTTCTTTCTTTTCATTTATTTGCTGATTCATTTATTTGGCTGTGTCAGGTCTCAGTTGCCAGCATGTCCAGTCTTTCATTGGGTGCATGGACTCCCATGTGTGGTACACAGGCTTATCCATAGCATGTGAGATCTTAGTTCCCAAGTCAGGGATAGACCTGTGTCCTCTGCATATGGATTCTTAACTACTGGACCACCAGGCAAGTCTCAAACACTACCTTCATGATGGAACTTTACTGACCATATAGATAGCATTTACTTCTTACTCACGTGGGTCTTTACCTCATTTATACATATTATTGCATGAAAAATTATATTTTAGTCTTGATTGGTTACTGTACTTCTTTTCACTTTTCCCCTTAAGAACAGAGAGCATTTCAGAAGACTTTTCCATCTCCAATCCCCATGGCAGCTGCTCACACAACAGTATTTATAAAAGAACTGGGTACATATCACCATAAGTAGTACTCTGTTTTCTTTCATAAAGTGACAGTATGGCCATTCTTCAGCATACTAAATAGAAGAAAAAATGACTATGTAAATTAAGCTGACCTGCAAAATGAATGCTCTGTTGGAATGAAATAAAAATTTAGAGCACCTGACACCTTCAAGGAAGTTTTGCTAGGGAATATATGTGATGTTCAGATAGAGTTTGACTTTAAAGGGCTTAAAATCTAGAAAATTAGATAGCTATGCCATTCTCTGTAAAGCAAAAAAAAGAAAAAAATTCCACCATACATGAAGCTTTTTGAAAGTTAGTGACAATAAGAATAAATAAGAATACTATCAGCGCAGCGCTGGGCAGCAGGAGAGCAGGCGGGTGAGCTGTCTGGGAGCAGCAGCAGTGGTGCCCAGCCCACGGAAGTGAGGAGGACAGATGTGGCCGGAGGGAAAGGGAAAAAGGAGGGCTGGAGGTTGCCAATGTCAAGTCTGTAGGTGAGGACTGGCAGGTACACTGGCCTTCTTGTTGTTCATCACCCAAGACAAGCATTTCCCTGCTTCCCAGCCTTAGCATTTTCAGTGATGCCCATCTGGAGTGCCATTTCACCAGATTTGTACAGAGTTTCTCCATCTTTACTTTTGAACTTCCTGCTGGGTTCTCATCAGAGTGGCCCATCAGGGGACTGGCGCTTTGGCACTGGTGGCATTGGAATGCTGAGCAAGATACCCGCGTGGCCACCCAGGCAACAGGGGAACGTGGTGTGAGAGACCCACACAATGACCCCAGCAGCAGGAAGTGCGAAACGAGAGACCAGGGTGGCAGCCCCGGAGGTGGGAAGTGTGGAGCGATAGACCCACGCGATGACCACGGCTGCGGGGGAACACGAAGCAAGAGACCCACACGGTGGTGACCCCAGCAGTGGGGGAGCACAAAATTAGAGACCTGTGCAGCAGCCCCAGAGACAGGAGAGCACAGAGCGAGACCAGCGTGTTGGCCCCCGGTGCCAGAGGGAGAAACCTGCATGGTGGTAGGCAGGAGAGAGAGGAGTGAGTGCTGGTGGTGATCCTCGCACAATGGAGAAGATAAGGTCACAACTGAAACCAGTAATAGACACTTTTTTTTTTTTTTTTTTGCTTTATCTTGGAATGTTTGACCTTTTTTCTTCTCTCTCTCTCTCTCTTTTTTTTTTTTTTATGTTGTTGTTGTCTTTGTCCTGTTTCCTACTTACTCTTTTTAGCGTCTTTTATTTTTTCATTAACCACAATTCTCTCTCTTCACATTAACTCATAAATTATCATATCTACTGTTAATCTCTTTATCGCTATTCTGCTCCTTGATCTGTTGCTTTCTCCCTGATATACTAAATCTTCTTATATACAAAACTTCACTATGTTTCCCTGCATAACCCTGCAACACTACCCCATATCTCCTCAATACCTATCCATTCTCCTTATTTTCCCCACCATATTTGCTATTGAATAACTGCTTTAATTAATACTTCTCCAGTGGGGATATTGTTCTAATTTTGTTAGCCAGGAAGTAATTCAGATAGGTTAGATCGTAACAATTGGGTATTAGCTTTGGTTGCATTGTTCGCTAGGAAAATTTTCTGTACATTATCACTTTTAGTCTGTCCAGATTTAGTTATGCATACGTATGTATATATGTCTTTCCCTCATGTTTGACTATAGTAGCACGATTTTATAATTGCAAGTTATCAGGGATATGCCTTTTGTCTCTCACACGTTTATATTTGGACTAATACCACTGAATGCCATAATAAATCAGAACACAGCAGCCAAAGATCAAAACTAGGAATCGCCAAAGAGAAAACACCGATGCCAAGACTCAAACATAAAACATCAAAAAACACATAAAAATGAAGAGACAGAGAAACACTGCACAGATGAAGGAACAGACCATAAACATAAGATCCAAATGACCAAAGAACAAAGAGACAATCCATCAGTAATAGAATTCAGAACAATGATAGTAAAGATGATTCAAAACTCTGAAAATAGAATAGAGAGAATAGGCACATTGGAGAAACACATGCAGAAACTTAAAAAAAACAAATAAAAGAGACAAACAGCTCAATTGATGAACTTAAAAAGCAACAAATAGTGACAAACAACTCAATTGTTGAGCTTAAAAATTCTATGGAAAGACTCAATTGTAGAATATCTGAGGCAGAAGAACGGATAAGCAAGCTGGAAGGCAGAATGGTGACAGTAACAGTTGAAGAATAGAAAAAAGAGCAAACAATGAAAAGAACAGAAAACAGCCTCAGAGACCTCTTGGATAACATCAAACAAACCACCATCCAAATGATAAGGATCCCAGAAGAAGAAGAGAAAAAGAAAGGATATGAAAAGATGTTTGAAGAGATTATAGTTGAAAACTTCGCCAATGTGGGAAAGGAAACAATCAATCAAGTCCAAGAAGCACAAAAAGTCCCACACAAGATAAATCCTAGGAGAAACATGCCAAGACACATATCAATTTAGCTAACACAGAGTAGGCACAAAGGCAGAATACTTAGAGCTGCAAGGGAAAACAACATGTAACACATAAGGGAAATCCTATACACTTAACCGCTGAAATCTCAATAGAAACCCTGCAGGCCAAAAGATTATGGCAAGACACATTTAAACCGCTGAAAGAGAAGAATCTACAAGGAAAAATACTCTACCCAGCAAGGATCTCATTCAAAATTGATAGAGAAATCAAAAGCTTTACAGATATGCCAAAATTAAAAGAATTTAGTAACACCAAACCAGCCTTACAACAAGTATTAAAGGGACTTATATAGATAACAAACATAAGAGAAGAAGAAGATCTACAAAACAAAGACATCATAACATCTAAGAAGATGAAAATACAATCATTTGTATCAATAAATACTTTAAATGTAAATGGGCTAAATGCTCCAACCAAAAGACATAGGCTGACTGTATGGATTCAAAAACAAGACCCATATATATGTGGTTTAAGGAACAAAAACCAATAAACAAAAAAAGATCCAAATGACCAAAGAACAAAGAGACAATCCATCAGTAATAGAATTCAGAACAATGATAGTAAAGATGATTCAAAACTCTGAAAATAGAATAGAGAGAATAGGCACATTGGAGAAACACATGCAGAAACTTAAAAAAAACAAATAAAAGAGACAAACAGCTCAATTGATGAACTTAAAAAGCAACAAATAGTGACAAACAACTCAATTGTTGAGCTTAAAAATTCTATGGAAAGACTCAATTGTAGAATATCTGAGGCAGAAGAACGGATAAGCAAGCTGGAAGGCAGAATGGTGACAGTAACAGTTGAAGAATAGAAAAAAGAGCAAACAATGAAAAGAACAGAAAACAGCCTCAGAGACCTCTTGGATAACATCAAACAAACCACCATCCAAATGATAAGGATCCCAGAAGAAGAAGAGAAAAAGAAAGGATATGAAAAGATGTTTGAAGAGATTATAGTTGAAAACTTCGCCAATGTGGGAAAGGAAACAATCAATCAAGTCCAAGAAGCACAAAAAGTCCCACACAAGATAAATCCTAGGAGAAACATGCCAAGACACATATCAATTTAGCTAACACAGAGTAGGCACAAAGGCAGAATACTTAGAGCTGCAAGGGAAAACAACATGTAACACATAAGGGAAATCCTATACACTTAACCGCTGAAATCTCAATAGAAACCCTGCAGGCCAAAAGATTATGGCAAGACACATTTAAACCGCTGAAAGAGAAGAATCTACAAGGAAAAATACTCTACCCAGCAAGGATCTCATTCAAAATTGATAGAGAAATCAAAAGCTTTACAGATATGCCAAAATTAAAAGAATTTAGTAACACCAAACCAGCCTTACAACAAGTATTAAAGGGACTTATATAGATAACAAACATAAGAGAAGAAGAAGATCTACAAAACAAAGACATCATAACATCTAAGAAGATGAAAATACAATCATTTGTATCAATAAATACTTTAAATGTAAATGGGCTAAATGCTCCAACCAAAAGACATAGGCTGACTGTATGGATTCAAAAACAAGACCCATATATATGTGGTTTAAAAGAAACCCTCTTCAGGACTAATGACACACATAGACTGAAAGTGGGAGGGTGGAAAAAGATATTCCATTCAAATTGAAATCAAAAGAAAGCTGGAGTAGCAATCCTCATATCAGACAAAATAGACCTCAAAATAAAGAAGATTAGAAGAGACAAGGCAGGAAACTACATAATGATCAAAGTATCGATCCAAGAAGAAGACCTAATAATCATAAATATCTATGCACCCAACATAGGAGCACCCCAATACACAAGACAAACACTTTCAGACATAAAAGAAGACATCGACACTAACACAATCATAGTAGGAGACTTTAACACTCCTCTTACACCAATGGACAGATCATCCAAACAGAAAATGAATACAGAAACACAAGCCTTAAATGCCACCCTAGAAGAAATGAACCTCATTGATATCTTCAGGACCTTCCATCCAAAAGCAGAAGAATACACTTTCTTCTCAAGTGCTCATGGAACATTCTCCAGGATACACCACATCTTGGACCACAGATCAAACCTCAGTCAATTCAAGACAATTGAAATTATGTCAGCCATCTTCTCTGACCACAATGCAATGAGACTCCAGATCAACTGCAGGAAAAAAAAAAAATCTAAAAATACAAGCACATGGAGATTAAACAACACACACCTAATAAACAAGCTGATTACTGAGCAAATCAAACTTCCTAGAAGAAAATTACAATGAATACACGACAGTGCAAAACCTGTGGGATACTGCAAAAGTAGTTCTAAGAGGGAAATTCATAGGAATACAATCCTATCTCAAGAAACAAGAAAAATGTCAGACGACTTAACCCTACGCTGAAAACAACTGGAGAAAGAAGAACAAAAGCCAAGAAGAACAAGGCCAGCAGAAGGAGAGAAATCATAAAGACCATAGCAGAAATAAACAAAAAAGAAATGAAAGAAACAAGAGTAAAGATAAATAAAACAAAAAGCTGGTACTTTGTAAAGGTAAATAAAATTGACAAACCACTGGCCAGACTCATCAAGAAAAAAAGAAAGAAGAACCAGATCCACAAACTCAAAAATTAAAAAGGAGAGATCACAACAGATAATGTAGAAATCCAAAGGATTCTAAGAGACTATTATGAACAACTCTATGGCAACAAACTGAACAACCTGGAAGAGGTGGACAGTTTCTTAGAGAAGATTACTCTCCCAAGACTCAACCAAGAAGAAATAGAAACTATGAACAAGCCAATCACAAGCTCAGAGATTGACTTTGTGATCAAATTCCTACCAAAAATAAAAGCCCACGGCCAGATGGCTTCACAGGTGAATTCTACCAAACAGTTAAAGAACAGCTAATGCCTGTCCTTCTAAAAATCTTCCAAAAAATTGCACAGGAAGGAACACTTCCACACACAATCTATGGGGCCGCTATCATCCTGATACCAAAGACAGGAAAAGACAACACAAAAAAGAAAATTATAGGCCAATTTCACTGATGAATTTAGACACAAAAATCCTCAACAAAATCCTAGCAAACAGAATTCAATGACACATCAACAAACTCATACTTCATGCCTAAGTCGGGTTCATCCCAGGCATGCCAGGATTCTTCCATATCTGTAAAACAATCAATGTGATACACCATATCAGCAAATTGAGAGACAAAAACCACATGATCATCTCAATAGATGCAGAAAAAGCCTTTGACAAAGTACAGCATCCATTTATGATAAAAGCTCTTCAAAAAGTGGGCACAGAGGGAACTTATCTCAACACAGTGAAAGCCATATATGAGAAGCCCACAGCTTACATTATGCTCAATGTTGAGAAACTGGAAGCATTCCATCTACGATCAGGAACAAGACAGGGGTTTCCACTTTCACCACTCTTATTCAACATAGTCTTAGAAGTTCAAGTGATAGCAATAGGAGAAGAAAAAGAAATAGAATCCAGATTGAAAAAGAAGAAGTAAAATTCTCTCTCTTTGCAGACGACATGATATTATACATACAAAACCCCAACAATTAGACACAATTAGAAAACTACTAGAGCTAATCAGCAAATTCAGCAAAGTCACGGGATACAAAATCAATACACAGAAATGACTGACATTCCTACACACAAACAATGAAAAACCAGAAAACTAAGTCAAAGATGCAATCCCCTTCACCATCACAACCAAAAGAATAAAATATCTAGGAATGCACCTACCCAAAGAAACAAAAAAACTGTACACTGAAAGTTACAAGACATTCATGAGAGAAATTAAAGAGGACTTAAACAGATGGAGAGATATTCCATATTCCTGTGTCAGAAGAATCAATATTGTGAAAATGACCATCTCACTAGGTATCATCTATAGCTTTAATGCAATTCTTATCAAACTACCAATGACATTCTTCACAGAACTAGACCAAAAAAATAACACAGTTCATATGGAAATACAAAAGACCTCGAGTAGCCAAAGCAATCCTGAGGAAGAAGAATGGAGCTGGAGGGATCATCCTCCCTAACTTCAGACTATATGACAAAGCAACTGTCATCAAGACAGTATGGTACTGGCACAAAAACAGAAATATCGACCAATGGAACAAGATAGAGAACCCAGAGATCAACCCATGCACCTATGGATAACTTATTTTTGACCAGGGATGCGAAAATATAAAATAGGACAAAGACAGCCTCTTCAACAAATAGTGCTGGGAAAACTGGACAGCTACATGCAAAGAAATGAAGTTGGAACATTTCCTGACACCATATCCAAAGATCAACTCTAAATGGATTAAAGACCTAAATGTAAGACCAGAAACCCTAAAACTCTTAGAGGAGAATATTGGTAAAACACTCAAGGACATAAATCAAAGCAAGCCCCAATTATATGCTATATCAAACATTTATGTGGCCTTTCTGTTTATCATTAAGCCAATATGAGAAGCCCACAGCTTACATTATGCTCAGTTGGAACTGGAAGCATTCCATCTACGATCAGGAACAAGACAGGGGTTTCCACTTTCACCACTCTTATTCAACATAGTCTTAGAAGTTCAAGTGATAGCAATAGGAGAAGAAAAAGAAATAGAATCCAGATTGGAAAAGAAGTAAAATTCTCTCTCTTTGCAGACGACATGATATTATACATACAAAACCCCAACAATTAGACACAATTAGAAAACTACTAGAGCTAATCAGCAAATTCAGCAAAGTCACGGGATACAAAATCAATACACAGAAATGACTGACATTCCTACACACAAACAATGAAAAACCAGAAAACTAAGTCAAAGATGCAATCCCCTTCACCATCACAACCAAAAGAATAAAATATCTAGGAATGCACCTACCCAAAGAAACAAAAAAACTGTACACTGAAAGTTACAAGACATTCATGAGAGAAATTAAAGAGGACTTAAACAGATGGAGAGATATTCCATATTCCTGTGTCAGAAGAATCAATATTGTGAAAATGACCATCTCACTAGGTATCATCTATAGCTTTAATGCAATTCTTATCAAACTACCAATGACATTCTTCACAGAACTAGACCAAAAAAATAACACAGTTCATATGGAAATACAAAAGACCTCGAGTAGCCAAAGCAATCCTGAGGAAGAAGAATGGAGCTGGAGGGATCATCCTCCTAACTTCAGACTATATGACAAAGCAACTGTCATCAAGACAGTATGGTACTGGCACAAAAACAGAAATATCGACCAATGGAACAAGATAGAGAACCCAGAGATCAACCCATGCACCTATGGATAACTTATTTTTGACCAGGGATGCGAAAATATAAAATAGGACAAAGACAGCCTCTTCAACAAATAGTGCTGGGAAAACTGGACAGCTACATGCAAAGAAATGAAGTTGGAACATTTCCTGACACCATATCCAAAGATCAACTCTAAATGGATTAAAGACCTAAATGTAAGACCAGAAACCCTAAAACTCTTAGAGGAGAATATTGGTAAAACACTCAAGGACATAAATCAAAGCAAGCCCCAATTATATGCTATATCAAACATTTATGTGGCCTTTTTCTGTTTATCATTATACAGTATTATGCACAATGAGGTATATTGACTGACAACATTTATCATGAACAATTTCACAGTTTCACTTGTACCCAGACCTACTGAACTCTCCAGTCTATAAATGCCTTCTTTAGTCACTCAACATTAAACACATATTTACTGAGTTCTTTTTCTAAGTCAAATACTATCTTAAGGGGAGAAAGATACAACAGTGAATAAAATTACAAAAGACCCTGCCTTTATCATGCTTTATATCCCTTACCATCTAACATCTATTTTAACTTCACTCCAGGCCCCAGAATTATATTTGGCATCAGCCAGAGAAATGTAAGGAATTCTAACTTGAATCGATTCTCTGACATTTAGTATTAACTCTCCCTCACTACTTATCTGAGCCTAAACAAGTGCAATAATTCCACTAAGTGAGCTTTTGTCTTGTACCTAAGATCAAATCCCTAACAGCTAACCTATTTCTCATAACTACTCACACTAGACACTCTACTTCCAAAAGCCTGGTTGGAGCAAACTGCCTAGCATCCTAGCTGCTAAAATACTAAAGTTGATCTTTTCCATCATCTTATAAATAATCACATAGTGGAGACCAGAGTTTAGCTCCCTGCAGATAGACATAGCTAACATCTACTGACCGACTTGATAGAGCTGCAGGTTTTACTTGCCACTGGATTGTCTTTAGTAATTCCCTGTAGGAACCATTACTTTGTGATGATACTTACTTTTTGCATATAACTGGCACAAAAACAGAAATATCGACCAATGGAACAAGATAGAGAACCCAGAGATCAACCCATGCACCTATGGATAACTTATTTTTGACCAGGGATGCGAAAATATAAAATAGGACAAAGACAGCCTCTTCAACAAATAGTGCTGGGAAAACTGGACAGCTACATGCAAAGAAATGAAGTTGGAACATTTCCTGACACCATATCCAAAGATCAACTCTAAATGGATTAAAGACCTAAATGTAAGACCAGAAACCCTAAAACTCTTAGAGGAGAATATTGGTAAAACACTCAAGGACATAAATCAAAGCAAGCCCCAATTATATGCTATATCAAACATTTATGTGGCCTTTTTCTGTTTATCATTATACAGTATTATGCACAATGAGGTATATTGACTGACAACATTTATCATGAACAATTTCACAGTTTCACTTGTACCCAGACCTACTGAACTCTCCAGTCTATAAATGCCTTCTTTAGTCACTCAACATTAAACACATATTTACTGAGTTCTTTTTCTAAGTCAAATACTATCTTAAGGGGAGAAAGATACAACAGTGAATAAAATTACAAAAGACCCTGCCTTTATCATGCTTTATATCCCTTACCATCTAACATCTATTTTAACTTCACTCCAGGCCCCAGAATTATATTTGGCATCAGCCAGAGAAATGTAAGGAATTCTAACTTGAATCGATTCTCTGACATTTAGTATTAACTCTCCCTCACTACTTATCTGAGCCTAAACAAGTGCAATAATTCCACTAAGTGAGCTTTTGTCTTGTACCTAAGATCAAATCCCTAACAGCTAACCTATTTCTCATAACTACTCACACTAGACACTCTACTTCCAAAAGCCTGGTTGGAGCAAACTGCCTAGCATCCTAGCTGCTAAAATACTAAAGTTGATCTTTTCCATCATCTTATAAATAATCACATAGTGGAGACCAGAGTTTAGCTCCCTGCAGATAGACATAGCTAACATCTACTGACCGACTTGATAGAGCTGCAGGTTTTACTTGCCACTGGATTGTCTTTAGTAATTCCCTGTAGGAACACCCATTACTTTGTGATGTAACTACTTTTCACTTTTGCCAAGTCCAATGAATACCTACTAGACTTCATCCTTAACATCCCTGGTCGTGCTCCAGCTTAACAGTCAATACTGGTTCCAGACTATTATCCTTCTCACTCAGTCCCTAATGCAAGGAACTAAGTCATCCATATCTGTGTCTCAATCTGTAACAGCTCCGTAGGGGTTGTGGAAGACATCAGCCAAGACATTATACTAGGCAAAGGAAAGCTGAAATAAAAGACATGGACATTCTAGAATAACTTTTCAATAGCAGGGCTCCAAAGCTTCAAGTTTAGAAATTATCTAAAATTAGAGATAAATCAATTAGAAGTAGAGTAAACAAGATATAATTATATTATATGAAGTTAAATGAGGACTTTTAAATTTTAAGGTGTTTTCTCTAAGCAGATTTGAAGGATTATTGCAGGGTCAACTAGCCAAGAATGCCATCAGGAAATCCAGCTCTAGCTTTTTAATGACATAATGTCATTAAAAGAAGTCCAGTTGGGTCTGAAGTAAGACTAAGCTGGGTATGGAAACCCAGGCCTGAATTACTGTGATCAATGTGAAAATGAACCTAGGAGCAACATTTAATCAGTGTTGAATTAGTGACTTCCTGGGCTTTCCAGGAAATGCCAGTGGTAAACAGCCTACTTGCCAATGCAGGAAATGTAAGAGAAGTAGATTCCATCCCTGGTTGGGAAGATACCCTAGAGAAGGGCATGGCAACCCACTCCAGTATTCTTGCCTGGAGAATCCCATGGACAGAGGAGCCTAGCAGGCTACAGTCCATGAAGTTGCAAAGAGTCTTACATGACTGAAGTGACTTAACACAAATGTACAATGATTTAGTATTATGTGTTCAGCATACTCTTATGTGTGATGTGTGACTCAGAAGATACAGGGCCATTGGTACCAGGCACCAAGCTTGGATGGCTGCAGGAGCACTCAGATATATGATTACAGTGGCATTTTTGAGAGTTAGAACTTTAGAAAATGCAGAGTTTATAGAGTCCTTCAATTAAATACTTAAAAGAAATTATTAATAAAAATGAAACTTGAAAATATAGATGCATAGATACCAGTTGAAAGAAATTATAGCTTGGTAAAGTGTCACTTGCATCTTTTATTAAAAATCTAGCTTCTATATTTTAAAATGATTTTCATATTTCCTTTGGCACCCAGTTGCTTCTATTGATGTTCACACCTGTAGAAATGAGAAAATCCTGACTCTAATGATCACCCATTTTTCTAAGCTACATCTGTATGGATAAAAATACACAATTAACTGTGATTTTGAGGTGTGACTCAGAATAAATTGATTACATCAAACATACATGATTTTGGTAATATTCAAGAAAGCACAAGTTCAAATTCTTAAAGTGTTACATTTCAAAATAATTTTTCTCCTGCAATTTCTCATACCACCAGAAATATCTTAGTTGGCAGACAGAAAAAATAAAAAATAAAACTTGTTCCATATTCCTAAAATGCATTTTTAGCTCGAAATTTATTTGACTGGAGACAAGAATGCCATCAGGAAATCCAGCTCTAGCTTTTTAATGACATAATGTCATTAAAAGAAGTCCAGTTGGGTCTGAAGTAAGACTAAGCTGGGTATGGAAACCCAGGCCTGAATTACTGTGATCAATGTGAAAATGAACCTAGGAGCAACATTTAATCAGTGTTGAATTAGTGACTTCCTGGGCTTTCCAGGAAATGCCAGTGGTAAACAGCCTACTTGCCAATGCAGGAAATGTAAGAGAAGTAGATTCCATCCCTGGTTGGGAAGATACCCTAGAGAAGGGCATGGCAACCCACTCCAGTATTCTTGCCTGGAGAATCCCATGGACAGAGGAGCCTAGCAGGCTACAGTCCATGAAGTTGCAAAGAGTCTTACATGACTGAAGTGACTTAACACAAATGTACAATGATTTAGTATTATGTGTTCAGCATACTCTTATGTGTGATGTGTGACTCAGAAGATACAGGGCCATTGGTACCAGGCACCAAGCTTGGATGGCTGCAGGAGCACTCAGATATATGATTACAGTGGCATTTTTGAGAGTTAGAACTTTAGAAAATGCAGAGTTTATAGAGTCCTTCAATTAAATACTTAAAAGAAATTATTAATAAAAATGAAACTTGAAAATATAGATGCATAGATACCAGTTGAAAGAAATTATAGCTTGGTAAAGTGTCACTTGCATCTTTTATTAAAAATCTAGCTTCTATATTTTAAAATGATTTTCATATTTCCTTTGGCACCCAGTTGCTTCTATTGATGTTCACACCTGTAGAAATGAGAAAATCCTGACTCTAATGATCACCCATTTTTCTAAGCTACATCTGTATGGATAAAAATACACAATTAACTGTGATTTTGAGGTGTGACTCAGAATAAATTGATTACATCAAACATACATGATTTTGGTAATATTCAAGAAAGCACAAGTTCAAATTCTTAAAGTGTTACATTTCAAAATAATTTTTCTCCTGCAATTTCTCATACCACCAGAAATATCTTAGTTGGCAGACAGAAAAAATAAAAAATAAAACTTGTTCCATATTCCTAAAATGCATTGCTTCTCATATAGCAGATGCAGAAAATTTGAGGTATGACTACAAGAGCTGGAGACAAAGAATCAATTCATTACATTGGAAAGAGAAAGTATACAAATACCCAAGGAAGCTTGTGCAGGCAATTTCTTGCTTAGCTTTCTAATGAGAAAGAGTCTAAAGACTGTAGCTATAGAAAAAAAGAAAAAAAAAAAGCTAAAAGCACTTTGGCAAGAAAAGACTAGCTATACCAATTCAATTAAAGATTGACATGAATTGATATGGGATAATTTAGATTATTGATTCTTTATATAGCTATAGTCAAAATAACTTGGCTATATTGTGATAAAGTTGATGGTTTTAGAGGAGCCTAAAAATTTTCAATAATACAACCAAAAAAATTTATATAAGCTTTCTTTGGATTTTTAGTTTTCCTCTCCTAATGCCTTATCCACCATATTTACTCTTTCTTTCTTTTTAATGATTTTTTTTTTTTTTTGGTCACTTCTATTGGTCTTTCATTTATTTATTTTTTCATCCATCTTTGTTCTTTGGCCCATGTGGGCCTTCCATCACAGTGGCCTCTGTCACTACAGAGCATGCGCTCCAGAGCTCCTGCTCAGTAGTTGGAAAAATCAGTCCAGCTGCTCCGCAGTATGTGGAATCTTCCCAAGCCAGGGATTGAACCAGCGCCCCTTGCACTGAAAGGCGGTGTCCTTACCCACTGGACCACCAGGGAAGCCCCATATTTATTCTTAATGAAGAGACTGGTTGTGTAAGTTTTGAATATAATCTGTCACTACCAAAACTCTCGGTTGGACTTTTGATGCTTGAGAGTCTTGTGAGCATAAAGAAGAATGTTTACTATTAATGACACATTCTGTGCTTCTTTATAAATCTGTTAACCAATGGATCTTTATATATTTAAATACTATTTATGCAATATTGGGTTAAAATTGGTAAAATTAAAGATAATGTTTGGGGACTTCCCTAGTGGTCCAAGGGTTAAGATGCCAAGTTTCCAAGGCAGCAAGCATAGGTTCAAACCATGGTTGAAGAATTAATATCCCACAGGATGTTTCTTAAAATCAAATAATATTTTAAAAAATTGTTCCTGCATATAAAAGCCATCTTAAGTTTTTGTCTATAATTATAAGTTTAACATAGTTTTATTTTTTTTTAGAACATTTAGAAATATCTTAAATGGTAAGTAAAGTATAAAAAGTAAAATATCGGGGCTTCCCTGGTGGTCCAGTGGGTAAGGACACCGCCTTGCAGTGCAAGGGGCGCTGGTTCATTCCCTGGCCTGGGAAGATCCCACGTGCCGTGGAGCGGCTGGACCGATGTGTCCAATTATCAAGCCAGAGCTCTGGAGCTCATGCGCCCAGAGCCGGTGCTCTGCGACAACAGAGGCCGCGATGGGAGGCCCACACGGGCCAAAGAACAAAGATGGATGAAAACTAGATAAATGAAAGACCAAGAGAAGTGGCCCACCCGCTCCCCTCCCTCTCTACCTCCCCATAAGTAAATAATAATAATAAAAAAAGTAAATATCACAATACTCATTATTGCATTATTACTCATTTATATGAAAACTGTTAAGTATTTAATATCATCATTATCTTCATACGTTCTATTATTCCCTGAGAATTCATTGAATTTACATATATATATTTCTGTATTGTAGGGCTTATGCTAACCTATTAGGTCCAAGTAATAAAAGACTAATTCATCCAATAAAAGGTTGTAAGTTATGATTTACTAAATAATTGTTTGGAGGGGAAGATGGAACTTGCTCCCAAAGTTAAACCTATACCCTGCTGTAGTCAATTTCTATGTTTATACCAATGAGATTTTTTTTTAAACTCATAGATTTTGCAGTCATGTAATTTTCCTGAAAGCCTTTTTTTTTTTTTTTTTTCTTTCCTTTTCTTGTCTCCTTTTACTTTTCAGACATTACCTGGTCAATTGACCTGTCATTTTTTCATATTGACCTAGTAGTTAGTGCTATTGAAAAACTATGCCAGTAGTCTTAAGTAGCTCAGTCTAATTAGTGGCATAATTGATAAGTTTTAGTTTCCAGATCACAATGTATTATGTCTACAGAGTGAGCTTTCCCATTTAGAACTTTTTGTTAATTCATAATCTTTGGAAAACCCAGTCTAAGCTCTTTAATTTCTTGTCATCTGGTCAATCGCTTACAGGTTTTGAAAACATGCCCACGAGTTATTTGCTGCATTCAGCTTTAAAATATGAACCCTAATTCTCCCCTCTTAAGTGTAACAGGACTTAATGCTTCCTTTCTATTAAGTAACAATCCGAATTAAGCAGAAGCAACAATGTGCACCCTTGTTTGTTTGTTTTTTGGTGGGGATTGTCTCTGTGTGTGTTTTGTTGTTGTTGTTGTTGTTGTTCTTTATTTCATTTTGTGTTTTTGCCCTGCTCTGTGGCATGCAGCATCCCACTTCCCTAACCAGGGACTGAACCTGTGCCTCCTAGAGTGGAAGAGTGGATTCTTAATCACTGACCACCAAGGAAGTCTAGTGTGCATCTTTGGAGTGCAGGGTATAAATGAGCACTGTGACTTTCATCTTAATTGCTTCATCCTGTGCTCTCTTTCAAAGAAATCTTACTTTGGTAAAAGCCAAGAACTAGCAGCCACTGAGATGGCCTACAGTCTAAGAGCTCTCAGAACTGAGACCAACAACCATGGGAGATTGCTTAGAGGCAGATCTTCAGCTGTGATTACACCTTGAGGCAACTGCAGCCAGACTAGGAGCCAGAACTACTCTGATAAGCCACTGAAATCATGAATGTCCCTTGTTTTAAGCTCTAAAGCTGGGGGTAAACAGCAATAAATAACATTAAGGAACAAAACTTATCAACCCAGAATGTCTCTTTGGCATGCGGATTATTTAGAGCTGAAAACAATCAAGACCTAAAACCCTCAGGAAGAAACACTGATATTTCCCCTGACAGTCTAAAAGAATGTAAACAGAAGGTTTGTTCTAGGAAGGCAGGTGCTATCATAGATAATTACCTTATGAACTGAATATCATGCTAAGAGAGAAAGGAATCTAGCAGTCTGTAAAAAGTCCTCCTTATGACTTAAGAGAGAAAGGAATCTAGCAGTCTGTAAAAAGTTCTCCTCATGACTTCTTATCTCTTCATGGCCCAATAAGCATTTGTTTACCAAACATTACTTTTTCATTTCCATGTGAATTACCCTCTTCTCCTTTGAAGTTCCAAGCTACAACTGCCAACATCTTTTGTCTTTAGCTGAAAATGGTTCATCTGGGAAAGAATCTGCCTGCAATTCAGGAGACGCAGGAGACTCTGGGTTCGATCCCTGAGTTAGAAAGATTACTTGAAGAAGGAAATGGCAATGCACCATGGTATTCTCACCTGTGAAATCTCACGGACAGAGTTGCCTGGAGGGCTACAGTCTAGGGATCATAAAGAGTCGGACACTACTGAGTGACTAAACAATAACAAATATATGTTATGTATTATATTATATTTCTTATAAAAATATATTGATGTTTCATATATTGGTGTTATGATGTGCTCATGCCATTTGATGGACTCAACATATTCTATAACCTAAAGTTATTATTCTCTTTTTGATGTGCAAAATATCACAAGATGATCAAGCAAGGGTAGGTGCTTTCGGTCTTCTAGCAAGAATCCAGATCTTTGAAAGTTTCATTCTTCTCAATTGAAATCACTAAAACTTTCTAGCAAAGAATGTTTTAAACACATTCTGCTTTGAAGAGAGGTAGAGGATGCATTCATAGGATGATAATACACCTCACAGTTGTACTGCTTGTTCCTCATGGTCCAGATACTACCTCCCTCCCTCCCTCTAGTCCATCAAGACTACATAATTCAACTGCCACAGAAAAACTTCCAAGACTTTCTGGGTAGAAGGAATCTATCACTGGCACTTGCTAGTATCTTTTTATTATGGTTTTTTCCCATAGGTAAAATCATATTATATAAATTACTTGCATCCTTTTGTATTTTGAATAATGAGAACATATCTTTTTAAAATTTGATTTATTGGAATGCATTACATTTTTCTCATTCTAAATTAAGTAAATATATTTAAACTATAAAGCTGTTTCCTCCACTCTCTTTATAATTGTCCAATAACAAAATGTCTGGTTATTCCACACCTGAGAAGAGATGCAGTTTTAACTTTTATGGTTAAAAAAAGAAAAATCTCTAAATTAATTCCTAGTTCCCTGGTCTATGTTGAAAATAACAAGAGCTAAGATGTATTGAAGACCAAGGATGTGTCCTACCCAGAGCAATGTTCTTTATGTGTCAACTCATTTAATTCTTGGGATTACCCTATGAGGTTGTGAGCAGATTCACCCTTATTTTAGACTAAAGACATTAAGTCAGAGGGAGATTTAGTAACTGGTTCAAGGTCACAGAGTCAGGGCAGTGTAGGATTTGAAGTTAAAGAATCTGCCTGCAATTCAGGAGACGAGGAGACTCTGGGTTCGATCCCTGAGTTAGAAAGATTACTTGAAGAAGGAAATGGCAATGCACCATGGTATTCTCACCTGTGAAATCTCACGGACAGAGTTGCCTGGAGGGCTACAGTCTAGGGATCATAAAGAGTCGGACACTACTGAGTGACTAAACAATAACAAATATATGTTATGTATTATATTATATTTCTTATAAAAATATATTGATGTTTCATATATTGGTGTTATGATGTGCTCATGCCATTTGATGGACTCAACATATTCTATAACCTAAAGTTATTATTCTCTTTTTGATGTGCAAAATATCACAAGATGATCAAGCAAGGGTAGGTGCTTTCGGTCTTCTAGCAAGAATCCAGATCTTTGAAAGTTTCATTCTTCTCAATTGAAATCACTAAAACTTTCTAGCAAAGAATGTTTTAAACACATTCTGCTTTGAAGAGAGGTAGAGGATGCATTCATAGGATGATAATACACCTCACAGTTGTACTGCTTGTTCCTCATGGTCCAGATACTACCTCCCTCCCTCCCTCTAGTCCATCAAGACTACATAATTCAACTGCCACAGAAAAACTTCCAAGACTTTCTGGGTAGAAGGAATCTATCACTGGCACTTGCTAGTATCTTTTTATTATGGTTTTTACCCATAGGTAAAATCATATTATATAAATTACTTGCATCCTTTTGTATTTTGAATAATGAGAACATATCTTTTTAAAATTTGATTTATTGGAATGCATTACATTTTTCTCATTCTAAATTAAGTAAATATATTTAAACTATAAAGCTGTTTCCTCCACTCTCTTTATAATTGTCCAATAACAAAATGTCTGGTTATTCCACACCTGAGAAGAGATGCAGTTTTAACTTTTATGGTTAAAAAAAGAAAAATCTCTAAATTAATTCCTAGTTCCCTGGTCTATGTTGAAAATAACAAGAGCTAAGATGTATTGAAGACCAAGGATGTGTCCTACCCAGAGCAATGTTCTTTATGTGTCAACTCATTTAATTCTTGGGATTACCCTATGAGGTTGTGAGCAGATTCACCCTTATTTTAGACTAAAGACATTAAGTCAGAGGGAGATTTAGTAACTGGTTCAAGGTCACAGAGTCAGGGCAGTGTAGGATTTGAAGTTAAACAGTTTGAATTCTCAAATCCATGCCCTCCAATTCACAATGCTATAATTCTTACACTACCAGCAGATTTCTGGTAAAATCTGTTTCATGAAATATACCACATACGTTCATGTACCATAAAATGTGCAAAGTATTTGAACAGATATTTTAAATTTATTATGATATAGAAATCTCATTTATCTAGAAATAAAGCACTTATAGCAATTTTAAGTAAGGAGAAAATTTTTGTACTTCCACTATGCAGAGAAAAAGCTTCAAATGTGAACATATTTAGTAACATCTAAATGTTTACAAATGGAAATTTAATATTTGCCCTTGTAGTAGAAAATACTGGGAGAGAGGTTAAAATCAACTAACTATTTTTTGTTGTAGTTTTCTTGTATTACACAGAAAAGATGGAAAGATTTTCTGTTGTTGTTTTTATTCCTTTCTAAAGCTTTCTAAAGGTAAACTTTCATGCTTTCCTTGCTCATTTTTCATATTTTGTAAACATCAACAGCTTAAGGATATAAAGATATGTAATATATGTAATGTTTCAAATTGTAAATATCAACATTGCAGCCCAGAAAATACAAATTAGCTTACTAGATAGATTACAGGCAACTTGAGTATAGACTTTTTTAAAACAGCATAGTCATCATTCAAAGTTTGGACCTATCTCTTTCTGGATAATTCTTCTTTACTCCACATGAAAGACTACATTAACCCTGAAAATGTAGGATATTTCACTTGTCGTAAGATTCAATTAGGCAGTTTATAAACTATGTTCTCCTCTACTTATTTTAAGATACATTAAACTCCCAATTCTACATTATTAACCTAAAAGGTTTTAACTTTTATGGTTAAAGAAAAATCTCTAAATTAATTCCTAGTTCCCTGGTCTATGTTGAAAATAACAAGAGCTAAGATGTATTGAAGACCAAGGATGTGTCCTACCCAGAGCAATGTTCTTTATGTGTCAACTCATTTAATTCTTGGGATTACCCTATGAGGTTGTGAGCAGATTCACCCTTATTTTAGACTAAAGACATTAAGTCAGAGGGAGATTTAGTAACTGGTTCAAGGTCACAGAGTCAGGGCAGTGTAGGATTTGAAGTTAAACAGTTTGAATTCTCAAATCCATGCCCTCCAATTCACAATGCTATAATTCTTACACTACCAGCAGATTTCTGGTAAAATCTGTTTCATGAAATATACCACATACGTTCATGTACCATAAAATGTGCAAAGTATTTGAACAGATATTTTAAATTTATTATGATATAGAAATCTCATTTATCTAGAAATAAAGCACTTATAGCAATTTTAAGTAAGGAGAAAATTTTTGTACTTCCACTATGCAGAGAAAAAGCTTCAAATGTGAACATATTTAGTAACATCTAAATGTTTACAAATGGAAATTTAATATTTGCCCTTGTAGTAGAAAATACTGGGAGAGAGGTTAAAATCAACTAACTATTTTTTGTTGTAGTTTTCTTGTATTACACAGAAAAGATGGAAAGATTTTCTGTTGTTGTTTTTATTCCTTTCTAAAGCTTTCTAAAGGTAAACTTTCATGCTTTCCTTGCTCATTTTTCATATTTTGTAAACATCAACAGCTTAAGGATATAAAGATATGTAATATATGTAATGTTTCAAATTGTAAATATCAACATTGCAGCCCAGAAAATACAAATTAGCTTACTAGATAGATTACAGGCAACTTGAGTATAGACTTTTTTAAAACAGCATAGTCATCATTCAAAGTTTGGACCTATCTCTTTCTGGATAATTCTTCTTTACTCCACATGAAAGACTACATTAACCCTGAAAATGTAGGATATTTCACTTGTCTTAAGATTATGCCATTCTAAATTCTAGGCAGTTTATAAACTATGTTCTCCTCTACTTATTTTTAAGATACATTAAACTCCCAATTCTACAAAGTTGGATTATAAAAATTAAAGTCGATGGATATTTTTTCTTTAATTAAATTGTTGGTTTATTTTTTCACTTCTTTCTTAACTAAAGAGAGCACGTATTGGGAATTTGATTGGAAGAATATAAGTCACCAATGTTTACATTTTATCTTTGAAATACAAAACAGAGATAAAATAAATAATTCAGTGAATCAACTACATTTTTTTTAGATTCCACATGTAAATGATATAATATATTTGTCTTTTTCCAGCTTACTTCACTTAGTATGATAATCTCCAGGTCCATCTATGTTGCTGTAGGTGGCATTATTTTGTTCCTCTTTATGACTGAGCAATATTCCACTATACATATATACCACATCATCTTTATCTGTTCATCTGTCAATAGCCATTTAGGTTCTTTCCATGTCTTGGCTACTGTACATAGTACTGCAATAAATAGTGAACTGAATGTATCTTTTGGAATTATGGTTTTCTTCAGATATATGCCTGGGAATGGGATTACAGATCATATAATAGTTTTATTTTTAGTATTTTAAGGAACAGTTCTCCATAATCACTACAACAGCTTACATTACCATCAACAATCTAGGAAGGCTCCCTTTTTACCACACCCTTTCCAGCATGTATTACTTGTAGAATTTTTGATGATGGCACTTCTGATCAATGTAAAGTGATATCCTAGCATGTAACTAACAATGAACATCTTTTCTAAAGCTTTCTAAAGGTAAACTTTCATGCTTTCCTCTTTTATTTTGTAAACATCAACAGCTTAAGGATATAAAGATATGTAATATATGTAATGTTTCAAATTGTAAATATCAACATTGCAGCCCAGAAAATACAAATTAGCTTACTAGATAGATTACAGGCAACTTGAGTATAGACTTTTTTAAAACAGCATAGTCATCATTCAAAGTTTGGACCTATCTCTTTCTGGATAATTCTTCTTTACTCCACATGAAAGACTACATTAACCCTGAAAATGTAGGATATTTCACTTGTCTTAAGATTATGCCATTCTAAATTCTAGGCAGTTTATAAACTATGTTCTCCTCTACTTATTTTTAAGATACATTAAACTCCCAATTCTACAAAGTTGGATTATAAAAATTAAAGTCGATGGATATTTTTTCTTTAATTAAATTGTTGGTTTATTTTTTCACTTCTTTCTTAACTAAAGAGAGCACGTATTGGGAATTTGATTGGAAGAATATAAGTCACCAATGTTTACATTTTATCTTTGAAATACAAAACAGAGATAAAATAAATAATTCAGTGAATCAACTACATTTTTTTTAGATTCCACATGTAAATGATATAATATATTTGTCTTTTTCCAGCTTACTTCACTTAGTATGATAATCTCCAGGTCCATCTATGTTGCTGTAGGTGGCATTATTTTGTTCCTCTTTATGACTGAGCAATATTCCACTATACATATATACCACATCATCTTTATCTGTTCATCTGTCAATAGCCATTTAGGTTCTTTCCATGTCTTGGCTACTGTACATAGTACTGCAATAAATAGTGAACTGAATGTATCTTTTGGAATTATGGTTTTCTTCAGATATATGCCTGGGAATGGGATTACAGATCATATAATAGTTTTATTTTTAGTATTTTAAGGAACAGTTCTCCATAATCACTACAACAGCTTACATTACCATCAACAATCTAGGAAGGCTCCCTTTTTACCACACCCTTTCCAGCATGTATTACTTGTAGAATTTTTGATGATGGCACTTCTGATCAATGTAAAGTGATATCTAACTAGTGTCTTAATATGCATTTCTCTAATAACTAACAAAACTGAACATCTTTTCATGTGCATTTTGCCTTGGTAGGATATTGATTTTGACAATATTTAATTCTTTCAGTCTAAGAACATGGTGCATCTTTCCATCTGTGTCATCTTCAGCTTTTTTCATCAACATCTTATAGTTTTCAGAGTGCAGGTCTTTTGACTCCTGACATAGATTTTCTCCTAAGTATTGTATTCTTTTTGATGCAAAGGTAACATTAAACAGAGAAGATTAAAAGAGCTGCTGGACAAAGTTCCATTTCATTTGCATATTTTTAGAACTTTGCTATAAATTATTTTAAATATTATAGTCTTAAAACCTACAATCCTTCCATATCTCAAGACATGACAAAGAATCCAAAGACAGCACAACTTGAATATTGACTATTTTCTAAACTGATTGTTTATGACCATTCTATTTTGCTTTAATAAACTGAAACAAAATTTTACATCAATGACAAATGCATATTAAAAATGGTTAAACAAGACACTTTTTGTAGTTTGAATTTAGAAGAAACTACAATTAAGGCAAAGAAGCTTTATAATCTACGGACTCAAGCACAGTTTTTAAATGCTTAACAGGATTTCTTGTAAACCTGCTGCACCCTACCCTGTCTACAGATCTCAAGTCACCTGTGCCAAGACTTTCCCAGCAGCTCTGACAGTAAAGAATCTGCCTGCAATCTGCCTTTGAGATTCCATGGACTGTAGCCTGCTGTTGTACCAATGTAGGAGACCTAGGTTTGATTCCTGGGTCAGGAAGACCTGCTGGAGAAGGAAAGGCTACCCACTAGAGAATTCTTGCCTGGAGAATTCTATGGAGGGAAGAGCCTACAGCAGTGGGCGACTGAGCAACTAAGACTTCACTTTTCTTTTCATGACAACTTAATTCTCAATCAGATGCTACATGGATGAAATGTTCATATGGTTTCGAACCCATATTTCATAAAAGCTCTGTCCTCTGGGTGGGTGTGACTGGTCTCTACCTTCATGTCTACTGACCCACACACTGAGGACACCTTATAAGAGATCTGTTTTGCCTTTATATATATCATGATCTATTATAATGTACTTTAGGAGTTTCCTTCATTAATATAAAGAACTTTTATGTGATTTTGCAATTTTCAATATTTAATTCTTTCAGTCTAAGAACATGGTGCATCTTTCCATCTGTGTCATCTTCAGCTTTTTTCATCAACATCTTATAGTTTTCAGAGTGCAGGTCTTTTGACTCCTGACATAGATTTTCTCCTAAGTATTGTATTCTTTTTGATGCAAAGGTAACATTAAACAGAGAAGATTAAA
This sequence comes from Tragulus kanchil, assembly GCA_022376925.1. Taxonomy (NCBI): domain Eukaryota; kingdom Metazoa; phylum Chordata; class Mammalia; order Artiodactyla; family Tragulidae; genus Tragulus; species Tragulus kanchil. The sequence goes on from JAIOJX010000024.1 coordinate 65,656,319, forward strand.
AGAGCTGCTGGACAAAGTTCCATTTCATTTGCATATTTTTAGAACTTTGCTATAAATTATTTTAAATATTATAGTCTTAAAACCTACAATCCTTCCATATCTCAAGACATGACAAAGAATCCAAAGACAGCACAACTTGAATATTGACTATTTTCTAAACTGATTGTTTATGACCATTCTATTTTGCTTTAATAAACTGAAACAAAATTTTACATCAATGACAAATGCATATTAAAATGGTTAAACAAGACACTTTTGTAGTTTGAATTTAGAAGAAACTACAATTAAGGCAAAGAAGCTTTATAATCTACGGACTCAAGCACAGTTTTTAAATGCTTAACAGGATTTCTTGTAAACCTGCTGCACCCTACCCTGTCTACAGATCTCAAGTCACCTGTGCCAAGACTTTCCCAGCAGCTCTGACAGTAAAGAATCTGCCTGCAATCTGCCTTTGAGATTCCATGGACTGTAGCCTGCTGTTGTACCAATGTAGGAGACCTAGGTTTGATTCCTGGGTCAGGAAGACCTGCTGGAGAAGGAAAGGCTACCCACTAGAGAATTCTTGCCTGGAGAATTCTATGGAGGGAAGAGCCTACAGCAGTGGGCGACTGAGCAACTAAGACTTCACTTTTCTTTTCATGACAACTTAATTCTCAATCAGATGCTACATGGATGAAATGTTCATATGGTTTCGAACCCATATTTCATAAAAGCTCTGTCCTCTGGGTGGGTGTGACTGGTCTCTACCTTCATGTCTACTGACCCACACACTGAGGACACCTTATAAGAAATCTGTTTTGCCTTTATATATTATACATGAATTCTATTATAATGTACTTTAGGAGTTTCCTTCATTAATATAACCCAAGACTTAAAAAGTGTATCAGCTGAAGTTTTGGTTAAAAGCATGACTTATTCTGTATTCACATCTTCAAAATTTCAGTTGTTAAAAAACAAATAGTTACCTGTGAAATTTGGCCCCCTTCTGTTCATTTCTATTGCAAACTTCTAGTTAAGATACATTTTTTTGTTGTTTGAATTACCATGAAAAGTGATGTTAATTGTTTTCTATCTACTTAATTCCTTACTCCACTGCCTAGCAAACTGCTTGAAATTCAGCTCTAATAATGACAATGTTCTACTACAATTTAAAAGAAGATAAAACTCATTGGATTAATAGTTGGTGCTTAATATATGTTCAGAGTTGTTCTTCCTAGTTTCACTACATTTCTTAGGCCAGACTAAAAGTTTCCTGATAGCCTCTGATTATGCTCTTCTTTCTGCCAACATGCCTTTGATTATATGCTCCTCCAAAGCATTTATTGATCTCATACTTCATCTTCCCAACTTCACATTTTCAATTCCTAAAAATGAAATGATGCACTCCCATCTATGACCTCTTGGTTAACAACTATCTAGATTTACTCTCTTCATCTGTGCTCTGACAGCACTCAATTCATAGCTTCCTAAGGGCTCTAATCATTTTCTACTGTCTTTGAGTTATTTGTGCTCATGTTTTACTTCTCCCAATGGACCCAAATTTGAGAGCCAGAGTCATTTCTTATTTATGACTGAATTACCCACAGAGTACAGTGCAACATCTTAACCAGAGTAGGAGCTCCAGAATTTTTACTTGAAAGCAAAATAGCAATTAATAAATAATGTGAAATATATACAGACCAAACTAAGAGAATTAGTGAATCAAGATATTTTGGGAAGCTGTAGAAATAGTTGCAAAAGCAAATACACATGTTTCTACATCTAATCTCATACAAACAAAATCATCTAATTGACAGATGCTTCAATTAAAAGAGTTTGAAATAAAATTGAACTTTTCAAAATAACTATGATAAAAACTTTATAGAAAAATTTAATTAGTGTGTATTAGTGCTTAGAGAAAATGCTTTTTTATATATTTTTTAATTTCCATTTGCCACTATAACTCCCTGTAAAATCAGAACAGAAAATAGTAGAATATGTGTAATTTTGCCTTTTCTCTATGGATGTAGTGAAACAATTTTCTTATTCCAAAAATAAACTTTTACTGAACAACATTATGCACTAGGTAATATAGATTAACTTTGTCTCTCTAAATCTTATTGAACACAGAGAATAAATTCCCAATTTCAGTCAAGTTAAGAGGTATAGGACACTAAATTTAATACTGTTCCTCAAAATTATGGTTTTAAAAATTAATTAGAAATTGAAGGCTATCCTTACAAAATTCCTTAATATGCTTCTTGATATAGCAGCAGTATTTTGCTAGAAGGGTAGTTTTATGTTCTCAGCAACCCACTCCAATATTCTCATCTATAGAATTCCATGAACAGAGGAGCCTGATGGGATATAGTCCATGAAGTTGCAAAGAGTCTGACAGGACTAAACAACTAGCACTTTCACTTTAAATTACTTCACATTACCTAATAGAATACTTAATAATGATTGATTAATACAAATTATTTTTATTTCTAAGTTCTCAAGATAAAGTGAAAAGCTCTGGTACTGCACATTCCAACTTTTTTTGAAGTTATTTGAGCTGAAATTTGCAGTTTATATACCTAGTATAAATAATAAGGACCAGGGAGGGTGGAACTACGATGGCAGCATAGAATGACATGTTTTCATCTCTCCTGCAAAATCGCCTGAATTGCCACGTGTTATTGAAAAACCATTGACAGGAGGAGGTTGGATCCGATCACAAAAAAAATACCCCACATCAAAGAACAAAGGAGAAGCCGCAAAAAGACTGTAGGAAGAGGCTGGGTGGGCCAAATACAGAAAGCCTGTTGCAAATCAAGACCCAGGAAAGGAGCAATGACCCTCACAAGGGACAGAGCCAGACCTGCTTTAGAAGGTCCAAATGCCACCTTAAGCTAGAAATGCCCTTCTAGCTTGAGCAGTCCTCGGAAGGACAGCACTCAATTCCCTGTGAAGGAGGTCACCATTAACCCGATCACAGAGCCGCTGAGGAGTACTGAAAACTGCGCGCACTGTGATCCGGGAGAGGGGAATAGCGATCCAGCATGAGACTGAGCCAGGCTCACCTCTGAGTAATCTGACGTCTCCCGCAGGGGCGGGGGTCAACGGTGGTCTGTAGCAGGGCCGGGGTCACTGTGGAATTGCATCTCATAGAGTGTGTGGGAATAAATCCTTTGTGAGAGAGACACCATTTTCCCTATGGTAGTTTGGCTGCTGGCCAAACTACAGGGCTGCTGGTCAAACTACAGGGAGAGAACTTAGCTCCGCCCAGCAAGAAAAGGGATTTGAATTAAGCATTAAGAAACTCCCAGGGCCAGCCTGGATGGGCCTTTTATTTATGGAATAGGATGAAATAAACAAGCAAGAAAAGAGACTTTCAGATCCAACCACTGCCAGAGGCAAGAAAAAGACTGATAATTCCTGAATAGTCAGCAAGAGACAGAAGAACATAAACATGATTTTCACGTTTTGTCTGAAGCTGGAGTTACTGCTGGATTTTTTAAATTTCATTTTATTTCTTACTCTTTTTTATTGCTATTTTGGTTTGGGTTTTTTTTTTTTTTTTTTTTCTTTCAATTGTTTTTTTCCCAAACCCCCTCAGCAACCTCCTCCATTTTCTATGTGTGTGTGTGTGTGTGTGTGTGTGTGTGTGTGTGTCTGGGTATGTTTGTTTGTTTCCTCCATTGAATTCGATTGAAGTTACCAATCTTATCGGTAAAACTGACTATATTCAAGTTTACATATTTTTTTTATTTCCTTTTAAACCACACATGTTATTTTGGTATAAACTTCTGGTTCCACATTGGCCTTTTATGGTTCTGTCAGGGTTTTGTTTGTTTTTATTGTTTTTGCTTTGTTTTTCTGTATTTTTCTATATACTTATCTCTGTTTAAATTTTTAAATTTTTTCTTGTACTACTACTTCCTCTATAACTCTTTCTTTGCTTTCTTTTCCTACAGTACTAAACTCTAAAACTCTAATACATAGAAATCTCTACACCCCTATATTTTACTTTGCAATATTATTCTATATTTCTCTTCTATCCTCCCTTTCTCTTTTTCCCTTTTCACACCATATTTCTAAGTCTGTTCTGTCCTCATTGACTTATCCCCAACGGAGACCGTGCTCTAGAATTGTTCTCCAATTTTTGCTCTAGTGAGTTTGGTTATTAACTGTGGATATCATTCTTGGTTTTCTCTGTTTGCTGTGATAAGGTATTGTACTGTATTTTTGGTTGGAATGTTTGGGTTATGTTACACCTGTATAGGCTTGTGTGCATAATTCAATACACTGGATAGTATTTGCATAATATTTTAATTGCCATTTGTCAAAGGTATACCTTCTGTTTCTCATTCATGTATATATGTTTTTATATCATTTAATGCCATAACAAACTAGCCGTAAAATCTTCATTCCCTGGTCAGGCAACAAGCCTCGGGGAATTAGGGAGGGAGCACTGACTCCAAAACTCTACAATACTAGAGAACGCCGAACACTAGAGAGTCGTATACAAGTGAGAACATCAACAAAGGCAAGCACTTGTATGTAAGTCCTGACATCACCCAACAACCAGCATCATCCAGACTAAGATGCCTCATCCAAACAACAAACACCGACAGACGTAACTCAAAGTCTGGGAAAAGGAAATCTCAAACACAGTTAGTTAAAAAATTAATAATGACAATGAAGCGACAGAGAAATGCCACACAAGTGAAGGACAAATCTACAAACACACATGTCCAAACAAATGAAAAAGATATAGATGAACTTTCTGAAAGTGAATTCAGAAGAATCACAGTAAAGATGATCAAAAACAATGAAAACAGAATTTTAGAGAAATCACAAGACACACCTAACACACTGATTAAAAAAATACAAGAACTTACAAAAAAACTAACAGAGACAAACAACTCAATTGCTGAACTTAAAAACACTGTAGAGGGAATCAAGAGCAAAGTATCTGAGACAGAAGATCAGATAAGCAAGCTGAAAGATAGAATGGTGGAAGTAACTGCTGAAAAACAGGATCAAGCTCAAAGAATGAAAAGAGCAGAGGATAGCATAACAGACTTCTGGGATACTATCAAAGGCACCAACATTTAAATTATAGGGGTTCCAGAAGAAGAAGAAAAAAAGAAAGGCTGAGTAAATTTTTGAAGAGATTATAGTTGAAAATTTCCCCAACATGGGAAACGAAATAGTCAAGGAAATGCAAGAAGTGCAAAGAGTACCATAGAGAATCAGCCTGAGAAGAAACACACCAAGACACATATTAATGAAGCTAACACAAATTAAACACAGCAAGGGAAAAGCAACTAGTGACATACAAGAGAAACCCATACAATTAACACCTGATCTTACAATAGAAACTCTGCAGTCCAGAAGGGAATGGCAAGACACATTTAAAGCACTGAAAAAAACAAAATTAAAAATCTTTGCAACCAAGTCAGGAAAAACTTTTAAGTTTCTCATTCATGGTTTTTTGAAAAAAATCTTCATTCCCTGGTCAGGCAACAAGCCTCGGGGAATTAGGGAGGGAGCACTGACTCCAAAACTCTACAATACTAGAGAACGCCGAACACTAGAGAGTCGTATACAAGTGAGAACATCAACAAAGGCAAGCACTTGTATGTAAGTCCTGACATCACCCAACAACCAGCATCATCCAGACTAAGATGCCTCATCCAAACAACAAACACCGACAGACGTAACTCAAAGTCTGGGAAAAGGAAATCTCAAACACAGTTAGTTAAAAAATTAATAATGACAATGAAGCGACAGAGAAATGCCACACAAGTGAAGGACAAATCTACAAACACACATGTCCAAACAAATGAAAAAGATATAGATGAACTTTCTGAAAGTGAATTCAGAAGAATCACAGTAAAGATGATCAAAAACAATGAAAACAGAATTTTAGAGAAATCACAAGACACACCTAACACACTGATTAAAAAAATACAAGAACTTACAAAAAAACTAACAGAGACAAACAACTCAATTGCTGAACTTAAAAACACTGTAGAGGGAATCAAGAGCAAAGTATCTGAGACAGAAGATCAGATAAGCAAGCTGAAAGATAGAATGGTGGAAGTAACTGCTGAAAAACAGGATCAAGCTCAAAGAATGAAAAGAGCAGAGGATAGCATAACAGACTTCTGGGATACTATCAAAGGCACCAACATTTAAATTATAGGGGTTCCAGAAGAAGAAGAAAAAAAGAAAGGCTGAGTAAATTTTTGAAGAGATTATAGTTGAAAATTTCCCCAACATGGGAAACGAAATAGTCAAGGAAATGCAAGAAGTGCAAAGAGTACCATAGAGAATCAGCCTGAGAAGAAACACACCAAGACACATATTAATGAAGCTAACACAAATTAAACACAGCAAGGGAAAAGCAACTAGTGACATACAAGAGAAAACCCATACAATTAACACCTGATCTTACAATAGAAACTCTGCAGGCCAGAAGGGAATGGCAAGACACATTTAAAGCACTGAAACAAAATAATCTGCAACCAAGAATCCTCTACCAAGCAAGGATCTCATTCAAAATTGATGGAGAAATCAAAAGCTTTACAGACATTCAAAAATTAAAAGAATTTACTAACACCAAACCAGCCTTACAACAAGTGGTAAAGGGAATTATATAGACAACAAGTATAAGAGAAGATGATCCACAAAACAAAGCCATCATAACAGCTAAGAAGATGACAATAGGATCATTTGTATCAGTAATTAGTTTCAACGTAAATGGACAAAATGCCCCAACCAAAAGACACAGAGTGGCTGAATGGATTCAAAAACACGACCCATACATATTCTGCCTCCAGGAAACACACTTCAGACCTAGAGACACTCATAGACTGAAAGTGAGAGGCTGTTTGGGGCTCTGAATTGAAAGAGGACTGTTTTAAGCATAAAGAAGCTTAAGCACATGTTTACAGTTTGGAGCTAAGATGGCGCCTACAGGGAGGGGTGTGGGAGTGAAAAGAAGCTTAAGCACATAGTTTCAGCTCGCAGCTAAGATGGCGCCTGCAGGAAGGGACATGGAAATGAAGGGAAGCTTAAGTGCATTGTTTAAAGAAGTTTAAGCACATGTTTGCAGCTAAGATGGCGCCTACAGGAAGAGATGAGGGCGTGATCTAAATTGTTAATTGATGGTCAAAATTTCTGATTGGCTCCCCTGGCTTCCGCGCTCGTGAATGATTGCTTGGTCTTTAGCTTGATTGGTGTAATCTATAGGAAGTCCCGTGCAAAACCCCCTTCACTTGCCTATAAAAGCTGTGGATCTTCATTAATAAAGCAGAACTACTTCGATGGGACCCCTGTCGCGTCTGATTGTCCCCTGCCTTCAGTCAGGGGGCTGCGGGGCGGACAGTTCAAGATTTGCCTTTCTCCGAGATCTCCCGGTTCCGCCGGGAGTAATCCCTGCTGCCTTCCCTTTCTGCGGAAGGTCCCCGCAGAAGCTGGCACCCAACGTGGGGCTCGACTGCGAGAAAGTAGAAGGCAGCATCACCGTGCGGGTTTGAAAGAGAACCGACGAAGCGGCCGACGGGCCTCAGCGCGGCGCCTCCCTCTAGAGGGGCATCTTCTCGGAGTAATCCGGATTTCAAGGTGAATCTTCCCCTTTATCGCGCCACTCCCGAGAGGGTGGGGGTTTAGGGTAGTCACAAAAATACTGAACGCTGCTTTCCTTTGTTTTTCCTTCTTTACTTTAATTCCTACTTTCTTGTTCTCTCTGATTTGAGACTTCCAGCGAACAGGTGGACAGTCTAAAAAGCAACTGATGAGGTCTGGCCAGAGTCACTCTCTGGTGACTTCAGAAGGCTTTAAGACAGTCCGCCCCAGTAGCGGCAGCCCGACTGGGTGGAAGCCTCTCTTTTCTACATTTCAAAATGAGGACACGGCCTAAACCTCTCCCGTGCGGGCACGGGTCAGGCATTTAAAAGCCATTAGGGCGCCTGTCGCTTGAAGACTCCCGTGACAGGATAAGGGGGTCATGGAACGGGCCAGAGCCTCTTAGAGCGCCCGCCCCCAGCAAGACAATGTTCATGCAACCATTAGGGACACCTTCACAGTTTCACAAGCACGACATGAGCCCAACTTCCCGGCCGCCACCACTCCCGTTAGGATTTTTGGTGGTTGTCCTCAGTTGTCTTTTTTTTCTGCTCTTTTTCAACAATATGGGAAACTATATCCAAGCTCTTAAGAGAGCCTGGGACTCGTTTATAAATGAAGACGAAATTAGCTATGATGAGTGTTTCCCCAGTCACTCGGGGTCAAGATCTCAAGGCACAGGACTGCATTCCACACTCCCTCCTCCCTTTAAAGAGATCACAGAGGCTCCGTGGGAAGGGAGGGCACTGGGGTTACCTTGGAGAGAGAGGACCTATCCTGAAGACCCTGGGGGGCCCTCAGCGCCCTTTACGGGTCCAACCCAAGCTTTCCCTGTAAACGTTAACCCAGGGGGAAACAGACCGGATGCCTGGTATCCATGGGAGGCTAATGACCTAAAGGAACTTAAGAAGGCGGTAGCCGAGGACGGCCCAAACTCCCCATGGGCAGAAACCATACTCCAAGGGCTAGCCCACCAACCTTGTACCACCCAAGACTGGAAAATGCTATGTAAGGCAGTACTTCCCAGTAACATTTATATCAAATGGTGTGCCTTTTTCAAAGAAGAATGCCATGCTCAAGCAGAAAAAAACCAGGCTGCCAATCCCGTCATTCCAGTAACTTTTGGAATGCTATCGGGAACGGCGGACTGATGGAACACTGGTATTCAGCAGGCCGCCATCCCTGCCCCTTATCAAGACCAAGTACGGTCTATATGTCTGGCTGCCTGGAAAAAACTTGCCGAGAGCCCTACTGAACCCTCCATATCAGGTGTAACACAAAAGAATAGCGAAGACCTTGCCACTTTTGTAGATCGTGTAGAAAAAAGCCTCCAGAGAAAGTTCCCTCCAGGGCCTTTAAGAGATCAGTTCCTCAAAATGTTAGTTTGAGAGGGAATAAATACAGACCATAAATTGGCCTGTACAGGACAAAAAGATCGTTCCATTGAGCGATAGATTGTTTGCTCTAAAGATATAGGCACACAAAGCCACCAAGCCCGCTCTATCACCAGTGCCCTTCAGGCTTAAACCGAGGCTCTCTCTGAGGCAATGACTAAAGCCTTATCCACTGTAATAGCTACAGGCAGGGCCTCGTCCCAGGGGCCCCCCGCCTCACCCAAATCAGGCCACTGCTTTAACTGCAGCCAACCTGGGCACTTTAAGAGAGAGTGCCCCCAAAAGATAGGAAAACATCCCACCGAAACACCCCCAGAAGAAAATCAGGGTGAGGCAAGACACTCTGTGCTCAGGGAAATCCAGTGGAACAGGTCTTTAGATAGGTAAATAACTTTTAGAAAGAGCTTTTATTATCTCAATCCCTGCATCTCCTCACAACTAAAAAAGTGCTAAAATCCTTCCTGAAGATATCACATCCTCATGTAGGGCACAATCCATTTGTAAAACAAAAGCCTTTTAAAAAGAAAGAAAGAAAAAAAAAAAAACCCTTTCTTTGACATTTAAATTTCCCCCACACTGAAACCCTTGTGCTGACTTTCTTCCCCTAACTCTTTGGAGCGGTTTCTGGGAGCTATCTGGGGTGCTGCCTCCGGGACTACAGTCCTAATTATACCTCAAATAAAGCTTAACCCACAGATCCCCATCAGAGATTTAAAGAAAATTGTGCATACTTGTAAGTCTTGCCTCCCTCACTCACAAGTTCCTCCCTTACAGTCGCCAGGAGTAAACCCTCGGAGACTGAGGCCTAATATGTTGTGGCAGACAGATGTCACTCACTTTTCTCCCTTTGGAAAACTCAAGTACATCTTTGTATCCATTGATACTTATTCCCATGCCTACTGGGCTACAGCCCATTCAGGAGAAAAAACAAAACATGCCCAGAAATATTTCTTACAATACTTTGCAACTCTGGGTCTACCTTTTCAGATAAAAACAGACAATGGTCCCTGCTTTGTTAGCAAACTTTACAAAACTTTTTTCAACTATGGCACATCCGCCACACCACAGGGATCCCATACAACCCTCAAGGACAGGCCATAATTGAATGTCATCATCAAAACTTAAAGGCCCAATTACAAAAACAAAAAGGGAGAATAAGCCCTCACCAGCAACTTGGAATGGCACTCTTTACCCTAAACATTTTAAATTTTTCAAAGAAAGAACTGATGGCACCCTTTCAAAAACACTGGTCCAACCAAGAAATAAAGCCTGAAATACAAGTGAGATGGAAGGACCCCATCACTGGCCAGTGGAAGGGGCCTGATCCACTCCTTACTATGGGGAGAGGATTTGGGTGCATATTCCCCATTGGGGAACCCAGCCCTATATGGGTACCAGCGAGAAATCTTAAATTTATGCCACAAAACAAGGATCAAACCTTAGAATCTGCTGCAGATAACAAATGACCATATATCAGGCCCAAGAACAGAAAGTTCTTGAGGCGTCTCTCTCTCTTTTTCTCTCCTTAATAGGTACAACAGTAATAACATCTGTGCTCAGAGTTCAGCGGGTGCACACCGTCATAGCAGTAAACAACATCCACCACCTCTGCCCAGGGACTTCAGACCAGCCTCCACCAATGCAAAACTTCCTGAAGATATCACATCCTCATGTAGGGCACAATCCATTTGTAAAACAAAAGCCTTTTAAAAGAAAGAAAGAAAAAACCCTTTCTTTGACATTTAAATTTCCACACTGAAACCCTTGTGCTGACTTTCTTCCCTAACTCTTTGGAGCGGTTTCTGGAGCTATCTGGGTGCTGCCTCCGGGACTACAGTCCTAATTATACCTCAAATAAAGCTTAACCCACAGATCCCCATCAGAGATTTAAAGAAAATTGTGCATACTTGTAAGTCTTGCCTCCCTCACTCACAAGTTCCTCCCTTACAGTCGCCAGGAGTAAACCCTCGGAGACTGAGGCCTAATATGTTGTGGCAGACAGATGTCACTCACTTTTCTCCCTTTGGAAAACTCAAGTACATCTTTGTATCCATTGATACTTATTCCCATGCCTACTGGGCTACAGCCCATTCAGGAGAAAAAACAAAACATGCCCAGAAATATTTCTTACAATACTTTGCAACTCTGGGTCTACCTTTTCAGATAAAAACAGACAATGGTCCCTGCTTTGTTAGCAAACTTTACAAAACTTTTTTCAACTATGGCACATCCGCCACACCACAGGGATCCCATACAACCCTCAAGGACAGGCCATAATTGAATGTCATCATCAAAACTTAAAGGCCCAATTACAAAAACAAAAAGGGAGAATAAGCCCTCACCAGCAACTTGGAATGGCACTCTTTACCCTAAACATTTTAAATTTTTCAAAGAAAGAACTGATGGCACCCTTTCAAAAACACTGGTCCAACCAAGAAATAAAGCCTGAAATACAAGTGAGATGGAAGGACCCCATCACTGGCCAGTGGAAGGGGCCTGATCCACTCCTTACTATGGGGAGAGGATTTGGGTGCATATTCCCCATTGGGGAACCCAGCCCTATATGGGTACCAGCGAGAAATCTTAAATTTATGCCACAAAACAAGGATCAAACCTTAGAATCTGCTGCAGATAACAAATGACCATATATCAGGCCCAAGAACAGAAAGTTCTTGAGGCGTCTCTCTCTCTTTTTCTCTCCTTAATAGGTACAACAGTAATAACATCTGTGCTCAGAGTTCAGCGGGTGCACACCGTCATAGCAGTAAACAACATCCACCACCTCTGCCCAGGGACTTCAGACCAGCCTCCACCAACTTGAACACCTGAGGACTGCCATAACAGGACTCCAGCAACAGCTTGATCTACACGCCAGAGCTATCGATATTAAGCATTCTGGCACGCTTGGACTGTGACGTGAGAAATCCCCGCTTTTGCCTGACAAAAGGGGGTTAATGATTTTTGGCTATGGATACAAAGCCCTTTCACCTGGTTTAAAAATGCTTTCTATCTGTTTGTTTTTGTTGCCTTGCTAGCTATACTGTTTAAGGTCAAGGGCGTTATGGTCCACAATAGACAGTTACAACAAAATAATTATGCTTGCTCAGGTCCTAGAAAAAGAGCCTTACGTTGGGCACCCACAAAACCCCTGGGTCTATATGGCCCCTCAAGAAATCACTTGAGACATATAATGAGGCCTTTGAATGAAAAACGCTCTAAAAACTCCGTCTAGTCCCCGCGAGATGGCTGGTTAGCCAGTGACGGGTAAGAGGACACCACTGCAGAGCAGGCCTAAGACAGGAGGGCCGCCACAGCTGCTGCCTGATCCCATGACGGGCTCTGCCTGAATAGTGCTCTGTCCCGACCTAAGACAGGCACAGCTGCAAGGGAGAGCGGACGAGGCTAGAGGTTGGCCACCTCTTAGCTCTATGCGTTGCCTCAACAAAAGTCTCTTAATTTTAAAATAAAAGAGGGGCAGATGCGGGGCTCTGAATTGAAAGAGGACTGTTTTAAGCATAAAGAAGCTTAAGCACATGTTTGCAGTTTGGAGCTAAGATGGTGCCTACAGGGAGGGGTGTGGGAGTGAAAAGAAGCTTAAGCACATTGTTTCAGCTCGCAGCTAAGATGGCGCCTGCAGGAAGGGACATGGAAATGAAGGGAAGCTTAAGTGCATTGTTTAAAGAAGTTTAAGCACATGTTTGCAGCTAAGATGGCGCCTACAGGAAGAGGCAGGGCGTGATCTAAATTGTTAATTGATGGTCAAAATTTCTGATTGGCTCCCCTGGCTTCCGCGCTCGTGAATGATTGCTTGGTCTTTAGCTTGATTGGTGTAATCTATAGGAAGTCCCGTGCAAAACCCCCTTCACTTGCCTATAAAAGCTGTGGATCTTCATTAATAAAGCAGAACTACTTCGATGGAACCCCTGTCGCGTCTGATTGTCCCCTGCCTTCAGTCAGGGGGCTGCGGGGCGGACAGTTCAAGATTTGCCTTTCTCCGAGATCTCCCGGTTCCGCCGGGAGTAATCCCTGCTGCCTTCCCTTTCTGCGGAAGGTCCCCGCAAGGCTGGAAAAAGGTATTTCATGCAAATGGAAATCAAAAGAAAGCTGGAGTAGCCATCCTCATATCAGACAAAATAGACCTCAAAATAAAGAAGATTAGAAGAGACAAGGCAGGAAACTACATAATGATCAAAGTATCGATCCAAGAAGAAGACCTAATAATCATAAATATCTATGCACCCAACATAGGAGCACCCCAATACACAAGACAAACACTTTCAGACATAAAAGAAGACATCGACACTAACACAATCATAGTAGGAGACTTTAACACCCCAACCTAAAAAAATCTTGAGACATATAATGAGGCCTTTGAATGAAAACGCCTAAAACTCCGTCTAGTCCCCGCGAGATGGCTGGTTAGCCAGTGACGGGTAAGAGGACACCACTGCAGAGCAGGCCTAAGACAGGAGGGCCGCCACAGCTGCTGCCTGATCCCATGACGGGCTCTGCCTGAATAGTGCTCTGTCCCGACCTAAGACAGGCACAGCTGCAAGGGAGAGCGGACGAGGCTAGAGGTTGGCCACCTCTTAGCTCTATGCGTTGCCTCAACAAAAGTCTCTTAATTTTAAAATAAAAGAGGGGCAGATGCGGGGCTCTGAATTGAAAGAGGACTGTTTTAAGCATAAAGAAGCTTAAGCACATGTTTGCAGTTTGGAGCTAAGATGGTGCCTACAGGGAGGGGTGTGGGAGTGAAAAGAAGCTTAAGCACATTGTTTCAGCTCGCAGCTAAGATGGCGCCTGCAGGAAGGGACATGGAAATGAAGGGAAGCTTAAGTGCATTGTTTAAAGAAGTTTAAGCACATGTTTGCAGCTAAGATGGCGCCTACAGGAAGAGGCAGGGCGTGATCTAAATTGTTAATTGATGGTCAAAATTTCTGATTGGCTCCCCTGGCTTCCGCGCTCGTGAATGATTGCTTGGTCTTTAGCTTGATTGGTGTAATCTATAGGAAGTCCCGTGCAAAACCCCCTTCACTTGCCTATAAAAGCTGTGGATCTTCATTAATAAAGCAGAACTACTTCGATGGAACCCCTGTCGCGTCTGATTGTCCCCTGCCTTCAGTCAGGGGGCTGCGGGGCGGACAGTTCAAGATTTGCCTTTCTCCGAGATCTCCCGGTTCCGCCGGGAGTAATCCCTGCTGCCTTCCCTTTCTGCGGAAGGTCCCCGCAAGGCTGGAAAAAGGTATTTCATGCAAATGGAAATCAAAAGAAAGCTGGAGTAGCCATCCTCATATCAGACAAAATAGACCTCAAAATAAAGAAGATTAGAAGAGACAAGGCAGGAAACTACATAATGATCAAAGTATCGATCCAAGAAGAAGACCTAATAATCATAAATATCTATGCACCCAACATAGGAGCACCCCAATACACAAGACAAACACTTTCAGACATAAAAGAAGACATCGACACTAACACAATCATAGTAGGAGACTTTAACACTCCTCTTACACCAATGGACAGATCATCCAAACAGAAAATGAATACAGAAACACAAGCCTTAAATGCCACCCTAGAAGAAATGAACCTCATTGATATCTTCAGGACCTTCCATCCAAAAGCAGAAGAATACACTTTCTTCTCAAGTGCTCATGGAACATTCTCCAGGATACACCACATCTTGGACCACAGATCAAACCTCAGTCAATTCAAGACAATTGAAATTATGTCAGCCATCTTCTCTGACCACAATGCAATGAGACTCCAGATCAACTGCAGGAAAAAAAAAAAAATCTAAAAATACAAGCACATGGAGATTAAACAACACACACCTAATAAACAAGCTGATTACTGAGCAAATCAAACTTCCTAGAAGAAAATTACAATGAATACACGACAGTGCAAAACCTGTGGGATACTGCAAAAGTAGTTCTAAGAGGGAAATTCATAGGAATACAATCCTATCTCAAGAAACAAGAAAAATGTCAGACGACTTAACCCTACGCTGAAAACAACTGGAGAAAGAAGAACAAAAGCCAAGAAGAACAAGGCCAGCAGAAGGAGAGAAATCATAAAGACCATAGCAGAAATAAACAAAAAAGAAATGAAAGAAACAAGAGTAAAGATAAATAAAACAAAAAGCTGGTACTTTGTAAAGGTAAATAAAATTGACAAACCACTGGCCAGACTCATCAAGAAAAAAAGAAAGAAGAACCAGATCCACAAACTCAAAAACGAAAAAGGAGAGATCACAACAGATAATGTAGAAATCCAAAGGATTCTAAGAGACTATTATGAACAACTCTATGGCAACAAACTGAACAACCTGGAAGAGGTGGACAGTTTCTTAGAGAAGATTACTCTCCCAAGACTCAACCAAGAAGAAATAGAAACTATGAACAAGCCAATCACAAGCTCAGAGATTGACTTTGTGATCAAATTCCTACCCAAAAATAAAAGCCCACGGCCAGATGGCTTCACAGGTGAATTCTACCAAACAGTTAAAGAACAGCTAATGCCTGTCCTTCTAAAAATCTTCCAAAAAATTGCACAGGAAGGAACACTTCCACACACAATCTATGGGGCCGCTATCATCCTGATACCAAAGACAGGAAAAGACAACACAAAAAAGAAAATTATAGGCCAATTTCACTGATGAATTTAGACACAAAAATCCTCAACAAAATCCTAGCAAACAGAATTCAATGACACATCAACAAACTCATACTTCATGCCTAAGTCGGGTTCATCCTAGGCATGCCAGGATTCTTCCATATCTGTAAAACAATCAATGTGATACACCATATCAGCAAATTGAGAGACAAAAACCACATGATCATCTCAATAGATGCAGAAAAAGCCTTTGACAAAGTACAGAATCCATTTATGATAAAAGCTCTTCAAAAAGTGGGCACAGAAGCAACCTATCTCAACACAGTGAAAGCCATATATGTGAAGCCCACAGTGAGCATTGTCCTCAACCATGAAAAACTCAAAGCATTTCCTCTAAGATCAGGAACAAGACAAGCGTGTCCACTTTCACCACTCTTATTCAACATAGTCCTGGAAGTCCTAGCAATAGCAATAAGAGAAGAGGAAGAAATAAAAAGAATCCATATTGGAAAGGAAGAATTCAAACTCTCTCTTTTTGCAGACAACATGATATTATACATACAAAACCCCAAAGACACTATTGCAAAGCTACTAGAGTTAATCTGTGAATCAGCAAAGTCGCAGGATACAAAAACAATACACAGAAATGACTGGCATTCCTATACGCAAACAATGAAAAATCAGAAAACGAAATCAAAGAGGCAATCCCCTTCTCCATTGCAACCAAAAGAATCAGATATCCAGAAATAAACCTACCCAAAGGGAAAAAAAACTGTACATTGAAAGTTACAAGACACTCATGAGAGAAATTAAAGAAGACTTCAACATATGGAGAGATATTCCATGCTCCTGTGTTGAAAGAATCAATATTGTGAAAATGACCATACTACCAAATATCATCTATAGCTTTAATGCAATCCTTATCAAACTACCAATGACATTCTTCACAGAACTAGACCAAACAATAACACAGTTCATATGGAAATACAGAAGACCTAGAATATCCAAAGCAATCCTGAGGAACAAGAATGGAGCTGGAAGGATCAGCCTCCCCAACTTCAGACTCTACTACAAAGCAACAGTTATCAAGACAGTATAGTACCTGCACAAAAATAGAAATATCAACCAATGGAACAAGATAGAGAACCCAGAGATAAACCCATGCACCTATAGGTACCTTATTTTTGACAAAGGAGGCGAAACTATAAAATGGGACAAAGACAGCCTCTTCAACAAATGATGCTGGGAAATTTGGACAGCTACATGCAAAAAAGGAAGTTGGAACATTCCCTGACACCATGCACAAAGATCAAGTCAAAATGAATTAAAGACCTAAATGGAAGACCAGAAAACCTAAAACTCTTAGAGGAGAATATTGGTAAAACACTCAAGGACATCAATCAAAGCAAGATCTTCTCTCACCCACCTACTAGAATAGTGGAACTGAAAAGAAAAATGAACATGTGGAACCTAATGAAACTTAAAAGCTTTTGTACAGCAAAAGAAACTACAAAAAAGCTGAACAGACAACCCACAGAATGGAAGAAAATCCTAGCAAATGAAACTATAGGCAAAGAATTAATCTCCATAATATACAAGCAACTCAGACAACTCAGCACTGGAAAAAAGAGCTACCCGATCTAAAAATGGGAAACGGACCTAAACAGACACCTCTCCAAAGAGGACATACAGATGGCCCCAAAACACATGAAATGATGTGCATCCTTGCTTATAATTAGAGAAATGCAAATCAAAATTACAATGAGATATCACCTCACACCCGTTAGAATGGTCATCATCAACAAATCGACAGAAAATAAATGCTGGAGAGGGTACGGAGAAAAGGGAACACTGGCATTGCTGGTGGGAATGTAAATTGATACAACCTCTATGGACGACCATATGGAGATTTGTTAAAAAAAACTAAAAATGGAAGCTCCATACAACCCAGCAGTCCCAGTATTAGTCTTATACCCTGATAAAATCAAAACTGAAAGAAGCACCTGTACCCCGTGGTCATTGCAGCTCTCTATACAATAGCTAGAACATGGAAGTAACCTAGATGTCCATCGATGAAGGAATGGATACAAAAACTCTGGTACATATACACAATAGAATACTACACAGCTGTAAAAAGAAATGCAGAAGAATCAGTCCTAATGAGGTGGCTGGATCTACAGTGTATCATAAAAAGTGATGTCAGTCAAAAAGAGAAACACAAATACAATATACTAACACATATATATGGAATCTAGTAGGATGGTGATGATGGTACATGCAGTGAAGCGATGGAGAAACAGACATGGACAGTGGACATATGGACATTGTGTGGAAAGAACAGAGGGTGGGATGCATAAAGGAAGTAGCATGAAGGCCTGTACTATCATAAGTGAAGAAAGTAGCTATAGTCATTGCTCTGTGAGAAAAGGGGATCCTGAAGGGGTGCTGTGTGACAGTCTGGAGGGGTGGGATGGGGGGATATACATATGACTAATCTGAGAACATACATATCTGTAAACAACAAAACTCTGTAAAACTTAAAAGTAAAATAAAAGTTTTTTAAAAAATAGTAAGGACCAATATAAAACACAGCAACATAAAACTTCTGGGATTTTTTTCTTCTACTACTACTTAGTGAATTTATTTAAGAGCACTTTTTCTTACATCATTTTAGTTGTCTGTTGTGTAACAAGTCAAGCCTAAGGTTGAAACCTAAGCATGTTTTAAAACATGATAATAAACATTTATATATCCTCCACAATTGTTTTTGTGTGCCAGGAATTCTAGGGCAACTGGCTATGAAAAACAAATCTCTGCATTTTTCTGCTATCAACATCATTCTAAAGACAATGAAGTGGAACTATAAGAATGTGTCTTTAAGTATATATATATATATTTTTTTTTTTTTTTCATTTCATTTTTTCTGAACTAGTTGATCGTGCCAATGAGACTAATTATGTAGGTGCTCCCTAAAGTTAGGGGCTTCCCAGGTGTCTCAGTGGTATAGAATCTGCCTGCCAATGTAGGAGACTTGAGTTTGACCCCTGGGTTGGGAAGATTTCTTGGAGGAAGAAACATCAACCCACTCCAGTATTCCTGCCTGGAAAAGTCCCATGGAGAGAGGAGCCTGGCAGGCTAGAATCGATCAGGTCACAAAGAATCAGATATAACTAAACACACACATGTTCATCTTTACTAGGCAGGGAATGAGAAATTTATAGTTTAAAATGTTTGCTTATTGAATTATTTCATATTCAGAATTTAATAGTCAGATTGAGATCTTCTTTCATATATGTATTAATCAGTCAGTTCCTTAAAGCTATTTCCTGGCATCAGCACTTTAAACCTTTTAGCTTAGTGCCCTCAAATTTTTGTTGAATGGGTTTCTTGTTATGATTGTAAATTACTATGGCTGGAAAGAGAAATGTATAAAAGTACTGTAGCTTGTTGCAGAGGGTAATAGCATAGCAACAGCATTTATTTTTTGTGAGAAGCTTCTAATCCCAATTATTTAGGCAATCTGATTTCATTAAGGAAACTATTTTCTTTGAAATGCGTAAGACAAGACTAATCTGAAAATACAACAAAAAACTCTGTAAAACTTAAAAGTAAAATAAAAGTTTTTTAAAAAATAGTAAGGACCAATATAAAACACAGCAACATAAAACTTCTGGGATTTTTTTCTTCTACTACTACTTAGTGAATTTATTTAAGAGCACTTTTTCTTACATCATTTTAGTTGTCTGTTGTGTAACAAGTCAAGCCTAAGGTTGAAACCTAAGCATGTTTTAAAACATGATAATAAACATTTATATATCCTCCACAATTGTTTTTGTGTGCCAGGAATTCTAGGGCAACTGGCTATGAAAAACAAATCTCTGCATTTTTCTGCTATCAACATCATTCTAAAGACAATGAAGTGGAACTATAAGAATGTGTCTTTAAGTATATATATATATATATATATTTTTTTTTTTTTTTCATTTCATTTTTTCTGAACTAGTTGATCGTGCCAATGAGACTAATTATGTAGGTGCTCCCTAAAGTTAGGGGCTTCCCAGGTGTCTCAGTGGTATAGAATCTGCCTGCCAATGTAGGAGACTTGAGTTTGACCCCTGGGTTGGGAAGATTTCTTGGAGGAAGAAACATCAACCCACTCCAGTATTCCTGCCTGGAAAAGTCCCATGGAGAGAGGAGCCTGGCAGGCTAGAATCGATCAGGTCACAAAGAATCAGATATAACTAAACACACACATGTTCATCTTTACTAGGCAGGGAATGAGAAATTTATAGTTTAAAATGTTTGCTTATTGAATTATTTCATATTCAGAATTTAATAGTCAGATTGAGATCTTCTTTCATATATGTATTAATCAGTCAGTTCCTTAAAGCTATTTCCTGGCATCAGCACTTTAAACCTTTTAGCTTAGTGCCCTCAAATTTTTGTTGAATGGGTTTCTTGTTATGATTGTAAATTACTATGGCTGGAAAGAGAAATGTATAAAAGTACTGTAGCTTGTTGCAGAGGGTAATAGCATAGCAACAGCATTTATTTTTTGTGAGAAGCTTCTAATCCCAATTATTTAGGCAATCTGATTTCATTAAGGAAACTATTTTCTTTGAAATGCGTAAGACAAGACTTCAACCATCTGTCCATTCAGCTGTGTAGGGGAGGAGACTCCAAAGATGCATAGGTCATTTATTAATAAAATTGAAAAGGGAATATGATAAGGAAGAAATTTAAATTATTTTACCTGATTTCATACTTACATTTTTTTATGTTATAAATTTGCTGTACACTCTGTGTTTACATATTTCTTCTGGTAAATTTCTATGAGAAAATGTTTCACTTATTTACAGAAAGTTATCTTTATTGATGCAAAGTGTATGTTGCAATGTTTACCTCAATGACTTGATAAGGTGAAAAACAAAAGTCTGAATCCAGAGAGTATTCAAACTTTTTTTTCTTTTATTGTTGTTCAGTCACTAAGTCCTGTCTGACTCTTAGTACCCATGAACTGCAGTGGCCAAAATATTGCAGCTTCAGCTTCAGCCTCAGTTTTTCCAATGAATATTCACAGTTGATTTCCTTTAGGATTGACTGATTTGATCTCCTTACATTATAAGGGACTCTCAATACCTTTCTTCAGCACCACAACTAGAAGGTATCAATTCTTCAGTACTCCGCTTTCTTTACGGCCTAACTCTCACATCCATAGATGACTACTGGGAAAACAATAGCTTTGAGTATACAGACTTTCGTTGGCAAATTGATGTCTTTGCTCCCTAATACACTGCCTAGATTTGTCATAGCTTTTTTCCCAAGAAGCAAAAGTCTTTTAGTTTCATGACTGCAGTCACCATTTACAGTGATTTAGGAGCCCAAGAAAATAAAATCTATCACTGTTTCCACTTTTCCCCAATCCATTGACATAAAGTGATGGGACTAGATGTCATGATCTTAGTTTCTTGAATGCTGACTTTTAAACTAGCTTTTTCACTCATCTTTCACCCTCATCAAGAGGTTCTTCAGTGCCTCTTCAGTTTCTTCCATTAAAGTAGTATCATCTGCAAATGCATGTAATTGATAATTCTCCTGACAATCTTAAGTACAGTTGTGCTTCATTCAGCCTGGCATTTTGCAAAGTTGTACTCTGAATTTAAGTTAAATAAGCAGGATGTGACATACTCCTTTCCCAATTTTGATTCATGACTGATTCTAACTGTTGTTTCCATGACTGGTTCTAACTGTTGCTTCTTGACTCACATACAGGCTTCTAGGAGACAAGTAAGGTAGTTTGATATTCCCGTTTCTTTAAGAATTTACCATAGTTTGTTGTGATCCACACAGTCAAAGGCTTTAGCATAATCAAAGAAGCAGAAGTAGATGTTTATCTGGAATTCTCCTGCTTTTTCTATAATCCAGGGAATGTTGGTAATTTGATCTCTGGTTCTTTTGCCATTCTGAGCACAGCTTGTACATCTGGAAATTCTCAGTTTACATACTGCTGAAGCCTAACTTGAAGGATTTTGAGCAAAGTCATACTAGCATGGGAAACAATGCAATGCTGGAAGACTCTTGAGAGTGCCTTGGACAGCAAGGAGATCAAACCAATCAATTCTAAACTACATCAAATTTGAATATTCATTGAAACTGAAGCTCCAATATTCTGACCTCCTGATGTGAAGAGGTGACTCATTGGAAAAGCCCCTGATGCTGGTAGAGATTGTGGGTAAGAGGAGACTAGAGCAATGGAATGAGGTGGTTAGATGGCATCACTAGCTCAGTGGACATGAGTCTTAACATATTCAGGGAGATAGTGAAGCACAGGTAGGACTGGAATGCTCCAATTCATGGGATCGCAAAGAGTCAGACATGACATAGCAACTGAACAACAACATTCTTTGACAATACCATTCTTCGGGACTGGAATCAAAACTGTCCTTTTCCAATTCTGTGGCTGCTGCGGAGTTTTCCAAATTTGCTGACATATTGAGCACAGCACTCTTACTCTTTTTGCAATTCAACAAAGAATTTGCCCTCTGTGTTTTGAGTAAAGAATTTTCTCTGTAATTAACAATAGCTGATTGTCAGCCACTCAAAATAAAAGTGCAATTTTCTTAGATTTTGCTTGCCATTGCATTTATTTTTATGGTCTGCATTACTGATAAATTCAGCATCATAAAAAAGTTGAAGTGAGAGAACTTAAAAAAATGTAAATAGAAATGAAACTTTTAATAAAATAAGTTATGAAAGAAAGGATGGGATATTCTGAATATGTGGATATTAATTTACCTTTGAAACATTGAATTGATATTTGGTTGCCTTTTGGAGCTTGAGGCAGTTATTACAGATTAACACACATAAGAGTTAGAATTAAGATAGATTTCGAATTTTATCTAGAGCTGTGGTGTGTGTGGTGTTAAGCCATGCTTGACTCCTTGCAACTCTTTGGATTGTAGCTCGCCAGGCTTCTCTGTCCATGGAATTTCCCAGACAAGAATACTAGAGTTAGTTGCTAATCCCTTCCCTGGGGATTTAGAGCCGTAATAGTTGCTTATTAGTATTGAATGAGGGAAATAGGTCAATAGTGTACATAAAAAACACACATTTCAAGTTGTTCCCACAAAGACAAATTGGGCACATTGTGTTTGTGTGTGTATTTGTGTTTTAACTAGCATATAAAGTACTTACACTTTATAAGCAAAACAATTTGGAGCATATGAACTTTCTGTAAATGAATCATACTACTAACAAACTCATTTGCCATGATATGACTTTAAAATATGGTATGAGTTCCATGTATTAGATATGTTTCTACAACTATAATTTAACTGGAAAAAGCATGAGGCCTTTGAAAAATGTTAATTTAAGTTTGGAAGGTGATGAAGGAAAGCCTGGCATGCTGCAGTTATATGGTCACAAAGAGTCAGACACAGTTGAGCAACTAAATGACAGCAATGCTATGTTCAAAAATGTGCTAAAAATTTCACTAAATATGCCTTTAATTTTTATTATCTACAATGTAATCCTAAAATATAAAGCATAAGACATAGAATATATCAACACAGTAAAATTTATTCAAAATAAGATATATTTGTCAATTATTTTTTTGAATTGGAAACTTACTCCTGAGACTCTTAAAATCTAGAAGCTTAGATACTAATTCTTATTTAAAACTCAACAGGTCAATTAGTAGTTTTTCTGTTATGCAACCTTGAGATTATATGAGATTGAAAATATACTCTAAATATTCTGTGTTTATGGTGATGCAAGTAAACTGTTATGAAAACTATGTTGGATAAATACTCAACATTAAATATTATCAAATTTACCTCACTATAGATAATATATTTTGCAAATGAATAAATAAAAAATAAATTGTGATAATATTTCTACAAACAGTCAAAAATTTCTATCCATTCCTCAGTTAATTGGTTTCTTGCATTTAAAGAGAAAAATCTAAATTTTTTTTCTTGGTATTATTCTTGGGATAATTGAGCTTTGTCATAGTTATTTTGTCGACAATACTTGGAAATACATGCCTATGTATAATGGTCTCACAAAATAGGAGAGAACAGATTTTTTCCCAAATTGCCAATTTTAATTTTATAATTCTTATGATGTTATGTAACAGTATGTATGTGGATCTATAGTTAGAATTAAGGTAGATTCTGATCTAATTATTTGCTTATGAAATATAGGTAATGAAATATACACATGTTATAGTTTAGAAATAAATACTATTTTGTTTAAATATATTTTATTTTGAAGATATAAGAGAAGTTAAATCCCTTAGTAATAATTTTTATAACATGTGTATACCAATGCAAACCTATAAAGCAATTATCCTTCAATTAAAAATGAAAAATCTAGTATTTAATATTAATAAAAATTACTCTAAAATCACATTCATGTTTGACTCCAATATTGTCATACAGTTAAATCACTAACAAGTATAAAAAAATTTTTTTGAGTCAGTATGTCATAATTTCATAGGCATCATCATTGCACCTTATTCACTCTGTCAGTGTTTATCATGTTTTTGACTAACTTTCTGAAAGTTAATTATTCATTTCTGTTTTCAGATGTACTTGAAACTTTTCTCACATTTGGATAATTAAATGCATAAGAAATAGAATATATCAACACAGTAAAATTTATTCAAAATAAGATATATTTGTCAATTATTTTTTTGAATTGGAAACTTACTCCTGAGACTCTTAAAATCTAGAAGCTTAGATACTAATTCTTATTTAAAACTCAACAGGTCAATTAGTAGTTTTTCTGTTATGCAACCTTGAGATTATATGAGATTGAAAATATACTCTAAATATTCTGTGTTTATGGTGATGCAAGTAAACTGTTATGAAAACTATGTTGGATAAATACTCAACATTAAATATTATCAAATTTACCTCACTATAGATAATATATTTTGCAAATGAATAAATAAAAAATAAATTGTGATAATATTTCTACAAACAGTCAAAAATTTCTATCCATTCCTCAGTTAATTGGTTTCTTGCATTTAAAGAGAAAAATCTAAATTTTTTTTTCTTGGTATTATTCTTGGGATAATTGGAGCTTTGTCATAGTTATTTTGTCGACAATACTTGGAAATACATGCCTATGTATAATGGTCTCACAAAATAGGAGAGAACAGATTTTTTCCCAAATTGCCAATTTTAATTTTATAATTCTTATGATGTTATGTAACAGTATGTATGTGGATCTATAGTTAGAATTAAGGTAGATTCTGATCTAATTATTTGCTTATGAAATATAGGTAATGAAATATACACATGTTATAGTTTAGAAATAAATACTATTTTGTTTAAATATATTTTATTTTGAAGATATAAGAGAAGTTAAATCCCTTAGTAATAATTTTTATAACATGTGTATACCAATGCAAACCTATAAAGCAATTATCCTTCAATTAAAAATAAAAAATCTAGTATTTAATATTAATAAAAATTACTCTAAAATCACATTCATGTTTGACTCCAATATTGTCATACAGTTAAATCACTAACAAGTATAAAAAAATTTTTTTGAGTCAGTATGTCATAATTTCATAGGCATCATCATTGCACCTTATTCACTCTGTCAGTGTTTATCATGTTTTTGACTAACTTTCTGAAAGTTAATTATTCATTTCTGTTTTCAGATGTACTTGAAACTTTTCTCACATTTGGATAATATTTATGAAGCTTTGAGAGTACTGAAAACACTTTGGAGTTCTTTCATCTCCTCACAAAATAGCATTAGGGAAAAATCCAGATATGTGCCTAAGAGCATTGTGAAAATTGTGTCCCTGCTTCTTACAGTTGCTGAAACTTCATTAAGTTTTCAAGTTGGCCCCATATCATAGCCTAATACATTCTGATTCTCCACATTGAGGAAATTATTCACACTCATTCCAATGTTTTTGAAACTCAAGGATATCTTCTTCTTTTTTTGTTTTTACTTTTAGATTAAGTTTTAATTCATGATTCTATTTTGTAAAAACTCACTGGACCCCATTAAAAAGAATCAGAGTGGTCTTCCCCTTTTGGCTCAACGGATAAGAACCCAACTGCCAATGCAGGAGACACAGGTTCAATCCCTGATCTGGGAAGATCCCACATACTGTGGAGCAGCTAAACCCATACATCAACGAAGACCCAGCACACTCAAAAATAAATAAATAAAAGTTTTTTTTTTTTTAAAACAGAGCTCTGTGGAGGAATGGTTAATACCAGTTCTAGGGCAGGAAATGTACAAGATAAGCCTGGACCACTTTTTAAATATGAGACAGCAAAAAGCCATTAAACAGTAGTGGAGCCAGAACAAAAAGACCTAGGAACCAGATTAAATGGTTTCCTGGTGACAAGAGATGAGACAGTTTGAACATCAAATAAACAACCTCAGTAAATTTATAAAAACTTATAGGTTTTTGAAAATGTATAGTTCTTCCCCCACCAAAAAATTCCAAAAAGCCTCATTGGTGAACTTTGAAGTAACTCCTCATTTTGAAAATTGGCAAGTAAGGGGAAAATAATTAAATATTTATTCTGCGTTTCTGAAGAAGCAGCATTTGTGTCATTAAGTAGCCTTGGTTGAACAAGAAAGTTCTTTGCAGAAGAAAATTCCAGCTAATCAATCATACCATCAGAGAATCCTGTACATGGAAGGGGCTTAATGAGATGAACAGATAAAGTGAGTTCTGGGCTGTTGATCACAATTCATGAGCAGTGAGAAGGCGCTTATGACAACTGCCATCAGTGCACTATTTAAGTCCAGGTATCGACCAAGTCAAGTGCATAGAGGCTCCCCAGACTGTCACAACATGTGATTATCTTGAATTTCCATTTCAGATTTGGAGATTGGGTCAGGTGCCAACCATGATCCAGACAACATTGATGAAGACAAGGAGGAGAGAATGTGGCTCTTACAGTTAGCCAAAATGGGCATTAAAGTTTTCAAGTTGGCCCCATATCATAGCCTAATACATTCTGATTCTCCACATTGAGGAAATTATTCACACTCATTCCAATGTTTTTGAAACTCAAGGATATCTTCTTCTTTTTTTGTTTTTACTTTTAGATTAAGTTTTAATTCATGATTCTATTTTGTAAAAACTCACTGGACCCCATTAAAAAGAATCAGAGTGGGCTTCCCTTGTGGCTCAACGGATAAGAACCCAACTGCCAATGCAGGAGACACAGGTTCAATCCCTGATCTGGGAAGATCCCACATACTGTGGAGCAGCTAAACCCATACATCAACGAAGACCCAGCACACTCAAAAATAAATAAATAAAAGTTTTTTTTTTTTTAAAACAGAGCTCTGTGGAGGAATGGTTAATACCAGTTCTAGGGCAGGAAATGTACAAGATAAGCCTGGACCACTTTTTAAATATGAGACAGCAAAAAGCCATTAAACAGTAGTGGAGCCAGAACAAAAAGACCTAGGAACCAGATTAAATGGTTTCCTGGTGACAAGAGATGAGACAGTTTGAACATCAAATAAACAACCTCAGTAAATTTATAAAAACTTATAGGTTTTTGAAAATGTATAGTTCTTCCCCCACCAAAAAATTCCAAAAAGCCTCATTGGTGAACTTTGAAGTAACTCCTCATTTTGAAAATTGGCAAGTAAGGGGAAAATAATTAAATATTTATTCTGCGTTTCTGAAGAAGCAGCATTTGTGTCATTAAGTAGCCTTGGTTGAACAAGAAAGTTCTTTGCAGAAGAAAATTCCAGCTAATCAATCATACCATCAGAGAATCCTGTACATGGAAGGGGCTTAATGAGATGAACAGATAAAGTGAGTTCTGGGCTGTTGATCACAATTCATGAGCAGTGAGAAGGCGCTTATGACAACTGCCATCAGTGCACTATTTAAGTCCAGGTATCGACCAAGTCAAGTGCATAGAGGCTCCCCAGACTGTCACAACATGTGATTATCTTGAATTTCCATTTCAGATTTGGAGATTGGGTCAGGTGCCAACCATGATCCAGACAACATTGATGAAGACAAGGAGGAGAGAATGTGGCTCATCTGAACAAACATCAAGGCTCAGGTGGCTGGGGTGTGTGGAGAGGTGCAGGAATAGTGCATCAGCTAGTCCAGGAGGTTCCACTCTTATTTTAATGCCAAAGTCTGAAAACACTGAAGCTCAGGTTCTTCATGTCTCTTTGCAGAGAAGAATTCAGCAAGAGACAAAGTGAGGGCTTCCCTGGTGGTCCAGTGGATAAAGACACCGCCTTGCAGTGCAAGGGGCGCCTGTTCGATCCCTGGTCTGGGAAGATCCCACGTGCTGCAGAGTGGCTGGACTGATGTGTCCAATTACCGAGCCAGAGCGCTGGAGCATATGTGCCCAGAGCCAGCACTCTGCAACAACAGAGGCCACTGTGATGGGAGGCCCACAAGAGCCAAAGAAAAAAGACGGATGAAAATAGAGAAATGAAAGACCAATAGAAGTGGCCTGCCCATCCCCCTCCCTGCCCACCACCCCCCAACAAAAATAAATAAATAAAATAAATGCTAAAAAAAAAAGAGAGAGACAAAGTGATAGGTAAGAAATTGATTTATTCAGATTCAGAGAAAGCACACTCCACCGACAGAGTGTGGGCCATTGTAGAGCAAATCTAGTGGTCAAGAATATCTTCTTACATAAAATGCCTGCAAGTGCTTTGTACAAGTTATTGGGGGAAAAATTAAATAAAGAAATCTTAAAGTCAAAAGCGAACTATCTTCTCCCTTATTTAAATTCTGAATCTCTAACATATTGCCATTATTTTTGTTTTATAACTGAAGACTGACCTATAGATGAAAAGTCTGGAAGCAGTTATTAGGGGTCAATCATACCATCAGAGAATCCTGTACATGGAAGGGGCTTAATGAGATGAACAGATAAAGTGAGTTCTGGGCTGTTGATCACAATTCATGAGCAGTGAGAAGGCGCTTATGACAACTGCCATCAGTGCACTATTTAAGTCCAGGTATCGACCAAGTCAAGTGCATAGAGGCTCCCCAGACTGTCACAACATGTGATTATCTTGAATTTCCATTTCAGATTTGGAGATTGGGTCAGGTGCCAACCATGATCCAGACAACATTGATGAAGACAAGGAGGAGAGAATGTGGCTCATCTGAACAAACATCAAGGCTCAGGTGGCTGGGGTGTGTGGAGAGGTGCAGGAATAGTGCATCAGCTAGTCCAGGAGGTTCCACTCTTATTTTAATGCCAAAGTCTGAAAACACTGAAGCTCAGGTTCTTCATGTCTCTTTGCAGAGAAGAATTCAGCAAGAGACAAAGTGAGGGCTTCCCTGGTGGTCCAGTGGATAAAGACACCGCCTTGCAGTGCAAGGGGCGCCTGTTCGATCCCTGGTCTGGGAAGATCCCACGTGCTGCAGAGTGGCTGGACTGATGTGTCCAATTACCGAGCCAGAGCGCTGGAGCATATGTGCCCAGAGCCAGCACTCTGCAACAACAGAGGCCACTGTGATGGGAGGCCCACAAGAGCCAAAGAAAAAAGACGGATGAAAATAGAGAAATGAAAGACCAATAGAAGTGGCCTGCCCATCCCCCTCCCTGCCCACCACCCCCCAACAAAAATAAATAAATAAAATAAATGCTAAAAAAAAAAGAGAGAGAGAGACAAAGTGATAGGTAAGAAATTGATTTATTCAGATTCAGAGAAAGCACACTCCACCGACAGAGTGTGGGCCATTGTAGAGCAAATCTAGTGGTCAAGAATATCTTCTTACATAAAATGCCTGCAAGTGCTTTGTACAAGTTATTGGGGGAAAAATTAAATAAAGAAATCTTAAAGTCAAAAGCGAACTATCTTCTCCCTTATTTAAATTCTGAATCTCTAACATATTGCCATTATTTTTGTTTTTATAACTGAAGACTGACCAATGTATTCATTGATTCAACAAAGAGTTTTAAAATACCAACTCTGTTCATGGAAGCAGTTATTAGGGGTTTGTTTGTTGGTTGATTTAGTCTTTAACTCATGATCAGTTCTTGAGACCCCACGGACAGTAACCCACCAGGTTCATCTGTAATGAGCTTTCTCAGCTATGAATACTGGAATGGGTTGTGATTTCCCTCTTTTAGGGGATCTTCCGGACCCAGACAATGAACCGGCATTTCCTGCATTGCCACCAGAGAAGCTCAATTAGGGATATAACAATAAGACCAAAAAAAAAAAAAAAAAAACCCAGACCAGATCCCTCACTTCCTACAGGTTTTAGGTTATAAGATTAATAAAATATATTTACTTTAGAGTAAGGTCTTTACATTTTGAACATATGTTTGTATGTTGATCTAAACATTTCATCACATGTGAATAAATAATTGTAAAGGATATACTTTCATTTATTGTAAGTATTATACATGTGTTTGCAAGAACCGCAAAGAGTCTAAGATTTTACTTTACTTGCAAGCTGACAAATTAGCATGGCACGGTTTTATAGGTGCTGGTAAAAAAAAAAATGAAACTCTTAAGTCATTGACAAAGCTCTTTGTTATTCATGGCTTAGCAGAAAGCCTAAGCTTCAAGGTTGTAAATCTTATGTGGGCAGGGCAGTGGTGGACTCTGGTGGATGCTATGCACACAGATAGGAAATGGTGACAACAGGAAACCCCCAGTGCAGGATAGCAAATGTGTTCAACCTGTGCTGTGGACAGCGGTATTATCTTTATTATACTGCTTAGATAGCAATGCGAACTCTGTCCCCTTGGGAGATATTATCTCTATCCTCCAAGACTGTTTGTTACACAACTGGTCAGAGAAAGCACACTCCACCGACAGAGTGTGGGCCATTGTAGAGCAAATCTAGTGGTCAAGAATATCTTCTTACATAAAATGCCTGCAAGTGCTTTGTACAAGTTATTGGGGGAAAAATTAAATAAAGAAATCTTAAAGTCAAAAGCGAACTATCTTCTCCCTTATTTAAATTCTGAATCTCTAACATATTGCCATTATTTTTGTTTTTATAACTGAAGACTGACCAATGTATTCATTGATTCAACAAAGAGTTTTAAAATACCAACTCTGTTCATGGAAGCAGTTATTAGGGGTTTGTTTGTTGGTTGATTTAGTCTTTAACTCATGATCAGTTCTTGAGACCCCACGGACAGTAACCCACCAGGTTCATCTGTAATGAGCTTTCTCAGCTATGAATACTGGAATGGGTTGTGATTTCCCTCTTTTAGGGGATCTTCCGGACCCAGACAATGAACCGGCATTTCCTGCATTGCCACCAGAGAAGCTCAATTAGGGATATAACAATAAGACCAAAAAAAAAAAAAAAAAAACCCAGACCAGATCCCTCACTTCCTACAGGTTTTAGGTTATAAGATTAATAAAATATATTTACTTTAGAGTAAGGTCTTTACATTTTGAACATATGTTTGTATGTTGATCTAAACATTTCATCACATGTGAATAAATAATTGTAAAGGATATACTTTCATTTATTGTAAGTATTATACATGTGTTTGCAAGAACCGCAAAGAGTCTAAGATTTTACTTTACTTGCAAGCTGACAAATTAGCATGGCACGGTTTTATAGGTGCTGGTAAAAAAAAAAATGAAACTCTTAAGTCATTGACAAAGCTCTTTGTTATTCATGGCTTAGCAGAAAGCCTAAGCTTCAAGGTTGTAAATCTTATGTGGGCAGGGCAGTGGTGGACTCTGGTGGATGCTATGCACACAGATAGGAAATGGTGACAACAGGAAACCCCCAGTGCAGGATAGCAAATGTGTTCAACCTGTGCTGTGGACAGCGGTATTATCTTTATTATACTGCTTAGATAGCAATGCGAACTCTGTCCCCTTGGGAGATATTATCTCTATCCTCCAAGACTGTTTGTTACACAACTGGTCTTGGAAAGAGCTGTCACAGAAGTCATAGAATTGTTCTATTGTGTGAAATGATTTTACTATAATGTTACAAAAATATTGCAATATTTTTAAATAAAACCAGTGGAATCTAAAAACTGCCACGATTCTAATAGCCATAATCGTCACTCCTTTTTTTTTTTTGACTCAAATTTCTAATTTTGCACCATCAGAATATGATTCATATTCTATTATATCTCATGCAAATGAGTATAAGGATTGAATTTTTATTATTTTTTCCATTACTCCACAATATATTTCTGCATTCCATTATCTTATGATTATTGGTAGTAGAAATTGATGAAAATAATAATTTATTAGAAAACAAAAATATGTGATAATTTGATAAATTTTATTTAATAAAAGTATACTTATGTTAAAATATATATTTTAGTGATATTGATATGCCTGCCCCTAATATACCCATTAATGAATATTGCACATTAATAGACTGAATCAAGTTTCTGCAGAAATTAGCTTTTTTTAAAACAAAAATTAATTTTACATCTTAAAATTTTTGTTCACAAAAATAAATAGATGACAATATAATAGTTTTGTTATAGGATTGTTAATGAGTTATTTGAATTTTTAAAAACTATATAGAAGAGTTACAAAGCAATTAATTAACACATTTATTTCATACAATATTAGTTGACAAGATTTTCCTTTCATTTGTTGAAATCAAAGTTTTGAAAATCAAATGACTTGCAAAACAACAAATTCTTAGCGTGCCAACAGACCATTCGTACCCAGATTTCTGGGAAGTAAACCAAAAATGATTTACCAAGTATTATCAACTGAAAATTAATAACATCTGTTATTTTGTCACCTAGAGACATGTGTTTAATCTTAAGTATTCAAAAAAGGGTAATGAAAACTAGAATACTTTTCATTCTAATATACATTTGCCAATGCAATATTTGCTAATAATAATTTGATCCCTTCACATAACCCAATTAAAAAGCCAGTCTTTATGGTTAAACTAATTAGACAAGTCATAGTTGGTTTCTGTCAGAATAAAAGCCTGCCTTAGTTCAAATACATATGTTAATACAAAGTTCAGGGTATCTTATGAAAATCACTAAGAAAACTAACTGGATATCAGCAAGAATATCATTGCATTCTTTGTTAGTAAGAAATAGAAAATACTGAGCATTTTACAAAGATTATTTGGAAAAAGAAGTCTTTATAAAATGTTTTGCACATGAATCTGAACAAACTCTGAGAGACTGTAAAGGATAGGGGAGTCAGACATTCTGCAGTCCATGGAGTCACCAAGAATCTAACACAGCTTAGTGTTCGAACAATAGCCAAAAAAAAAGCATTATTTTCCTTTAGGGTCAAGTAATGATTCTTTACACATTAATGGTAAAGAATTCGGAAAGTGACACAGAGATATAGTTCAATCCCGAGTTGGGAAGATTTTACCAATAATTCTTATTATAATTATTGTTTTTTTCAAAAATATGTGATAATTTGATAAATTTTATTTAATAAAAGTATACTTATGTTAAAATATATATTTTAGTGATATTGATATGCCTGCCCCTAATATACCCATTAATGAATATTGCACATTAATAGACTGAATCAAGTTTCTGCAGAAATTAGCTTTTTTTAAAACAAAAATTAATTTTACATCTTAAAATTTTTGTTCACAAAAATAAATAGATGACAATATAATAGTTTTGTTATAGGATTGTTAATGAGTTATTTGAATTTTTAAAAACTATATAGAAGAGTTACAAAGCAATTAATTAACACATTTATTTCATACAATATTAGTTGACAAGATTTTCCTTTCATTTGTTGAAATCAAAGTTTTGAAAATCAAATGACTTGCAAAACAACAAATTCTTAGCGTGCCAACAGACCATTCGTACCCAGATTTCTGGGAAGTAAACCAAAAATGATTTACCAAGTATTATCAACTGAAAATTAATAACATCTGTTATTTTGTCACCTAGAGACATGTGTTTAATCTTAAGTATTCAAAAAAGGGTAATGAAAACTAGAATACTTTTCATTCTAATATACATTTGCCAATGCAATATTTGCTAATAATAATTTGATCCCTTCACATAACCCAATTAAAAAGCCAGTCTTTATGGTTAAACTAATTAGACAAGTCATAGTTGGTTTCTGTCAGAATAAAAGCCTGCCTTAGTTCAAATACATATGTTAATACAAAGTTCAGGGTATCTTATGAAAATCACTAAGAAAACTAACTGGATATCAGCAAGAATATCATTGCATTCTTTGTTAGTAAGAAATAGAAAATACTGAGCATTTTACAAAGATTATTTGGAAAAAGAAGTCTTTATAAAATGTTTTGCACATGAATCTGAACAAACTCTGAGAGACTGTAAAGGATAGGGGAGTCAGACATTCTGCAGTCCATGGAGTCACCAAGAATCTAACACAGCTTAGTGTTCGAACAATAGCCAAAAAAAAAGCATTATTTTCCCTTTAGGGTCAAGTAATGATTCTTTACACATTAATGGTAAAGAATTCGCTTGCTAATGAAAGTGACACAGAGATATAGTTCAATCCCCGAGTTGGGAAGATCCCCTGGAGAAGAAAATGGCAATCCACTCCAATATCCTTGCCTGGAAAATCCCATGGACAGTGATATCTGGTGTGCTACAGTCTATGGGTTCACAAAGAGTTGGACACGACTGAGCAAACAATGCTTCCTTTCATGTTTACTACTAATATATTATATTCACTTGAAGGAAAGATTTTCTTTGTCAGGGGTGAAGTATTTCTTTCAATCCAAGCTTCCATCAAGTACTATGAACCGAGTTGTTTAAACAAGGCTTGGGGTTGCAGAGTCAGACATAACACAGCAAATGACCATGTCATCACAGGTGGTTTAAACAACAATATTTTATTTGTCACAGACCTGTAGGCTAGGAAATACAAAATTAGGACACACACAGATTTGGAGATTTGATGAGAGCCCTCTTTTTTGTTTTCCAGAAGACCTTGTCTCTGTACCCTCAAATGGTAGAAAAACAGCAAGAGAGCTGTCGGGGAGTTTTTTTGTTTTGTTTTTTAAAAGGGGATAATCCTATTCACAGGATTTGAATGTTGGAATTATCTCCTTAAATCCTACCTCCTAATACTATCATAGTAGAGTTAGAAATTTCAGCATACAAATTTGGGGATGGTGCAGAGACGTTCAGTGTATGACAATGCTCCTTCCACACTTAGTAACTTGAGTGCATTAATTACATTGCTCCTATCTTCCATGGCTCTGTTTGTTTTTAAAATCGAAACAATTTTTGGTCTATTTCATTTATCAATTTCTGTAATAGTTACCACATTTTATTAAAATTTCCATTTAGAATTGATGATATATAATTTTTACTGTTAAAATTTTTCATCTTTTATTTTGATATTAGTAATTGGCTTAAAACAATGAATCTGAACAAACTCTGAGAGACTGTAAAGGATAGGGGAGTCAGACATTCTGCAGTCCATGGAGTCACCAAGAATCTAACACAGCTTAGTGTTCGAACAATAGCCAAAAAAAAAGCATTATTTTCCCTTTAGGGTCAAGTAATGATTCTTTACACATTAATGGTAAAGAATTCGCTTGCTAATGAAAGTGACACAGAGATATAGTTCAATCCCCGAGTTGGGAAGATCCCCTGGAGAAGAAAATGGCAATCCACTCCAATATCCTTGCCTGGAAAATCCCATGGACAGTGATATCTGGTGTGCTACAGTCTATGGGTTCACAAAGAGTTGGACACGACTGAGCAAACAATGCTTCCTTTCATGTTTACTACTAATATATTATATTCACTTGAAGGAAAGATTTTCTTTGTCAGGGGTGAAGTATTTCTTTCAATCCAAGCTTCCATCAAGTACTATGAACCGAGTTGTTTAAACAAGGCTTGGGGTTGCAGAGTCAGACATAACACAGCAAATGACCATGTCATCACAGGTGGTTTAAACAACAATATTTTATTTGTCACAGACCTGTAGGCTAGGAAATACAAAATTAGGACACACACAGATTTGGAGATTTGATGAGAGCCCTCTTTTTTGTTTTCCAGAAGACCTTGTCTCTGTACCCTCAAATGGTAGAAAAACAGCAAGAGAGCTGTCGGGGAGTTTTTTTGTTTTGTTTTTAAAGGTGATAATCCTATTCACAGGATTTGAATGTTGGAATTATCTCCTTAAATCCTACCTCCTAATACTATCATAGTAGAGTTAGAAATTTCAGCATACAAATTTGGGGATGGTGCAGAGACGTTCAGTGTATGACAATGCTCCTTCCACACTTAGTAACTTGAGTGCATTAATTACATTGCTCCTATCTTCCATGGCTCTGTTTGTTTTTAAAATCGAAACAATTTTTGGTCTATTTCATTTATCAATTTCTGTAATAGTTACCACATTTTATTAAAATTTCCATTTAGAATTGATGATATATAATCCTTTATTTTCTATCATGTAAGTAATGATGTTTCATCTTTTATTTTTGATATTAGTAATTGGTGTCTTTTTTTTTTTTTTTTGTTGGCCTGGCTGGAGGCTAATCAATTTTATTGATCTTTACAAAGAAACAACTTTTACTTTTATTGATTCTTTCCTACTGATTTCCTGTTCTCAATTTCATGGATTTCTGCTCTGAATCTTATGATTTATTTTCCTTCTGGTTTCATCGACACAATTTCTGCTAGCAACTCTGTTCTGTTAACTCATGACTCTCTATCTCTCCAATTGTAGGATCATTGGTTTCCCCTCTCCTAGGATCAAGAATAGTTGGTGATTTTTCTGTCTGACCAGCTTTTTACTTGTTAGGAACAAAGGAGGATCTTCTAAGCTTCTGTGTAGAACCAGAAAATGGAACCCTCAAGTCTTTTTTATTATAAGGTTTTTATGTTGCTTGTATTTTACCTATATAAAAGTGAAGGTGACGTTGCTCAGTTGTGTCCAACTCTTTGCAACCCATGGATGAGACATTGAATTCTCCAGGCACGAATACTGAAGTAGGGAGCCTTTCCCTTCTCCAGGGGATTTCCCCAACCCAGGGATCAAATCCAGGTCTCCCACATTTTTGGCAGATTCTTTACTGTCTTTACAGGTAAGGAAGTCCAAGAATCCTGGAGTGGGTAGCCTATCTCTTCTCCAGGGGAGCTTCCCAACCCAGGAATGGAACTGGGGTCTCCTGCATTTCAGGCAGATTCTTTATCAGCTAAGCTACGAGGGAATCCCTATTTTACCTATACCCTTAAGAAACAAACGTCCTTTTAATTATTTGTCTTTCTCTGCAAATAACTCTCTTTTAGTGGAATGTTATTTAGCATATTATGTACCTTTAAAGAATTTATACTTTTTAGGTATTTAGCCTTAGTCTGTGGGTTTTTGCTCTTGGTAGAATAAGTTACGTTTATAATGCCATTGGTCCATGAGTTTGAAGAGGAGTGGAAAGCTGCAGGCAGCTCCAGTTCAATGTGATCCTTCCCACCTGTTTCTTCACCTTAGTATTCCTCCCCTCTCCCCTCTACATATCAGGTTAACCTCTTTGGTCTGGATTTCATTATCAAGTAATTAGGAGTAGCAGCATTTGCAGACACAATTTCTTGGATTTAATTTACTCTGCCAGGCAAGGGAGAAGTGAAAACACAAGAATCAAAGCTCTGGCAAGGGAACACATTTTGAGATCCAGTCTGCTCCATCAAAAGCTTTGCACTGCCTTGAGACCATGTGGGCACCAACTTCAACTGTTGTTGCCAGTTTCTGTAGCAAAAAGACAGGTAGTTATTGTTATAATTCAATGTTGAGAGTATAAGCAAGAGTCAATTTTTAAAAAACTTCCTTCAACCTAATCTCAGGGCTTCATCTAGCGGCCCTCTTATCCAGGCCTATCGCCATGTATCTCCCACACTTTCCAGTCATCCTGCACTGTCGGCACATACACTTTGTTGTCTTTGTTAATTTCTTGAATTCATGTTCTAGTCTTCGATCTACAGTTTCTTTGGGCTTCATTTTGTGTAAAGGAGCCCATATTCTATACTATATATCCCCCTAAAAGTAATTAGTAATATCACTCCCTGAAATATCTAGTGTTTTCTTTAACTGTAACCCTTAAATCCCTACACTACAGATTATATATATGCATATATCCCACCAGACTCTTCTGTCCATGGGATTATCCTGACCACAATACTGGAGTGGGTTGCCAGTTCCTCCTCTAGGGGATTTTCCCAAACTCAGGGATTGGACCCAGTTTCCTGAGTTTCCTGCATTAGTGACTTCTTTACCACTGAGTCACCATGGAAGCCATAGGCAGGATTAAGCAGATTTTGAAACGAACCAAGACAAAATACCAGAGTCAGGCAAACAAGACACTGATAGAGTAATGAAATCCCAGTGAAACACTAGAGTCAAGTACATATTAACAAAAATACTGGTAAATAACTATTACATGACAGATATTAAATAATAAATTCATATTTAACATAATTAAAGTGTACAACTTTTACAGATAGCAAAGAGATGAATTAAGATTCACAAGTTACAAATCTGATAATCCTGTACTATTACCAATGTTTATTTAAAAATGGAAATGCTTGCAATTTTGATCCTTCCCACCTGTTTCTTCACCTTAGTATTCCTCCCCTCTCCCCTCTACATATCAGGTTAACCTCTTTGGTCTGGATTTCATTATCAAGTAATTAGGAGTAGCAGCATTTGCAGACACAATTTCTTGGATTTAATTTACTCTGCCAGGCAAGGGAGAAGTGAAAACACAAGAATCAAAGCTCTGGCAAGGGAACACATTTTGAGATCCAGTCTGCTCCATCAAAAGCTTTGCACTGCCTTGAGACCATGTGGGCACCAACTTCAACTGTTGTTGCCAGTTTCTGTAGCAAAAAGACAGGTAGTTATTGTTATAATTCAATGTTGAGAGTATAAGCAAGAGTCAATTTTTAAAAAACTTCCTTCAACCTAATCTCAGGGCTTCATCTAGCGGCCCTCTTATCCAGGCCTATCGCCATGTATCTCCCACACTTTCCAGTCATCCTGCACTGTCGGCACATACACTTTGTTGTCTTTGTTAATTTCTTGAATTCATGTTCTAGTCTTCGATCTACAGTTTCTTTGGGCTTCATTTTGTGTAAAGGAGCCCATATTCTATACTATATATCCCCCTAAAAGTAATTAGTAATATCACTCCCTGAAATATCTAGTGTTTTCTTTAACTGTAACCCTTAAATCCCTACACTACAGATTATATATATGCATATATCCCACCAGACTCTTCTGTCCATGGGATTATCCTGACCACAATACTGGAGTGGGTTGCCAGTTCCTCCTCTAGGGGATTTTCCCAAACTCAGGGATTGGACCCAGTTTCCTGAGTTTCCTGCATTAGTGACTTCTTTACCACTGAGTCACCATGGAAGCCATAGGCAGGATTAAGCAGATTTTGAAACGAACCAAGACAAAATACCAGAGTCAGGCAAACAAGACACTGATAGAGTAATGAAATCCCAGTGAAACACTAGAGTCAAGTACATATTAACAAAAATACTGGTAAATAACTATTACATGACAGATATTAAATAATAAATTCATATTTAACATAATTAAAGTGTACAACTTTTACAGATAGCAAAGAGATGAATTAAGATTCACAAGTTACAAATCTGATAATCCTGTACTATTACCAATGTTTATTTAAAAATGTTTAATCCCCTAATCCAGAAAACTATTTTCAAAACACAATTTATCTTTTACTTTACCTGGTAGAAATTTTAGTTTAAGAACATTGTATCTATTTCCATTTTAATGATTTATATGCAAGCTGATTCATATATTTTTCAAGGAAAGTATACTCTTTTGATAAATAAGACATATATATGATACACAGGTTTTATTTATTTTGTTTTTATTGAACAACATATTCAAACAGCATTAAATGTCTTAAAGTTTAATATCTACTGTAAGTTGTTGCATAGCAGACTGTAGAGACAAAATGTATTCTGATTTTATATTGTCATGAGCCTTTGCCTATCCATGATCTGATTGGCAAATTATTTCAGAAAAGAGAAAATATTTGCATGGATTTCCTAATGAAAATCCCAAGAATTAAATTTCAATAACAATGCTAAACGTATTTAAAAGTCACAACCCTAAGATTGCAGACATTGAGTTTTCTTAGCCATTTGCTCTCTTAAAAATACCGCAGTGGCTGGCAACCTGGAGGAGTGCTGCAGGGATGGAGATGGAGGGGATGTTTGGGGATTGGGGAGGGACATATGTATATCTATGGTGGATTCAGGTCAATGTGTGGCAACAACACAACAAAACCCTGTAAAATAATAATAATAATTGCACATAAACTAAAAAATTATTTAAATGCCACAGTTGGACATTTTCTCTAGTATTTTGTCCTCCCCGCAGCACTCAGAGCAGGCATTATATCTAAATTGTCTCCTAGTAAGAAAGTTCACTTGAGGTTGCTTAATACAGATCAATTGCTTCTTCTTTTGAAAATATCAGAGCCCCTCAAACAAAAAACATAGGTCTCATGGCATATTCTCTATTTTGGGCAGTAATTCTAGAGAAGACTAAATTGTCTTTGAGTTAGTTATTATAGTTGTAGTTCTTTCAACTTCAAAAGATCCATCAGGTTAAATTTATGGAAAAGACAGTCTGAAGTATAAAAATTGACATACAGTGCAAAGAATCACATTCTGCTTTGAAGAAATCTGTGATGCAACAGCAGTCTCTGAATCACAAACATGAACTTCTGTAATCTTTTTGTATCCAGGGACAGCTGTATCTGAAGTGGCTTTGCACCTACGTTTTAAATTTTATATTATCATTTTTATAGTCACTTTTGAAAACTGGCTTACAAAATATTCACTTAAAAAATATTCTTAGGGAACACTTGGATTATTCTACTTAAAGTTTGTTGGAATTCATGAGTGTCTGTAAGAAAACAACCATATACCATATAAATGCCAGAAAAACTTTCCAAATATTGACTTTTGCAAATTTACCAGCTTGAGTTTAATTTGTGTCATGACATATACTACTAACCAATAGTAAAATCTCTTTATAAACATTTGCCTCCTCAAGATAAGGTGGTCAGTTGATTCATAATTGAATTTAGCCTTATCATCTTGACGTTTTGTATGTGGCCTTATGGGAGGAATATTTGTGGCTTCTGCCCTTACAAAAGAGTTCAGTAAGGACACCGGGTAAAGTGTTGAGTTGAACACTGCTTTCTTTCAAATAGTGGTAAAACTGTGAGGGACTTGTTAAGGCTGACGGTTGCCAAAGAAATTGAGCTTGAAACAGTGGAAATCTATGAGAGACCAAGTGAGTCTCAGAAACACTAAAAATCATTGACACATTTTATCAGCTTAATTTCTTATGATATTTCCATCAGTTTCTGGAAATTCTAAAAGTCACTCTGTTATACATCAGAATCCTTCAGCAATTCATGGATCTCACAGAACTTTGATTTTCTTAAGCAAGTATAAAAGTTGTCTGTCCTACACTTCCTACAGGCATTTTTTCCTGAGATTGGATCAAGTCATTTAAAAATAATCACTAATTGTGTTGACCTAAATGGGAGAGAAATCCAAAAAAAGGGTGTGTGTGTCTGTGTGTGTGTGTGTGTGTGTGTATATGTGTGTGTGTGTACATACATATAGCTGCATATTGCCACCCTGCCTGTTAAACTTACATGCAGAGTATATCATAAAAGTGCTGGGCTGGAAAACTCACAAGCTGGAATGAAATCTGCAGGGAGAAATAATCAACAATCCCAGATATGCATATGGTACCACTTTCATGACAGAAAAGGAAGAAGAACTAAAAAGTCTCTGTATGAGAATGAAAGGAGAGTGAGAAAGCTGGCTTGAAACTCACCATTCAAAAATCTGCAGAAACAAATTAAAAATCCAACGTTCTGTAATCTTTGTATCCAGGGACAGCTGTATCTGAAGTGGCTTTGCACCTACGTTTTAAATTTTATATTATCATTTTATAGTCACTTTTGAAAACTGGCTTACAAAATATTCACTTAAAAAATATTCTTAGGGAACACTTGGATTATTCTACTTAAAGTTTGTTGGAATTCATGAGTGTCTGTAAGAAAACAACCATATACCATATAAATGCCAGAAAAACTTTCCAAATATTGACTTTTGCAAATTTACCAGCTTGAGTTTAATTTGTGTCATGACATATACTACTAACCAATAGTAAAATCTCTTTATAAACATTTGCCTCCTCAAGATAAGGTGGTCAGTTGATTCATAATTGAATTTAGCCTTATCATCTTGACGTTTTGTATGTGGCCTTATGGGAGGAATATTTGTGGCTTCTGCCCTTACAAAAGAGTTCAGTAAGGACACCGGGTAAAGTGTTGAGTTGAACACTGCTTTCTTTCAAATAGTGGTAAAACTGTGAGGGACTTGTTAAGGCTGACGGTTGCCAAAGAAATTGAGCTTGAAACAGTGGAAATCTATGAGAGACCAAGTGAGTCTCAGAAACACTAAAAATCATTGACACATTTTATCAGCTTAATTTCTTATGATATTTCCATCAGTTTCTGGAAATTCTAAAAGTCACTCTGTTATACATCAGAATCCTTCAGCAATTCATGGATCTCACAGAACTTTGATTTTCTTAAGCAAGTATAAAAGTTGTCTGTCCTACACTTCCTACAGGCATTTTTTCCTGAGATTGGATCAAGTCATTTAAAAATAATCACTAATTGTGTTGACCTAAATGGGAGAGAAATCCAAAAAAAGGGTGTGTGTGTCTGTGTGTGTGTGTGTGTGTGTGTGTATATGTGTGTGTGTGTACATACATATAGCTGCATATTGCCACCCTGCCTGTTAAACTTACATGCAGAGTATATCATAAAAAGTGCTGGGCTGGATAACTCACAAGCTGGAATGAAATCTGCAGGGAGAAATAATCAACAATCCCAGATATGCATATGGTACCACTTTCATGACAGAAAAGGAAGAAGAACTAAAAAGTCTCTGTATGAGAATGAAAGGAGAGTGAGAAAGCTGGCTTGAAACTCACCATTCAAAAAACTAAGATCTTGACAACCAGCCCCATAACTTTACAGCAAATAGATGAGGGCAAAATAGAAACAGTGACAGATTTCATTTTCTTGGGCTCCAAAACCACTGTGGATGGTGACTGTAGCCATGAAATCAAAAGATGCTTGCTCCTTGGAAGAAAAGCTATGACAAACAGAATATTAAAAAGTAGAGACATCGCTCTACTGACAAAAATCCATATAGTCGAGGCTATGTTTTTTCAAATAATCATGTACACATAATAGATTGGACCATAAAGAAGGCTGAGTGCTGAAGAATTGATGCCTTCAAACTGTGGTGCTGGAAAAGACTTAAGAGTCCCTTGTACTGCAATGAGATCAACCTGTCAATCCTAAAGGATATCAACCCAGAATATTCATTGGAAGGACTGATGCTAAAGCTGAAGCTCCAGTATTTTGATCATCTGATGTGAATTGCCAACTCACTGGAAAGTCCCTGATACTTGGAAAGATTGAGGGCAGAAGGAGTTGAAGGGATGAGATGGCTGGATGGCATTACCGATACAAGAGACATCAACTTGGGCAAACTCTGGGAGATGCTGAGGGACATGGAGGCCTAGCGTGCTGCAGTCTATGGGATCACAAAGTGTCGGGCATAAATGAACAACTGAACAACACCATGGCACTTATACTGTAGTGATATTGATGGATAGTTTTATTTTACCAAAAGAAAGAATTATACCAATAAATCCATATATACATTATTCTCTATGACTAATGCAGATGAAACACACTAGAAATGATGATGCACATGGATAGGTAGAAATGACTATCTTTCTTTTAAAGCATAATTTAAAAATCTTAATCTTAAATAGGCACTATGAAGACTCCAATCTACACACTGCTCTTCCTGTATGGACACATTTCAGTATTCACATATTCCTTATCTAAACTGTGCTGTATTGTATTGAGAAGTCAGCTTCTCAATCTTCTGGAAAGAACATTGCTGTAAGTGTTAGTAAGCTAACTTCATTGTCTCTTTATGTTTTTAATCGGTTAGCTTGAATAGCATCAAAATGTCAATAGTCATTTAGAAAATGGGGTTATTTGGAGAGAAAGTCATCTCCCTTTCCCTATTGGCATCTTCAAGCCAGACTTTCACAGCCAAAGGGATGAAGAGCCATGAGGCAATTAAACAATAAATGTGAAGTCGGCCTCCTCACTTTTACTAGACTAATTTTATCAAACAAATCAGGGAAAACACCCACAAAAGCCAAAAACAGAGGCAACAATTCCAAAGAAAAGAAGGTGCTGCAAATTTCCAGGCATACGCTCTAGGACACAGGCCATGGGAGAATTTTCTAATGGTTGGTGTAAAGATACAAACCTATTTCATTCTCAATATAAAGAAGCTGCCTCAGTCTTCTGCTCATGTCATCTATTTACAGAGAAAACATTACATACAGGCTCCTGGCCATGAGATTTCCCAATCAAGACAGCTGGAATGGGTTTCCAGGTCTTCCCTGCCTTTAATCCAGGGAACAAACCCTTTTCTCCATCATTGGCAGGCAGATTC
The DNA here is from genome assembly GCA_022376925.1 of Tragulus kanchil. Lineage (NCBI taxonomy): Eukaryota > Metazoa > Chordata > Mammalia > Artiodactyla > Tragulidae > Tragulus > Tragulus kanchil. Next base: position 65,700,462 of record JAIOJX010000024.1, read on the forward strand.
TTTACTGCAGAGCCACCAGGGAAACCCATATATAATTTTTTCCAATTGACAATACAAATCTAAGCTAAGTATGAAACGATGCCCTTAATAAGTCAGAACTATATAGACAGGCAATGTAAACACAAGGCTTTCTAGGTGGTTCAGTAGTAAAGAAGCCTCCTGTCAATGCAGGAGACATGAGATTCAGGTTTGATTTCTAGGTGGGGAAGATCTTCAGGAGAAGAGCATAGATACCCGCTTCAGTATTCTTGCCAGAAATATCTCCTGGAAAGAACAGCTTTGTGGGCTACAGTCCATGAAGTCACAAAAAGCCAGATACAATGTAGTGAATGAGCACTCACACACATAACATAAACACAAAGTCATCAGTGCATGTCCTAATCTCTTTTTATGAGCTATCCTGTCTCTAATCCTTGAATGTAGAAATACTAATATTGTGTCTTCGAAAATTGTTACCTTTGTACGACCTCTGAGAAATCTGTTTTAATTTTCTTAAATTAATGGAATCTTCTTATATATTATTCTTCTTATACTTGTAAAGAAAAATTTGCACTTCAATGTCAATAGTCATTTAGAAAATGGGGTTATTTGGAGAGAAAGTCATCTCCCTTTCCCTATTGGCATCTTCAAGCCAGACTTTCACAGCCAAAGGGATGAAGAGCCATGAGGCAATTAAACAATAAATGTGAAGTCGGCCTCCTCACTTTTACTAGACTAATTTTATCAAACAAATCAGGGAAAACACCCACAAAAGCCAAAAACAGAGGCAACAATTCCAAAGAAAAGAAGGTGCTGCAAATTTCCAGGCATACGCTCTAGGACACAGGCCATGGGAGAATTTTCTAATGGTTGGTGTAAAGATACAAACCTATTTCATTCTCAATATAAAGAAGCTGCCTCAGTCTTCTGCTCATGTCATCTATTTACAGAGAAAACATTACATACAGGCTCCTGGCCATGAGATTTCCCAATCAAGACAGCTGGAATGGGTTTCCAGGTCTTCCCTGCCTTTAATCCAGGGAACAAACCCTTTTCTCCATCATTGGCAGGCAGATTCTTTACTGCAGAGCCACCGGGGAAACCCATATATAATTTTTCCAATTGACAATACAAATCTAAGCTAAGTATGAAACGATGCCCTTAATAAGTCAGAACTATATAGACAGGCAATGTAAACACAAGGCTTTCTAGGTGGTTCAGTAGTAAAGAAGCCTCCTGTCAATGCAGGAGACATGAGATTCAGGTTTGATTTCTAGGTGGGGAAGATCTTCAGGAGAAGAGCATAGATACCCGCTTCAGTATTCTTGCCAGAAATATCTCCTGGAAAGAACAGCTTTGTGGGCTACAGTCCATGAAGTCACAAAAAGCCAGATACAATGTAGTGAATGAGCACTCACACACATAACATAAACACAAAGTCATCAGTGCATGTCCTAATCTCTTTTTATGAGCTATCCTGTCTCTAATCCTTGAATGTAGAAATACTAATATTGTGTCTTCGAAAATTGTTACCTTTGTACGACCTCTGAGAAATCTGTTTTAATTTTCTTAAATTAATGGAATCTTCTTATATATTATTCCTCTTATACTTGTAAAGAAAAATTTGCACTTCAATGCTTTAACTGAGGCACACCCTCCCAGGTTGTCTCATTCTGATATAGAAGTGTTTTATAACTATGAGTTGCTGATAACTGATAACAATGCAAAAATAATACTTTTCCATTGATATCGAAGTGATTTCTGTCCTGTGGAGCAACACTCTGGAAGATAGCACTAAATAATAAGAAATTTAAAGTGTGTTTCACTTTATTTTTGTTTGAGAGTCATAATTTCATCCTTATAAAGAAAACTCTGTCTGTGGACTTCCTTGGTTGTCCAGTGTTTACTCCACCCTTCAGATGCAGGGGCAATCTGTTATAAGGGATCTAAGATCTCACATGCCTCGGAGCATGGCCAAATATTTTAAAAACATTTTTTTAAAAAAGCTTGTCTGTTTATGTTGCTGAATATACTTTGATCAATGGTCCCCATTTTCTGCAACTAAATTCATCAGCATTGCCACAAGTAAAATGAAAGGACTTTTAGTATTCAGTACAATATTTCATTACTTTATTTTTCATCCTTTTATGTAAGAATAGGCATCATTAACAAATTTCATTGTTTTAGCAAGTTATTGAGTTAGTCAAGTGAAAAAAAAATAGCCTATAAACTTCAATATAATGAAAATAACATGGACAATCTTTAGTGTGCAGAGTAAAAAGTACATCAGATTAGCTGGAATTCTGACTAGATAACTAGGGGAACCTGAAAAGCAAAATGTTAGAAAAATCCTGGGAAAATCTTTTGAGGAGTAAGAGTGACCAGTTATATGGAATACTTTGTCTTAAAACTTCTTTATTTTCATATTTGAATAATAGAAATCATAGAAATAGGTGATTTTAGTTTATACTTTCATATGTAAAAATACTGTAATTAAATTAGTTACCCAAATGTGTGTTTTTGCCTTCTCAGATTTTCTATTAGCTATAGCATTACAATGAAACACATGTATATTTAACTAATATATGAAAAACATTATTCAGTGATTTTGACAAGAGTTAGGAGAATCATGCACAAATGGCTATATCAATGTACCTTTGTACGACCTCTGAGAAATCTGTTTTAATTTTCTTAAATTAATGGAATCTTCTTATATATTATTCCTCTTATACTTGTAAAGAAAAATTTGCACTTCAATGCTTTAACTGAGGCACACCCTCCCAGGTTGTCTCATTCTGATATAGAAGTGTTTTATAACTATGAGTTGCTGATAACTGATAACAATGCAAAAATAATACTTTTCCATTGATATCGAAGTGATTTCTGTCCTGTGGAGCAACACTCTGGAAGATAGCACTAAATAATAAGAAATTTAAAGTGTGTTTCACTTTATTTTTGTTTGAGAGTCATAATTTCATCCTTATAAAGAAAACTCTGTCTGTGGACTTCCTTGGTTGTCCAGTGTTTACTCCACCCTTCAGATGCAGGGGCAATCTGTTATAAGGGATCTAAGATCTCACATGCCTCGGAGCATGGCCAAATATTTTAAAAACATTTTTTTAAAAAAGCTTGTCTGTTTATGTTGCTGAATATACTTTGATCAATGGTCCCCATTTTCTGCAACTAAATTCATCAGCATTGCCACAAGTAAAATGAAAGGACTTTTAGTATTCAGTACAATATTTCATTACTTTATTTTTCATCCTTTTATGTAAGAATAGGCATCATTAACAAATTTCATTGTTTTAGCAAGTTATTGAGTTAGTCAAGTGAAAAAAAAATAGCCTATAAACTTCAATATAATGAAAATAACATGGACAATCTTTAGTGTGCAGAGTAAAAAGTACATCAGATTAGCTGGAATTCTGACTAGATAACTAGGGGAACCTGAAAAGCAAAATGTTAGAAAAATCCTGGGAAAATCTTTTGAGGAGTAAGAGTGACCAGTTATATGGAATACTTTGTCTTAAAACTTCTTTATTTTCATATTTGAATAATAGAAATCATAGAAATAGGTGATTTTAGTTTATACTTTCATATGTAAAAATACTGTAATTAAATTAGTTACCCAAATGTGTGTTTTTGCCTTCTCAGATTTTCTATTAGCTATAGCATTACAATGAAACACATGTATATTTAACTAATATATGAAAAACATTATTCAGTGATTTTGACAAGAGTTAGGAGAATCATGCACAAATGGCTATATCAATGTACAATGAGTAACATACATTTTCTACTTTTTTCCTTATTATATTTCTTGAAGAATAATTACTATCCACACTATTGTTCTTTAGTAGCATTTGTTCCTCACTTTTCCTAACTCTGTATTGTCTGTAATATACCCTTACTCTACAGTGTGGCATACTGTTGGTTGTTTGTGAAATACTGCTTTCAAAAATGACAAATGAAAGTAGACACTGTGAACAATATACACTTTAGTATACCATGGTGAATGCTCTGTCTGTCTGTCTCTCTATGTATATTTAATGGACTCTGCCCCAGGATACTACTCAGAGAAGAAGCAGTCAATATTGCTTCTTCTTCCTTTGCCTCAAATATCTTAGAAAAATTAAGAACCCCACAGAGCTTAAAGGAAGAGCACCCATAGGGTTGTAGAACTACCTTATTTTTAGTTTTATTTTCCTTTGTTATGGACCTTTAAAGACTAAGATTTGTTGTAGTTTAAAGAGGAAGGATTTCAAAGAAAAGCAAAACATTTGTGAAATGATAAATGTTATGTTTATACCTTGTTAGTGAGCTTCTTGAAAGTGCTTAAAACTTTGAGGTAGGGTAAAGAATATTGGGTAAATAATATTCCCTGCAGAGTGAAAGCCATGCATAGAGAGACATCAAGCAGAGAAACTTAGAAAGACTAATTCACAAAAAATGCTTTCCAGCAGAGTCTCCTCTGAACTTACGTATAGGTTGGTATGACATAAAATGCTTTTCTTATTGATAATAAGAGAAATTTAAATAACTTCCGGGTGATGTCTACACAAAAATTATAAATTGAATCATAATTCAAAGTTTCAGTTTGTCTAGTAACCTTAATTCCAGAACACAGGACAATTCTGGTGTGATAAATCAGAATGGAATACAGAGTTCACACAATTTTCTCATAACTATTATGTTTTCTGAAGAATTAGCTAAAAACGTATTATATTTGACAGGAGTATTTTTGTAATTAAATTAGTTACCCAAATGTGTGTTTTTGCCTTCTCAGATTTTCTATTAGCTATAGCATTACAATGAAACACATGTATATTTAACTAATATATGAAAAACATTATTCAGTGATTTTGACAAGAGTTAGGAGAATCATGCACAAATGGCTATATCAATGTACAATGAGTAACATACATTTTCTACTTTTTTCCTTATTATATTTCTTGAAGAATAATTACTATCCACACTATTGTTCTTTAGTAGCATTTGTTCCTCACTTTTCCTAACTCTGTATTGTCTGTAATATACCCTTACTCTACAGTGTGGCATACTGTTGGTTGTTTGTGAAATACTGCTTTCAAAAATGACAAATGAAAGTAGACACTGTGAACAATATACACTTTAGTATACCATGGTGAATGCTCTGTCTGTCTGTCTCTCTATGTATATTTAATGGACTCTGCCCCAGGATACTACTCAGAGAAGAAGCAGTCAATATTGCTTCTTCTTCCTTTGCCTCAAATATCTTAGAAAAATTAAGAACCCCACAGAGCTTAAAGGAAGAGCACCCATAGGGTTGTAGAACTACCTTATTTTTAGTTTTATTTTCCTTTGTTATGGACCTTTAAAGACTAAGATTTGTTGTAGTTTAAAGAGGAAGGATTTCAAAGAAAAGCAAAACATTTGTGAAATGATAAATGTTATGTTTATACCTTGTTAGTGAGCTTCTTGAAAGTGCTTAAAACTTTGAGGTAGGGTAAAGAATATTGGGTAAATAATATTCCCTGCAGAGTGAAAGCCATGCATAGAGAGACATCAAGCAGAGAAACTTAGAAAGACTAATTCACAAAAAATGCTTTCCAGCAGGGGAGTCTCCCTCTGAACTTACGTATAGGTTGGTATGACATAAAATGCTTTTCTTATTGATAATAAGAGAAATTTAAATAACTTCCGGGTGATGTCTACACAAAAATTATAAATTGAATCATAATTCAAAGTTTCAGTTTGTCTAGTAACCTTAATTCCAGAACACAGGACAATTCTGGTGTGATAAATCAGAATGGAATACAGAGTTCACACAATTTTCTCATAACTATTATGTTTTCTGAGAATTACTGTATATAATAAGCTAAAAAACGTATTATATTTGACAGGAGTATTTATTCAACTTACACACCTACTATGTGTAGACATGATTCTAGGTGCTGGAAATACTGTAAGAACAGATATAATACTTTCTCTTATTGAGGTACATTATATTAGAAAGGGCAAACTATAAATATATAAACAAATGCATACATCAAAGTGTTTTTTTATGTATTTATATATATATTTTTTTTTGGGCGGTAGGGTTGGGGAGGGAGGGGGATGGGTGGGCCACTTCTATTGGTCTTTCATTTATCTATTTTCATCCATCTTTGTTCTTTGGCCCGTGTGGGCCTCCCATCGCAGTGGCCTCTGTTGTCACAGAGCACCGGCTCTGGGTGCATGCACTCTAGAGCTCCAGCTCGGTAATTGGGCACAGAGGTCCAGCCGCTCCATGGCACATGCGATCTTCCCAGGCCAGGGATCGAACTGGTGCCCCTTGCACTGCAAGGCGGTGTCCTTACCCACTGGACCACCAGGGAAGCCCCATAGACGATTTTTAAAGAGTGGCAAGTGGGTTCCTTCTTCTCCACGCTCTCTCCAGGTATTGGTACACATAGACCTATTCACAGGGCAGGAATAGACACACAGACATAGAGAATGGAAGTGTGGACACAGTGTGGTGGGAGAAAGGGAGAGCTGGATGAACTGAGAGATTGGGACTGACATGTATACACTACTTTGTACAAGCTAACTAGCTAAGAGGAAGCTGTGTATGGCACAGGGAGCTCAGCCTGGTGCACTGTGATGACTTAGAGGAGTAGTGGTGGGACGGAGGTCCAAGAAAGAGGGGAAATATGGATACATACAACTGACTCATTTCATTGTTTAGTAGAAACTAACACAACATTGTAAAGCAGCTATATCCCCAATAAATTAAAAGAGAGAGAGAGAGAGAGAGAGAGAAAAGTGATAACTATTTCTAGGAAAAGCAGATAGAGTAGTTGTAGGGAAGAAACAACTAGAAAAATTGAGGATGGGGTCTACTTTGGCTAGGAAAAGCAGATAGAGTAGTTGTAGGGAAGAAACAACTAGAAAAATTGAGGATGGGGTCTACTTTGGCTAGAGGGCCCAGAAAATCTGACAGAATGGGACAAACTTGAACAGAGATCTGTTTGATGAGAAGGACTTAAGTATATGGATATCCAGATCAGGAGCACTCAAGGGAAGGGAGCATTCAAGGGAAGGGAGCATTCAAAGATTTTGAGGTTACGATAAGCTTATATATTTTGGAGGTGGAAAAAATTCCAGGATGGCCTGAATACCATGATGTAGAGAAAGGGAAAAGTAGAAATAAGGACAGAATTGGCTTTCTCTTGTAAAGACATAAGCTGCCAAATATTCAAACAAAATGAAGGGAATAGGTCAAGGAGATGGTATTTAGCTAAACAAATGTTCCATCCCCTCCAAAAATCATACCTATTCAAAACTAGGAGATAGACCTCTTCAAAATCTGTGTTTACATAGATGATGATTAATTTTCTTTGTCAGTTTGACTGCATACTAAGTATCTAAGTATACTTATATAGCTTGTAAAATATTATTTCTGAATGTGCCCGTGAGAAGTCTTCCAGAAGAAATTAACATTTGAAGTTCAGTCTACTCAGTAGACTGAGTAAAGAAGATCTGCCTGGGCTTCCCTGGTGGGCCATTGGGGAAGGACACCGCCTTGCAGTGCAAGGGGCGTCGGTTCGATCCCTGGCCTGGGAAGATCCCATGTGCCGCAGAGCGGCTGGATCTCTGTGTTCAATTACCGAGCCAGAGCTCTGGAGTGCATGCGCCCAGAGTCAGTGCTCTGCGACAACAGAGGCCACCGCGATGGGAGGCCCACATGGGCCAAAGAACAAAGATGGATGAAAAAAAGACCAATGAAAGACCAATAGAAGTGGCCTGCCTGCTCCCCTCCCTCTACCCCACCCCCCCGCCAAAATAAATAATAAATAAATAACTCTTTAAAAAAAAAAAAAGAAGAAGATCTTCCCTACCAATTTGAGATGAGACATCAGATAAACTAATGGCCTGAACAGAACACAATGGCAGACCAAGCACTAGGCCTCACTCGGGACTTTATTGAGAAATGGTCGATAAATCATTGGGTCAGAGCTGAAAACTGAAGAATCTAAAAGCTTTGTGTAGTGAGTGTGTTCACAGACACAGTAGAGTTCAGAAGACAATACTATTGTGGGAAAGGCAAGGAACTTGGAAGAGAAAGATGCCACCTAGAGATTGATGGTAAGGAACACATGAAAGAAGAATAAATCAGAACGATAAACATAAGGGTCCCATCACAAAATCAGCTGATTGACCAAAACTTCTTAATCAAGAAAAGAAGTCCTGTATTTGAGAAAGTGCATTTAACTACCAACAGGAAAGAATACCTAGAATGTTGACCTCTCTTTACAAATATTTATAATTGTTGCTCCAGAAAAAAAGAAAAAAATACTTCATGAATTAAAATAAATGGAAAAATGGCAGGTGTCACCCATAAAAAGATACAGGGGTGAAACAGGAGCTAATCAATACTAATTAACTAGTAAAAACACTACCCAAAATCCAGCCGCAAAGGCGAGAACATTAATAACACAATATTTCAAAATTAATTATAATTAAATAAGCAATGAAAGATATGACAGGATATTGCAAGTCAGAAATTTAAAACTTAGAATAGAAATATACAAAGTTGTGAAATCAGAGTAGATTCAGGAAAAATAAATAAATAAGAAAAAAATTACTTCTAGGAAGGGAACAACATTGAAATATACCGAGGGGATCATCTTCAGTCAGGTGTAGAGAAAGATCTTAGAGTTTTGGGAGTCTCAGTTGTGGTGACAATTATAGGAGTACATACAACTATCAAAACTTTTCAAAGTATATACTAGAATAAATTTTATTAATGCCAAAATGACTAAATAATTAAAAAAATATTTTTAACAACCTGGTCAAGAGAAAATATAGAATACCTACAATGATGTGAAAATGTTTTGCAATTAATTGATTCAGTGTTCAAAGTAATTTGATAATCTGTGTGTGTGTTGGTGTGTGTATGTTAATCACTCTGACTTGTCTGACTCTTTGCAACTTCATGGACTATAACCCTGCAGACTCCTCTGTACACGGGATTTTCCAAACAATACTGATTGTGTGATAGACATTATGCTCAGAATATAAAATAATAACAAAATTAATTTTAGGGTAAAACTTACATAATGAATTTGAATTTATTTTTGAATGGCATTTGAGAACACATCATCACTTTAATCCAATTTTGAGAAGTTTTTACACAAGGACAATGATTTAGAGCAGGATGGAAATTCTTATCAAGGAAAAATTATGTCTGACTTGTAGTTATACATTTTAACATCCCTCACATTCGTCCCTGCCAAAAGCTCTCTTCTATTTCATTCACCTTTGAGATTCCCAAGTACTTCCAATTAATTACTGGGTTTATGCCTTGAAAATTCTTTCGGTTGTGACCATGATTCAGTTATTTTATACTTAAGAAGCTATTTAGTTAAAAATAAGCAGTTCAGGGGCTTCCCCTGTGGTCCAGTGGGTAAAGACACTGCCTTGCAGTGCAAGGGGGCACCGGTTCCATCCCTGGCCTGGGAAGATCCCACGTGCCACAGAGCGGCTGGACCGATATGTCCGATTACCGAGCCAGAGCTCTGGAGCGCATGCTCTGAAACAACAGAGGCCACGGCAATGGGAGGCCCACACGGGCCAAAGAATAAAGATGGATGAAAAATAGATAAATGAAAGACCAATAGAAGTAGCCTATCTGCCCCCCTCCATCCCCAACCCGCCCCCCTCAAAAAATTAAAAAAAAAAATTTTAAAAGCAGTTCAAATTTAGGTCAAACAATATGCAGATATGATTTTTATATGACAATTAAGGTTTGTCATCATTGAAAAGCAGTTGAAATACCATTCAAGTTCAGGATTTTGTTCAATCAATGGAATTTTAGTTGGTTTAACTCTGCTCTAAGTGAACTCAATTAAAGGAGATTATTAATTGCTACAAAGTGCCATTTCATTTACAACGAATTACCAAAGTCAGTACAATACTGAAGAAAAGACACTTTATTTTTTTCCTCAAAGCAGCTGGTCATAGAGACGGATTGTTCCCTCAAGAACCATAAAATTCTTCCAATTGACAGCCAAGCAGAAAGGTGAGAACAAAATAAACAACACTACTAACTGGAGCTGTCACTATGATGAATGCCGATGAGCTTATACTCAGAATACCCTGCAGACTCCTCTGTACACGGGATTTTCCAAACAATACTGATTGTGTGATAGACATTATGCTCAGAATATAAAATAATAACAAAATTAATTTTAGGGTAAAACTTACATAATGAATTTGAATTTATTTTTGAATGGCATTTGAGAACACATCATCACTTTAATCCAATTTTGAGAAGTTTTTACACAAGGACAATGATTTAGAGCAGGATGGAAATTCTTATCAAGGAAAAATTATGTCTGACTTGTAGTTATACATTTTAACATCCCTCACATTCGTCCCTGCCAAAAGCTCTCTTCTATTTCATTCACCTTTGAGATTCCCAAGTACTTCCAATTAATTACTGGGTTTATGCCTTGAAAATTCTTTCGGTTGTGACCATGATTCAGTTATTTTATACTTAAGAAGCTATTTAGTTAAAAATAAGCAGTTCAGGGGCTTCCCCTGTGGTCCAGTGGGTAAAGACACTGCCTTGCAGTGCAAGGGGGCACCGGTTCCATCCCTGGCCTGGGAAGATCCCACGTGCCACAGAGCGGCTGGACCGATATGTCCGATTACCGAGCCAGAGCTCTGGAGCGCATGCTCTGAAACAACAGAGGCCACGGCAATGGGAGGCCCACACGGGCCAAAGAATAAAGATGGATGAAAAATAGATAAATGAAAGACCAATAGAAGTAGCCTATCTGCCCCCCTCCATCCCCAACCCGCCCCCCTCAAAAAATTAAAAAAAAAAATTTTAAAAGCAGTTCAAATTTAGGTCAAACAATATGCAGATATGATTTTTATATGACAATTAAGGTTTGTCATCATTGAAAAGCAGTTGAAATACCATTCAAGTTCAGGATTTTGTTCAATCAATGGAATTTTAGTTGGTTTAACTCTGCTCTAAGTGAACTCAATTAAAGGAGATTATTAATTGCTACAAAGTGCCATTTCATTTACAACGAATTACCAAAGTCAGTACAATACTGAAGAAAAGACACTTTATTTTTTTCCTCAAAGCAGCTGGTCATAGAGACGGATTGTTCCCTCAAGAACCATAAAATTCTTCCAATTGACAGCCAAGCAGAAAGGTGAGAACAAAATAAACAACACTACTAACTGGAGCTGTCACTATGATGAATGCCGATGAGCAGTAATTAATGTGGATTCTTTTAAGCAAAGCCCAGAGGTCTAAGCTGATGCCCACTCAGTGATGGGTGAGCAGAAGAAAGGACTGAAGAGTGAAGAAATCAGAGGAAATTCCGCTCTTTTTTAAAACAGGAAGCAAGAATATTAGAACTGTGTGAATGGCTGAGCTTTCTGCGTTTTTGAGCTTTTGAATATTATTCAGTTCTAGAACCAGAGTTCAACAAATATTACCTATAATATGTAGGATTATTCTGCTTATATTTACTTACTTGTTCTCTATTTGACTAATGATACACTGTTGACAAACACCGACTAACCATAAAGTACAATACGGTTTTGAAAAAATAATATTTTCTTATTTTTTTTATAATGCTATTTAGATTTGTTATTATGTAAAGTGTTTTCAAACTTACATTAAGTTACTCAAGTAATGAAATAATTCTAAAGTAAAACACATTAAAAAAGAATGACCAATATTATATGTCAGTATTTTAGTAAAAATAGTACTTCATAAATACTTTTGTAATCATATTATTCAATAATACAGCTTAGAAATAAAGGATAAGATGGTCCTTGAGACATTATCAAGTCATTTAATTTCTTCAGCAAATCATTTACTTATAAAGAAACATTTTCTGTAAATTACCCATCTCAGATTTAGATTTAGGTCTTGGATTATTAACATGATCGCCATTAACCATTGCTGTACAGGTATTTGTGATAAGTTTAACATGTCAGGGTTCATACACAGAGCAGGGAATCATATTCCAGTATTATTTTTCTAACCATTTTTGTTAACTCTGCTCTAAGTGAACTCAATTAAAGGAGATTATTAATTGCTACAAAGTGCCATTTCATTTACAACGAATTACCAAAGTCAGTACAATACTGAAGAAAAGACACTTTATTTTTTTCCTCAAAGCAGCTGGTCATAGAGACGGATTGTTCCCTCAAGAACCATAAAATTCTTCCAATTGACAGCCAAGCAGAAAGGTGAGAACAAAATAAACAACACTACTAACTGGAGCTGTCACTATGATGAATGCCGATGAGCAGTAATTAATGTGGATTCTTTTAAGCAAAGCCCAGAGGTCTAAGCTGATGCCCACTCAGTGATGGGTGAGCAGAAGAAAGGACTGAAGAGTGAAGAAATCAGAGGAAATTCCGCTCTTTTTTAAAACAGGAAGCAAGAATATTAGAACTGTGTGAATGGCTGAGCTTTCTGCGTTTTTGAGCTTTTGAATATTATTCAGTTCTAGAACCAGAGTTCAACAAATATTACCTATAATATGTAGGATTATTCTGCTTATATTTACTTACTTGTTCTCTATTTGACTAATGATACACTGTTGACAAACACCGACTAACCATAAAGTACAATACGGTTTTGAAAAAATAATATTTTCTTATTTTTTTTATAATGCTATTTAGATTTGTTATTATGTAAAGTGTTTTCAAACTTACATTAAGTTACTCAAGTAATGAAATAATTCTAAAGTAAAACACATTAAAAAAGAATGACCAATATTATATGTCAGTATTTTAGTAAAAATAGTACTTCATAAATACTTTTGTAATCATATTATTCAATAATACAGCTTAGAAATAAAGGATAAGATGGTCCTTGAGACATTATCAAGTCATTTAATTTCTTCAGCAAATCATTTACTTATAAAGAAACATTTTCTGTAAATTACCCATCTCAGATTTAGATTTAGGTCTTGGATTATTAACATGATCGCCATTAACCATTGCTGTACAGGTATTTGTGATAAGTTTAACATGTCAGGGTTCATACACAGAGCAGGGAATCATATTCCAGTATTATTTTTCTAACCATTTTTTGTTAACTCCTTAAGAAAAGCAGTCTCTGTGATACCTGCAAGGAATTTTCAGCAATCATCTCTTAGGTGCTGGAAATGTTACAGGAGAAAAATACATCTATGATGATGATTTCCTTTCAGCTTTGAGGCAAACTCCAAAAACGATCACCAGGCAATCCTTCTCTACACGCACAGATCACAATTTTCCGAGCACTAATGTTCACCAGTGGAATTCATATGCTGTATTTTTTCTTCTTATATTCTTTTCTTTTTTTAAGTTTTTAAAAATGTTTTATTTATTTTTTCCATACAACTTTTATTTATGATTATTATGATTATTTTTGCAGAGTTTTGTTATTTACTGCCACACATCCACCCAAATCCGCCATAGGTATACTCAAATTAATTCTTTTCTAAAGACAAACAGTGTGGTTATTTTAGAATAACTCTGATTCTTGGCTTCTAGTTTGTAAGCTAGTTTATAATACTTTAATAAGATGCTCATTTTCAAAATGGCAGGAAAAGAAGAGTATCTTGGCAGGGAAGAGGATGGAAAAGGGCTGGGACACCTGAGTTAGCTTTTACAAAGTTCCAGTCTTACAGGTCAACCCACAGCCTCTTTTAGTAATAGCTGACAAGCTTCTCTTTGAGTACTTTCCTGACACCATAAACTCCCTTCCACTGATCCAGCCTTGGCAGAATCCCTTTTAGGTCCCTGCAAGTATAAAAAGGAAAGCTGAAACATGAAACCTTTAAAATAATTGCCTCATCCTCTCTGACAGCCATTTTTCCAAATCTTTTTTTTTTTTTTCATGTGCATGAACACAAACATTCCTTTGTATGTGTGTGTGTGTGTGTGTGTGTGTGTGTGTGTGCAAATTGATCAGAGATATTTTATATATGTATTTGCCAATTTTAGTCTTCTTTTCATAAATAATCTGTTATATTCTTTGATTAATTTTTCTATTTTTGATTTTGGTTATTTCTTCTGAATGTTATTCATTAAACAACCAATGGAAAAAAGAGAAACCTTGTCAGGGTTGAGACACATGAGTATACCTTGTATATGTGATGGGAATGCTACTTTGTACAGCCACTATGAACAATAGAGTGAAATTTCTCTAAAAAATTAAAAATATAACAACCATGTAATCCTATTACATTTGGAGGTATGTATCCAAAGGACACAAATCACTATATCTGTACCCTCATGTTCATTGTAGCTTATTCACAATAATGAAAGGAGTGAATAGGCAGATTTGATAAGGGAGCCAGCAGTTTCCAAGGAGGAGGAGAAGGAGGAGGAGGAAAATAAACGAACATTTCCTAGTCTAAAATATTTGCGGCAATAAAGATCTAGTCTGAAACTAAGTTTATTATGGAAGCAACCTATTTTGCATTGGAAGGTCTCATCTAGCCCTGAAGTCCATCCTCTGGCTAATCTTATGTTAATGTTGTGGATGTGGGCCTAGCAAGGGCTTTACAACCTTAAGATATATTTTTGATCTATTGTTAATAATCAAAAATAACTTTTCTGGACTAGATTCTGGGGGTATTCTTCCATCCCCCCTTCCAATATCTATGCTGGAAGCTTTCTCTATTCCTTTTTTCTTTAATAAACTTTTTACTTCACAAAGCTCTGAGTGACCAAAGCCATGTCTTTTTGATTCCAGTGTGAATTATTCTTTGGAGATCAAGAATCTGAACCCATTTACAATAAGCTATCTACCGTCATCTATCAATAGTCAAGATATGTAAACAACCTAAATTTCAGTTAATGGATGAATGAATAAAGAAAATATAAAATAGACATACACACAATGGAATAGTATTCAGCTATACAAACAAAAAATACTGCCATTTGTGACAACATGGATGGCTTTTGAAGGTGTGAAATGAAATGTTTTCTGCTCTACATTCTACTGGGAAACAAGCCTTTTCCAAAGGAAATATTTGAGACCAGTTGAATCAAAGTCAACTATTTGGAAGCCATCAGCTACTTCCTCCCTGGTAACCACTGTGGAGGTGGGGTGATGTGAGAGGCAGTCATAGGCCACATTCACCATCTCTTATAGTAAACAAGGAAATAGGAAGTGAACAATAAAGAACAAAGGATTGGCTCCAGATAGCTAGATGCTTATGAAGGAAATGATTTCAGCAAGACTGGATGCTTGCATCCTCCTTACATAGAAAATCACTAACTCTCTTCATGTGAGAAATTTGGCTTAATTAAGAGCAATATTTTAATCTTCAGATTACCTGCCCCCATGCTGCAAATTTATATATAACCCAGCTCCTCCCTTGCCTCCTTGGAGTCAACTCTCTACAAGTCACCTGAGATACTATTTCCTAGGCTCAGGAGTTCTAATATTCCCGCCAAATAAAATCCAATTCTCAAGTTTCAGGCCACACTTTTTTTTTTAATTTAATCAACAAGGGCATTATGCTAAATGAAATAAGCCAGGGAAAGACAAACATTATATAATATCAGTTACATGTGCCATCCAAAAACAATGAAAGCAAAAAACCAAGTTCAGACTTGATCTGATTTGCGATTATCAGAAGAGGGAGATGTGGGGTGAGAGAATTGGGTAAATGTAGTCAAAATGTACTTCTAGTTACAAGATAAATAATTTCTGATGTACACCATGAAGACTATAGTTTACAAAACTAACATATTTGAAATTTTTTAAGAGAGTAGGTCTTAAAAGTTTTCCTCACAAGGAAAAAAATTATAACTATGTGAGGTGACAGGTATTAACTTATTGTAGTGATCACTTCATAATATATGGATATATCAAACCATCACATTGCACACTTAAACATATACAACTTTATATGTCAATTACATCTCAACAAATGAAAAACATAAAATAATAAAAGAAATACACGGACTTCCTTGGCAGTCCAGTAGTTAAGACTTTGCCTTCAGAACTGGGGGCCTGGTTTCAATCTCTGGTCAGGGAACTAGGATTCCACAAGCCATACAGCATGATCAAAAAAAAAGAGAAAGAAATATAACTGAAAAAATGTATTATAGTAAAGTAATTTTACAGAAAAAGTAAATTTTTATTATAAAGCTATCAATTTAAGTGATGACAAGCTTTCAAAATAAATATAATTCTTATTAAAAATAAAATTCTGAAATTACAATAGGTGAAAATCACAAAAGTAACAGTGCAGTGACTTCCAAAATGGCTAGATGCTTATGAAGGAAATGATTTCAGCAAGACTGGATGCTTGCATCCTCCTTACATAGAAAATCACTAACTCTCTTCATGTGAGAAATTTGGCTTAATTAAGAGCAATATTTTAATCTTCAGATTACCTGCCCCCATGCTGCAAATTTATATATAACCCAGCTCCTCCCTTGCCTCCTTGGAGTCAACTCTCTACAAGTCACCTGAGATACTATTTCCTAGGCTCAGGAGTTCTAATATTCCGGCCAAATAAAATCCAATTCTCAAGTTTCAGGCCACACTTTTTTTTTTAATTTAATCAACAAGGGCATTATGCTAAATGAAATAAGCCAGGGAAAGACAAACATTATATAATATCAGTTACATGTGCCATCCAAAAACAATGAAAGCAAAAAACCAAGTTCAGACTTGATCTGATTTGCGATTATCAGAAGAGGGAGATGTGGGGTGAGAGAATTGGGTAAATGTAGTCAAAATGTACTTCTAGTTACAAGATAAATAATTTCTGATGTACACCATGAAGACTATAGTTTACAAAACTAACATATTTGAAATTTTTTAAGAGAGTAGGTCTTAAAAGTTTTCCTCACAAGGAAAAAAATTATAACTATGTGAGGTGACAGGTATTAACTTATTGTAGTGATCACTTCATAATATATGGATATATCAAACCATCACATTGCACACTTAAACATATACAACTTTATATGTCAATTACATCTCAACAAATGAAAAACATAAAATAATAAAAGAAATACACGGACTTCCTTGGCAGTCCAGTAGTTAAGACTTTGCCTTCAGAACTGGGGGCCTGGTTTCAATCTCTGGTCAGGGAACTAGGATTCCACAAGCCATACAGCATGATCAAAAAAAAAGAGAAAGAAATATAACTGAAAAAATGTATTATAGTAAAGTAATTTTACAGAAAAAGTAAATTTTTATTATAAAGCTATCAATTTAAGTGATGACAAGCTTTCAAAATAAATATAATTCTTATTAAAAATAAAATTCTGAAATTACAAATATTTGGGACTGAAAATCACAAAAGTAACAGTGCAGTGACTTCCAAAAATGGCAGAAATGAGTGCTTTGTAAAGGGATTATTGCAATTTTTGTTTATCTAATTTGATATTCTAATTAGAATAAGTGCTTTAAAAACATTAAACATCACTGTAATTGATTGACACTGTTTGTATACAGAAAAAAAATAAACCAGTATTGGAATTAAGGCACTAACCACATGTGAAAACCAAGGACAATGCCCTGACCCAGTCTGTAGTAAGAACCTATTTTGGTTAGATGATGGTTGATATTGTTGCATGCTGTATTTTGAGGACAAGCTTTGAAAAGCTTCATTCATTCATTCATGAATAAATATAATAAGTCATATCAGATACAGAAAAATCAATTTAAAAGTGATAAATGACTCCAAGCACTTATAAAAATTTTCCAAATCCAGATAAGTGTTGTTCAGCAGGGGTCTAGATTTGAACATTATTTATGTTTACCCTAAACTTCAGAAATGTCCAGAGAGTATAAGTATACCGTTGCTACATGTAGAACAGAACAAGTTTAAGAGAAAGAGATAGCACAGAAAGACTGAAGGTGCACAGTTAACTTTTAGAAGTCTGGGAGATTTAAAGTACAAACATTGTTCTCCAAATGGCTCACCTAAAAGTGTAGAACTGTTACTTTAGTCATTTGTGGAAAAACAGCAATGTAAATATGTAATCACACATAGATAGACACACACACAAGAAAGAGCAAAACTATGAAACATTAAATACATGTCATCAAATACAGTCTTTAATATCCTCTGTATTCAGGCATAGCAAGACTGAGGTAGATAATGGCAGGGGCAGTCTCACATACAGTGGTTTAGTGGGCAAGAATAATGGAAATTAGTGGTTTCAATGCAACCCCTCATGACATTATATAATAGTCATATCAACTCACAAGTCAGAGAGCACAAGTAGTAATATCTTGGTGGTATACATGATAAAGCTATGATTTTTTGCATTAGGAGGAATAGAAACACACATACACATATGCTCACAAGAAAGAGCAAGAAAAATAGACAATGATAGGTAGGGTAATAGAATTGAAAGAACCAATTTGAACAGTACATGGGAACACTTCTAGGCACTCAAATATGAACTTGAAGACACTCGAAGAGGATCACATTTGTAGTGTTGAAGTAACAGTGTTATACATATGAAATTGACACTGTTTGTATACAGAAAAAAAATAAACCAGTATTGGAATTAAGGCACTAACCACATGTGAAAACCAAGGACAATGCCCTGACCCAGTCTGTAGTAAGAACCTATTTTGGTTAGATGATGGTTGATATTGTTGCATGCTGTATTTTGAGGACAAGCTTTGAAAAGCTTCATTCATTCATTCATGAATAAATATAATAAGTCATATCAGATACAGAAAAATCAATTTAAAAGTGATAAATGACTCCAAGCACTTATAAAAATTTTCCAAATCCAGATAAGTGTTGTTCAGCAGGGGTCTAGATTTGAACATTATTTATGTTTACCCTAAACTTCAGAAATGTCCAGAGAGTATAAGTATACCGTTGCTACATGTAGAACAGAACAAGTTTAAGAGAAAGAGATAGCACAGAAAGACTGAAGGTGCACAGTTAACTTTTAGAAGTCTGGGAGATTTAAAGTACAAACATTGTTCTCCAAATGGCTCACCTAAAAGTGTAGAACTGTTACTTTAGTCATTTGTGGAAAAACAGCAATGTAAATATGTAATCACACATAGATAGACACACACACAAGAAAGAGCAAAACTATGAAACATTAAATACATGTCATCAAATACAGTCTTTAATATCCTCTGTATTCAGGCATAGCAAGACTGAGGTAGATAATGGCAGGGGCAGTCTCACATACAGTGGTTTAGTGGGCAAGAATAATGGAAATTAGTGGTTTCAATGCAACCCCTCATGACATTATATAATAGTCATATCAACTCACAAGTCAGAGAGCACAAGTAGTAATATCTTGGTGGTATACATGATAAAGCTATGATTTTTTGCATTAGGAGGAATAGAAACACACATACACATATGCTCACAAGAAAGAGCAAGAAAAATAGACAATGATAGGTAGGGTAATAGAATTGAAAGAACCAATTTGAACAGTACATGGGAACACTTCTAGGCACTCAAATATGAACTTGAAGACACTCGAAGAGGATCACATTTGTAGTGTTGAAGTAACAGTGTTATACAATTATGGGAAACTATTGTTTTGTTTGGATTTTGGTGATACTTGACAGACTTTTCTTTCTTTTAAGTGAGATGTAGGTGATGCTACTTGGTGGCTCAGATGGTAAAAGAATCTGCCTGAAATGCAGGAGACACAGGTTTGATCCCTCGGTCAAGAAGATCCCCTGTAAAAGGGAATGGGACCCCATTCCTGTGTCTTTGCCTGTGAAATTCCATGAACAAAGAAGCCTGGTAGGTCACAGTCCATGGGCTCACAAAGAGTTGGAAATGACTGAGAGACTAACACTATAGGTGATGCACATCATGAATATTAGAGATGTGCAATATAGTTATTAATGCTTTTTAAAAGTTATATGACATTTAAAGTCATTATAAAATATTGGATATATCTTCTGTGTTATACAATNTGCCCATGTGGCTTATTTTATATATAATAACTTGTACCTCCCACTCCCTATCCCTATATTGCCCCCTCCTCTGATCTATCTTTACAGGAAAAATAAGATAGAAACTTAAAATGATGCTAGAAACATATCAAAGAAATTTTTCATGTGCACAAAATGGGTGAAAATTCTACCCTGAGTTTTCTTCCCATAAAAGGCATTCACTGAGTAATTCAGTCAAGCACACTTTTCGTAACAGGTTAATGACTAGTAAATTCTATCAGAAGAGTTAAACTAATTTGCATATATAGACACTATCAATAATTGAATGTCTTTAGATTTTTAAATGAATAGAACTCATCTGAATAAGCAGAGTTGACATTATATGCATTCAACAGGATTTACAAAACTATTAAGAGAAAACTCTCATTAGCAGTTTCATATCAACTCACAAGTCAGAGAGCACAAGTAGTAATATCTTGGTGGTATACATGATAAAGCTATGATTTTTTGCATTAGGAGGAATAGAAACACACATACACATATGCTCACAAGAAAGAGCAAGAAAAATAGACAATGATAGGTAGGGTAATAGAATTGAAAGAACCAATTTGAACAGTACATGGGAACACTTCTAGGCACTCAAATATGAACTTGAAGACACTCGAAGAGGATCACATTTGTAGTGTTGAAGTAACAGTGTTATACAATTATGGGAAACTATTGTTTTGTTTGGATTTTGGTGATACTTGACAGACTTTTCTTTCTTTTAAGTGAGATGTAGGTGATGCTACTTGGTGGCTCAGATGGTAAAAGAATCTGCCTGAAATGCAGGAGACACAGGTTTGATCCCTCGGTCAAGAAGATCCCCTGTAAAAGGGAATGGGACCCCATTCCTGTGTCTTTGCCTGTGAAATTCCATGAACAAAGAAGCCTGGTAGGTCACAGTCCATGGGCTCACAAAGAGTTGGAAATGACTGAGAGACTAACACTATAGGTGATGCACATCATGAATATTAGAGATGTGCAATATAGTTATTAATGCTTTTTAAAAGTTATATGACATTTAAAGTCATTATAAAATATTGGATATATCTTCTGTGTTATACAATATGCCCATGTGGCTTATTTTATATATAATAACTTGTACCTCCCACTCCCCTATCCCTATATTGCCCCCTCCTCTGATCTATCTTTACAGGAAAAATAAGATAGAAACTTAAAATGATGCTAGAAACATATCAAAGAAATTTTTCATGTGCACAAAATGGGTGAAAATTCTACCCTGAGTTTTCTTCCCATAAAAGGCATTCACTGAGTAATTCAGTCAAGCACACTTTTCGTAACAGGTTAATGACTAGTAAATTCTATCAGAAGAGTTAAACTAATTTGCATATATAGACACTATCAATAATTGAATGTCTTTAGATTTTTTAAATGAATAGAACTCATCTGAATAAGCAGAGTTGACATTATATGCATTCAACAGGATTTACAAAACTATTAAGAGAAAACTCTCATTAGCAGTTTCATTAAGAAACAGAAACGAAGAAACAATTTTGAAAATTTTACTTCCAAGACCTTAAGAGGAAAAAAAAAACTTGATTGGGCAGAATAATCATCTCATATCAGTTCAGGAAGCAATATTTCAAAGTTTTTTTTCTAGTGATTAATTAAAAGCATTATACATATGTGCACTTTTTATGGTTCAGCAGTAAAACATCCACCTTCAATGCAGGAGATGCAGGAGATGCAGGTTCAATCCCTGGGTTGGGAAGATCCCTTGGAGGAGGAAATGGCAACCCCCTCCAGTATTCTTATCTGGAAAATCCCATGGACAGAGGAGCCTGGTGGGCTACAATCCATGGGGTCACAAAGAATCAGACATAACTGAAACAACTTAGCACACACACAAGGAGAAATGGATCTAGGAGGAATTTGATACCAATGGTAAATATATGGAAAGCTTAATTTTTGAAAAAGAGAGTGCCAAATAATATTTTACTCTACCAAGGAATTTTTGATTGATGTTACAAGCCCCCTGGGAAAACTGCTTATTTTGAATATTTGCCTGCATACCTTTGTTCAACATTTTGGATTCAATACACTATTTATAGTTCTCGCCATGTAGTCTCATGTTGTATGTGCTTCATTTGAAACAATTTTCTGCTTGGTAAAATAGGCTATGGAAAGTAGAAAGAAAAAAAAAATCACTGCCTTCAATGTTGCAATGACTATTTTATGAATTATAACTCAAAAAGGAATAGCAACAACGTTAAAAGGTTGATGTTTCAGGAACTTTCCTTGGAAAATAATCAGGTAAATATTTGAAAGATGTAAACAGATCTGACAAAAAAAATATATATAATAGGAGTCAAAGCCAAGAAAGCCAAAATACATATATGTTAATGTATTAACACATTAAGTAAATACATCAATAAGTACATGTTAGATATACAATTTTAAATACCATTCAGAAAGATATGATTCAACCTTTTCACTTATCACTGACAAAGTTGAGTAAAATAACTATGATATTTATTTATATGTATTAAACAAATGTTGCAAATTTAAAACATATAATGTGCCAGAACTGCTCTAAATATTTTACAAATACTAGCTCATTTAGCTTTCATAGATGACTTTATAATATTCATGAGGTACATACAAGTGCTAATCTTACTTAACCGATAAGAATATTGTGGTGATTTTGTTCATAATGAGTTAGTCTTGTCTAGCTCTTTGAGACTTCATGGACCGTAACATGCCAGGTTTCCCTGCCCTTCACCATCTCCCAGAGTTTTTCCAAACTTATGTCCATTAAGTCAGTGATGCCATTCAACCATCTCATTGTCATTTTACCCCTTCTCCTCCTGATCTCAATCTTTTCCAGCATCAAGGTCTTTTCCAGTGAAACAGCTTTTTGCATTAAGTGGCCAAAGTATTGGAGATTTAGCATCAGTCCTTCGAATGAATATTATTCAGGGTTGATTCCCTTTAGGATTGACTGATTTGATCTCTTTTCAGTCCAATGGAGTTTCAAGAGTCTTCTCCAAAAAAAAAAAAAAAAAAAAAAGAGTCTTCTGCAGCACCACAATTCAAAAGCATAAATTCCTCGGTCATCAGCCTTCTTAATGTTCCAACTCTCATATCTGTACATGACCACTGAAAAATTATAGCTTTGACTATACATACATTTGTAAGTAAAGTGATGCCTCTGCTTTTTAATAGGATGTCTAGGTTTGCCAGAGCTCTTATTCCAGTGGGCAAGCATCTTTAATTTCATGACTTCAGTCACCTTCCACATGAGCCCAAGAAAATAAAATCTGTAACTCTTTCCACTTACCGTGGCAGAAAATGTTTAAAGTGAAAAAATAATAATAATAAAAAAACTTTATTTTAGGTCATACTGCTAAAAAGTGGCAAGACATTTTATGCAAATCCAGGCTATTTGTGTCAAAGTCTATACTGTACCAATCTGCCAGGAACCCTGAGGAAAATAGTAGGACCAAGAAGGATGACTGGAATATAATAGATTATTTCATTCTGTTAACCCAATTCATTTACATTTCTGTATCTTACAGATCTTTGACTTCCTTAGCCCCCTTGCATGTATCTGTCTCCTTCATCCTGTACTGGTGTGTTAAACATATAATGTGCCAGAACTGCTCTAAATATTTTACAAATACTAGCTCATTTAGCTTTCATAGATGACTTTATAATATTCATGAGGTACATACAAGTGCTAATCTTACTTAACCGATAAGAATATTGTGGTGATTTTGTTCATAATGAGTTAGTCTTGTCTAGCTCTTTGAGACTTCATGGACCGTAACATGCCAGGGTTCCCTGCCCTTCACCATCTCCCAGAGTTTTTCCAAACTTATGTCCATTAAGTCAGTGATGCCATTCAACCATCTCATTGTCATTTTACCCCTTCTCCTCCTGATCTCAATCTTTTCCAGCATCAAGGTCTTTTCCAGTGAAACAGCTTTTTGCATTAAGTGGCCAAAGTATTGGAGATTTAGCATCAGTCCTTCGAATGAATATTATTCAGGGTTGATTCCCTTTAGGATTGACTGATTTGATCTCTTTTCAGTCCAATGGAGTTTCAAGAGTCTTCTCCAAAAAAAAAAAAAAAAAAAAAAGAGTCTTCTGCAGCACCACAATTCAAAAGCATAAATTCCTCGGTCATCAGCCTTCTTAATGTTCCAACTCTCATATCTGTACATGACCACTGAAAAATTATAGCTTTGACTATACATACATTTGTAAGTAAAGTGATGCCTCTGCTTTTTAATAGGATGTCTAGGTTTGCCAGAGCTCTTATTCCAGTGGGCAAGCATCTTTAATTTCATGACTTCAGTCACCTTCCACATGAGCCCAAGAAAATAAAATCTGTAACTCTTTCCACTTACCGTGGCAGAAAATGTTTAAAGTGAAAAAATAATAATAATAAAAAAACTTTATTTTAGGTCATACTGCTAAAAAGTGGCAAGACATTTTATGCAAATCCAGGCTATTTGTGTCAAAGTCTATACTGTACCAATCTGCCAGGAACCCTGAGGAAAATAGTAGGACCAAGAAGGATGACTGGAATATAATAGATTATTTCATTCTGTTAACCCAATTCATTTACATTTCTGTATCTTACAGATCTTTGACTTCCTTAGCCCCCTTGCATGTATCTGTCTCCTTCATCCTGTACTGGTGTGTACTAAAAGACTTTTTAAAAAATCTATTATATGATCCAGTTGTCCCACTTCTGGGTGCTTATTCAAAGAATAGAATAACACTTACTCTAGAAGATATATGTATTTATGTATTCACTGCAGCATCATTTATAATCAGTTTTTTTCAAAGTACCCAAGACCATTGCATTCTTTTGTTACCCAGTAAGTCACTTGCTCGAGAAAGTGATTCCCAGCAATAAAGCCAGCATTTACCTAAGGAGACAAGTTGCCTCGTACATAGACTGTCACAGTGAAAAGAGACTGGAACCGAATAAATTTTAGTAAAAATATATCCTAGTGATTTTCAGTTTTCATTTACTTTTTAACATCAAGAGGCATAACAAAAACTACAGACTACTATTCAGAAATGAAATCCAATCCTGAACATTTCTGGAGAGAAAAGGAATAGATCCTTTTTATGGGCCCTGAGCTAGGTAATAAACTAACATATGCAAAATCAACAGAAAGCTTGTTGTGTACATTTACCCACCTATGATATATAGTATCTAATGAAGATTTTAAAGCAGTCTCATGTTTAAGAAGTGAAGGCAAGGTAATCTCTAGGCCTATTTTTGAAAATAGGTCTGTATAGTTCTTTCATTACTTAAACATGTACAAACAGGAAAAAAATCAGAATGAGTATTATGGTATGAACCTACAAAATAAAGGAAAGTGTAACTTTCACACCATCAATATATAGCTACTGTATTTTGAAATAGATTTAACATTGAACATAGAATAAATACGAGAAAGCATCTGTTTTTTCACACTATGAAATTTGAGAGAATGCATCATATGAAACAAGGGAGGAAAAGAGGTAATAAGAGGTGAATTTAAAGGGAAACTAAGAATCAAGAGAAAAAGCCACCTAGAAATACTCTTTGACAAAGGAGCAGAAAATGGTACATATCTCCAATATTCAAGCTCCACCAATTCCTGCCCCTGTGATCCCTATGAGGCAAGATCTGCGTTGGACCCCTGGGAAGTGAGCCACAATCTGGAGGGAACTGGACATCTATCTGGGAGTCTTTTCTTCCCACTGGAGAAAGAATGCCCTCTTGGTGTGACTCTGTGCCAATCTAGGGGTGAGGTAGTGTGGCCAGAGGATGACCATTCCTCTTATTCTGCTAATACAATACTTTTTTCATCTTTGTGGGTCAATAGGGTGCTTCAGCATCCCCTCCATATTCTAGAATTTTCACAAAATAATATCCCCTATGGATAATTGCTAATTGGTCTTCTCATGAGGGAGACTGAAGTCAGGATGGTCCTATGTTGCCATCTTGATGATGTCACCCTTTAAAAGATAATGTACTCTAAAAATTTTATTGTTACTCTAAAGATATTTTAGTGCAAACAATTAACAATTACCTACAGCTGAATAAGTGGAAATGAGATTAGTCTTCACATAATCAGGCTTCAGTTCTTAGCTTATCATTTACTAACTGTGGGGGCCTGGAGAAAACCATTTACTTCTCTTGAGTCCAGTTGCTTTCACATGTAAGTGAGGGAAAAGACCACTGTTCTGTTGATGATGATAATAATGGATTCCAAATTAATCTAAGAAAATATAAAGACTATTTAATTTTGTAATGACTAGTTGTTCATTCGTTTTAGTCTTGTTCTCTTTACAATCCTGCAGACTATAACCAGCCAGTCTCCTCTGTTTGCGAGATATTTCAGGCAAGAATACTGGAATGGGTTGCCATTTCATCCAACTGAGGATCTTCCTGACCCAGGGATCAAACTCATGTCTCCTGCACTGCGGGCAAATGATTCCTTAGAGTTGAGCCACAGGGGAAGCCTCTAATGATTATATTTACCAATAAAAATATCTGCTAAACCTTGTTTTCACACTTTTCACATCATGCTAAAATAATTTTAGTATTTGAAGATGGTAAGTTAGAAAACAGAAGAAAAGAAATGTACTCTGTTTTATCATTAGCATTAACAGATACATCTTTATGACCATGTAAAGAATATAAGTAAATAGGTGACTGTGGTCTATCTTTTCATGTATATATATATACATATATATATTAAACATTTATTTATTTATTATTTTTGGGTAGGGTGGGGTGAGGAGGGAGGGGAGCGGGCGGGCCACTTCCATTGGTCTTTCCTTTGTCTAGTTTCATCCATCTTTGTTCTTTGACCCGTGTGGGCCTTCCATCACGGTGGCCTCTGTTGTCACAGAACACTGGCTCTGGGCGCATGCGCTCCAGAGCTCTGACTTGGTAATTGGACACAGAGGTCCAGCCGCTCCGCGGCACGGGGGATCTTCCCAGGCCAGGGATGGAACTGGCGCCCCTTGCACTGCAAGGCGGTGTCCTTACCCACTGGACCACCAGGGAAGCCCTCATGTATATATTTTACCTTTCTTTTCCCTAGTCTTTTTGCTCTTCTTCTCTTATGACTTCTGAATAAATATGCAAATTAAGAACAGCCAGTGAATAGTTATGAGTATTTATGAATAAGCATTTATTCATTTGTATATTCATGAATGGGACAAGGAAATGGCAACCTGCTAGAGTATTTTTGCCTGGAAAATTCCATGGACAGAGTAGCCTGGCGAGCTACAGTCCATGGGATGACAAATATATGTGTTTATACATATATACAAATATATGTATAGATATAGATATAGATACACACACATACATATCCACCTGCAATGCAGGAAACCTGAGTTCCATCAATGTGTTACGAAGATCTCCTAGAGGAGGGCATGGCAACCCCATCCTGTACTCTTGCCTAGAGAATTCCTTGGACAGGGGAGCCTGCAGCCCATGGGGCACACAGAATAGGACACAGCTGAAGTGATTAAGCAGCAGCAGAATATTCAATAATGAATAAATAAGCATGTTTATGTAGAAAACACATAAAACAGTGCTCTATTATAAAGCAATATTCTAAAGCAAGATAAATTGTAATCTATACATATTCTATTTACCCTTATATATTTCTTCGATAATTTAAAAGGAAATATTAAGGGTCTGTAAATTTTTAGTTTGTGAGATATGAAAGATACTGCTATAATTTTCTTAACTTTCCTACTAGGTAAATTTAACACATAAGAGTATGAGCACCAGTTCCCACAAAAAATACTAACTACACAGAACTCAGTCAAAACTGTTTTTCAGTATCTATTTACATGGAATTTTAAAGAAAAGTAAACATAGAACCTAGCAAATGCATAATTTTTATGAAGGAATGTATAAATTTATAAATATATAAATAAGTGAATGAATACATAAAAGAAGAAAAAGTGAAAAGTCTCTGTGTAATACTCTTTCTTCTTGAGATAAGAATTTTTAAACATTTAAGGCAGTAAATGATATACTTAATCTCAAGTACTAAAGTATTTTCTATATACATTTTCCTTAACAAAATACATGCCTAAATTCTGGTTAGTAACTGATGAATTAGGGAATTACTCAGGGATTTAGACATAGTGATGATAAAATAGTTAAACCAGTACATCAATCTTGGGTTAGCTATCCATAATCAGTGAGAGTATTTAATCATTTTATAAGCAATAGATCAAAAACACCATTATATATTTAATCCACCAAATGTGGGTCTTTTAGCACACATACAAAATCCATGTATTGTACCTGAAAGGATTAGCTGTAATAGTCATTATCCCATATTCGAAAAGACAGCACTGGCTCAAAAATACAAGCTCAAACAGAATTAAATTAGATACAATAAGAAGTGTTTAGCCAACTCTACAACATAGATACTTCTGCTGTCAAATTTACACAGACACAAAATTTTTACTTGTTTCCTTTGAGAATATTACTTATTTGAAATATGGAAGAAAATTAAAAATTTTAATGCTTTATATACACAGCATCAAAAAAAAATGAGTTCCATCAATGTGTTACGAAGATCTCCTAGAGGAGGGCATGGCAACCCCATCCTGTACTCTTGCCTAGAGAATTCCTTGGACAGGGGAGCCTGCAGCCCATGGGGCACACAGAATAGGACACAGCTGAAGTGATTAAGCAGCAGCAGAATATTCAATAATGAATAAATAAGCATGTTTATGTAGAAAACACATAAAACAGTGCTCTATTATAAAGCAATATTCTAAAGCAAGATAAATTGTAATCTATACATATTCTATTTACCCTTATATATTTCTTCGATAATTTAAAAGGAAATATTAAGGGTCTGTAAATTTTTAGTTTGTGAGATATGAAAGATACTGCTATAATTTTCTTAACTTTCCTACTAGGTAAATTTAACACATAAGAGTATGAGCACCAGTTCCCACAAAAAATACTAACTACACAGAACTCAGTCAAAACTGTTTTTCAGTATCTATTTACATGGAATTTTAAAGAAAAGTAAACATAGAACCTAGCAAATGCATAATTTTTATGAAGGAATGTATAAATTTATAAATATATAAATAAGTGAATGAATACATAAAAGAAGAAAAAGTGAAAAGTCTCTGTGTAATACTCTTTCTTCTTGAGATAAGAATTTTTAAACATTTAAGGCAGTAAATGATATACTTAATCTCAAGTACTAAAGTATTTTCTATATACATTTTCCTTAACAAAATACATGCCTAAATTCTGGTTAGTAACTGATGAATTAGGGAATTACTCAGGGATTTAGACATAGTGATGATAAAATAGTTAAACCAGTACATCAATCTTGGGTTAGCTATCCATAATCAGTGAGAGTATTTAATCATTTTTATAAGCAATAGATCAAAAACACCATTATATATTTAATCCACCAAATGTGGGTCTTTTAGCACACATACAAAATCCATGTATTGTACCTGAAAGGATTAGCTGTAATAGTCATTATCCCATATTCGAAAAGACAGCACTGGCTCAAAAATACAAGCTCAAACAGAATTAAATTAGATACAATAAGAAGTGTTTAGCCAACTCTACAACATAGATACTTCTGCTGTCAAATTTACACAGACACAAAATTTTTACTTGTTTCCTTTGAGAATATTACTTATTTGAAATATGGAGATTACTATGCATATATAACACTATAACCACATAATTTATAAATGGCTCTTTGAGTCATTTTTCTATATTTAAACACTCTCTCCCTCATTCCCAAATCTCAGCAAATATCTGGAAATAGGCAAATTCATTGTGTCTGAGTTTGAAACATCAGTAAAATTATATAGTTTATTATGAAGTGTTAGTTGATTAAGCACTTTAGCTTGAGATTATCCTTAAACAATAAATACTTGAAAATAAAATGATCAGATTTAGTTCCAAAATGCTACTGCATAGAGTATGTATTTAGAGACATATATACAATATATATATATAGTATATCTATATATATGATTACATGTATTAGAAGGATATATATATATACATATATGTGAAAGACACTCTTTTATATTATATAGTACGTCATTATATGAGTATATGTTACAATTCAATTATAACATATTATATTACCCATATATCAAATAAAATCCCCATTTATATGTATTTATCTTTTAGTTATTATTGATATCTTGATTAGTTGCATAGGTCTATGCAAAAGGAACGGGAAGTTGAAAAGTTATTTGTTGGACATTATTCTAAACATCCTCAATGTTTTTAAAAGTTTTTTCTGCATGTGGATGACCACAATTGGACTTTCCATCTGCTGGTTACCCACGGCAAAAAGAACTATTCAGAGAAAGCTTGGTAACACTCACTGACAGCCTGATTTAAGTGCCAATCATGCTCAGAACGGGTATCCCAGATGGTGCTAGTGGTAAAGAACAATCCAACTCAGGAGACAGAAGAAACGTGGGTTTGATCACACGTTGGGAAGATTCCTCTAAAGGAAGAAATTGAAACCCACTCCAGTATTCTCGCTTGGAGAATTCCATGAACAGAGGTGTCTGGTGGGCTACAGTCAATGTGGTCTTAAAGTGTCAGACACAACTGAGTATGCATGCAGATGTGCCTTAGTTTTAACACTAACCCTGTGTTGATCAAATTAGATACAATAAGAAGTGTTTAGCCAACTCTACAACATAGATACTTCTGCTGTCAAATTTACACAGACACAAAATTTTTACTTGTTTCCTTTGAGAATATTACTTATTTGAAATATGGAGATTACTATGCATATATAACACTATAACCACATAATTTATAAATGGCTCTTTGAGTCATTTTTCTATATTTAAACACTCTCTCCCTCATTCCCAAATCTCAGCAAATATCTGGAAATAGGCAAATTCATTGTGTCTGAGTTTGAAACATCAGTAAAATTATATAGTTTATTATGAAGTGTTAGTTGATTAAGCACTTTAGCTTGAGATTATCCTTAAACAATAAATACTTGAAAATAAAATGATCAGATTTAGTTCCAAAATGCTACTGCATAGAGTATGTATTTAGAGACATATATACAATATATATATATAGTATATCTATATATATGATTACATGTATTAGAAGGATATATATATATACATATATGTGAAAGACACTCTTTTATATTATATAGTACGTCATTATATGAGTATATGTTACAATTCAATTATAACATATTATATTACCCATATATCAAATAAAATCCCCATTTATATGTATTTATCTTTTAGTTATTATTGATATCTTGATTAGTTGCATAGGTCTATGCAAAAGGAACGGGAAGTTGAAAAGTTATTTGTTGGACATTATTCTAAACATCCTCAATGTTTTTAAAAGTTTTTTCTGCATGTGGATGACCACAATTGGACTTTCCATCTGCTGGTTACCCACGGCAAAAAAAGAACTATTCAGAGAAAGCTTGGTAACACTCACTGACAGCCTGATTTAAGTGCCAATCATGCTCAGAACGGGTATCCCAGATGGTGCTAGTGGTAAAGAACAATCCAACTCAGGAGACAGAAGAAACGTGGGTTTGATCACACGTTGGGAAGATTCCTCTAAAGGAAGAAATTGAAACCCACTCCAGTATTCTCGCTTGGAGAATTCCATGAACAGAGGTGTCTGGTGGGCTACAGTCAATGTGGTCTTAAAGTGTCAGACACAACTGAGTATGCATGCAGATGTGCCTTAGTTTTAACACTAACCCTGTGTTGATCTGTTTCCTTGGGTTTAGAATTTGTATTCTTTTTAAAAAGTCGGCAATTCAGAGTACATCATCATTTTTCACTGTCCTTAATCTGATCTTATCAGTGTTTTATATATCAAATGACTGTGGTGTACATTTTATCTTAGTTTTCATTGTCAGTGTTCATTATATTTATTTATTTATTGTTATGTGGCATTAAATCCCATTGTAAATTAGATCTAACAGAGATACTTACACAAAGAGAGATTGTGTGACAATCTGAACTTCAGGAAAGTCAACGCAATTGGATTTTAAACTCTGTGATTATATCAATTGCTTTTAGCTTAGTCTTGCCTGTACAGACTTTGGGAATCTACAACATTCCATCATGCATGAGCATCTTAAACTTCAATGCTCTCTTTGGTCCTAACACATCACAAAACCATAATTTACTCAGTGAGGGAGGCCTGTGCAGCAGAGCTTTTAAATGCACACAGGATTTGTGAAATACAGCATAAATGCATATATATTTATTTGTGTACATATAATTCAAATTATATTACAGAATAATTTTCTGTCAGTGAAGACTGGAAAACACTAAATATTTCATCAAGTGGACTTCAATTTTCTTCTAAATATTCACTGTGTTAAATTTATGCTCTAACCTGTCTCCTTTCTTTTTAGTGCATGTGGCAGGAAATTCTATAGCTCTAGTCCAGCCTTTAGCGGTCTATGTTTTACATTTTAAAGTTCTTCATTAGGTTTGAAGATTATCCACTAAGTTTTATCAAACTGCTTTTTTCATCCACGGCAAAAAAGAACTATTCAGAGAAAGCTTGGTAACACTCACTGACAGCCTGGGTATCCCAGATGGTGCTAGTGGTAAAGAACAATCCAACTCAGGAGACAGAAGAAACGTGGGTTTGATCACACGTTGGGAAGATTCCTCTAAAGGAAGAAATTGAAACCCACTCCAGTATTCTCGCTTGGAGAATTCCATGAACAGAGGTGTCTGGTGGGCTACAGTCAATGTGGTCTTAAAGTGTCAGACACAACTGAGTATGCATGCAGATGTGCCTTAGTTTTAACACTAACCCTGTGTTGATCTGTTTCCTTGGGTTTAGAATTTGTATTCTTTTTAAAAAGTCGGCAATTCAGAGTACATCATCATTGTTCACTGTCCTTAATCTGATCTTATCAGTGTTTTATATATCAAATGACTGTGGTGTACATTTTATCTTAGTTTTCATTGTCAGTGTTCATTATATTTATTTATTTATTGTTATGTGGCATTAAATCCCATTGTAAATTAGATCTAACAGAGATACTTACACAAAGAGAGATTGTGTGACAATCTGAACTTCAGGAAAGTCAACGCAATTGGATTTTAAACTCTGTGATTATATCAATTGCTTTTAGCTTAGTCTTGCCTGTACAGACTTTGGGAATCTACAACATTCCATCATGCATGAGCATCTTAAACTTCAATGCTCTCTTTGGTCCTAACACATCACAAAACCATAATTTACTCAGTGAGGGAGGCCTGTGCAGCAGAGCTTTTAAATGCACACAGGATTTGTGAAATACAGCATAAATGCATATATATTTATTTGTGTACATATAATTCAAATTATATTACAGAATAATTTTCTGTCAGTGAAGACTGGAAAACACTAAATATTTCATCAAGT
Organism: Tragulus kanchil; assembly: GCA_022376925.1. NCBI lineage: Eukaryota > Metazoa > Chordata > Mammalia > Artiodactyla > Tragulidae > Tragulus > Tragulus kanchil. The sequence continues at coordinate 65,733,824 of JAIOJX010000024.1, forward strand.
GGACTTCAATTTTCTTCTAAATATTCACTGTGTTAAATTTATGCTCTAACCTGTCTCCTTTCTTTTTTTAGTGCATGTGGCAGGAAATTCTATAGCTCTAGTCCAGCCTTTAGCGGTCTATGTTTTACATTTTAAAGTTCTTCATTAGGTTTGAAGATTATCCACTAAGTTTTATATAAACTTATTAAGCTGAGACAGTAAGTGTAATTTTACATGCAGAGAACAAGAGACAGAGAACCTTCACTGGAAAATCAGAAAACCTATTATCATTACTGTCTGTATAATTGCTTTAGGTTTTATTTTTTTGTTATGAAACAAAATTCAAATCACACGTTCAGAGTCTACTAAATAACTTGTCACTATGTTTTGTTTTCTCAGTTTGGCAAGGACATTTATACCTGGAATATTTCCACAAGTGAACAGTGCTTTTGCAATGCTTTTATATAAAATTCTTAGGCATTTCACTGAGGTATTTTAAAGTGATTTATAGTCTTCGGTTCTGTCTTTAAACATAACTGTTTTCCTGACCATCAAGCATTTTAGATGCCAGAAGTACAGTTAATTTTGTAATCTTTGAGATAGTGGAGGTGCAAAAATGTTTTTTCACATCTTACTTTGCACAAATGGTTTTTATGACTCATGTGCCTTAGTTTAATGTATCTCTTTGAAGGATTGAATCAATTTTGATGTGTTAAAATAATATAATATGCAATCTAATTTTACAGTGGAGAACATGTGCTGGAATTGTTGTTGTTCTCCTACTTATGTATCAGCCCAGAAACTGATAAATGGTGTGTTAGCCTAACTCAAATTTTCTAGAAAAACCTTAATAGATAAGTTAAAATCCTACAAGCAGAATGTCTAATTCTCTGGAAGAAATTACAAAAGAGCAGAATCTTGCAGAATCCCTTATTCTAGAAGTTTCTTAAAAATTTAAGATACGGGGCTTCCCCTGGTGGTCCAGTGGGTAAGGACACCGCCTTGCAGTGCAAGGGGCGCCGGTTCGAGCCCTGGCCTGGGAAGATCCCACGTGCAGCGGAGCGGTTGGACTGATGTGTTGTATTACCGAGCCAGAGCTCTGGGGCGCATGCGCCCAGAGCCGGCGCTCTACAATGACAGACGCCATCGCGATGAGAGGCCCACAGGGGCCAAACAAAGACGGATGAACATAGATAAACAAAAGACCAATAGAAGTGGCCCGCCTGCTCCCCTCCCTCCCCAACCTGACCCTCGCCCAAAATAAATAAATAAATAAATCTTTAAAAAAAAAAAAAATTAAGATACGTAGTTGAGTAACTCTGGCATTGTAAATATTGAAGCTATAATCAAGAAGCTATGATAATGAAGTACACATTTTATAACCTTAGTTATGATAACAGGAAGCTAGAACTATCAGGACTAATATTCACTTTAATCTATAACTCAGGAAGTTAATCCTAAATTAGAATTCAATTAGTATAAATAAATTAATGAAACAAATAGGGAGAAGCCTCAGATTTGTTACTGTTTCTTGGTCAATGTTCTATTTGTCATAAGCTTGTAAAACATGTAAATCCATAAGAAATATATTTTCAGTCATTGAGATGGCAAGGACAAATAGATAAACTCTTTTGCAAAAAGCACTCATTTTTCATGCTATTTGTGACTAAAGTCAAAAGTTGACTTGCTAAGATTCAAGAACTCTCCTGTAAAAAAAACTTAGCAATTTCAAGAAAATATTAATCATATATTCATTGAACATTTGTTTTAACTTGAATTCTATGACAAGTAATACAAAGGCACAAAATACCTATATGATAAGGTGGTCCCAATGTTTACTTAATTTAAATAAACATGTAATGATGCTTTTCTGTAATTTTAATTATATGTGTGAATGTTGGTCTCAGATCAGCCCAGAAACTGATAAATGGTGTGTTAGCCTAACTCAAATTTTCTAGAAAAACCTTAATAGATAAGTTAAAATCCTACAAGCAGAATGTCTAATTCTCTGGAAGAAATTACAAAAGAGCAGAATCTTGCAGAATCCCTTATTCTAGAAGTTTCTTAAAAATTTAAGATACGGGGCTTCCCCTGGTGGTCCAGTGGGTAAGGACACCGCCTTGCAGTGCAAGGGGCGCCGGTTCGAGCCCTGGCCTGGGAAGATCCCACGTGCAGCGGAGCGGTTGGACTGATGTGTTGTATTACCGAGCCAGAGCTCTGGGGCGCATGCGCCCAGAGCCGGCGCTCTACAATGACAGACGCCATCGCGATGAGAGGCCCACAGGGGCCAAACAAAGACGGATGAACATAGATAAACAAAAGACCAATAGAAGTGGCCCGCCTGCTCCCCTCCCTCCCCAACCTGACCCTCGCCCAAAATAAATAAATAAATAAATCTTTAAAAAAAAAAAAAATTAAGATACGTAGTTGAGTAACTCTGGCATTGTAAATATTGAAGCTATAATCAAGAAGCTATGATAATGAAGTACACATTTTATAACCTTAGTTATGATAACAGGAAGCTAGAACTATCAGGACTAATATTCACTTTAATCTATAACTCAGGAAGTTAATCCTAAATTAGAATTCAATTAGTATAAATAAATTAATGAAACAAATAGGGAGAAGCCTCAGATTTGTTACTGTTTCTTGGTCAATGTTCTATTTGTCATAAGCTTGTAAAACATGTAAATCCATAAGAAATATATTTTCAGTCATTGAGATGGCAAGGACAAATAGATAAACTCTTTTGCAAAAAGCACTCATTTTTCATGCTATTTGTGACTAAAGTCAAAAGTTGACTTGCTAAGATTCAAGAAATCTCCTGTAAAAAAAAAACTTAGCAATTTCAAGAAAATATTAATCATATATTCATTGAACATTTGTTTTAACTTGAATTCTATGACAAGTAATACAAAGGCACAAAATACCTATATGATAAGGTGGTCCCAATGTTTACTTAATTTAAATAAACATGTAATGATGCTTTTTTCTGTAATACATCTATTTTTGTACTCATGATATTTCTTTAAATTCTTCAAATAATTATTACTTATATACATATTTACTCATATACATATAAAATATAAATTAAGGGGATATATATATTTGTGTTTCACTTCACTTCTATTTATCCTAGGCCCTTTGAATGGAATTAGCCTTTCTTGGAAGCAGTAAGGGAAAATTATGGCAGAAAGATCCTTGAATTTATCGAATAATCAGACTTATTACCAGAACCCATCATATTAATGGAATAAGATCTCCAGTGTGTCTCCTCAGCATGATGAATTACCTCCTATTCCATCAACTAGAGCAGCTGAAGTAACCCAGAGGATGTCACCTTCTATTATTATATTTCTTTTTTGTGTGATTGTAATCTTTGAGTACTATTCAACTATCTCCTAAATTCTTCTATAAACATTTTCCCAGTGTATTTACACAAATATTTAACTTTATTTAAGACTATTATTAAATTTATATTTATTCACATGTGCTTTCATTTATTCATCTTTATATATAATACATATATCTACATAGTTATTAACTAGAATTTTGGCTACATTAATAAATTATATTTTATTATGATTAAATGTTAATACTTTGAAATATAGAAAGTTAAAAATATTAAAAGTAAGCTACAGTATAAAATATAGGACATATTAAACACATAGTTTAATATCTTCCCCAAAAATCTGTTTTCCTTACATTTGTTATTGATCTGAATAGTGTATTTTTAAGTAATGTGAGAAGTCAAATTTTGTTTTAGTCATGTCTATTTAAGCTTGTAAAACATGTAAATCCATAAGAAATATATTTTCAGTCATTGAGATGGCAAGGACAAATAGATAAACTCTTTTGCAAAAGCACTCATTTTCATGCTATTTGTGACTAAAGTCAAAAGTTGACTTGCTAAGATTCAAGAAATCTCCTGTAAAAAAAACTTAGCAATTTCAAGAAAATATTAATCATATATTCATTGAACATTTGTTTTAACTTGAATTCTATGACAAGTAATACAAAGGCACAAAATACCTATATGATAAGGTGGTCCCAATGTTTACTTAATTTAAATAAACATGTAATGATGCTTTTTTTTCTGTAATACATCTATTTTTGTACTCATGATATTTCTTTAAATTCTTCAAATAATTATTACTTATATACATATTTACTCATATACATATAAAATATAAATTAAGGGGATATATATATTTGTGTTTCACTTCACTTCTATTTATCCTAGGCCCTTTGAATGGAATTAGCCTTTCTTGGAAGCAGTAAGGGAAAATTATGGCAGAAAGATCCTTGAATTTATCGAATAATCAGACTTATTACCAGAACCCATCATATTAATGGAATAAGATCTCCAGTGTGTCTCCTCAGCATGATGAATTACCTCCTATTCCATCAACTAGAGCAGCTGAAGTAACCCAGAGGATGTCACCTTCTATTATTATATTTCTTTTTTGTGTGATTGTAATCTTTGAGTACTATTCAACTATCTCCTAAATTCTTCTATAAACATTTTCCCAGTGTATTTACACAAATATTTAACTTTATTTAAGACTATTATTAAATTTATATTTATTCACATGTGCTTTCATTTATTCATCTTTATATATAATACATATATCTACATAGTTATTAACTAGAATTTTGGCTACATTAATAAATTATATTTTATTATGATTAAATGTTAATACTTTGAAATATAGAAAGTTAAAAATATTAAAAGTAAGCTACAGTATAAAATATAGGACATATTAAACACATAGTTTAATATCTTCCCCAAAAATCTGTTTTCCTTACATTTGTTATTGATCTGAATAGTGTATTTTTAAGTAATGTGAGAAGTCAAATTTTGTTTTAGTGCAGGTACATAATTATGGTATCAAAATTTTTCAAAGCAAAGTACTTTTCTCATTGAACTATAAAGACAACTTGTGTTACATATTAAACTCAGAAATATACTCAGAAACTTAAGAATGGTGCTATAAGAACAATAGGGAATTGGAAAATAAAGTAAGTACTTGAGTTTCTACATATTTTTAAACATGTAGAAATAAATAAACGCAAATCAAAATAATTGGGGAACCATTTAAAAAGGCATGTTAAAGATAAATAATTATCTTTTAGTGTATTAAAATTATTTCTGGGGCTTCCCTGGTGGTCCAGTGGGTAAAGAGTCCACCTTGCAGTGCAAGGGGCACCGGTTCCATCCCTGGCACGGGAAGATTCCACATGCCACAGAGCAGCTGTACAGATGTGTCCAATCGAGAGTCGGCGTTTTGGAGCGCATGAGCCCAGAGCCAGTGTTCTGCAGCGAGAGAGGGCACTGCGATGGGAGGCCCACACAGGTCAAAGAGTAAAGATGGATGAAAATAAATAAATGAAGGACCAATAAAAGAGGTCAAAATTAAAAAAAAAAAAAAAAAAACATGTTATTTCTACCAATTGTAAGGAAAAGATAATAATACCTAAGGAAAAGTGGGCCAGGTAGATTTGACTAGAAAACTCACAAAGTAATCATGGCAGCACAGAAACTTAAAGGTTCTTTCACCATATCTACTTGTAAGGGAATTTCAAGGTAATTAATAGTTCACAGATACAAAAAGGCAAACAATTTTTGTAGTGGACCTCTTAATGAAAAAATAAAATATACCATTACCATGATTCAAAGGTGATATATACAAGATTTATGCAAGATCAATTAGAAAAGAATAAGTTAAATCTCTGTATACAGTATAGTAAATGGTAAGGATTTTCACGTTACGCTGTTTATGAAGAAAAATTAAGTTCTCTATGTCATGATTAAACATTTGTAAAATAGAAAATGGAACAATTCTCATTCTTATATGTGTGTACACACATGTGAATGTGTTTACAAAGATGAAGTTATTGTGACTTTAGAGTGATAGAAGTTGAGAGGAAGCACATTGGCAAAGGAGAGCAAGTGAAAAGTATCAGAATCGGAAAACAGAAAGTTTTTGGAAGATTTTTTGAACTATAAAGACAACTTGTGTTACATATTAAACTCAGAAATATACTCAGAAACTTAAGAATGGTGCTATAAGAACAATAGGGAATTGGAAAATAAAGTAAGTACTTGAGTTTCTACATATTTTTAAACATGTAGAAATAAATAAACGCAAATCAAAATAATTGGGGAACCATTTAAAAAGGCATGTTAAAGATAAATAATTATCTTTTAGTGTATTAAAATTATTTCTGGGGCTTCCCTGGTGGTCCAGTGGGTAGAGTCCACCTTGCAGTGCAAGGGGCACCGGTTCCATCCCTGGCACGGGAAGATTCCACATGCCACAGAGCAGCTGTACAGATGTGTCCAATCGAGAGTCGGCGTTTTGGAGCGCATGAGCCCAGAGCCAGTGTTCTGCAGCGAGAGAGGGCACTGCGATGGGAGGCCCACACAGGTCAAAGAGTAAAGATGGATGAAAATAAATAAATGAAGGACCAATAAAAGAGGTAAAAATTAAAAAAAAAAAAAAAAAAACATGTTATTTCTACCAATTGTAAGGAAAAGATAATAATACCTAAGGAAAAGTGGGCCAGGTAGATTTGACTAGAAAACTCACAAAGTAATCATGGCAGCACAGAAACTTAAAGGTTCTTTCACCATATCTACTTGTAAGGGAATTTCAAGGTAATTAATAGTTCACAGATACAAAAAGGCAAACAATTTTTGTAGTGGACCTCTTAATGAAAAAATAAAATATACCATTACCATGATTCAAAGGTGATATATACAAGATTTATGCAAGATCAATTAGAAAAGAATAAGTTAAATCTCTGTATACAGTATAGTAAATGGTAAGGATTTTCACGTTACGCTGTTTATGAAGAAAAATTAAGTTCTCTATGTCATGATTAAACATTTGTAAAATAGAAAATGGAACAATTCTCATTCTTATATGTGTGTACACACATGTGAATGTGTTTACAAAGATGAAGTTATTGTGACTTTAGAGTGATAGAAGTTGGAGAGGAAGCACATTGGCAAAGGAGAGCAAGTGAAAAAGTATCAGAATCGGAAAACAGAAATTGTCTCTCTTTCTGGATGACATGATTTTATCTATAGAAGTTGGACTAATTTTTAACTGAAAACAATGTCAAACTATTTTTAAGTAATACATACACACTGAATATGTGTATAGGAAGGATAACAAGTTGAGATAGAAAAAAACTGGCATCTAGACGAAGTTAGTTTTGGATTTTTCATAATCTTAATATAATGTCTACAATAAACTAAGACTTTTTAAAAAGCATTGTATTACCTTTAGTCTTATGCATGCTGTGCATATTCAAACATTTTGCCAACCAAAGAAGTCTGCTAAATATAAATATAGCTGTACAAGTTATCTCACAAGTTTTATTAGCCTTTCGTATACAGCCCAATCCCCACTAATAGTCACTTCGGAAAAAACAGAAAGCTCCATTGCTTTCTCAAACTAATAAAGATGTTCATTCAAGTTGTCAGCTAGGATAGATATAATAAGAATCAATTTTACCTGTGAAATTATAGTTTCATTTGGCAAAGGTCTAGGAATATCATTTGCTTCATTTCTAATTCTGAAAAAATCCTACAAGATGTAACTTGGCACTTGAAACTTTATAAAAATTTATGTCAAAGAAATACTGGAACTTGGATTTTATTAGAAAATCTAGAATTTAGATTATGTTTCTGTTTCCTCAGAAAAGTATAATTACTGATTTCAATTAACTGATTTGAACCCACTCACCACATTAACAAAATTAATTGACCACATTAAATTATTAAATTAGCTTCCAGCTCTATAATGTTATACTATTTTTTTTAACATCTATGATTTTGTTGTTTTCAACTTTTTATTTATAAAATAACAACCAGGGCTTCCCTGGTGGCCCAGTGGGTAAAGACACCATCTTGCAGTGCAAGGGATGCCAGTTTGATCCCTGGCCTGGGAGGATCCCATGTGCTGCAGAGCAGCTGGACCGATGTGTCTAACTACTGAGCCAGAACTCTGGAGCGCATGTGCCCATCCCCCTGTGATGGGAGGCCCACACAGGCCAAAGAACAAAGACATATGAAAATAAATAAATGAAAGACCAATAAAAGTGGGCCCCCGCCCAAAATAATAACAACCAATATTGTAAAAGTTTTTTGTATAAAGTTCACTGAAAAATATATTGATGCTGTGTTTATGGAGGCCAATTTTTTCCCATATATTGGAAGTCATGAATACAGTCATGCCTTTTGATCTGGCTACACTATTTCTAGTCATTTGTTTTAAAGAAACGATTAGAAATGCTTGGAAAGTTTTGTTAGCAAGAAATTTTACCCCATGTTGTATATGCCTGCGTGCTAACTTGTTTCAATCATGTTTGACTTTTTACAACTCTATGGACTCCTTTCTCCTTGGCATTTCCAGGAAAAAATCCTGGAGTGGGTTGCAATGACCTCCTCCAGGGGGTCTTCCTGACTCAGGAATGGAACCCATTTCTGTCTCCTGTAATTTGACAGGTGGGTTCTTTCTACCATCAGCTCTACCTGGGAAGCCCCACCATATGTTATATACTAAAATATATATAAAAAAAAGATTAATATATGGCATCTAATTGATAGTTACACAATCATATTTCAGAATGATCTTAAGTCTAGATACAGAATAAACTTGTATTTAGAAACAATGTTAGTTAAAAACAGATAATATTCTATTTTATTTCTTTTCAGGTGAAATACCTCTATATTCAAAGACACTAATATAGTTGTTAGCTTAAAAGAAGTAACAATAAATATGCTAAACATCCCAAAGTAAGGAAACATGGGAAAAATAGGGTAAATGATGAAATATGCTATATGGAAGGGTTAATTTTAGAACAGCTACTATATAAAACATTTAACATTGTTTTAACAAATTGCCTTTTAAAAAAAAAAACCTTTATTTATTTATTTTTGACTATGTTGGGTCTTTGTTGAGGTGTGGGTTTAGCTGCTCTGCAGTATATGGGATCTTCCTGGTTCAGGGATCGAACCTGTGTCTCCTGCATTGAAAGACGGGTTATTTTCCACTGAGCCACAAGGGAAGCCCACAAATTGACTTTTTAATAATACCTTCCCACTACCCCTCTATTTATGTCCACTATGTCATTCTTAGAACACATATTGCATGTGTTTTTAGCTGCCATCTCTACTATTCTGGACTCTGCAGTGCCAACCTCTTAACCTAAAAAGCTCCTTTCAGTGTTTTTAGGCTAAGAAATACCATAGCACTGCATTGCTGGTGGGAATGTAAACTGATACAGCCTCTATGGAAGACAGTATGGAGATTTCTTAAAAAACTAAAAATAGAAGCACCCTATGACCCAGCAATCCCACTATTAGGCCTATATCCTGATGAAATCAAAACTGTAAGAAGCACCTGTACCCCAATGTTCATTGCAGCTCTCTCTACAATAGCCAAAACATGGAAGCAACCTAGATGTCCATCGACGAACGAATGGATCTAGAAGCTCTGGTACATATATACAATGGAATACTACTCAGCTGTTAAAAGAAATGCCGAAGACTCAGTCCTAATGAAGTGGCTGGCTCTAGAACCTATCATAAAAAGTGAAGTCAGTCAAAAAGAGAAAGACAAATACAGTATACTAACACACATATACGGAATCTAGTAGGACGGTCTTGATAACACATGCAGGGAACTCATGGAAAAACAGACAGAGCATAGACATAGGGACATCGTGGGGAAGAAATAGGGAGGGGGAAGCATGGAGGGAGTAACATGGAAATCTATACTGTTATGTGTGGAAAAGATAGCTAGTGTCATAGTGCTAAGGGAATAGGAGTGCTTACAATGGCTTGGGGCGAAGGTCTGGAGGGGCGAGATGGGGGGATCTGGGTGGGTGAGGACCATGAATATGCATATGACTGATCTGGGAACATACATGTCTGTGAACAACAAAACTCTGTAAAACCTTTAAAGTAAAGAGTAAAAAAAAAAAAAGAAAAAAAAAAGAAAGTTAGGTAAACACTTTCTGCAATCTACTCAAAGACTGTTAAATATAATTCTCATGTCTTATGAAAAATTTTATCAATTCACAGAGATTTCAATTTCTGTAAAGAAAATCCCAGATTCCAGATTTGTTCTACTCCATAAATGCTTATTTTCAATACATTAGATACATATACAGGAAATATTATCAGTAACCAATTTCTCTCCCAAACTAAGTTCACCCAATTACCAGTTGAAGCAATTTCTGAATGAACATTGATGAAAGGGAGAAAAATGAGAGAGAATAAGAGAAAGAGATGAGGGAAATCAGAGAAGACATTATTAACCATAAAAGAAATCATTTCTCAAACCTGAATGTCATGCATGGGAATATTGTAAAAGATTTTCAAGTTCACAGCACGGAAACAAAAAAAAATTGCTATGAAATTTCAGAACACTATCGGTAAAGACTTACAAGTGAGAAAAGAGAGAGGACCTAGCCCCTAGTTCCAAACTTATGAGAACCTCATAAATCCTGTACAATCAAACATGATAATAAAAAGTGTGAAAGTAAACAATTTGATGATAGAGTTCCTCAGAGAAAATTTTAACTTTTGTTGAATATTTGAAAGTGTAGTGAAGAAAAAATTCTTCAGATATGATATAAACTGACCAGATAGAAGCCATTCTGTATGGTGTAGAGAATAGTGGATCAGCAAAATTGTGCCTGTGAAGAACGTCTGGACACAAATTACTAGAAAAGCAGTATTTAAAGTGATTAATACAAATGTATGCCATAGTAAATGAACTTTAAGGGTTGTATATTGTGTGCCCATATATATATGTTTAACTGTTTTGAAACTGATATCATTATTATTAGATCATATGATTTCATTAATTCTTGTAAATCATTCATTGATCTTGACAAAGTCCTAGAGTTGCACAACTCTTTCAGATGTCATCAAATATAATGTAAAATCTGAAAAGATTTATTACTTAGCATAAAGGCAAATTATTAATAATATTTATTCTGCAAAACCCCTGATGCTGGGATTGAAGGCAGGAGGAAAAGGAGCTGACAGAAGATGAGATGGTTGGATAGCATAACTCTCAGTGGACGTAAGTTTGAGTAAGCTCCAGGAGATGGTGAAGGACAGGGAAGCCTAGTGTGCTGCAATGAGTTGAATATGACTTAGGAACTGAACAAAAATGAATTTATTGGCAGCGATGTCCATTTAAGCAAAGAGCTTTTCTGATTTGTTTATATAATTAATTAATTTAAAATCCTTGTTTCAGTCTTTATTTATGTCTGTAGGAGTAAGACTAACATATGTTATTATGGCTCTGTTGGAAACACTATGTGACTCTTTGGGTATTCTCTATTATATTTCATATTTATTCCACTGGTGTATCTGTGCCCTCAACACTGCCATCCTAGGGAGTTTAGAATTTCTTTGCTGGTCGTTGTGTTGACTGGTATAACTGGTGACCTGTTCTATTGGAACAAGTCATTCATTGTGATCACTTAACTATTTTGCTTTGCTGGTGTTCTTTCCATCTTTGTTCTAGCTGGTATCTCTGAACTTCATGGAACCATCAGCCTTTATCTGCAGTCGCCTCACTTCACACCTCAGGTAAGCACATGAACTTTATTCCTCTGCTGTCACTATTCTTTCTAAAAGGATTATTTGAGATTTAATTTATTTTCAAATAGATACATGCCATGGGGAACAAAAAAGGTGCTGTTCTCTGCTTCACACATTACATAGTATGTCTAACTTAATCTGAATAAGATCCTATTGGTCTAGGGCTTCTCAGAGAAACATGTAACCTTAAAAGTCTATGCCAAAATATAAAACAATAGGTCCTGGATTAGTTTGCCTGGGCTTCCATAAAAAAGATACTACAGACTAGGTAGATTAAAAGTAGAAATTTAAATTTTCATAGTTCTATGGGATGGAAGTCCAAAACTGAGATGTCAGCAGTAAGATCTTCACTTGATGTCTGTGTCCTCAAATTGCAAATAGCTACTTACTGAATCCTCTCATGGTCTTTTTCTGAGAGCATGTGCCTCTTCCTCTTCTTATTAGAAACCACTATATTGTATTTCTGCATGTCTTTACGATCTCCAACTGGCGTAGTGCCAGAGCTTCTGCAAAACCCCTGATGCTGGGATTGAAGGCAGGAGGAAAAGGAGCTGACAGAAGATGAGATGGTTGGATAGCATAACTCTCAGTGGACGTAAGTTTGAGTAAGCTCCAGGAGATGGTGAAGGACAGGGAAGCCTAGTGTGCTGCAATGAGTTGAATATGACTTAGGAACTGAACAAAAATGAATTTATTGGCAGCGATGTCCATTTAAGCAAAGAGCTTTTCTGATTTGTTTATATAATTAATTAATTTAAAATCCTTGTTTCAGTCTTTATTTATGTCTGTAGGAGTAAGACTAACATATGTTATTATGGCTCTGTTGGAAACACTATGTGACTCTTTGGGTATTCTCTATTATATTTCATATTTATTCCACTGGTGTATCTGTGCCCTCAACACTGCCATCCTAGGGAGTTTAGAATTTCTTTGCTGGTCGTTGTGTTGACTGGTATAACTGGTGACCTGTTCTATTGGAACAAGTCATTCATTGTGATCACTTAACTATTTTGCTTTGCTGGTGTTCTTTCCATCTTTGTTCTAGCTGGTATCTCTGAACTTCATGGAACCATCAGCCTTTATCTGCAGTCGCCTCACTTCACACCTCAGGTAAGCACATGAACTTTATTCCTCTGCTGTCACTATTCTTTCTAAAAGGATTATTTGAGATTTAATTTATTTTCAAATAGATACATGCCATGGGGAACAAAAAAGGTGCTGTTCTCTGCTTCACACATTACATAGTATGTCTAACTTAATCTGAATAAGATCCTATTGGTCTAGGGCTTCTCAGAGAAACATGTAACCTTAAAAGTCTATGCCAAAATATAAAACAATAGGTCCTGGATTAGTTTGCCTGGGCTTCCATAAAAAAGATACTACAGACTAGGTAGATTAAAAAGTAGAAATTTAAATTTTCATAGTTCTATGGGATGGAAGTCCAAAACTGAGATGTCAGCAGTAAGATCTTCACTTGATGTCTGTGTCCTCAAATTGCAAATAGCTACTTCTTACTGAATCCTCTCATGGTCTTTTTTCTGAGAGCATGTGCCTCTTCCTCTTCTTATTAGAAACCACTATATTGTATTTCTGCATGTCTTTACGATCTCCAACTGGCGTAGTGCCAGAGCAGAAAACCCAGGAGATTCAAGTTTGATCCTTGGGTTGGGAAGATAGCCTTAAGGAGAAAATGGCAACCCACTCCAATGCTTTTACCTGGGGAATCCCATAGACACAGGAGACTGTACAGGGTCACAAAGAGTTACACATGACTGAGCATACATATGAAACCATATTTACTGTTTTAAAGGTATAATCTTTGAGTATACTGATACCAGAGGCTAAAATTTAAACATGTGATTTGGGGAGCAGGGGGAATTCAGCTTGTAAGTTTCAGTGTTCTCAATTAGTCAACACGATTCAATATTTTGAAAAGTCAGTGGGTACACCCAATGATCTGTCTTACACTTTCCTCAATGAATAGCCACTTCTGTAAGTCTGTTGAAAACTCCAAATGCTTCAGCTGCCCAGTTCTTTCTCCAGAATTCCCTGGACACCTCATGCTTCAGTAAAAGAAACTTCGCTTCCAGCTGCTGGAGGCCTCATCGACCCTGTTCCAGTTCTATGACAAGCATTAGGATGGGTTTGCTAAGATTAATCATATTGTGTCTCTTTCTTATAACAAGGATTTTAACAAGAGTTTTAGATGATCCATACTGCCTAAGACGACTATTATTTAAAGGTACTAAAATATTAGTATAATAAGTATAAAATATTATTTAACCAATGTTTGTTGGTGTTCCTATTTGCCTATTTGGACCAAAAAAAATGCCATGGGGAACAAAAAAGGTGCTGTTCTCTGCTTCACACATTACATAGTATGTCTAACTTAATCTGAATAAGATCCTATTGGTCTAGGGCTTCTCAGAGAAACATGTAACCTTAAAAGTCTATGCCAAAATATAAAACAATAGGTCCTGGATTAGTTTGCCTGGGCTTCCATAAAAAAGATACTACAGACTAGGTAGATTAAAAAGTAGAAATTTAAATTTTCATAGTTCTATGGGATGGAAGTCCAAAACTGAGATGTCAGCAGTAAGATCTTCACTTGATGTCTGTGTCCTCAAATTGCAAATAGCTACTTCTTACTGAATCCTCTCATGGTCTTTTTTCTGAGAGCATGTGCCTCTTCCTCTTCTTATTAGAAACCACTATATTGTATTTCTGCATGTCTTTACGATCTCCAACTGGCGTAGTGCCAGAGCAGAAAACCCAGGAGATTCAAGTTTGATCCTTGGGTTGGGAAGATAGCCTTAAGGAGAAAATGGCAACCCACTCCAATGCTTTTACCTGGGGAATCCCATAGACACAGGAGACTGTACAGGGTCACAAAGAGTTACACATGACTGAGCATACATATGAAACCATATTTACTGTTTTAAAGGTATAATCTTTGAGTATACTGATACCAGAGGCTAAAATTTAAACATGTGATTTGGGGAGCAGGGGGAATTCAGCTTGTAAGTTTCAGTGTTCTCAATTAGTCAACACGATTCAATATTTTGAAAAGTCAGTGGGTACACCCAATGATCTGTCTTACACTTTCCTCAATGAATAGCCACTTCTGTAAGTCTGTTGAAAACTCCAAATGCTTCAGCTGCCCAGTTCTTTCTCCAGAATTCCCTGGACACCTCATGCTTCAGTAAAAGAAACTTCGCTTCCAGCTGCTGGAGGCCTCATCGACCCTGTTCCAGTTCTATGACAAGCATTAGGATGGGTTTGCTAAGATTAATCATATTGTGTCTCTTTCTTATAACAAGGATTTTAACAAGAGTTTTAGATGATCCATACTGCCTAAGACGACTATTATTTAAAGGTACTAAAATATTAGTATAATAAGTATAAAATATTATTTAACCAATGTTTGTTGGTGTTCCTATTTGCCTATTTGGACAAAGAATTTCAAATTAAGTAATTAGTTAATTAACATTCCAGATATACATACAGTGGTTAAAAAATTATAAACAAGGGCTTCCCTGGTGGTCCAGTGGGTAAGGACACCTCCTTGCAGTGCAAGGGGCATCAGTTCATCCCATGGCCTAGGAAGATCCCATGTGCCGTGAAGTGGCTGGACCGATGTGTCCAACTATGCCGGAGCTCTGGAGCGCTTGCATCCAGAGCCAGTGCTCTTGCGCGAGAGAGGCCACTGCGATGGGAGGCCCACACTAGCCAAAGAACAAAGAAATAAATGAAAGACCAATAAAAGTGGCAATATATATATATATATATATATATACACACACACATATATATACAAGATCTAAAATATGCTGCTTGCAAGAGACTAAGTTTTGCTTAAGAAACCATGAAATGGAAAATAAGCAATGTAAAAAGATATTACAAACAAACAGTAGCCAAAAGAAAACATGAGTGGCTGTATTTATATCAGACAAGATAGATGACTACAAAACTCTCACATGGAACAAGAGACGGCCACTAGATAATGAAAAAAAGGTCAGTTCATCAAACAGATATCATGACTGTAAAATATATATTTAATATTTAACTATATAAATATATGAGGCAAATAGTAACAGAACTGAAGGGGAAAAAAAAAGATAGCAAGCAATACAATAATGATGGAAACTTCAGTATCTGACTTTTGATGCTGAATTATCTCAACAGAAAAATCAATAAGAAAACAGCACACTTGAATAACCTTTGATCAAGTGAAACTAAGAGACATATACATAAGATTACATCTAATAGCAGCAATATGTACTTTCTTCTCAGCTACACACAGAACAGTCTGAGGATCTTTCAGACATTAGACTACAAAACAAGTTGTAACAGGTTTAAGAGGACAGAAATTATATCAGGGATCTTTTAAAAACACAATGGTAAAGAATTAGAAATCAGTAATAGGAAGAAAATTTAAAAATTCACAAATGTGTGCAAATTAAACAAGACAGTGCTAACAACCAAAGAGGCAAAGGAAGTCAAAAAGAAAATCAAAAAATACCTTGAGACAAATGAAAATGAAAATATACTATACCAAAACATATGGAATGCAGCTAAATCAATTCTAACAGGGATGTTTATAATGATAGAAACTTACATTAATTTAAAAAAAGAGAAATATCTCAAGTAAACCACATAAATCAACTCAAAATGGATGAAATACCTAAACATCAGACCTGCAACTTTCAGACTATTAGAAGACGGTAAAACTCCTTGATATTGGTTTTGGCAGGAATTTTGTTTTGTTTTTGGACTAATACCAAAAACATAAGTAATAAAAAAGAAACAAGAATAGTAAGGTAAAAACTAATCCCAGAAGATGGCAGAATAGGACATGCACCCATCTTCTCCTGCAAGAGCATCAGAATTACAAGTAACTGCTGAAAAACCATTGATAGAAGGAAGTAGGATCTCACCAAAAAAAAAAAAAAGATACCCCACATACCAGAGCAAAGGAGAAGCTGATGACAAGATGGTAAGAGGGGCCCAATTACATTTTCACAATCAAACCTCAAACCTGCTAGAGACACTGGGATAGTGCAAACAAAACCTTGTGCACACCAAGACCTGGGAAAAGAGCAGTGACGCCCACAAGAGGCTGAGCCAGACCTGCCTTTGGGGGTTCAAGTGCCTCCAGAGTGTCTCCTGCAGAGGCACGGGTTAAAAGTGGCCTACAAAAGTCCTCGGAAGCACAGCATTGGGCATAAGTCCTTTTGAAGGAGGTCGCCATTAGCCAGACTATAGAGATGCCAAGCAGGACTGGAAAAAGAGACTCTGCAAAAATTCGTGCACAATGGGATCCAGAAAAAAGCAGCATGACCACACATGAGACTGAGCCAGGCTTGCATCTGAGTGTTCTGGAGTCTCCAGTGGAGACATGGGTTGATCGTGGCCTGCGAAGGGGTCAGGGACACTGTTGCAGTGATCCTGGTGCAGCATGCAGGATGTAGTTTCTTTTGGAAGGGTTGCCATTATCCTTACCATAGATGAGCCTCAGGTCAAATTACAGAGAGGGAACATAGCTACACCCATCAGCAGATAATGGGGTTAAAGATCAAGTGCTTGAGGCACTGAAGCCAGGGTTTGCCTTTCTGTGCTTGAACAGACTGAGCTACAGAAAATAACCAGTAAAAGAAGTGTTCTGATAAGACTGCTCCCAGAGGCAAGGGAAAGAATCTGATAGGGCTACAACTCCTGCAGTTGAGGCAGTCTGTGTCTCTAAACATTTGGCACCATCAGGGTCCCTGGGATCCAAGCTGCTGGGCCTCCTTCATGCTCAGGAAATTAAAACAGTAAACTAATAGAAACACAAATCTTAAATGACACGTTAGATGAAATGGATCTTGTTATTTTTAGGGCATTTCATCAAAATGCAGAAGAATACACTGTCTTCTCAATTGCACTTGAAACATCATCCAGGATAGACCACAATTTGGGTCACAAATAAAGCCTCAGTAAATTTAAAAAAATTAAAATCATATCAGCCATCTTTTCTGACCAAAATGCTGTGAGTCTAGATATCAATTACAAGGAATAAACTATAAAAACCCAAACACTTGGAGATTAGACAATACATTTCTAAATAATAAATAGATTACTGAAGAAATCAAAAGCAAAATCTTAAAAGAAAATTACAATGAAAACTCAAAACTTATGGGATGTAGCAAAAGCAGTTTTAAGAGGGAAGTTTACAGAAATACAATCCTACCTCAAGAAACAAGAAAAACATCAAAGAGACAACCTAACTTTATCCTTAAAACAACTAGAGGAACAACAACAAAAACAACAACAAAAAAACAAAGTTAGCAGAAGGAAAGAAATCATAAATATCAGAGCAGAAATACATGAAAAAGAAATGAAAGAAACAATAGTAAAGATGAATAAAGCTAAAAGCTTGTTCTTTGAAAAGATAAACAAAATTGACAAAGATTTAGCCAGATTCATCAAGAAAAAAGAGAGAAGAATCAAATCAACAAAATTAGAAATGAAAAAGGAGAGGTTTAACAAACAATACAGAAATACAAAGGATTATAGGAGATATTATGAACAATAACCTAGAAAAAATCCACAGGTTCTTAGAAAAGTTCAATCTTCAAAGACTGAGCCAGGAAAAAAAATTATGAACAATAACCTAGAAAAAAAATGTTCTGATAAGACTGCTCCCAGAGGCAAGGGAAAGAATCTGATAGGGCTACAACTCCTGCAGTTGAGGCAGTCTGTGTCTCTAAACATTTGGCACCATCAGGGTCCCTGGGATCCAAGCTGCTGGGCCTCCTTCATGCTCAGGAAATTAAAACAGTAAACTAATAGAAACACAAATCTTAAATGACACGTTAGATGAAATGGATCTTGTTATTTTTAGGGCATTTCATCAAAATGCAGAAGAATACACTGTCTTCTCAATTGCACTTGAAACATCATCCAGGATAGACCACAATTTGGGTCACAAATAAAGCCTCAGTAAATTTAAAAAAATTAAAATCATATCAGCCATCTTTTCTGACCAAAATGCTGTGAGTCTAGATATCAATTACAAGGAATAAACTATAAAAACCCAAACACTTGGAGATTAGACAATACATTTCTAAATAATAAATAGATTACTGAAGAAATCAAAAGCAAAATCTTAAAAGAAAATTACAATGAAAACTCAAAACTTATGGGATGTAGCAAAAGCAGTTTTAAGAGGGAAGTTTACAGAAATACAATCCTACCTCAAGAAACAAGAAAAACATCAAACAGACAACCTAACTTTACACTTAAAACAACTAGAAAAAGAACAACAAAAACAACAACAAAAAAGCCCCAACATTAACAGAAGAAAGAAATCATAAAGATCAGAGCAGAAATAAGTGATAAAGAAAGAAAAGAAACAATAGTAAAGATTAATAAAACCAAAAGCTGGTTCTTTGAAAAGATAAACAAAATTGACAAAGCTTTAGCCAGACTCATCAAGAAAAAAAAAAGAGTGAGAGAGAGAAGAATTAAATCAACAAAATTAGAAATGAAAAAGGAGAGGTTACAATAAACAATGCAGAAATACAAAGGATTATAGGAGATATTATGAACAATAACCTAGAAAAAATCCACAGGTTCTTAGAAAAGTTCAATCTTCAAAGACTGAGCCAGGAATAAATAGAAATTATGAGCAATCCAATTATAAGCACTGAAATCAAAGCTAAAATCAAAAATCTCCCCAAAAATAAAAGCCTGGGGCAGAGGGCTTCACAGGTGAATTCTATCAAATGTTTAGAGAAGAGTTAATCCCTATCCTTCTAAAACTCCTTCAAAAAATGGCACATGGATGGGGGAAGTGGGAGGGGAACCAGGGGGGAGGAGTCAAGCATATACCTATGACAGATTTGAGATTAAAAAGAGCTGTAAACAATAAAAGCAAAAAAAAAAAAAAAAAGCACAGGATGCACAGGATGGAACACTTCCAAATCCATTCTATGAGCCCACCATCACCCTGATCCCGAAACCAGGCAAAGAGAACACAAAAAGTAAAAATTACAAGCCAATGTCACTGATGAATATAGATGCTAAAATCCTCAACAAAAATTCTAGTAAACAGAACCAAGCAACCCATCTAAAAGCTCATACACCATGATCAAGCTAGGTTTATCCCAGGCATACAAGAAATCTTCAATACCTGCAAACCAATCAATGTGATACACAACATCAACAAATTGAAAGACAAACATCATATGATAATTTCAACAGATGCAGAAAAAGTGTTTGACAAAATCCAACATCCATTTATGATTAAAAAAAAAAAAGTCTTCAAAATATGGGCATAGAAGAAACCTACCTCAACCTTAAAGCCATATATGATAAGCCCACAACAAACATTATTCTCAATGGTGAAAAACTGAAAGCATTCCCTCTAACATCAGGAACAAGACAGAAGTGTCCATTCTCACCACTATTATTCAACATAGACTTGCAAGTCCTACCTATGAAAATTAGAAAAGAAAATAAATAAATGGAATTCAGATTGGAAAAGAAGAAGTAAAACAATCACTGTTTGCAAATGACATAATACTGCACATAGAAAACCCTAACACTACTATCATAAAATTATTAGAGCTAATCAATGAATTTAGCAAAGTCACAGGATACAGAATCAATATACAGAGATCACTTAGAGTCCTAAATACCAACAATGAAAAAATCACAAGTAGAATTTAAGGAAGTAATCCAATTCACCACTGCAATAAAAAGAATAAAATAGCTATGAATAAACCTACCAAAGTAGACAAAAGAACTGTACACAGCAAATTATAAGATATTGATGAAACAAAGAAGACATCCACAGACGGAGAGATATTCCATGTTCCTGGGTTGGAAGAATCAATATCATAAAAATGACTATACTACCAAATGTAATCTACAGATTCAATGTGATCCCTATCAAATTACCAATGCCATTTTTCACAGAACTAGAACAAAAAATATAATGATTCATATGGAAACAAAGAAGACCCCAGAGAGTGAAAGCAATCTTGAGAAAGAAGAATGTCACTGGAAGTAATAACCTTCATGACTTCAGACTATACTACAAAGCAACAATCATCAAGACAGTATGGTACTGGCACAAAAATAGAAATATAGACCAATGGAATAAGATAGACAGCCCTGAGACAAATCCACACACTTATGTGTACCTTATTTTTGACCAAAGAGGCAAGAAGACACAATGCGGCAAAGATAGCCTCTTCAATAAGTGGTGCTGTGAAAACTGGACAGCTAAATGAATGAATTAAAACATGTCATAACACCACACAAAAACATAAACTCAAAATGGATTAAAGACCTAAATGTAAGATCAGAAACTATAAAACACTTAGAGGAAAACAGAATATTCTATGACATGCATCAAAGCAAGATCTTCTATGACTCAGCTGCTAGAGCAATGAAAATAAAAACAAAAATAAGCAAGTGGGACCTAATTAAACTTGAAAGTTTCTGCACAGCAAACAATAAACAAGGTGAAAATACAGCCCTTAGAATGGGAGAAAATAAAAGCAAATGGAACAACAGGCAAAGAATTAATTTCCAAGATGTACAAGCAGGTTGTTCAACTCAATACCAAAAAGACAAACAACCAAATCAAAAGGTGGGAAAAAGACCTGAACAGACATCTCACCAAAAAAGACATGCACATGATCAACAAACACAGGAAAAGATGTTCAGCATCACTCGTTATTAGAGAAATGCAAATCAAAACTACAATGTGAGATATCACCTCACACCAGTCAGAATGGGAATCATCAAAATGTTTACAAACAGTAAATGCTGGAGAAGGTGTGGAGAAAAAGGAACCCTCTTGCACTGTTGGTGCGAATATAAATTGATACAGCCACTTTGAAAGACAATATGGAGATTCCTTAGAAAACTAGGAATAGGACCATCATATGACCTAACAATCCCACTACTAGGCATATACCCTAATGAAATCAAAATTGAAAAAGACACATGTGCCCCACTGTTCACTGCAGCACTATTTACAATAGCTAGAACCTGGAAGCAACCTAGATATCCATGAGCAGATGAATGCATAAACAAGTTTTGATACATATATACAATGGAATATTACTCAGTCATAAAAAGGAATTCATTTGAGTCAGTTCTAATGAGGTGGATCACTTTAGAACTTATTATACAGAGTGAAGTAAGTCAGAAAGAGAAAGATAAATATTGTATACTAACACATATATATGTAATCTAGAAAGATGGTACTGATGATGAATGTATATGCAGGGCAGGAATGGAGAAACAGACATAGAGAACAGATTTATGGACACTGTGGGAGGGAGCCCTGGTATACTCTTATCGAGACTATAAATTGATATATTCATTATGGAAAATGATACAGACATTTCTCCAAAACTAAAAATAGAACTATCATATGACCCAACAATCCTACTTCTGATTATATACACAAAATAAATGAAATCAATGTCTTTAAGAAAAACATGCACTCTAACATTCATAGCCTTATTCACAATATTCAAGTATAAAAACAATCTAGATGTCCATTGATGGACAAATGAATAAAGAAAATGTATATTATTCATCTTTAAAAAATAGTTTCATTGCAATTTGAGATACACAGATGAATCTGAAAGACATTACACGAAGTAAAATAAGTCTAAAACAGAAAGGCAAATGCCATATGATCCCAGTTATATGTGGAATCTAAAAGAAAAAGAAAAATCCAGCTCATAAAAGTAGAACTGAGAGGTTGTTGCTGAAGGCTGAAAGGTAGGGAGATGTTGCTCAAAAGTTCCAGTTATGAAGAATGAATAAATTCTGAAGAATCAATGTGCTATATGGTGATTATTGTTTAAAATATGGTGTTATATACATGAAATTTGCTAAGAAAGTAGATATTAAGTGTTCTCACCACCAGAAAAAAAGAGATACTATGTGAGATGTTGAATATGCTACTTATCTTGATTGTGGTAATCATTTCACAGTGTATTTGTATATCAATGTTCATATTATATACCATAAATATATACAATTTCTGATTGTCAAATATACCTCAATAAATTCAGAGAGGAAAAAAAAGATGGTCCTCAAGTCCACATTGGGGTTGTAATTTCTAAGTGAGCCAGAATATTGACTTAAATATATAAAATAGTTTGTGTTTTATTTCTCTGTTACTGATACCTGAAATGATCCAAAAAGATACAACAGGGTGATTCATATCCAGGATTAAAAATGATTTAAATATTTCAAAACTATTATTCCTTATGGTCTTATTAAGTTATTTATGAGGGTAAACACAAATAAACCAGAGAACTAATCTTTCAAATCTTTGTGTGTATGTTATGTGTTAGTCACTTAGTGTTGGCTCAGTGTTAAACTCTTGTGAGAAACAGACATAGAGAACAGATTTATGGACACTGTGGGAGGGAGCCCTGGTATACTCTTATCGAGACTATAAATTGATATATTCATTATGGAAAATGATACAGACATTTCTCCAAAACTAAAAATAGAACTATCATATGACCCAACAATCCTACTTCTGATTATATACACAAAATAAATGAAATCAATGTCTTTAAGAAAAACATGCACTCTAACATTCATAGCCTTATTCACAATATTCAAGTATAAAAACAATCTAGATGTCCATTGATGGACAAATGAATAAAGAAAATGTATATTATTCATCTTTAAAAAATAGTTTCATTGCAATTTGAGATACACAGATGAATCTGAAAGACATTACACGAAGTAAAATAAGTCTAAAACAGAAAGGCAAATGCCATATGATCCCAGTTATATGTGGAATCTAAAAGAAAAAGAAAAATCCAGCTCATAAAAGTAGAACTGAGAGGTTGTTGCTGAAGGCTGAAAGGTAGGGAGATGTTGCTCAAAAGTTCCAGTTATGAAGAATGAATAAATTCTGAAGAATCAATGTGCTATATGGTGATTATTGTTTAAAATATGGTGTTATATACATGAAATTTGCTAAGAAAGTAGATATTAAGTGTTCTCACCACCAGAAAAAAAGAGATACTATGTGAGATGTTGAATATGCTACTTATCTTGATTGTGGTAATCATTTCACAGTGTATTTGTATATCAATGTTCATATTATATACCATAAATATATACAATTTCTGATTGTCAAATATACCTCAATAAATTCAGAGAGGAAAAAAAAGATGGTCCTCAAGTCCACATTGGGGTTGTAATTTCTAAGTGAGCCAGAATATTGACTTAAATATATAAAATAGTTTGTGTTTTATTTCTCTGTTACTGATACCTGAAATGATCCAAAAAGATACAACAGGGTGATTCATATCCAGGATTAAAAATGATTTAAATATTTCAAAACTATTATTCCTTATGGTCTTATTAAGTTATTTATGAGGGTAAACACAAATAAACCAGAGAACTAATCTTTCAAATCTTTGTGTGTATGTTATGTGTTAGTCACTTAGTGTTGGCTCAGTGTTAAACTCTTGTGACCTCATAAATTGTAGCCCACCAGGCTCCTTTGCCCATGGAATTTTCCAGGCAAAAATATAGCACCGGGTTGTCGTTTCCTCCTCCAGGGGATATTCTGGACCCTGAGATTGAAACCAAGTCTCTTGCATCCCCTGCAATGACAGGCAGATTCTTTACCACGAGTAATACAAAAATTTGTTTATGTTTAACAAGATGAAGTTATGGAAAAAGAGCTTTGGTTACAATCTACATCCTCTATAAATTACTTTGAAAAAACATAATACTTTGAAATTTATTTAAAAACCCCAAACCAACCCCCCCAAAATTAAGACACAAATATTGTTTATCCACAATTTTAAATTTAGTTCTACTTGTTTCATTATTTCAACCAGTATCAATTACCACTTAATTTCCACTAACTCCGCCGGAACCCGCCACGCAAGGGAACCAGGCGCTGGTAAGTTCAGCCACTCCAACTGGAGGGCTTGCTGAGCAGAGAGGGGAAGTCGCCCACGGGTTGCTGACCAGGGACCGGGCACGAGCTGGATGGGAAAGCTCGTGCCCACCTTTGGGACTTAGACACATAACCGGCAGTGCGCGTGTGCCAGCAGCGGAGGAGCCCGGCCACCCCTGGAGCTGCAAGCAGCAGCGGAGGAAGCCGGGGAAAGAGCAGGGATTGGAGACTACAGGCGGGTGCGCGGTAGAGATGGGGCGCCACCCTCCAACACGGGACTGCACGCACCGTGGCCTCGGCCCGACTGAAAGGGATCAGCCCACCGTCCTGGCCAGTACCCAGTATGGCAGCAAAGCCCTCATTTTGCTGAACACAAAAACAGAAACCATAGCAACCGGCGCAATAAGGGAAAGACTACACCATCCAGACACCACCAACAAGGGCAGATTGGTTTCCAACAGGCAGATGAGAAGATAAAAACCAGGGACAGTATTTAACTTTTTTTTTTCTTGGTAAAACATTATCCTTATGGCTTATTAAAGTTATTTATGAGGGTAAACACAAATAAACCAGAGAACTAATCTTTCAAATCTTTGTGTGTATGTTATGTGTTAGTCACTTAGTGTTGGCTCAGTGTTAAACTCTTGTGACCTCATAAATTGTAGCCCACCAGGCTCCTTTGCCCATGGAATTTTCCAGGCAAAAATATAGCACCGGGTTGTCGTTTCCTCCTCCAGGGGATATTCTGGACCCTGAGATTGAAACCAAGTCTCTTGCATCCCCTGCAATGACAGGCAGATTCTTTACCACGAGTAATACAAAAATTTGTTTATGTTTAACAAGATGAAGTTATGGAAAAAGAGCTTTGGTTACAATCTACATCCTCTATAAATTACTTTGAAAAAACATAATACTTTGAAATTTATTTAAAAACCCCAAACCAACCCCCCCAAAATTAAGACACAAATATTGTTTATCCACAATTTTAAATTTAGTTCTACTTGTTTCATTATTTCAACCAGTATCAATTACCACTTAATTTCCACTAACTCCGCCGGAACCCGCCACCGCGAGGAGCCGCGGCGCTGGTAAGTTCAGCCACTCCAACTGGAGGGCTTGCTGAGCAGAGAGGGGAAGTCGCCCACGGGTTGCTGACCAGGGACCGGGCACGAGCTGGATGGGAAAGCTCGTGCCCACCTTTGGGACTTAGACACATAACCGGCAGTGCGCGTGTGCCAGCAGCGGAGGAGCCCGGCCACCCCTGGAGCTGCAAGCAGCAGCGGAGGAAGCCGGGGAAAGAGCAGGGATTGGAGACTACAGGCGGGTGCGCGGTAGAGATGGGGCGCCACCCTCCAACACGGGACTGCACGCACCGTGGCCTCGGCCCGACTGAAAGGGATCAGCCCACCGTCCTGGCCAGTACCCAGTATGGCAGCAAAGCCCTCATTTTGCTGAACACAAAAACAGAAACCATAGCAACCGGCGCAATAAGGGAAAGACTACACCATCCAGACACCACCAACAAGGGCAGATTGGTTTCCAACAGGCAGATGAGAAGATAAAAACCAGGGACAGTATTTAACTTTTTTTTTTTTTTTTTCTTCTGCTTGTTTATTT